>JAYESA010000002.1:64338266-65043266 GCA_036927795.1 Iris macrosiphon
AGTATTTATAATAGTTTCATATTTAATTTTTTTTAACAATTTGTTTACTAACATGGACGTTAGTAGTATTAAATGAGAGGGTTCCAGTTGGATGTCCCCAATAAATGGACAAAAATGAGAGCAATAAATGTTAGTGGGATTAAAAATGAATATCCTCATTCTTCCTCTTTGGAGGTACTTATAGCTCATTATAGACTTGGGGATCAAGTCTATATATTTACCTTAGTGCCCCAACTAGTGGTCCCTCATAGACCTTAAGCAAATTTTCACAAGTTAATGTTTTTTCTTCATATTTTTTTAGAAGCTTATTCTTTCTTAATATTAATTAACTATAGAATTTATGTTATTCATACTTTTATCATATATATGCATCTTGGAGATTGTCATACGGTTTTATCGCATCACCAATGCTCTCTTCTGAATTTAACTCTTAGTGAAAACTATTATGACAATCTTTCTTCTTTTATTATAATAATATATCTCATAAATAGCTACATTACCATTTGATGTCCCAAGTAGCTTTTAAGACATTTTTGGCCTTCGATTTTATGTACTGTTTGGATGAATGATATTGTTTCAAACATGACTAGGTTTCTTGAATTGATAGCAAATAAGTTCATTGTTAAAATTAGAAGTATCTTTCTTATATACACTTACTTACATTTATATAAACTCTTCTCTACTATAGCAACTTATTCCCCTTCCTAAACTTAGAGGGTATTTGGTTGTTTGTAAATGGAAATCATATGCAATATTTGCTACAATATAATATTTGTTGTTATAAGTGATTTTTCAAATCTAATAATTGGAAGACTGCATGTGATATTAAAGTATAAATTTAGTGTTTGGAACATTGTGATCGATATATTTTTATGCATCTCTTGCTAAATTATTGTAATACCCCGTTCCGCTCAAGCGGACTGCCGTTTCAAATGGCAATAGTGCAGCTGTCCCAACCCGCTTTGCCTCAAACGAGAAGCAAAGGATATCCAGACTTGTCCCTACAGGAAATCAGCTTAGGCTTTCAGAGGCTCGCTCAGGCGTATCGCTCTACCGAGGCGAATCATCGCTAAGGTGGGTGGCTACGGTAAACTTGTCTTTGCTTAGCCAGCACACACAAAATCTGGAATGTTCATGCTAGTCGCTAGGTGATCACCCCCTGCATGCTAATAAATCCAACGCACCTAGCTAAGGGAATAATCCCAACTTGTATTGCTTGCTAGAACATGGAAATTGAAATACTGCTTATAATCAGACCCTCGCATGCTAAGTGTAACGCCCCGCTCCGCGCCGACGTTATGTATCAAGGTGAGTGGGCAGAACTTCGTTATCTGATTCTTGCACGCCTTAATAATAACCTGTGTTTTTGCTTACAATGTTTTCTTAAGAGAATGATAGAACCTGCCTTGCATGTTAATGAACGAACTCACCTAGCTTGTCTTTGAATCAATGTCTGCTTAACGTGAATCCTGAATCGCTTGCTTAGAATGCATGAACATGTTCACTATCGTCTATGCTTCGAGAGAACCATACTGTGCCTGAACGTGTTCAAGTGATAAGTCGGATTGACCCGCAACAACGATTGTATTCTGATGGTTTGTCTCGTCTGCATACTAGAGTTTATTTGATAGTGTTCCATGCATTCGCACGCGGTCGGACAATGGCTTTTGGTGGAGAGCTGAACTGTATGCGTCATAGCCACCATGGGTCACAGCTGCCATTAGCATCAGAGAATGAGTCATTGGTATGCTGTTCCACCAGCTGCCGATCCTGAGATACTCGGGGACCGCCCTGCATATAGCTAAGTCATTGTGTTGGCTTGGATAGTGACTGCCCCTAAGATTGTGCATTTGTGTCTAGCTTTGCATCTGACCCTGGAGTCGTACGAGACACGCTGCGCACACCCTAAAACATGAAAGGTTTGCTTGCTTGCATATTCAATATGAAACTCTGTTTCCAAACATGTTTCCAAATAATGAAATATGACTCTGCTAGCGAACTGCATAAAACGAACCTAGGTAAAACTAGAAAGATCAATAGTAATGTAATGTTTTATAACATGATTACTTAGTGCCTGTTTGAGTGAATGCATGTTTCTGTTCAGTTGATTTATCTCACCAGTACTTGTATAAAGTGCTGACCCACCAACAGTTTACTTGCTTACAGGTACTGGATCGTCCGAGGAGCGATAGGCGTGCCACAGTCCCGAAGACCCAAAATCCTGGTTTCGATTGTTGCCCCGAGAATGCTATCGTATAAGGGGCATAATGTATGGAACGAACGTGTGCCTTTGCTAAAGGAAACCCAAGTTGCCTCGATTGTCCCGAACACTCAGTTGGCTAAATGCATTACATTGCAACAAGTCCCTTTCCGCTGCTTACTCGATTGATGCGATGATAGCCAACTATCAACTTAAACGATTGGCCTTGCACGGGCGCAACCCCAGGCCCGTGCGGTATCACGTCCTCCCGAAAGCTCGAACGAGCCATTCGTATATCTCCCTTCCTCCCTCGCACCCGTGGGACGAATGCGGTGATTCGCGTCCGGCGCGCGGAGGCACGGTGATACGTGTCCGGTTCGTTAAATTCTGGCTACTCGGGGCGGGGCAAGGCGGAGCGGTGGCCCAGGCGGGACCGGGGCGTGACAGAATGGTATCAGAGCGGAATCGATCCTCTGGCCCAAAACCGTTGCTATGACTCTGAGTCGATATGGTATTGCAAAGAGCGTTCCATACAATAAGTCCATAGATATTCTCTAAGTGCAAAATGTTTCCTGAACTTGAATTGCTTGATTGTTCCGATTGAGTACGGCGAGGGACGGCGCTATCGCTGCTTGGAATATCGAGAAGTTTATCCTTGAAGTTTCGAGGATGAAACTTTTTGTTGGTTGGTAAGTATGTAACGCCCCACTCCGTGCCGGCGTTATGTATCAAGGTGAGTGGGCAGAACTTCGTTCTCTGATTCTTGCACGCCTTAATAATAATCTGTGTTTTTGCTTGCAATATTTTCTTAAGAGAATGATAGAACCTGCCTTGCATGTTAATGAACGAACTCACCTAGCTTGTCTTTGAATTAATGTCTGCTTAACGTGAATCCTGAATTGCTTGCTTAGAATGCATGAACATGTTCACTATCGTCTATGCTTCGAGAGAAGCATACCGTGCCTGAACGTGTTCAAGTGATAAGTCGAATTGCCCTGCAATAACGATTGTATTCTCATGGTTCGTCTCGTCTGCATACTAGAGTTTATTTGATAGTGTTCCATGCATTCGCACGCGGTCGAACAATGGCTTTTGGTGGAGAGCTGAACTGCATGCGTCATAGCCACCATGGGTCACAGCTGCCATTAGCATCAGAGAATGAGTCATTGGTATGCTGTTCCACCAGCTGCCAATCCTGAGATACTCGGGGATCGCCCTGCATATAGCTAAGTCATTGTGTTGGCTTGGATAGTGACTACCCCTAAGATTGTGCATTGTGTGTCTAGCTTTGCATCTGACCCTAGAGTCACACGAGACACGCTGCGCACACCCTGAAACATGAATGGTTTGCTTGCTTGCATATTCAATATGAAACTCTGTTTCCAAACATGTTTCCAAATAATGAAATATGACTCTGCTAGCGAACTGTATGAAACAAACCTAGGTAAAACTAGAAAGATCACTAGTAATGTAATATTTTATAACATGATTACTTAGTGCCTGTTTGAGTGAATGTATGTTTCTGTTGAGTTGATTTATCTCACCAGTACTTGTATAAAGTGCTGACCCACCAACAGTTTACTTGCTTGCAGGTACTGGATCGTCCGAGGGAGCGATAGGCGCGCCACAGTCCCGAAGACCCGGAATCCTGGTTTCGATTGTTGCCCCGAGAATGCTATCGTATAAGGGGGCATAATGTATGGAACGAACGTGTGCCTTTGCTAAAGAAAACCCAAGTTGCCTCGATTGTCTCGAACACTCAGTTGGCTAAATGCATTATATTGCAACAAGTCCCTTTCCGCTGCTTACTCGATTGATGCGATGATAGCCAACTATCAACTTAAACGATTGGCCTTGCACGGGCGCAACCCCAGGCCCGTGCGGCATTACGTCCCCCCGAAAGCTCGAATGGGCCATTCGTATAACTACCTTCCTCCCTCGCACCCGCGGGACGGACGCGGTGATTCACGTTCGGCGCACCGAGGCACAGTGATACGTGTCCGGTTCATTAAATTTTGGCTACTCGGGGCGGGGCAAGGCAGGGCGGAGCGGCGGCCCGGGCGGGACCGGGGCGTGACACTAAGTCCCTAACGGTTTCATCTCTCGGCTTACCTTCGGGTCCGAGCAACGTGCCTGCTTATGTTCCTTAGAAACGCATGCTTGTCTGCTTGTATATTACCGTGTTTTCATCTAAACCCCGGGAGACTACTGTTTGTGGTATTAAACGAAAGAATGAAAGTGTATTTCAATGACGGGATTTGTGCGAAACCCGCGCCCTTTGGTTTACAAACAAACTTGTACAATGTAATCCTATACGAGGATGTGGGAGTACAATTTATTTAATCTGGGTATAAATTGCTATAAGTGTCTGATCTGCGGTCGATCACTTTAGCCCTTGGACCACGCGATGTTGAGGAAGTGCCGTGGAAGACAGGTAGCAGCTTTGAAGGTTGTAGGAGAGGGTGGATGCACGATGCCGAAGTCGTCGATCCTCGCTCTTTGCCTGAGCTCCGGGCTCTCTCTCTCTCTCTCTCTCTCTCTCTCTCTCTCTCCTCCTTGTTCGATCTTCTCCAACTGTCGACCTTGGATCTGATATTGGTACTCTTGACCGAATTTTCTACCTGGGATCTGATATCGGTTTTTTGACCAATTTTTCGACCTTGTTCCCCATTGACAGGGGCCTCTATTTATAGAGTCTTTGGTGACAGTGACTACTCCGTTGGTGTAGCAACCGAGGAGTGGAAAGTACAGCACCCTTTTACACAATGGTTAAAGTAACCAATGCCTACGTATAGATGATCTTTTGACTGAGCGGGTGACGTGGGTCCAACTAAGGGGACACAATACGTACGGTTGCTACTAAGATCACGACGTAAAAGCCACGCGGGTAGGTATCCATTGTGTAGAAAAGGTTGGCATAGAAGCCAAATGTCCGTCACCATGACATAGAAGCCAAGTAGGCATAGAAGCCGAACAGGCATAGAAGCCGAGTAGGCATGGAAGCCGAGCAGGCATAGAAGCCGAACAGGCATAGGAGCCGAGTAGGCGTGGAAGCCGAACAGGCACAGAAGCCGAACAGGCATAGAAGCCGAGTAGGCGTGGAAGCCGAGTAGTCGTAGAGACTGAGTGGGCGTGGAAGCCGCATGAGCACAGATCCTGAATGGGCGTAGAAGCCGCTACATATCGTGCCAGGATGGGCGTAGAAGCCGCTTGAGCACAGATCCTGAATGGGCGTAGAGGCCGCTGCATATCGTGCCAGAATGGGCGTAGAAGCCGCTTGAGCACAGATCCTGAATGTGCGTAGAAGCCGCTGCACACCGTGCTGATGTGGACGCCTTAGCCGGAATTACGGCTTTTGAAGATATAACCAAATCTCTTGCAGAGATTAGCCATCACCTTATGTATTAAATGCGGAGGCGTGTTTCGAAGGTCTACAGGCCTTCTGTGCACCCATCGCAGAGACGTGTCTTGAGAGAAACTGTCACCGCTCTATGCAATTAGACGTGGAGACGTGCCTCGAATCCCGTACGAAGTGCAGCTTTTGACATGGCAGGCGGTTTGTCTGCTGCGGAGCATAAAACAGCTCATGTTTGCCTGTGTAAAACAGGGCGGCGTATTCCCTTGTACGCAAAAGAGCGGTTTATGCTGAGGGGACTCCAGTAAACGACGGTTTGGTGATGTTTTACCAAATCCTCTGCATTAAATGGTGAGATTCGCCATCATACTGTGGGATTCGTCCCGAGAGGTCTGCCATCGTTTCCAGACGTCGTCTGGGTAGCCGTGCATCACCTTTTGTCAGGAGTCAGAGGTCAGATTCACTGCGTGACTTGACATGTTCATTTCGGGGAAGATGAAGCGTTCCTCGTATGCTATCACGCTGCTTTGAGAGCGGTTGAGTTTTACGCCATGGAGGCGATGAAGAACTCTGTTTCACGCTGGAGCGGCCTGGACGTACTGCACTTATGCGGATGGTCCTTTGAGCTTTATTCTTCACGCTATTTTTTAGCGAAGAAAACTCTGTTGTACGCCCGATGGCTCTGAAGGCCTCTGCTTATGCTGCTTTGTATCAAGAGGCTGTGTAGCTCTTCCGAGCGTATTTTTCATGCTTCTACAAGACCCCCTTCAGAGCTTTTAAATTCCTTAGAATTTGAAACGCTTTGAACGAAGCATGAATGGCCCCTCGTAACTCGAAACGTTTCTGAGTGGAGCGTTAAAACGGTCGGTGCAGACTTTATGACGAATTTATGGGGGACCGCTGTGATCTTTTTTGCCTATAAAAGGCTGGAAGAGTTAGCCTGTTCTCCCCACATCTTCATCACCACGCAGAGATGATCACCGGAGTTCGCCGGGTCGATTTGAGGAAGAAGGAGATCATGTTCTTCCAGCGTGTAAGGAGCCGAAAAAGATGGCGTCTTCAAGCAAGAGTCCACTGCAACGATGGATCATGGAAGGATATCTTAGCCTCCCTTGCTCGGGATAATCAACAACTTTGTATGGCGTTGCCCCAGGAGAGAGGAAGGGTCGTATTTGACCACACAGCTTGCAAGCTGTATCTCTTCTCCTTAGATCCCCGCGGACGAGATTAGACAAACCATAATCTATCGTCCCTGATCGAGCTGGGTGGAAGACCCCTCATCTGGATCGGCCATGGCGAATGGAGGATCTTCTTGTTCATTACTGTGGAAGTAAATGAACCGCCATGGAAGAAGAGGAAGACCTGTACCGCTGCGAGAACCCGGTAGAACGGATTCTGGGGGCAATCTTTCGACGACGATGATGAGGAAGCCCTTTGTAGATGGGATTTCCCTCATATGTAGTCATGAAAATGAAAAGAAAACCCTTGTAGATTGGATTTCCCTCATACGTAATCATGATTTTGATCTTTAATAAAAATCGTCTTTCTTCTTCATATGATCATCTTGCCATATGTTGCTGTAAAGTCTGAATATGTGCAGCTTCAACACGTCTGAATCTGTACGCCGACTCTGTAGAAAGAGTGCTAGGTCCTGTCCTTTATGCATAGCGAGTAGTTCATAGAACGCTGTAGAGCATTTTGAACATCTTAGAACTGTCCTGTTGCTGGGACTGAGGAACCGCGTAGAGCTCTGAACTTTTGATAAACAGAATTTTTGTTCAGTCTTCGCCTTCAAGAGTGACTTCTCGAAAATCCCTTGGAACAGGGTCGAGGAATGGCTATCAAAAACTGAGTTGCCATCTTTTGATAGACGAGATATTCAGACTGGAGTTTGGATGAACCTCCAATTGACCCGAGAAGAGTAATTTCTCAATGTTTGAACTCTTGTATGTTTCGGGTACTTGGGATATGTTGAGGCCAATGAGGAGTATCTTCTGTGTGAACTCCTGTAATTGACCATCTTGGGGACCGTTCGAATATACGGAAAGTCGTGGAGCAAGAAATCATCAGTCGGTAGCCTCCGGGCGTAAAACACCGTCGAGCGTGAAATTGTATACTTTGTAGTTCTTGTACGTGAAGTCATGGGTTTTGTGGCCTCTCGAGCATAAAAGCTACTGAGCACAAAGGCATCCGGGCCAAAAACCTGACTTGTAGCTGTCGAACATAAAGTTGTAGATTCGTAGCCGTCGAGCGTAGAAAGCTCCTTTAGCGTAGAAATGTATATCTGTAGCTCCTGAAAAGAAAATTTCTCCGAGCGTAAAGTTTTGCGGATCTGTTGCTTCTGAGCGTAAACTGAGCGCTATCGAGCGTGAGATCATCGATTTGGTATATGCTGAGCGTAAAGTCATAGATTTGTGGCCTCTCGAGCGTAAAAGCTACTGAGCACAAAGGCATCCGGGCATAAAACCATAGACTTATAGCTTGCGAGCGTAAAACCGTAGATCTGTTGCTGTCGAGCGTAGAAAGCTCCTTCAGCGTAGGACCTGCTGAACCGTCTTTGCACGAAATTATTTTTCAAATTTGCTGACTGTCCGTCTTTCAAGGTTAGTGGGCTGACGTGGCATCCAATCATAACCCTCTATTCAATTTTGCGAGATTTGGTTAGGGTCTCGAGGAGTCCGTCTGAGGATTCGAGGAGTCAGCCCGAACTCTATATATATCCCAAGTTCTCTGAGAGAGAAACTTTTTATCCGTCTTCTGTGAAAGAGAGCTTTCGACTGTTCGAGTTTTTCTTCGTTCCCTCGAATCTTCAGAAAATGGCGTCGAAACAAACCTCCTCCGCTAAGGGAAAGGGTATAGGTTCCTCTTCTCATTCTTTCGCCCCAGCGAGGGGGTCTTCGGTCGGTCAAGGCGAACTTCCTTCTGAGCGAGGTGTCCCGCCGACGAGCAGTGCACCCGGTCTTAGAGGTAAAGCCTTCGGGGTGACAAAAACGACGAAAAATCCTTCGCACACGTTGAACGTGACCGCGCTAGGTCGTCTTCTGTGATGATAGCCTCTTCTTGAGGAAGATGATGCACGGAGACGTTTTCATCTTTTACGCCCACATTTCTAATGTGTCAACGTAAAGACTCCATATTTTCGTAGTTCTGAGCGTAGGAGCTCTGGCTACCGAAAATTGGGGTATATCGTAAAATTTGAATTTTACGCTTGTGGGGGGACCTTCGGCATAAAATTGCCAGATTTGCACAATCCCGCGTAGAGCACAGCCTGTTGTTTCTTTCGGTCCGTATGTTCGTGCAAGACTTGTGATGACGTATTTTCTTTGCACTTTTGTAGTTGACTTGGGTGAGTCTCCACTGGCCGAGGTGATGGGCTCCGCTGCTGGGATGCTGCACTCGAACTACCTGGAGGATCTGTCCCACGTGTCATTCCCTATCTCCGGACCCCAGTACCCTGAAGGAAGGAGGGTCTTAATATCGGCTCAGGGCGAGCGAATGCTGCTGAGCATGATCAACGGGGAGCCTCTGACTTATGTAGACGGGGAGCCGTACGTAAAGCCGACTTTCCTTTTTGGGGACATGATCGACAAACAGTCCCAGACGAAGCCTAAGAGGGAGCCCTGGGTCTTCTCAGCCGGGAGTTTGGTTTTGTACCTGCCAACGATGCCGAGGGATTATCCCATCTTGGCCTTCTTCCACGCGACGCATCCCAGAAAGATGTCGTGGACGCTGACTCCTGATCTTCATAGCAAGCCGGGGAAGATTTTTTATCTAAAAAGAGCTGACCAGGGGTCATTCGTCAGTCGCCCCTCCGGTGTTGTGACGTTGTTCAGAGGACTGTGCCCGGGCAGTGTTCTAAGTGAAGATAGCTTGGTGATCCAGCCGATCCAATTGTCGACCTTCTGCAACGACTTCATGGGTCAAGATGGGGTATATCCCAAGGAGAATCCTCGGTGCAATGGGTGGATCGCCCCAACAAACTCCCGATGGAGATGCCTAGTTGACTGGGCCTTGAAGCACTTCCAGAGAGAGTTGGAGGGCATTGGACTATATGCCGCTGTGAGTGCGACGAGCGTCGGGTTGCCTTCGAACCCCAATTTGTTCCTGGCGCTGATGGAGCGGTACATTCTGCTCACCGGGACCTTTGCCACTCCACTGGGGGAGTTGGGGTTGGCGCTCCACGAGATGGCAGTTGTCTCGAGACTGCCGATGGGGGATACTCCATATGAAGAGTATGTTCCCACCAACCGGGAGTTGGGGGATTTGGACCCTCGGGTGGCGGAAGTATATCAGGAGCTGATGTGTCAATACTTCGCGTGCACCGCCTTTTATAACGAGCCTTCTGATTTGGCTCACACCACCAAGTGGATGTCCTACCTCTTTTTCCACCAAGCCGGGGCCGCCAGGTCGGAGAAAGCCTCGGGTGGCAAGAATGAGCCCGTGAACTGTTTGGGCGTGCTTAGTGCCCAGGTTGTGGAGACTCTTATGGAAGAGGCTGAAGCTCCGGACCAGATTCTTGTCGAGGGGGTAGGAAAGTACCTGGAAGGCACCAAGGCCTGTAGTTACTTGAGGCGTTGTCGCAGGCCTTTGTCTATGGAAGCCCAGCTGGCTGGTTTCCTCTCCATATGGTTGCGCCGAGTAGTGGTGCCGGGTACCGCGTCCGCGGACTGCATTCACCGAAACATCCTGTGGCCGGCAGTACGCCTGGTATTTGGGGCAAGACTAGGCTTGCTTCCTGCCATGGTGTGCCATATACAGGCTGGCTTAAGAGCCATAACTGACGGGTTGCTCGTCGACGAAGCTCGACGTGAGAGTTTTCCCAGGGTGGAGTTACCATACCTATACTTGATGGGATGGTTGATTCTCCACAATCCCCGGGTGATGTCTCCTGGGTCCGGTAGCAGCTCGGGGGGTATATTCTTGCTGAATTACAAGGATTCCTCCTGGAATGTGAGCACAGTTTTAGACTGCCGGCTAGTGTTGAACCTCGGCCACGGTTGGAAGCTCCTCTGTACTGCTCCCCCCGTGCATCGCAATCAATCAGGGGTGCGGCTTGAGGATTCAGGTGGAGAGAAGACCGACCTTTCCCCGGAAGCTTTTAACTGGTTGGTCTGTATTAGGCCCTCCCATCTGCTGTATAGGAGCGAAGATCACTGCTTCTTCGAGCCCTACTTGCCTAGTCGGTTTGCCAGGCAGTTTGGGTACGATCAGCTGCATGTGGGCAATGCCGTTACCAGCTTTAGGTCCAGGGGCGGACTCATTGATGGAGCTAGAGAGGGGCCTCCTAGAGTTCCGGTCGTCGATGCCAGAGAATCCTCGTTAGAGGTGGCTGTGGCGGCTACTGCTCTAGGTAGCAGAGCGAGATTACCTGTGTGGCCGCGGCAGATGGGAGAATCTTTTCCGAGGCCAGCAGCGGGCATGACTCCTGCCGCGTTAGTGAGCGCGCCTGGCGAGATTCTGACCGATGAACTTCGACCACGTCTTGGTGGAGGCCTGACAGAACTCTCGGCGATGTCGGTCGGCCCACCTCCTTCTCCAGGCATGACGATTCGCATTGCGTCATTAAGGCGTGATTTAGCTATATCGACTGCAGATGCGTCGTATATGCCGTTGGCTCCGGGTAAAATGTCATTTTTATGTCTCCTTTGAGAAAGATTGTTATCATACTGATATTGACTTTCTCGTCTTCTTCTCAGGGGATAGCGCCCACGGGGAGTATAGCGTTGAAGCGCACTCTGGTTCCGCTCGGGCTTCTAACGAGGAGGCGTTAGTCTTTGATGAGGAAGTGGCTTCGGAGGCCAGTACGCCTAGAGTAGCTTCGTCACCTCGAGAGGAGGATGAACACGTCGTCGTGACCTTGCCTCTTGTGAGTGTGGCGATGACTTCGACCGCTGTTACCATACCTTCTTCGATTGTGCCATGTGTCGATGCGACAGCTGTGGCCACCTCGTCTGCAATCATCCCTGGAGAGGGACTTGCTGATATTGCGGGCGCTCCCGGCGTTCAGTCGGATCTAGTTGCGTTGACCGAGCAACATACCAGCCTTTTCTACACCGGTTTGAGAACGATGGTGTCAATGGTGTTAGCGAAGAGTTTGGATTTTGAGCGCCTGAGGAAGACTTCTCTTGCTTCGATCGGGGTCATCAGGGAGCTCGGTGATCCTGGGGTAGCTGACGCCCTGGAGGCGGTGGTTAATGGGTTAGAGCAACCTATTAACAAACATTTGCAGCTGACTCGGGGTCTCGATGCTGATGTTCAGGCTCGGTTCGACCTCATGACTGCGCGGCTTGCTACGAAGGTGGAAAACCTAGACAACTCTATCCAGAAGCATAAGCTAGAGGTGGATAGGAGAAAAGTTGTCATGGAAGAGGCTTTTGCCGTTGAGACGCGGTGTCGCTCTGAGCATGAAGGGAATGCAGCGAGGGTCTCCAAGCTGAAGGAAAAACTCGCTCGGGCAGAGGAGTGGGCTTCTCAGTCGCTGGCAGGTCTAGACGTAGCGTCCGGTCGACTGAGCACAGTGCGACGGGAGCTGGACCGTGCAGAAGCTGCTCGCGCGGGCTGTCTTCGGTCAAAGGCTGATCTGACCCTCACGGACACTCCCGAGGCACGGCTGGAGCAGGCTCGTACCGACGCCTTGGTTCTTAGGAATGAGAGGATAGCTGCGCTGGAGCGGCAGATTCACAATCTGACTCACCTGCCATCATGATGTATTCTTTCCCTTTTTTGCTTGCCCAGATATAATTCTGCCTCCCTCTCGGGAATAAATAAAGGCGACTCTTTTCTGACTTTTGTGGACCCATCATTTCGGAATGTAAATGACCGGTTTTGGTGAGAGTGTTATCAGAGGTAGTATGGACATGATAGACTCCCGATAAACTTCTTAGCAGGACATATCTATTCAGAGGTCATACGGACATGATAGGGCGTAACCCTACTAATTGCGTTTTGGAAGTAGTTTTGTCAGAATCGAGAGCCTTGCTATGTCCCACCCGAGCAGAAGAGATTAAGCATAGTACATTTTCAGGAATTTGCCGTTGATAGGAGCCATTAACAGGTCTCCATTAGGCTGGGCTATCCTGTAGGCGCCGTTCGAGAACGTTGTCTCGATCACATAAGGGCCTTCCCACTTGGGCTGGAATTTGCCTTTACTTCTGTGGGTAAGAATCATCGGTCTTCTTACGGCTAGAACTAGCTCGCCGACTTTGAACACTCTTTCCTTCACTTTATGATTAAAAGTTTTGAAAATGTGTGCTTGGTAAAGCGCGATGCACTGTTGAGCTTGTAGGCGTTTCTCGTCTAATCCTTCAAGCTCTTGGAGCCTTAACAGGTCATTCTTTTCTCGAGTCAACTCACTAGTCACTTCTATCCTGAGTGACGGGATCTGGATTTCGATGGGAAGAACTGCCTCGCTCCCGTAGACCAGTAAAAAGGGGGTACAACCTGTAGGTGTCCGTACCGTTGTGCGGTATGCCCAGAGACATTCGCCCAGCTTCTCGTTCCAGTCTCTTTTGTTTGAAGAAACGAACTTCTTCAGGAGTTTGATAATGGTTTTGTTGAAAGCTTCCACCAAACCATTAGCAGCTGGACAATATGCCGTAGAGGCAATATTATGTATTCGACTTTTATCGCAAAATCGATAAAATGCTTGGCTGATGAACTGAGGCCCATTGTCATGGATTATCCTTCGAGGAATTCCAAAGCGATAAATGACGTGGTGCTTGATGAAGCTGATCATGTCAGACACTTTTACCTCAGCCAGAGGGATCGCCTCTGCCCATTTGAAGAAGTAATCCATGATGGCCAGTATGAACCGGTGGCCTCTGGAGGAAGACGGGTGAATGGGACCGACGATATCCATATCCCATGCTTCGAAGGGCCAGGATGCGACCGTAGGATGTAGATATTCAGACGGTTGGTGTATGAAGTCTGCATGAACCTGACAGGCTCTGCATTGTCTTGCATAGCTGATCGCGTCTGTGATCATAGTGGGCCAGTAGTAGCCCATTCTCCTGATACGATCTTGTAGCTTAGGACCGGGCTGATGCGCTCCGCATACGCCGTCGTGAGCTTCTCGGATAATCTGCTGTGCTTCGTCGTCTGAGAGACATCTTAATAGCAGTCTGTCGTAGGTTCGACGATATAGGCAGTGTGAAGATGCATCAAAATAGAAGCGTAATGATCGTCTCTTGACGGATATTGCTTCTTTGGGGTCCTCTGGCAAGATTCCGTATGCGACGAAATCTATGAAGGGACTTCTCCAGTCTCTTCCGGGGGGATCTGTGTTCACAGCGTGACTGTGTTCTATGTGAAAGTTGTTCTTCACGCAGAATAAATCTCTGTTAAGAAGGATCACCGAATCTTGCCTTCTTATAGGGGTAGCTAAGTCCGCAGCTAGACTGGCCAGGGCATCAGCTTCCAGATTCTGAGATCGAGGTACATGCTCTAAGAAGAACCCTTTGAACGTCATGGCTATCTCGATTATCGCTCGGTGATAGGGGATGAGGTCTGGATTCTGGACTTCGTTTATCCCTCTGACTTGATTGACGATAAGCAGAGAATCACCGAAAGCTTCTAGGGATTCGACCCCCAGCTCTTTAGCGACTTGGAGCCCGATCAACAGGACGTTGTATTCTACCACATTGTTGGAGCATGGTTCATTAAGAGAGTATGCCCGGTAGATGACGAGTTTATCAGGAGTGACCAGGACGATTCCTACCCCTGAAACCACGTTTCCCTGAGGGCCAGTCCTGGAGGCGCCGTCAAAGAACAGTTGCCATGTGTCACTTTCTATTGCTGAATTATATTCTGCAACTTCGTCGGGAATATCTTCGTATAACTTGGAGGCCTCCGGGATCGGATGAGCAGCCAGGAAGTCGGCCAGCGCTTGGCCTTTGATGAACTTCTGCGGGATGTATACCATGTCATATGGTGTTAACAGCAGCGCCCAGGTTGCGAGTCGGGAATTAAGAATACTCGGCTTGCTTATCAGTACTCGAAGAGGGTTGATCCTGGAGATGATATGAATAGTCTGGCCGGTGACGTAGTGCTGCGTCTTTTGGATAGCGAACATCAGAGCCAGACATTCTTTCTCCACTGGGTTGTACCGGTGTTCGGCTCCGACCATCATCCTGCTGAGGTAGTAGATAGCCTGCTCATGCCCCTCGTCATTTTTCTGCGCTAGAAGAGCTCCTAGCGAATGATCCATTGCTCGGATGTACAGCAAGAATGGTTTCCCCATGATGGGAGGCACCAAAACTGGCGGACTGGTGAGGTAGCATTTGATCTCCCCGAATGCTTGCTGACAGGTTTCGTCCCATACGAAGGATACACCTTTCTTCATGAGGTGCGAAAAAGGCTGGCATCTTCCTGAGAGATTGGATATGAACCTCCGGATATAAGCCAGACGGCCTTGAAATCCCCGGAGTTCCCTCAGATTACGGGGCGGTCGCATTTCTACGATAGCCTGGACTTTGTCAGGGTCCACCTGGATGCCTTTGGCGGTGATAACAAATCCCAGGAATTTGCCACTAGATACGCCCAGGAAGGACTTCGTAGGGTTCATCTTGAGTTGATGTCGGCGCATTAACTCGAATACCGTCCTTAGGTCCTGAATGTGATCATCCTTGAGGCAGCTCTTGACGGCTATGTCGTCTACGTAACACTCTACTGTTTTGCGTAAATGTTCATGGAATATGCCGCTCATAGCCCGTTGGTACGTAGCCCCGGCGTTCTTCAATCCGAAGGGCATGACCGTATAGCAATATACTCCCAACGGGGTGCGGAAGACAGTGTGCTTCTCGTCTTTATGATGCATCTTGATCTGATTGTATCCTGAGAACCCGTCCATGAAAGACATGCATTCAAAATCGCAGGTGTTGTCGATCATGATGTCCGTGATGGGAAGAGGAAATTCATCCTTGGGGCAGGCCGCATTCAGATCTCGGTAATCGATGCAGATACGTACCTTCCCATTTTTCTTCATGATTGGGACAACGTTGGCGACCCAGTCGGGATATTGTTCTTCCCGGATGAACCTACAGGCTATCAGCTTTTTGACTTCAGCTTCAATGGCGTCCATCATGTCCGGTCGGAACCGGCGTTGGTGCTGCTTCACAGGCTTTGAGTCAGCCAATATGTTGAGTTTGTGAGTAGCCACCTTCGGGTCTAGGCCCGGCATGTCTCCATAATCCCATGCAAAGACGTCGACGTATTCCTTTATCAGCTGTATAATTTCTTCCCTTTCGGCTGGTGGAAGATTGTCACTGATAAATATCGGCTTTGGCGAAAGCTCACCCCCAACATCGATTTGGATAACTTCGTCTTTGGTTGGAGGTTCCCTTTGTTCGAAGCGAAATTCCCACTGTGTATCCATTTGTTGAGCCCAAGAGTCATTCTCAAACGGCTCAGAATCTTGTTCCTCTGCTTCTGAGGGATCTGTCATCACCATATTTGCTGATAGTGCTTGTTCGGGAGCACTAGGTGAGTCGGGGGGTGTCGAGCCGTCCCAGAAGGAGGAAAAGATGTCCTTATCCGACATGGAAGCCGTAAGGGAGGTGGCATACCCTAACCCGAAACGAGTTTGTTGGTAGCGGCTGTCGCCGCGTGGCGGCATTTTTCTGCCTTTTTCGTAGTTGAGGCCCGGCTTTCGCTTCAAGTCGTAGCCCATATTTTGCATGATCTTCAGCGCTTGAGGGCTGTATCGGTGAACCTGCATCTTCCCAGTATCGTCATCGAAAGGATCTTTCTGGATGGCTGGCTGATTGCGCATGCGGCCGAATACTATTGGACGCTGACTGCTGCAGGTAGGCGGGATTATGAAGATATAATCTTCATGCGGTCCATACGTTGTGATAACGTTGGATGATGACGCTGCTTCCCAGATATGCGGATGCTAGGAGTCCATAGCTTCCAAGAACTTTCGTGCTATAGGTTCTACCTCGTCACGGGGAGTGGGTTCCTGATTTGGAATCTGAGTATTAATGTACTGGAAAAGAGGATGTTTATTGCCATCTGGAACTCCGTTCCTGGTCGTGTTTACATCGGTCGGCTGCTTGTCGCGCCGAAGGTTGATGACCAAAGGTGGAGGCTTCTGGTTCAGAGTAACCGCTGGAGAATTGCTTCTTTTCCCCGAGCTGGATCTGTTCAGGTGAATAGCCATGGGCTCTATGGCTTTTTGACGAGTGGTTCATCCTTTCACTCTGATCGACAGCGGTAGTGCGGTAGAGGGTTCTCCTGGCTCCCGGTGGGATTCCTTCTCTGTCTTGCCCGCCACTTCTTTCGTGTGGTCCTGCGAGTACAACACGGCGTCGAAATAGTAGGACTCTACTCCTTTAAACGGGTTTAGGTCGGCCACCTCCGTTTGTACCATCCCTTGGGGGTCTACATATTTAAGACATTGATGTAGAGTTGAAGGAACGATGTTGTGATCGTGGATCCACGGTCTTCCCAGCAAGATGTTGTAGGATACCTCTGAATCGATCACGTAACATGTGGCCACCGATCTGAGGTTGCCAATCTGGATCCTCAGGCGAATCTTCCCCAACGGCTTACTTCTTTCGGCGTTGAATCCCACAATTGTAGTGGAGGTGTAAGCCAGTTCGCTGGTAGGAATCCTCAAAGGTCTGAGCAGACTGTGCGGGATGATGCTGATCGATGATCCCGGATCTATGTGAATCCGATCAACCTCCATGGAACCGATGTACCCGGTGTAATAGAGGGCCTGTCATTCCTGTTATGTTTTAACAGCATGTCGTTTTGGGTGAAGGTGATATTTGGGACCACCTCCATCACATTGTGGCACTGAGGGCACGCCACTGTTTCTTCGTCGGGAGATTTGAGCTGGGTCAAGCATGCCTCCGCCTGCATCAGTGCTTCACTCAAGGCTAGACGAGTGTCTTGGGAGAGCCTGAGTAGCTTGAAGATGGAGAGCCTGACCGGTGTATTAGCCAGTTGGGCTAGGATATCGAAGTTATATGGCTTCTCAAAACCTTTGTTCGGAATATTTTTCACAGGTTTATCGAAGCGCACTTCTCTTTGTTTTCCTTTGTCCGCCGACGTCGGTTTTGAAGGGTTGGCTTCCGGTATGACGGGGCTTGGCCCTGCAGGTTTGGCAGTTGAAACGTCTGTCGGTATATCCTCCTGACTTGCTCCGTAGTCGTTGAGGTAGGCTCTCCCTGACCGGTTTGCAGCAAGTACCTCGTCTTCGTCTGATGGCGAAGAATTTGTGACCATATGGCATAGTTTGCACTTTGAGCTCCTCCTGGACGTAGCTCTAGTCCCTTCCTCGAGCTCTGACATCAAATCTGGATGAACCCACATAATCTCGCCCTGACGGGTGGTCAGGGGTACCAGGTTATGATTTTGATCCCTAGCCGGAGGGAGATTGACGATGTCCATTATGGCTTGGAAAATGGGCGTGATACCGTCCATGACTTCTTGGGGAGACAGATCGCCGAACCGCAGGGAGATCATGTTGGCTGTGACCGTTTTCTCGGTGTTGTGCAGGGTGATGGCCTTAGCATCGATCAACCCCTGGATCTTCCTCTTCAGTACGTAACACATCTTTGTTGGGTGGTGTACGTATCTGTGGAAGATGCAGTATTTGGGGTCGTCGGTACTGCCGACCTCTTGGGGCCGCCTTAGCTCCGGCAGGGTGATCTTGCCACTTTTGACGAGACACTCAAATATACTAGGGATATCGTCGTCGTCGAAAGAGTAGACCTCGACGGGCCTGGAAGTCCCGGGCTTTGTCTGTGTGGTCGCTGCCGTCTTTTGTCTGGACGTATTGACTGTCAGAGCTTCTTTCCCCTTGGAGCTGCGAGGATGGTCGCCGCTGGGAGATGGCCTTTTGCCTCTGTCGGAGGCGGAGATCATGATGTCGTTGTCGCGCGCCTTGCGACTGTTGTCTTCGGCGGCCACTACCGAGACGATGAACGAGGGCCACTCATGGAACTGATATGGTCCTGTGAACACCGAGACTATAGGAAGGAGGTTCTTCCTGCAAATGTCTACTAACGCCGAGTCTGGAACTCCTGGAGGCATTTGTAAGGTGGCCTGACGAAAACGTTCGACGAAGGTGCGAACGTCTTCCTTTTCCCTTTGCTTGACTTCAATGAGGGAGGACATAGACATGTCCATTCCACCCTCGTAGAATCGTGTGAAGAATAACGCTTTGAAGTCTTCGAAGGAAGTAATGCAGTTGTCCGCCAAGCTACGGTACCACTGATAGGCTACTCCTGAGAGGCAGCCCTTGAACACCCGAGTGAGGAGGGCGTCGTTCCCTTGTAGCAACACCGTCATCATACTGAAATAGTTCATGTATTGACTTGGTGATGTTTTTCCTTCGAATAGAGCCATAGTCTGAGGTTTGTACTTCGGAGGAAAAGGAACTTCTTCCCAGATAGCCGGGTAAGGCTGGTTGATTCCCAGTTTCTTGAGCTGATCTTTGTGCCTCAAGGCGTCAAACTGGGCTTTCAACTCCCGCACTGCCTGCATCAGATTCTCAGTTGGAAGCGGAGGGACTGCCGACTCTTGATCTAGAGCAGGTTCTTGGCTTAGGTCGGATGGTGGTAAGTCCACCCCCACACGTATCTGAGTTGGCGGGACCGACGCTTGAGCCATGGCAGTCGCGTGCTGAGTTAGCATTATCTGGTGCATGTTCTCCATTACGGATTGCATTTGCTTCAGAGATGTCTCTAGCACAGTGATGCGTTGTTCCTCGTTTCCTGAAGCCTTCTCGCGTTCGTCTTCAATTGCGTAAGCTCCCACTTCCCTGGGCGTCATCGAAGGATTAGTATAGGTCGCCGCAGAAGTCGACTCTACACTCTCAGCATCTGTTCTGGGAGATTGGCGACCCCCAGCGTCGGAATCAGACGAGTACGGAGCTGGTTGCTGTGACCTTGCCCGGGTGTTTTGGAACACCCCAGCTTCAGTGCTCCAGAGGAGGTCTTCGAATCTTCTTCGGCTCGGAGGCCCAGAGGGATGACGTCTCGAGCTCGACCTTCTTCTGGGTATGCGTGAAGCCATGTTCACGGACGCATACGCGTGCTCTTCTTCCGGAAAAGACTGAGAGTAGCTCAATCGGTCGAAGACCGACCGTTTTGCTTTAGAACAGCAGCAGTCAATCACAATCTTATGACTATTACAACATTGCTCTCTGGGGGGCGTAATAGACATGTTGGAAGATCCCCTCTCCTTACGCTTCTGGACTAGGCATTCGCGTAGGTCAGGAGTAGCAACCGGAGCTTGCTTTACGCCGCGGGACTTCGCCTGGCGTAACTTGGAGATTCGCTCAGACTGGCGTAAAGTTGAAGAGGTCCTCAGTCGGCCATCGGCTTCTCGCGTAATCCGGAGGGTAGGCAGATTGTTCTCTTGCTGGCGTAAAGGCCGAGAGGTTGGATATTCGCCTGCTTGCTTCCCCTCACGGAGATCACTGCGCTCATCTGTTTTTCCGTAGAAGTCAGATGTTGTTTCGCGCGTGGAGCGTGATCTGTTCTTCCGATTTGGCGTTGAGGCACCATCGAAAGTTTTGTCTGTACCGCGCATAGCGGGAGACTGATTCCTACACGTAGAGCGCAGTGGATACTTCTGGGTTAGCGCAGAGGCCTTGTCTGAAGTTTTATCTGTACCGCTCGTAGCGGGAGACTGGTTCCTACGCGTAAAGCACAGTGGATACTTCTGGGTTAGCGCAGAGGCCTTGCCCGAAGTTTTGTCTGTATCGCGCGTAGCGGGAGACTGAATTTTACGTGCAGGGCACGGAAGGAGCGATGCTACCACCTCATTGGTCGGAGAGATCGGAGAGTCCACAGGAATGGTTGAGGATGTCTTGGGCATCCACACTTTGCGCAGCTTCCTGTTGTCTTGGACGGAGAGAGAGTGAGAGCTACCCCCGGTTCGAAGCATGTCTTCGTAAGCAGACTGGTCAAAATGAACGACCAGTGTCTTCTTCACGGTTCCTATAGATACCGCATCGCGTTGAGCAATTACTTCCTCGTCAGAAGAGAAAGACGTCCCCAGCAGAGTCGCCATCTTGTTTGTGGTTTAAACGAAAGAATGAAAGTGTATTTCAATGACGGGGTTTGTGCGAAACCCGCGCCCTTTGGTTTACAAACAAACTTGTACAATGTAATCATATACAAGGATGTGGGAGTACAATTTATTTAATCTGGGTATAAATTGCTATAGGTGTCTGATCTGCGGTCGATCAATTTAGCCCTTGGACCATGCGATGTTGATGAAGTGCCGTGGAAGACAGGTAGCAGCTTTGAAGGTTGTAGGACAGGGTGGATGCACGATGCCGAAGTCGTCGATCCCCGCTCTTTGCCTGAGCTCCGGGCTCTCTCTCTCTCTCTCTCTCTCTCCTCCTTGTTCGATCTTCTCCGACTGTCGACCTTGGATCTGATATTGGTACTCTTGACCGAATTTTTGACCTGGGATCTGATATCGGTTTCTTGACCAAATTTTCGACCTTGTTCCCCATTAACAGGGGCCTCTATTTATAGAGTCTTTGGTGACAGTGACCACTCCGTTGGTGTAGCAACCGAGGAGTGGAAAGTACAGCACCCTTTTACACAACGGTTAAAGTAACCAATGCCTACGTATAGATGATCTTTTGACTGAGCGGGTGATGTGGGTCCAACTAAGGGGACACAACACGTACGGTTGCTACTAAGATCACGGCGTAAAAGCCACGCGGGTAGGTATCCATTGTGTAGAAGAGGTTGGCGTAGAAGCCAAATGTCCGTCACCATGGCATAGAAGCCAAGTAGGCATAGAAGCCGAACAGGCATAGAAGCCGAGTAGGCGTGGAAGCCGAGCAGGCATAGAAGCCGAACAGGCATAGGAGCCGAGTAGCCGTGGAAGCCGAACAGGCACAGAAGCCGAACAGGCATAGAAGCCGAACAGGCATAGAAGTCGAGTAGGCGTGGAAGCCGAGTAGTCGTAGAGACTGAGTGGGCGTGGAAGCCGTATGAGCACAGATCCTGAATGGGCGTAGAAGCCGCTGCATATCGTGCCAGGATGGGCGTAGAAGCCGCTTGAGCACAGATCCTGAATGGGCGTAGAGGCCGCTGCATATCGTGCCAGAATGGGCGTAGAAGCCGCTTGAGCACAGATCCTGAATGGGCGTAGAAGCCGCAGCACACCGTGCTGATGTGGACGCCTTAGCCAGAATTACGGCTTTTGAAGATATAACCAAATCTCTTGCAGAGATTTGCCATCACCTTATGCATTAAATACGGAGGCGTGTTTCGAAGGTCTGCAGGCCTTCTGTGCACCCATCGCAGAGACGTGTCTTGAGAGAAACTGTCACCGCTCTGTGCAATTAGACGTGGAGACGTGCCTTGAATCCCGTACGAAATGCAGTTTTGATGTGGCAGGCTGTTTGTCTGCTGCGGAGCGTAAAACAGCTCATGTTTGCCTGTGTAAAATAGGGCGGCGTATTCCCTTGTACGCAAAAGAGCGGTTTATGCTGAGGGGACTCCAGTAAACGACGGTTTGGTGATGTTTTACCAAATCCTCTGCATTAAATGGTGAGATCCGCCATCATACTGTGGGATGCGTCCCGAGAGGTCTGCCATCGTTTCCAGCCGTCGTCTGGGTAGCCGTGCATCACCTTTTGTCAGGAGTCAGAGGTCAGATTCACTGCGTGACTTGACAGGTTCATTTCGGGGAAGATGAAGCGTTCCTCGTACGCTATCACACTGCTTTGAGAGCGGTTGAGTTTTACGCCATGGAGGCGATGAAGAACTCTGTTTCACGCTGGAGCGGCCTGGACGTACTGCACTTATGCGGATGGTCCTTTGAGCTTTATTCTTCACGCTGTTTTTTAGCGGAGAAAACTCTGTTGTACGCCCGATGGCTCTGAAGGTCTCTGCTTACGCTGCTCTGTATCAAGAGGCTGTGTAGCTCTTCCCAGCGTATTTTTCATGCTTCTACAACTACTACATAGTCGTTCCGTGCCTGAATGAACCTGCAAGTATCCGGGACCGTTAGGTCATCCAAGGCATCCCCGAACCAGGGGAATGCATCAAGACAATTAATCACTGTACAGAATCATGATTCAAGCATCTCCTGTAATCGTGCACTACTGTACTACTGTTCTACTGTTCTACTGTACCACTGTACTCCTGTTCTACAGTACTCGAGTATCACGTGAAATTGGAAAAGACCCTGACCTGCATATCGCGGACAACTCGGAAACGAGGCATAGTTCCACAGACGGTCTCCGGGGCACTGGGGCCGCTCCGATCCGGATAGAACTCCACTATTTCAGCCAACTGTACTGGACGAGATAGTGTGCAGCACCCACCGTTCTTTCGCTGCATACCATTCACTCCATGGCTGAACTTTACTGTATAGTCTACTGTACTAAACGAGATGGCTTGTAGCGCCCACTATACTTTCGTTGCAAACTATTCTCGTTTAAGACTAGTATCCTTTATGGCTATGCCAGCGACTCATGTTCATATAGATAAGTCATCCTCGCTTAGCGGCTATCCGCGTGCGAGTTATTGCATCGCATCAAAGAACAACTGAGCACACCGAATATTGTCCCGTTCAACGACCCTCGTGTTTGCATATGCTATGCCTCCTGAATGTTTATACTTGCCCGTGCTCGAATTAACAATGTTGCCTCAATGTTTGCCTTGGACAGGGAAGGAGATGGTAAGTTGGTAAGTCTCGCCGTATTTCCTCTCATGTTGCACGGCGCACTGCTCGACACGTTAGGCTATTCAATATTTACATAAAACTGATCCTAAGGCAACTAGAAAGACAACTTAATAGTTGTGCACGGAACCTGTATTATGTGTTTGAATTTGTCGAGCGGGCGAGTAGCTTCCCCACCAGTGCATTCAATGTACTGATAATCCACCAGTTTGTATGCAGGGTACGGGAGAACCTCGTTCGGTGCGGATGCCTCCTTCGTACGTGCTAAGGCGTGGAGATCACTCCGAAGCAACGGTGCGTCCGGGACTGAAGCACATATACAAGACATAATGTTGGAACATAGCCCGAACTCGCCTGTACAATCATCCCACAGTTGTAGCCACTTGGCACGCTTTTACTGTTTCAGAGAGAGAGGCTTGAGCGACTTGTAATCTCGGCTATACGCCGCCTGTAACACTTGTTTCAATATAAATAAAAGAGCTTGTTTTACTCCAACTTGTGTTTCCATGTTTCCGCTATATTGTCGACTCAGTGAACCTGTTACCGATCGCCTATGAGTTCATGACTCCGCTGCACTCGGACAACCTGTGCGACTCTGTGGCTTAGAACTCTTGCCGCCAGCCAATGAACCATGGCCTTGCACGGACGTGGATCACGCTCGTGCGGCATCACGCCCGGATGGGTCAAGCGATCGTTCCGCGGGAGCGCTGGCGAGGGTGATTCCCGCATAGTGGGAATGATCGATTTGCTTGTGGGAGATCGGGGCGTGACAATTATAAGCATGCTAAAACCATATGGAAACAAATTCTTTAATAACTTATCCATTAGATAAGTATCTCTTAAAATTAAATTGCCAATAAAAATTATTTGAAGAAGTTGGTGGAAACTGGTAGCAAATATAAAGAAATTAAATTCTAAATTAGTTTTAGATAAAATATATATATATATATATATATATATATATATATATATATATATATATATATATATATATATATATATATATATATATATATATATGAGTTAATTTACTAATCAAAGATAGAAGTAAATTTTAAGACTTAATTTTTTTTTATTTTCTGAGTCAATTAATCTTGGACAATAAGAAAACTAAAAATAGCTAATAAAAACCAAATACAATGGTTAGTATTATTATTATTGGATTTGTATTATCTTCTCTTCTAATGGATAATAACAACCTTATTTTTGGTTTAGAAAGATAAAGACACAAAATCTTCCTAAATATATAATATAAAGATAAATTTGATTTTTTTTTCTAAAATACCACGAGTAGAATTATTTGCATGAGTTTTATTGCTTGAGTGAAGGAGAGGAGTAGGAATGGGTGTGGCGTGCTGTCGTAGGCACACAAAAATAAAACCTTTACTCTTGAAATAATATGTAGTAGTAAGAGTAAGGATCGTTCCCACGGAGTGTAATTAGTTAATCTTTATGCAATGTGAAATATGATGGGGTGGGGAGTTTTGGATTAAAGTAAATTAAAAAGAGCTAAAAATAATTAAAGTATTAAAACAATCACAGAAATAAATGTTGGTCTCAGTCAACATCCACCATTGAAATCTTAAAACTGATCATCGATGCAAGTATATATTAATTCATACTTGAATATTCATCGTTGGAATTATTTTCCTATCTCCTTCAGCCACAATTAATTAAAAACAAGCGATCTAATTAACCTTAACTACTAAACAACCCCAGACAAGCGCTAAAGGTTTAATCTAGTAGCGTATTAAACTCGATGAGATCGATGAAGCAAAATAACACAAGCACAAGCGGTTGCATTTAATTTTGTCAAAAGTTTTCCTCCTAAGATCTAATGAAACAAAGTAGTTCATTAAATCTTGATTGCTTCACAAATTAGAGGGATCGAACAATTACGGATTCGATATCTAATTTAGTATTAGATTGTCAGGAATAATAAACTAGTATGCATCCTAGTCATTAAACAAGATAATCATGAAAATATGCATAAGAAAATATTCGATACTCAAAGCACGATCAAAAATATAAACACAGATTAGATCTCACAAATTTTTATTCATTTCGAGGCTTCTGTTTCCTTCGACCAACAAGACTTTTAGCTCCGCATGTTCAAGAAAACTTCAAAAGAATATTGGAGAAGAGGAAGAAGAGTTGTGTGTTGTTCTCCTTTCCTCCTGATTTATACCCCTTTTATACACTCTAAATTAGTTGTTTGAAGATCACAATATCTTTCCACAAATCCTCTAAGAGTTACAACAACCCAAACAATAAAATAAAATCTTTGAACAAGTTGGGAAATGGTTAATTCAGCTCCACTTTTCGTGCACAACATAGTTGACTCAACTTCAAGTCTGATTTGGTCCATGATGTAGCCAGAATCTCGCAAAACTCAAAACAGCAAAATTGTACCTCTATCACTTATCTTTCCGAATCAATTTAGATCAGCTCAATTGGACTTCGGATGAGCAAGGTATGACCATTTTGCTACAAGGTATCAAAACTATCCAAAATTGATAATTAGCTCCATTTTGCATTTAATGACTCCAATTGCATTCTAGATCAAAATATAAAAATAATGAGTATCTTTAGACATTAAATGCTCATAAAGGAGTATATATTAAGGAATAAAAATATAATATTTTATGTTCTCATCAAATACCCCCACACTTAACCTTTGCTCGTTCTCGAGCAAAACTCTAATTTATTTTTCCAAAAAAAAATCAAGGTTGCAATGTCATAAATAAAAAATAACCAAGCTCTTCAAAACTCATAACATATCATGAAAATATATTCTTAAACAACTTTTAATTACTTAGTAGGTATTTTCACTTAAAAAATGGAGTAAACTAAATAGGTAGACCCTCACGGAATAAATACTCAACTGTCATGTATTTGAAGGTATATATTTCACTCAAATTTATTCCAAAAGAAATGATCTACCATAAGCTTGCATATTTTCTCATTCTCCACCACTGGGATCACATGTATAACATAAATCATAAAGAATTTTTATGGGTTGTAACATGGCTTAGGATTAAGGTGGGATATATTTGGAAGTGTAGCTCAAAAGCCATCAAAACTAGTGGAGCAAAAATGAATCAACTCAATCTCAATATAAAACATGTAAAATCAATCACTCCATTTTGCAACGTCTTCAATTTGGCTTTTAAGCAATTAAACAATGTAAAACAACTTTCACCCTTATTTTTTTTTCTTTTTTTTCTTTTTTTTAACAATAATGGAACTTAGGAAATTTGAGGATGAAAATATGTTCTATTTTGTTGGTTGTAACCAAACCACAAATTTTAAAACCCCCACACTTATTTTTTCGTACACCCATACATATCATAATAATCAACAATGCTCCACTAGCTTTACGACTTGGGTAAAGGTATAAATATTATTGGTTGAAAGCTTGTAATGTGGGTATACCAAGAAAAAGGCAATAAAGTTCAAAGGGGTTCAACAAAAAGAAAATTAATTACAAGGTGGGCTATTTGGCTTATGTAACGCATAACAAAGATGGCCTTAATCATGTTCATGCATGCATGTGTCAATGTGACCTCGAAGAGAATCAAAGCAAGTTCTAGAGAAACAAATCAGTGGAAGAATATCTCTCATGAAAGAACAATGAGACTGATGTGTCGGTCTAAAGGCTCAAATCCTCACTGGCTTTTGTCTACCAATTTAGATACTACCATTTTCAAAAAAAAAAATAGACTAATTAATTCTAAGTTGAAAAAAAAAATTATTCAATCATGTTATGAATTTTTCAAATCTAGTTGAATCTTACTCATGACATACACAACCAAAAATTATTGAAAACCACAAAAACAAAATTATTTTATTTAAAAAATTCTCTCTTTTTTTTTAGAAAAACACAAACTCAAACTGCTTAAAAAAAAATTAAATCTCCTCCCCCACACTTAAAACAGACATTGTCCCCAATGTATGGTTAAATGCAAAGAAAAGACAAAATAACCAAAAATAAAATACGAGAATAAAAATAAACTTCCCTTGGGTTGCCTCCCAAGCAGCGCCTTTGTTTAATATTATCGTTGACTCGACTCTATGCACACTTGATATAACTAGGCAGGGGTTTCAAGTCTAGAATGCGTGCCTGCAAAACAGAAGGTAAAAGTCTTTTGTCATAAATTGGTAACAAAATATATAGAATGTTACCTGACTGTTGTCTTTTTGGAAGATCGTTCAACACTGCAACAGTTTTATGTAAGTTAGTACTCAAAGCTAAATCATGTTCTTTCTCAAAATTATTACTAATGACAACTTTTACTCCATCTTTTCCATCAAGTTTAAAAACTTTTTTTGCATTAGGTACTACATCGTTATTAGGAATGTTCATGTCTGCAACAATATTTTTCTCTTCGTCTTGTTTTGACGATGCATGTGCTTCTTTTTCTGGAATGTCAACCTCTTTACCACTTCTCAAAATGATAGAACATTCATTTTCTTTTGGATTTTCTACCGTTTGAGATGGTAATTTCTCCAAGCTTTTCGCCTCTAGCTTATTAATTACAGTTGTCATTTGGCTCATTTGATTGTTCAAACTTTCGATACTAGCCCTCGTCTTCTGTTAAAATTGTAAGTTATTAATGGCAATAGACTTAACAATATCTTCTAAAGATATACCAAAATTAGAAGTTTGGCTTGATTGTAGGTATTGATGCTTGTATTGCTGGTAACTTGGGCATTTTTGAGTTGCAGGTTGATTTAATTCTGGACTCCCATAGGTAAAATTGGAATGATCTCTCCATCCAAGATTATACGTGTCTGAATAGGGATCATACTTCATTTCTGGTAGTCCAGAAAAACCATATTCCGCATTCACTTGTTCATTGGACTCCTCTTAAAGAGTTGGGCATATATCGGTTGGATGTCCTGATACTAGACAAATCCCACAAGCCCTTGTTGTTTTCATGTTACCTACAACCATCTGACGAACAAGAGAAGTTAAACAATAAATTTGTTATTCTAGGAAAGAAACATTTACCTCATCAGCATGACTAGATGAAAGATTTAGCCAAGTGCCAAATAGTTGAGAATTGGCCGCCATTTTCTGTTACCGAACTTTTTTTTTTGCTAATAGACAGAAATTTATTTGATCACAAGAATAAAATAAAGATCACAAAAAGCACAAAAATCAACTAAAATTACTCTCCGGCAATGGTGCCAAAATTTGGCGTGCTGTCGTAGGCACCCAAAAATAAAACATTTACTCTTGAAATAATATGTAGTAGTGAGAGTAAGGATCGTTCCCACGGAGTGTAATTAGTTAATCTTTATGCAATGTGAAATACGATGGGGTGGAGAGTTTTGGATCAAAGAAAATTAAAAAGAGCTAAAAACAATTAAAGTATTAAAACAATCAAAGAAATAAATATTGGTCTCAGTCAACATCCACCATTGGAATCTTAAAACTGATCATCGATGCAAGTATATATTAATTAATACTTGAATATTCATCGTTGGAATTATTTTTCTATCTCCTTCAGCCACAATTAATTAAAAACAAGCAATCTAATTAACCTTAACTACTAAACAATCCCAGACAAGCGCTAAAGGTTTAATCTAGTAGCGTATTAAACTCAATGAGATTGATGAAGCAAAACAACACAAGCACAAGCGGTTGCATTTAATTTTGTCAAAAGTTTTTCTCCTAAGGTCTAATAAAATAAAGCAGTTCATTAAATCTTGGTTGCTTCACAAATTAGAGGGATCGAACAATTACAGATTCGATATCTAATTTAGCATTAGATTGTCAGAAATAATAAACTAGTATGCATCCTAGTCATTAAACAAGATAATCATAAAAATATGCATAAGAAAACATTCGATACTCAAAGCACAGATCAAAAATATAAACACAGATTAGATCTCACAAATTTTTATTCATTCCGAGGCTTCCGTTTCCTTCGACCAACAAGACTTTTAGCTCCGCATGTTCAAGAAAACTTCAAAAGAATATTGGAGAAGAGGAAGAAGAGTTGTGTGTTGTTCTCCTTTCCTCCTGATTTCTACCCCTTTTATACACTCTAAATTAGTTGTTTGAAGATCACAATATCTTCCCATAAATCCTGTAAGAGTTACAACAACCCAAACAATAAAATAAAATCTTTGAACAAGTTGGGAAATGGTTAATTCAGCTCCACTTTTCGTGCACAACATAGTTGACTCAACTTCAAGTCTGATTTGGTCCATGATTCAGCCAGAATCTCGCAAAACTCAAAACAGCAAAATTGTACCTCTATCACTTAGATTTCTGAATCAATTTGGATCAGCTCAATTGGACTTCGGATGAGCAAGTTATGACCATTTTACTACAAGGTATCAAAACTGTCCAGAATTGATAATTAGCTCTATTTTGCATTTAGTGACTCCAATTGCATCCTAGATCAAAATATAAAAATAATGAGTATTTTTAGACATTAAATGCGCATAAAGGAGTATACATTAAGGAATAAAAATATAATATTTTATGTTCTCATCAGGGTGTAACAAATAATCTTTATTAGTGACATGTAAATCATATCAATTATTTTCCTTGCAATATTTTTTGTTGTAATTAGAGTTACTATCACCGCGACTGCAATAAAATTTATAGTATGGGTTTTTATGCAACATATGCTACAGCAAATGGATATATTCAAGGAAATTATGTCAAGCCCCCTTCCCAGCGCATTCCCTGCTTGGCGCACCTTGGCGCATGACTGCTTGACCGACCCTTGTTTAGACTGGACCCGAGAGTTATGGGGAGAATGGGTTTGGTTGGGTTGGTGGTTTGTAACTTGGATTGGTTTGTGTGATCCAATGGTCCACATATTAACCCTAACCCTATATATTTATATCTCCTTCTCTTTCTCTCTCCTTATTTTTATCCTCTTCCTTCTCTTTCTTCATAGGCAAGTATATCTTGCACACATGAAGAACATGGATTATTATATGATTTCAGTTTTGGTTTCTTCTTGTATATTATTAGCTTATATTATTTGCAATGAGTTCCTTTACATCTTTAGTTCTTGTTGATTTTGATTTTAATGGCTAGAATGACATAGATCTGAGTTCTTGATCTATGAGTTTCATGTGGTTTTTTTAGAAAATAATCTTCCAAAACTTAGTATTTTTAAAACTTCTTGGCTCGTGTTATGGAGCATGTGATTTTGCTTTGACTTTGATCTTTACTTAGCTTTATTTGGAGTTCTCATGAGAACGTGGTAAACAAAATAAGTTGAAAATACACTATGGGACTGTCCCGAGAAGAAGATGAATAGTGCTTTGCAAAAGTGCACATGAGGATCTCTCATTGGCATAGAAATATGAAGAACTTGATTTGGGCACACTTTGTGCTGACCCACTATCCATTCGTACTTTGGTACAATCTCTCTTCATTCTTGAAAATGTGCCCAAAACTTTTTGTGAAGTGTTGGTGCACTATCTTTTCGATTTCTCTCGAGCACACTTTTAGTGTATTTTTTTCAGAGCCTCATTCATCAAGAAAATGCGCCAAAGTACGCCAAACCAATTTGGGTGCACTTTTTGGACCCGTGTTTCCTTAATGAACAAGCCTTGACTTTGTGTTCCTCGATTCTTGTGTCTTCGATTCTCGTATCCTTGATTCTTGTGTTCTCGACTATCATGTTTTTTCTTGGAATTTGATTTTTTTTCTTTTAGCTTGAGTACTGGGTCGTCTGCATACTTTCGAGAGAGTGTGCCATGTTCTGGCTAGCGCATTTTCTCAAAAGTGCACTAACCTTGCTTTTCAGGCAGTTGTGCGCCTGGACCTGCTCTTATCATATTTGACCCGTTCTTTCGTGCGTACTATGTGGAGAAGGAATGCTTTCTTGTGCATACTTTTACAAGAGTTCTTCTCCCTTATTAAGAAGAATGTCTCCTTCCTTGCATAGTGCGTTGAGGCAAACTAGGGCATATTTATATGTGTTTGTGCGCCAATGCTTAGTTTTGGCAGTTGTGCGCGGATTGCTTGGTTGTTTTATTGCTTGTTGCCTTAGGCGTATGTGTGCTAGAAATATTAATTTCTCCTGGAACTTGACCATAATGAGTTGTACTCGAACATGGACTTGATGATTAGATAAACTTGACCATGACTTGATAAGAATGATTAGATCGACCTGTACAACTAGTCTATATGAATTATGGCTACCATGATATTGAACAAGCTTCCTTACATGATTACATGATTACTTGATCACCTGATTACTTGATTACAAGATTCATATGACCATAAGAGGACCTGATTGGACCTACTTTGTGTACCTGACCTAATTATTAGTATCCGTGCTGATATACTTGATTATGTACCTAGAGTACTACTTGATATACTAGTGAGCCATCATGCCACATCATGTTATGTGTTATATATTTATAATATCAAGTGATTACTCCCTTGCACGGAATTGGTAGTTTGCCAGTAATCATGACCGTGGCTAGGTTAATATTTTTTATTGCATCACGCTTGGGTGAATCTAGATTGAACTCTCGAGTGACGATATGGATTCGCACCTAGCGTGCACGTACTTAAGTATGACATCTAAGGAGGAATAATTATGTGTCCACGGCTTGATATTCCTGTTAACAGTAGGTTAATTAAGCAACTAAACTTGTAAAGAATTGGGTGTCACTACCACGTTCCAAAAATAGGGGTATTTTTGACTTTTTGTATATTATTAAAATTGTGTGTATTTAATTTAAATAATTGTATGAGATGTGTATTTAAATATATTATATATATATACAGTGTTCATTAATGTTTGAGCTGGTAGACTTGACCTAGAAGCCCACTAGATGAACACCTGACCGAATTATAGGATTATGTATTAATTTGTATTAATTAAAATTTAATTATTTGGGATCGTGATTAATTACCGTAATTTTATTTAATTGTTGTGCCTTACCGTTGCTTCGATATTTGGAGCGCTACCCTAGCTTTTGCCTTCCAACAAATTTCACAACCTTGCCCTAGGCGTGCCCGCCTTCCATTCTGACCTTTTTGTAACTCATAATTTTGCTCTCTTGTGCTTCATTTTAGCCACACAATATTCATCGTGGACGTTTATTTAATTTCTAAATAAATTCCAACTTTGTATCGTTGTGCGTTTCAATCGAAATTAGCGGCAATCTCGACCCATTTTTCGTGCAACCCAAATTAGGGTAATATTCTGTTCTGAGTCTTTTTTACTAATGATATTTGTGACCCAACATAATTTTGGCCCCATGTATTTCTAATTAATTTTAGAACACCGCTTGCATTTGTTTCTAATTAAATTGGGGATACCAACTTTGACTAATCCCGTTTAATCCCAATTTAATCCAAGTACCCCATTAATTATGCCCATACAAAACACACAACACCTCCCTCTCCCTTCACAACACCAACCACCATTATCCCACAATTTTTGCATCATTTCATGTGTCTGTGCAAATACCAAAATTTAAGGGGCTCATTTGCAAATATTGTATTAGGTGTCAACACCCCATTGGTTCAAACCAAATGGAGAGCCCAAATATTTGACTAGTCAACCAACCCTCATCCTTACATGAGTAAATTCCTCATGTCAAATCCTGACCACCCATTCAAAATGGGAGCATCAACACCACTCATTCCCACACACCCCTTCCTATTTAATGTCTCTTCATGCACCCTTTCCCAAGAAAGCCCTAATCCCCAAATCTAGGGAAGCCCCCATCTTCTCTCTTCTCCCTCCTCACAAGCCCCTCAACCGTAGGTAATTTTTTCCCAAATTTTTCCTTTTCTCTTCTTCTCCTCCTTCATTTAAAAGAAAGGAAAATATAAACCATCACCACCAACTGTTCAGCCCGGCCCTACTCCGGTCACCTAGCCCGACCGGCCTTCTTCTCCGGCGCTGCCAGCCCATCCCGAGTTTTCTTTCCCGTCTCCTCCTGCACTCGACCCTCACTCACCGTACCACCTCTCCCCTCTAGCCACGAGAACCCAGTACCTCCCCCGCCTGAAGCCCGGCCGACCAGTAACCACCCACCTCCATTACACAACCACCCCCGGCCTCCCTCCAGCATCACCTCCGACCATCTCCCTCAGCCACTCCTTCTCCAAGAACCCGCAGCACCTCGAGCAGCTCTCCCCGACTCCTCCAAAGCTTCTTCCTCCACTGCAGCCTCCCTTCCCCAGCTGTGCTGCACCCCGAGTTCCCTCCCGACCTCCGAGCACCCCTGTATCCCATCCTTCCCTCCGGCCAACCACCATCACCACCATTAGAACCACCATCACTACCATTAGAACCTCCATCACCACCATTAGAACCACCATCACCATCATCAGTTTTGCTCCTCCCCACTCGACCGGCCAGAGCTCCACAGGCACCTCCAGCCAGTCTCCTCCCGCAGCCTCTTCCCCTCGGCCACGATCACCACCACCATCGTCACTGTGAGCCTCCCTCTCCCTCTTTCCCTCCTTCATTGTTTGAGAATTTATTCTATGTAGTGTATATATGTATGTATTAGTGTGTATGTAATAGTATATATGTATTCATATATATACATATGTATATGTATGTATATTGGTTTATTTTCATATAGTATATATTTAATAAAATGTATACTGGTATAAATTCATTAGTGTATTAGTATTAGTATATGTATGGGCTTAAAACGTATTTTGGTACATATAAACATATATATGTATAGTATATGTTAGTAAAATATATTTTGGTATATATTTATACATATATATATATATATATATATATATATATATATATATATATGTAGCATAATATACGTATGTTTTGATATATATATATATATATATATATATATATATATATATATATATATATATATATATATATATATACATATATACAAGTATATAGTATATGTATTTTTATTGGTATATATATATATATATATATATATATATATATATATATATATATATATATATATATATATATATATATATATATATATATATGATGTATTTCTCGAACTGGTATATATATATACATATGTATACGTATTGTACGTGCATCCCTAGTACCCTTTTTAATATATGTATATATGTACATAGTATAATTTGATTAGTATGTGTATGTGTACATATATATAATAGTGTAAATTCATTAAGTGTATATATATATATTATGTATGTAATTAATTTGTAATATATTATGAGTGTACTATGTATATTTAAATATATACCTCTACTAGGTATCCCGAGTGTAAATACGGATACCCCGTAACTACACATGACCTTGTGACCTTGTGAACTGTTAGCAGACTACCATATGTACATCGACGTACTGGCAAGACCCGTATCACCGACTGTCTAATTTCATAGCAATTACAGACGCGACGCCCGTGCAACTTGACGTACACTGACCCTAGTTGACCAGTATCATACCTAGCATAGCCCTGAGTCCAGTATATTTATAAAGGTGTGTTAGAGTAATGTCTGATGCAATATTGTATTATTTTATGATATGTCTATAGGACTATTGGATCATCCAGGCGATACTCTGGAACAGGACATTGGTATTACCAGCTAAGGACCCAAGGCGAGTACATTCTCTGATAATTTCCAATTATTTGATAATTTCTATAAGTTCAGTATCTAGAAATATTACATCTGATCCTTGACACTGTGCTACACGGACTAGTATATAGATTGGATCTGCAGTCATGAGATGTTACATTAATTATCGTATTGATATTGTACACGATATTGATATTTAGACCTCGTACATGATATATATTGGATATTGCTCGTGTATCATGACGTGTCATGGTTGGATCCACAGTACTAGTTGGGGGCATAAGAAATTGCTAGTGAGAGATGTGATCAAATACCTATCGTACAAGTGTAACATATTATTGGTGTTAATCATACCCCTCACGTATGATTAGCCAGGCCATGTAGCTATCGTACAAGTCCCAAGTCGATCATATTTCAAAACTACTATTTCAAACACTTAGAATAGTAACAGTTCTCTATTTTAGATCATATACTACATCACCCGTATATGATATTGTACCTCGTTCTCTTCACTTCATATATGCACTGACTGTATCATATTGCCTATATTGCCTGTCTCTTTATATTGCATGTCTCTTTATTTTGATATTACATTTATTCATTGTCTTCTCTCAGTATATAGCATCATCTGTTTATTGTTTTATAGTCCTTATCAATTAAATGGAATTGTTATTTGAGATGTACTTTGTTCCTTCATGACTGGAAATATTTTTTCAGACTATGCCTTAGAGGACCGGTGTCCGACATTTTATGGACCACATGGAGAGTAGCTGCAGACTTGGACTTGGTAGTTCAGTTGTGATTTCGGGAGGTCTAGCCAGAATCACTAGTTATCTAGTTAGTTTCTTAGCAGTTTATTTGGTACCGGATTTGTCTCCGGCATACTTTGTTGAGACTTGGATTTTTTGTTGAGTTAGATTATTTATATTTAGACTTGTGTTGCATTTTATTTATTACTTCGATATCTTATCGTGCTGTAGTTATGTGATTGAGTATGTTATTTATTTATATTGTGTTATCCGTGTCTCCTTATGGAGTTGGATACTCGTACGAGATTGTTTAGATAGTGCATTAACCTAGACAGTGTTCTACCGTCGATACTACGGCGTAGGCTGGACGTACCCACGTACTTGTGCCCCAATTTCGGGTGTGGGTCATGACACGTTTTTAGTGGCGGCCCATGCAGGTCAGACTTTGCAAGTTGTGCGATATCGTGGTAGTACGACGTATTAGTTGTACTACTACGTGCCTGCGATAGGATCTAGGACATAGGATACTAGGATGAGAGCGAATACTCAATCACAATTCCTTGAGAGATTCCTGGGATGACCCCTGAGAATCTTATTATAATTTCCAATTTAAATCATTTTCCTTGTTTTCGTCCGTTCTCACTTGTTGATATTGAATTTGATTCTTGTTGATCAGTTATTAAATTAAGATCTTGGTGTCATTGTAGAGTTTGATTTCATATCAAGATGAATTTTACGGACCAATTTATGGTATCATCTGATGACACATGTTGATGAGGACAGTGAGAAAGATTAACCTTAGGGCTATTGGACTACAAGATGCGAATTTAAATTATAATTTAAAGATTAAAAATGAATTTTAATTTTTAAGAATTTTGAGGAGCTGAGATATTATGTTATTAAAAATTTTGAGGATTCAGATTCAATTCAATGAACCTAGAAAAGCTGTAAGGATTTTTGGAAGTGATTAAATTTTTGTTTCAGTATTTGAATATTTGACTTTGAGGAAAGTATATGCATTTTACTTTAAATTGTTCGAGGAGTTAATTTTGAGGATTTTATTTTGAGGATAAAATTTTATAGTGGAAGAGATATATATTAGTATATGAGTGGATGAGGTGCATGTGTAAGGATCTGTTGGCTTGAGCATGATTGAGATTGCACTATAAACTGACTTGGGTGTCCATCTAGGGTTGTATTAGAGGGAGCAGTACTTAGTATGGTGTGTTGTACTTGGTGTACACTTGAGTGATAAGAACAACTAGTATCAACAATTGCAGTAGGTAAGAAAGCTAGCAGTGAGTGTGCTTGTAGTAGAACTGTGGTACCTAAAGGGACAGAGGTATCAAACCTTGGAGGCATCATTGACCTATGCAATCACAATTAGGAATATTTCTAATCTATTTATCTTGTTATCCTTATTCCTTCTGAATGTTGCTTCTTTAAAACTTTACTGTCCTTCCTTGATGATATCGCATTTATTGCCTTAATTGATTCTTTTGGATCTGTCTTCAGGATGTCGCCGAAGACACGATCTATGAGAGTAGGAGCACCAACTTTAGAGGGGTCTGCCACCTCTCTACCTGATGGACAGACAGCCGTAGTTCCTGTCACTACTACATTTCCAGATTAGGACATTAGTGTAATTTTCCCTATTTGATTTAATATGTATTTAATTAATATGATGAGTTTTATAAATTAATTATGTGATGTTCTTGATGTTTGGTTTTAGGTTAAACCCTAGAAACTCATTAGGTCTAACGCTAATTGCTAAACCCTAACTTGTAAGCTAGCATCAGGGAAACCCTAAAATTCAATTATAGGTTTAGAATCTTAAACCCTAGAAATGACTAAATCTTAGTTAATTAAGTTCTTCATGATTTTACATGGAGAATTAACTTAACCCTTGCATTAGGAACCCTAAACCTAGCCTTTATTATAAAGGGGAGCCTCCCTCAACCATTCTTCATGAAGAAAGAAACTAAACCCTAGCCTCCATTTGAAAACCATTTCTCCCACCCCCCAAATTCGGAATCCAGACCAAAAATTTCCATCTTCCTCCTCCAACGTAAGGGAAACAAGGAGCTTGGGTCAAGAAGTCTTGGGGAAGGAGAACCTCCATTGGAAAACCATCTCCCAATAGGTAAAACCGAATTTTAATCCATTTAATTCCTGTTTTCTGTTGTAGTTAGTCATTAGGAACCCACCTTGTTGTGTAGATTTTGATTTTAGGGATTATACATGAAGACCTAGGAGGAATTTGTGTTTTGATGACCTACGTTTGGTTTTTCCCTAATTTCGTGGACCCTAAATCATAAGGGTTTGCATGTAGCCTGATTACATCTCATGCACATAGGTTTGAACTCGATTTTAGGGTTTTGATTTGGGGTATTCAAGAGCTTAGTATGGAATCTGATTTTTCAGCCCTAGGTGTTCGATGAAATGCCTCATAGGGGTTTACCTATCTAAATTATTCTAATACTGCATGTTTTGATATGTGTATATATATACACATATATATTTTGCATATGTATATGAGATAGGTTGTGTGATTTGGAGAGGAAATGCACCGTGGGGAGGTTACTGTACAGTCGAGTTCATGTGCTAGTTCTGTGTATCAGTATTTTGGGGGTTTTAGATTGGGTTGCAGGAACTATGCAGTTCAGTAGCAGCTAGGTCATTCCAGTAAGTTAGTTCAGGACCAGTGTGTGTGTAAGTGATAATTTCCCAGGTTATATGAAACTGTGTGTAAGTGTATGAGAATGTAGTGTGTGTGTCCCAGGTTTATTTTTCCAATTTTAGTGTAGTTTCTGTGTGAAACTGTGTGTAATTCAGTGAGTGAGAGAGTACAGTGTGTAGCTGATAATTTTCCCAAGTTTAATAGAGTAATGTGTGTGTGTCTTTGTATTCAGAATGCTGTGTGTTTCTCAGTGTGTCTGTGAGTGTGAGCAGTAGTGTGCAGTGTTAGGTCCCGTGTATCAGATAAGGGGAAGTGAGTTAGGGCCTGTGTGTGAGTTCAGTGGGGGGAACTATGAGTATAGTGTCTAGGTGAGAATGCCTGTGCGAGAATGTAGTGTGTGTGTCCCAGGTTCCTTTCAGATTTCAGTATAGATTCTGTGTGTATCAGTGTGTTTACCTATGTTAGTTAGGTGTAGTTCAGTAGCAGAGTACCAATGTCTCAGCATGAGGTAGCAGTGTCTATTGTCTCAGTATTTTGACTGTGCAGTGAACTCAGTAAGTGTGTAGTGAGTCCTGTGTGAGTGAACCTTAAGTATCCCTATGTAGAGTACCTGTGTGTGCAGCTGTGCAGAGTATCTAGTGTGTGTGAGTGAGAGTGGGGAGCCAGTGTCTATGTGACTGAGTGAGAGTGAACTCTAGTGTGTGTGTGAGTATAAATCAGTGTGTGTGCTAGGGTTTAGAGCTCGTGGAGAATAGAGGATTTTGTGGAGGATATAGTTAAGGTACTATGAGACATAGGTAAACATACAAGATAGATAATTATATATATTATTTTGATATATAAAACCTATTTTTATTAAACCCTAGTATACTTATACCCTTGGGATTAACCTAGTATAGCCTGAGCCATGACCTAGAAGCCTCATTTCTTAATTAGTTAAACATGTTATTTTCCTTAATTCAGTATCTGACATTTATATTCCACAATTAGGTCTTTGTGACTCCATTTTGGACATCGATCCTCACATATTCATCGGGACCACAGGCGAGTACATTCTCTGACAGTTTTTGTTTTGTTGATTACTTCTATAAATTTAGTTATATTACATACTTGATTCCGACACTATGGATACACGAGTTAGCACCCTAGATCCCTATCATGAGGAGTCGTGATTGGAATCCATCGTGCTAGCTGGGGGATGGGGAACTATTAGTAGATTATGTGATCATATCCAAACTCTACATGCATCATAGCTCACCCCACTTCTTACGTCGGGTGCGGCCTGACCATTTACATGCTTCATAGCTGTTATATATGATTAGCCTGACCATTACATGCATCATAGCTAACCATATGGTTAGCCTGACCTACAAGAATCATAGCTAATCATATGTAACCAGCCTGATCTAGTCCCAAGTCGATCATATAATAAACTGATGTTTCAAACACTTAGCTAGATGTCTATTCTTTATTTCAGATTCACTTATTCTAGCATTCACTGTATATTGTTCATTGCTAGATATTCTATTGCCTATTTCATATTCTCCAGTACTTTATATTTCCAGCATTTATTCTCATCTTGTATTTCTTATACTGTTTATAGTTTTTGTTAACATTAAATGAAACTGCTGTTAGTGTTTGTGCTTCGCTCCAATCCTGACTGAATAATATTTTTCAGAGGACCTGGAGAACTTTTGCCCCACCCATTACGGCCCAGGACTAGAGGGAGATTTCACTCCGGAAATCCCAGAGGAGTTGCCTATCCTAGAGGAGATCCTACCTGCCTGCACTTAGATTACTCTTTTCATGTATTATTATTTTAGACTGAGACTGAGTTGTATTATTATTTTGTGACTCTTTGAGGTCATCTAGACTCAGGACTTGTGTTGTACTTATTTGTGTTTGGCTTATGATAGAACTCTTTATTTCCATTTCTCATCGTGCCCATTTCTTTCATATAGCTTGTGATTGAGTATATTTATAGAACTGTGGTTTTATATTATCATTGTCCTCCGTACGGAGTTGAGACTATTGATAGGATATATTATGTTTGAGACCTAGACAGCGTTCTACCGCCGATGCTGCGGTATAGGCTGGACGTATCCACGACTCATGCCCAAATTTCGGGTGCGGGTCGTGACAGTTCCTCCTACATCTCCGATGAATGTGGGAGTATCTGAACTTTTTGGGGGTCCTCCTCCCCCACCTGTTCAGAGGATTGTCGCAGCTGTGACGGACAACCTTCCTCCACCACCGACTCCATTTTTCGGAGGTGTGTCCATTGACGGGGCACAGATGTTTACCTTGATCCAGGGCATGGTAGATGCCCAGAGAGTGACGGCAGACGCTCAGCGAGTTCAAGCTGAGGCTCAGAGGGTGCAAGCAGAAGCGCACCAGGCACGAACAGAGCTGATGAGAGAGAGCATGGAGAATGCTCATCAGGTGGCTCTCCAAGCTGTGGAGAGAGTAGCACAATACCAACAATTTCTTGGCCAACAACAGTAGAGATCAGGCATTATAGTGGACTTTAAGAGGATAATGCCTCGAGAGTTCAAGGGTATCGAAGGGATACTCTATGCTGATGACTGGATAGAGAATATTGAGAGGAGCCTGCGATTGGTCCAGATTCCGGAGAGCTTACGGATAGAAGCGACCGATAGTCGAATGTTCGATATCGCACTCACGTGGTATCGTACGGAGCCGAGACTTATTACACAAGGACTTACTTGGTAGACCTTCAAGGAGCTTTTCAAGGAGAAGTTCTTTCCCGACGTGGCCTTGGGAACCTTAGAGAGTCAGTTTCATGACTTGGTCCAAGGAAACATATCGGTCGACGAGTACGCTATAAAATTCTGTTGATTGAGCCATTTTGCATCGTCTATGATTCGGGACCCAGGAGATCGAGCCCGGAAATTTAGAAAGGGGCTGACGAGAGAGATTAGGTCGTGCACTTCTGGTCGTCGTACCGCTATCTTTGAGGATATCTTGATGGATGCCCAGATTGTAGAAGAGGATCTGGATCTCAGGCCTAAGAGGAGTCACAATATTTCTGGAGATATGAATAGTAGTGCAGGACCGGCCAAGCGTCCCCATATTCAGCAACAGCCATAGGCATTTTAGTATCAACAGCAGTACCAGGCACCAGTTCATATTCAGCAACAACCATGGGCGTTTCAGCATCAACAGCAGTACCAGACACCAGTTCGTGTTCAGCAGGATCAACAACAGCCTCCGAGAAAGACACAACAGACTTGTCATTTCTGTAAGAAGCCAGGTCACCTTTGGGAGAGCTATAGAACGAGGCTAGGACTTTGTTTGCACTGCAGCGCTGTGGGACATCGAGTGAGGGATTGTCTTCTAGCCCCTTATCTTCCTGGCCAGCGCGCAGCTCCAAATTATAGAGATCCAGTTAGGCTACCTATGGAACCGTATATTGCTCAACACCCGCGAAGGGAACCACCCCAGCAGGGCGGGGCATTTGCAATGACGGTCGAGGAGATCGATACTGCAGGTAATATGTTAGCAGGTTCTGTTCTTTCCTTCCTTCTGTTCCTTTCTATTTGATTGATTGATTGATTCCCTAGTACCATAGCTTGTATTCATGATTTTCTTGTTAGAATATAGTTAGTAGTACACCCGACAGAGACTACAATACCATGATAAAAGACACCATGACCGTACATATTTTTTTTAGATTGCATGTTGTATGACTGTAGGTATAATTTTTTCTTAGACCATGATTATTGGGGTTGACCATAGTAGATTTATGAAGAGGTTATGACTTGACAAGGAGAGACAAGATGCTTAAAATTTTGAGGATAAGCATTAATTTAAATAAAGAGTTAAGAATTTAATATGGTAGAATTGATGATTTATTGATTATGATATAATTTATTATTAAAAACTTGAGGAAATTTAGTAGATTATAATTATATCTATTTGATAGCAAGATATGAATAAAAAAATTTATATTATGAATGTTACATTTGAAGATTCCATAAGTATCGTATTGTCGAGTATTTTGTGGAAAAATAAATCAAGGAATAAGATCATTAATGGATTAGTGTTTTAATTCAAATCCCGGGATGAGGATTTAGATTTTTATAAATATGCATCGATTGGATTAATGGATTAGTGTTTTAGATGGGATTTCTTAATTTATAAAATATGCATTTATTGAATTTAAATTAGAGGATTGGATGTTAAATTTCGAGTATCTAATTTTAACTTAAAAATGTGGAGGAAATTTTGTTAAAAATGGAATTTGATTTTTTCTCCGAAGATTTTCAGGAATACGATAATTATAAAATTTTGAAAATTTTATGGAATAGCAAGATGGGTTTGCTTTATGATTATATGGCTTGATGAATCTAGATTAGATGGAAAATAATATGTAATGAATAAATACTACTATTGAGGATTTTAAATTTCGAGGACGAAATTCTTTTAAGGAGGGTAGACTTGTCACTACCACGTTCCAAAAACAGGGATATTTTTGACTTTTTGTATATTATTAAAATTATGTGTATTTAATTTAAATAATTGTATGAGATGTGTATTTAAATATATTATATATATACAGTGTTCATTAATGTTTGAGCTGGTAGACTTGACCTAGAAGCCCACTAGATGAACACCTGACCGAATTATAGGATTATGTATTAATTTGTATTAATTAAAATTTAATTATTTGGGATCGTGATTAATTACCGTAATTTTATTTAATTGTTGTGCCTTACCGTTGCTTCGATATTTGGAGCGCTACCCTAGCTTTTGCCTTCCAATAAATTTCATAACCTTGCCCTAGGCGTGCCCGCCTTCCATTGTGACCTTTTTATAACTCATAATTATGCTCTCTTGTGCTTCATTTTAGCCGCACAATATTCGTCGCGGACGTTTATTTAATTTCTAAATAAATTCCAACTTTGTATCGTTGTGCGTTCTAATCGAAATTGGAGGCAATCTCGACCCATTTTTCGTGCAACCCAAATTAGGGTAATATTCTATTCTGAGTCTTCTTCACTAATGATATATGTGACCCAACCTAATTTTGGCCCAATGTATTTCTAATTAATTTTAGAACACCGCTTGCATTTGTTTCTAATTAAATTAGGGATACCAACTTTGACTAATCCCGTTTAATCCCAATTCAATCCAAGTACCCCATTAATTATGCCCATACAAAACACACAACACCTTCCTCACCCTACACAATACCAACCACCATTCTTCCACAATTTTTGTATCATTTTATTTGTCTGTGCAAATACCCAAATTTAAGGGGGCTCATTTGCAAATATTGCATTAGGTGTCAACCCTCCATTGGTTCAAACCAAATAGAGAGCCCAAATATTTGACTAGTCAACCAACCCTCATCCTTACATGAGTAAATTTCTCATGTCAAATCATGACCACCCATTCAAAATGGGAGCATCAACACCACTCATTCCCACACACCCCTTTCTATTTAATGTCTCTTCATGCACCCTTTCCCAAGTAAGCCCTAATCCTCAAACCTAGGGAAGCCCCCATCTTCTCTCTCCTCCCTCCTCACAAGCCCCTCAACCGTAGGTAATTTTTTCCTTTTCTCTTCTTCTTCCTTTCTTCTTCTTCTCCTCCTTCTTTTAAAAGAAAGGAAAATATAAACCATCACCACCAACTGTTCAGCCCGGCCCTACTCCGGTCACCTAGCCCGGCCGACCTTCTTTTCCGGCGCTGCCAGCCCATCCCGAGTTTTCTTCCCTGTCTCCTCCTGCACTCGACCCTCACTCACCGTACCACCTCTTCCCTCCGGCCACGAGAACCCAGCACCTCCCCCGCCTGAAGCCCGGCCGACCAGTGACCACCCAGCTCCATTACACAACCACCCCCGGCCTCCCTCCAGCATCACCTCCGGCCATCTCCCTTAGCCACTCCTTCTCCACGAACCCGCAGCACCCCGAGCAGCTCTCCCCGACTCCTCCAGAGCTTCCTCCTTCACTGCAGCCTCCCTTCCCCGGCTGTGCTGCACCCCGAGTTCCCTCCCGACCTCCGAGCACCCATGTATCCCATCCTTCCCTCCGGCCAACCACCATCACCACCATTAGAACCACCATCACCACCATTAGAACCACCATCACCACAATTTAGAACCACCATCACCACCATTAGAACCTCCATCACCACCATTAGAACCACCATCACCACCATTAGTTCCCTCCTCCCCACTCGACCGGCCATAGCTCCACAGCCACCTCCGGCCAGTCTCCTCCCGCAGCCTCTTCCCCCCGGCCACGATCACCACCACCATCGTCACTGTGAGCCTCCCTCTCCCTCTTTCCCTCCTTCATTGTTTGAGAATTTATTCTATGTAGTGTATATATGTATGTATGTATTAGTATGTACGTAATAGTATATATGTATTCATATATATACATATGTATATGTATGTATATTGGTTTATTTTCATATAGTATATATTTAATAAAATGTATACTGGTATAAATTCATTAGTGTATTAGTATTAGTATATGTATGGGCTTAAAACGTATTTTGGTACATATAAACATATATATGTATAGTATATGTTAGTAAAATATATTTTGGTATATATTTATACATATATATATGTAGCATAATATACATTAATACGTATGTTTTGATATATATATATATATATATATATATATATATATATATATATATATATATATATATATATATACAAGTATATAGTATATGTATTTTTATTGGTATATATATATATATATATATATATATATATATATATATATATATATATATATATATATATGATGTATTTCTCGAACTGGTATATATATACATATGTATACGTATTGTACGTGCATCCCTAGTACCCTTTTTAATATATGTATATATGTACATAGTATAATTTGATTAGTATGTATATGTGTACATATATATAATAGTGTAAATTCATTAAGTGTATATATATTATGTATGTAATTAATTTGTAATATATTATGAGTGTACTATGTATATTTAAATATATACCTCTACTAGGTAACCCGAGTGTATATATGGATACCCCGTAACTACACATGACCTTGTGAACCTGTGAACTGTTAGCAGACCGCCATATGTACATCGACGTACTGGCAAGACCCGTATCACCGGCTGTCTGATTTCATAGCAATTACAAACGCGACGCCCGTGCAACTTGACGCACACTGACCCTAGTTGACCAGTATCATACCTAGCATAGCCCTGTGTCACTACCACATTTTAGGAAAAAGGGTATTTTAGTAATTTCCTATTTAAATAAATATTGTGCATGGTAAATAATTTTTGTTGTATTATTTAATTGTTGTTGGATATTATTTAATTATTTTGGACTTATTTTAGTGGACCCAACTAGTGTAGTTTGGACCCATGGACCAACATGAATTAAATAGTTAGATTTGGCCCATTTAGAAAGCCCATAGTTAAGGAGATGGATTAAATTAATTAAGTGATTAGACTAGAAGCTTCCTTCCTTAATTATTTCTTCATGAGAGGCCCCAAGGGGTACATTGGACATTTTACAATTGCTTGGGAGAGGGGCAAGGCCGGCCTATTAAAAGAGGGGGGAAATTTCTCTCTCCTCTCTTTCTCATTCCAAATCTAGATCTAGAATTTCCCACTCCCAAATTCCCTCCATTCCTATTCCAATTCCCTACCAAATTTATTCCAAATTCTTCCCAATTCACCATTAGAGAAGGAGGAAGCAATGATCTAGAAGAAGGAAGCAAGGATCTACAAAGAGGAATTTGGAAGCAAGTTCTTGTCAATTGGAGGTTTCATTGGAAATCCATCTCCTAATAGGTATAATTCAGATTTTCCCATTTAAATTGATTCTAAATCTGAGATTTAATCATGTAAAATCAACCTATATGTATGTACTACCCATAGGACTTTGTTTTGTGTTCATAGGAGACCCATGAAGAAAGTTATGATGCTTTTTGTGTCAATTTTGTTGGAATTCCGAATTTACATTTTGTTGTGTGTGTCAATTGATCCTATAGATCAATTGGGCATGTGCTTATGTGTTTGGGGCTAGTGTCGTGTCCATAATTTGGTACATGTGGTTCGTATCCCAACTATTTGGTGATACGTATCATTTTGGGGATTTTCCCTCCGACACGGGGCTTTGAACATATCGTATTTTGACACGGACACATAGATCTACTTTTGACACTTTGATTTATTCATAAATATTATTTGTGATTTGTTTGTATCCTTCGGGGTGCAATTGGTTGTGTATTGGACTCGTGTCACATGCGTATCCTAGATCTAGTGGGATACGGTGTGATACTCTCCAATTGTGTGGATTTTTGAATAGATCTAATTATGTATGGTTTAAATTCTTTAATTATAATTAGTAAATATATATAGATATTATATATTTATTTTGTGTATTTATTATAGTAATTATTGTAGCATAGATCTATATATTTTTGTGTGTGCTAATATGATGTACAAATATAATATGTAGCTTTCTTGCATGTAATTATATATGTACTTATGTTAATAGTATAAATTATACATAAATATTTTATAAAATATATTTATGTGTTTAATTGTGTAATTATATTATTTATAATTATTATGTAATTATTTGTATATTAATATATATATTTTAGGTGTGCTTCTAGCCATGTAAAATATGAACATTAATATGTGCATGTGTTGTAACTATTGGTATTTAATTATAAGTTTATATGTGCATATATATATAAGTATATAATTATTTATTTATATATATATGTATTGTGATTATTATTGCATATATATATTTATATATATATATATATATATATATTTTTATATTTTTCTGTGTTTTAGTGACAGTGGGTTTGTGACAGTGAAACTGTCGCTAAATAGGCGGGTCAGCAGCAGCCGCTGTAGCCCACTGTGCATTAATGACAGTTCTGTCATTAATGCTGCGGGCGGGATCTTAGCAGCAGTGGCGACAGTTTTCGGTGACAGTTGATTAACTGTCACCAATGCAGCAGCAGTGAGTTTTTTTACACAGTGGCTTTTGCGACGTTTTCTGTGACAGTTGAGACTGTCACTATAAGCTGTTTTAATTAAATTGTATTTTTAACTCCCTGTTTTCAGTGACGCTTTGGCAGTTTTAAATTATATTTTATATATTATTATAATATATATATATATGTGTTTTGTGAGGTATAATATTTGTAATAATATATTATTTTATTTGTATAAATATTTGTTGTTTATATATTATATTAGAGTATGTATTATTTGTATTATTAGTATACTTTGTGTGAGTATCTTTTGGGATCTAATTTTGATTCCTAAATTATTGTATTTTATTTCTATATTATTTTATATAGTTTTCTTGTGAGGTTAACCTTGGTTTGACCATGTTTGACTTTAGTTGACTTTAGAGTTGACCATAGTTGACTTTTGACTTAGAATTTATTTATTGACCTAGGAGTTGACTAGTTTGACTTGTTCTCTTTCTGGGACCTTATTTTAATGTGGTATTCCATATCTAGGTCTTCGAGGCACCGAGTCAGACATCTGTGAGACTGTTCTTTGGACTTCAGGCGAGTACATTTTCTGATAGTTTCTCATTTATGATATCCTCTATGTTCGTTGTATCTAGTGTAGATTTACATGTTTCTCTCGACACTATGGTTACACGGATTGGTATATCCGGATCTCGTCATGAGATGTTATTCCTTGGTATATGGTGTATATGGTGCAAGTATTGTTTCATTGGTTATCTTGTACATGTACAGACACCGATTCTCGGGGAGACTAGCTATCTTCTTGGGGAATCTAGTGCCATAGCATACCGTGGTTGGATCTATTATACCAGTTGGGGGTGGGGAGTATTAGTATAGATATGTGATCAAATCCCTATTGAATAAAGTATTGGTAAGCGAATAGTGTTGATCATGCACCGCACGTATAATTAGCCAGGCCGCATTGTATCTTGCCCAAGCCGATCACATGTTAAGCTAGTACTCACACACTTAGTCATTAGTATTATTGTTTCATTGGCATATTGTTCATTATTGTATTTCTTTCCAGTATTTCCTTATTGTCTATATATCTCTTGTATCTATTTTGTGCATCTTGTTTATCCACAGCTATTTACTGTTACATAGTTTTTATCATAGATTAGAACTGCTGTTAGAGATGTACTCTGCTCCTTTCCTGACTGGATATATTTTTCCAGATGACACTGAGGAGTACCCTACCTATTATGGACCCCAGGATATTGTGGGTTTAGATTCGGAGACCCTGGCTCAAGAGGGACTTATCCCAACTGAGACAGTTGACCCTGGAGTATAGCTTGTAGTATGATAGTATTCTTTTGTACTGGATTTGTCTCCAGCTTATTTTTGTTACTCTTCAGACTCATTGATGTATTATTTTAAACTCATGAGTTAATGACTATTCTATTCTTATCTGATTCGTGTTCATTCTATCTTAGTTGTGTGATTGAGTACACTATCTTTTGGTGGTTCATTATATTAGATAGACTTTCTAGACAGCGTTCTACCGCCAATTCTGCGGCGTAGGCTGGGCGTTGTTTCCGACTAGTACCCTTACCCCGGGTGCGGGTCGTGACACCCTGAGTCCAGTATATTTATAAAGGTGTCTTAGAGTAATGTCTGATGCAATATTGTATTATTTTATGATATATTTATAGGACTGTTGGATCATCCAGGCGATACTCTGGAACAGGACATTGGTACTATCAGCTAAGGATCCAAGGCGAGTACATTCTCTGATAATTTCTAATTATTTGATAATTTCTATAAGTTCAGTATCTAGAAATATTATATCTGATCCTTGACACTGTGCTACACGGACTAGTATACAGATTGGATCTGCAGTCATGAGATGTTACATTGATTATCGTATTGACATTGTACACGACATTGATATTTAGACCTCGTACATGATATATATTGGATATTGCTCGTGTATCGTGATGTGTCATGGTTGGATCCACAGTACTAGTTGGGGGCGGGGGAAATTGCTAGTGAGAGATGTGATCAAATACCTATCGTACAAGTGTAGCATATTATTGGTGTTAATCATACCCATCGCGTATGATTAGCCAGGCCATGTAGCTATCGTACAAGTCCCAAGCCGATCATATTTCGAAACTACTATTTCAAACACTTAGAATAGTAACAGTTCTCTATTTTAGATCATATACTACATCACCCGTATATGATATTGTATCTCGTTCTCTTCACTTCATATATGCACTGACTGTATCATATTGCCTATATTGCCTGTCTCTTTATATTGCATGTCTCTTTATTTTGATATTGCATTTATTTATTGTCTTCTCTCAGTATATAGCATCATCTGTTTATTGTTTTATAGTCCTTATCAATTAAATGGAACTATTATTTGAGATGTACTTTGCTCCTTCCTGACTGAAAATATTTTTCCAGACTATGCCTTAGAGGACCGGTGTCCGACATTTTATGGACCACAGGGAGAGTAGCTGCAGACTTGGACTTGGTAGTTCAGTTGTAATTCTGAGAGGTCTAGCCAGAATCACTAGTTATCTAGTTAGTTTCTTTGCAGTTTATTTGGTACAGGATTTGTCTCCGGCATACTTTGTTGAGACTTGGATTTATTGTTGAGTTAGATTATTTATATTTAGACTTGTGTTACATTTTATTTATTACTTCGATATCTTATCGTGCTGTAGTTATGTGATTGAGTATGTTGTTCATTTATATTGTGTTATCCGTGTCTCCTTATGGAGTTGGATACTCGTACGAGATTGTTTAGATAGTGCATTGACCTAGACAACGTTCTACCGCCGATACTGCGGCGTAGGCTGGATGTACCCACGTACTCGTGCCCCAATTTTGGGTATGGGTCGTGACAGTGGGAGGGAACGAGATTCCAAAATCGTGCCTTCCAGCCACCCCCAGACACTAGTCATAGCGCGTCGGGTTAGTCCCCACCAGATATTGTATATCATCTTTACTAGTAGAGTACACTATTTGATTATACTATTGTACTATATGCTATAATATTTAAAGACACGATGGCCCTACGGGGGACCGGTGTATCACTACATGCTCGTATAATTCTTGGCCCAGCCAGCCCTGCTCGGCAATGGCAAGATTTGAGAATCCTTATAATTTACATTTTGGGATAACCCAGACACGATATATCAAGCCTAGTATATACTTGGATGATTCAATTAAATCTGTTAGTAGATAGGGACATGGACTATTGTGGCATGCTGATTCAACCAAAGTCCTTATTTGGTTGAAGGGTTATGCTAATTGTGTTACAATAGGTTATGGACCAAAGATATATTATATTATATATATATATTATTCAGTTTGTTCCTGCTTGTGTATTGTACCTTCTATTAGTAGTCTAGGAATATGTACTATCGTGGCATGGTGGTTCAACCCTTATCCTTATGCGATAGAGTTCTGCACGTTGAGCAGATAAGCCCCAACGATGGTAGCTACGAAGCCAAAGAGAGTACTGAGGTTCCAATATGAACGTCATCTGGAGATCTTGCAACCGGTAGAGGGGCATGACTATAAGACATTTGATTATATGCTAGTAGAAGCAAGGAGACACGAGCTTACCATCCAGTGGTTAGGTTCGAGACAGGAGACCAGAAGAGGTCTCATGCTCAGAGTAGAGGAGGAGGAGAAAGAGCAGTACCATGGACGTCAACACCGTCTCCTAGCATCCGCATTCATGATACAGCACCAAGGAGGCCAATATCCTTAGTAGTAACAGTACCAGCTCGGCCATATCAGCTGAGGCAGTAGCAACAGCGCTTGGGAGCACTGGTAGGGTGTACTTATTGCGTTAAGGGAGGGCATACTGGAGACGTGTGTCGATCAGCAAATGGGCTATGTTTGAGGTATTGTAGTACAGACCATAGGATAAATATTTGCTCGTTGATGCAGAGGCTAGGAGGGCCAGTCTAATAGTTTCTGGCATTGCCAGCACCAAGGACAGTGCAGCATGGAGGGCCAATTTTGGGAGTGAGGCAATTAGCGCAGCGTTCATTGTCAACGCAGGCTCAGATGTACATACAGTAGCAACTGGGTCAACAAAGGCCGTACCTGCATATCCAAAGAGGGCAGTAGCAAGGATCTCAGCTGGGCCAAGGGTAAGCTTTCACTTTATCCTTGGAGGAGGCTTTGGCGTCTGGCTACATGGTGACAGGTAACATCTTAGTCGCATCTTTTTCTGCCATATCATTATTTGATTCGAGAGCTTCTCATTCATTTATATCTACACAATTTGTGACACGTATTAGATTGGAGTTCGAGGGATTGCCAGAGTGGCTGAATATACTCATTGGTAATGGGCTCGTGTCACTACCATATTTTTAGATGAGGATATTTTTGTCATTTAGCATATTTATTATTTAGTGATTAAATATTTATATTATGTGCTACTAATTATTATATTGAGTTATGCAATTTAATTATTATTAGTGGGCTAGGCAATTTTATTTGGTCTTGTCACTAGTGGACCCATTAGTTTGTCATGACACATTGAACCCAACATTAAACTAAGCCATTAGACCCTTTTTCTTAATTATTATTAGTTAGAAGCTTTTTCAATATAGCCCTCCCTAATTATTCCTCATATTTAGCAAGTAGAGGTATATGTGATATTTTTTGTTGCTTGGGGAAGAAGAGAGGGGGGCCGACCACCTTATAGAGGGGAAATTCTCTCTCCTCTCCACTCTCCATTCAATTCTAGATCCCCAATTTAGTTCATCCCTAATTCACTTTATCCCTCCACCAAATTCAACTTAATTACTCTCATTCCCTCTCAATTTCATTATCTAATAAACATTGGAGCTTAGATTGCAAGAAGCACTTGAAGGAGGAGGAAATTGATCAGAAGATTGTGTATATTAAGCATTTTATTGGGAATTTTTATCCCAATAGGTAAATTCTGAATCCACCACTTAATCTAGACTCTAATTTATGCATTTAACCATTAGGAATCATCCCTTGGCTTAGGACTACCCATAGGATCAAGAACTAGGTTCATACGACTTGTATTATGAATTCTACATGGTAATTTGTGTCCAATTAGGAGAAATTTTGAGATTGACACATCAAGCGTGTATCATGAGACTAATTAGATATAATTAGACTTAGATCAGGGTTGTGAGACTAGATATGTGTCCACAATTGGACACAGGTAGAGCGTATCATAGTATATTGTGATACGGTGTGATACGAGATTCATTTTAGGTGATTTGTGTAATTACTCTTCAATTTCTTTTGTAGCAAGTTACTCTAGTTGTATTATGATGTTTATGATATATACGTATGGGTAATATGGAGAATTAGGGGTTTTAGTATTCCAATTGAGTACGTATCATAGTGTATCATATATTGCATATTACATGTTTGGTTTAATGACTAGTATGTGTGTACATTTAGAGTGTCATGGTATTTGTGCTGTGTATTAGTGTGTGTGGCTCATAGTAGTAAGGTGGGGGGGGGGGGGGGTTAGTTGTGCAAGCTTGGAAGAAATGCATAGCAATTGGCAGCTGTGACAGTGCACTGTGTGTACTGTCAATTGGGTAATAAGCAGTCAGGTTTTATCATGTATCAGACTGTTGTGCCTCTTGTATCAGATATTTAGTTAGGGTTTCTGTTGCAGACAATGAGTGAAGAGTTGAGCACTAGCAAGCTTTATTAGCATTTCACATGTTATCATTTGCATTAGAGTGTCGGGTTTAGGATCTAATTGAAGCAGTTATCAGTTAGTATCATATTTCATTAGTATCAGACCTCAGTGTTAGTTGGAGAGTCGGACATTAGTATTAGATCACCCATGAGACATTAGATGAAGGGTGAAGTTTGATATCAAATGCACAGTAGCAGTAGTGCACTTTAAGTGCACTATAAAAAGGAGTAGCAGTCGGGTTTTATGTTTTAGCATCAGACCTTGCCTGTATCGGTCACATACAAGTTCATGCCTTGTTGTCTATACAGGTATCCGGCTGTTATGCTTAAGTATCAATAACAAAGCTTAGTTACTTTGTGCCTGTGAGGTCTTGTGCACAGATAAGTATTAGGTGCAGATCATACTCGAGTGTGTGGGTCAGACTTGGTGTGTGTGGAGCAAAAATTGAAGGTACAGTGTAGCATGGGGAGCTAAGGATGTTAGTTGGAGACTAGTTGCAGATGGATTGGGCAAGGAAGTATATTGTGGATGCATTAAAGTGCAGTTGAAGCACTGACAAATGGAGTAGGGTGTTCAGTTGTTAGTGTGTCATTGTGTGTGTGTGCTTATGACACACATGTGTTGCAGGTTGCTGGGTTCACATCTGAACACTGATTAGTATATCAGGTGAATACTGATTAGTGAGTTAGTATAATTGGAATGGTATCAATTAGTGTAGGTATCATTGTAAGTTAGGATATAAGATCAGTTAGTTTAGTTGGTATATATTAGTTAATATATTATTAGCAGTTAATATATATAGTAGGTAATAGTGTATCAGTATATGTTAGTATCAGTTAAGTTTAAGCTCAGTTAGTATAAGTTTGTGTTATCAGTCATTGTTAAGTAGGTATCAGTCAGTATTTATCAGCTATTAAGGTAGTGTTATATTAGAATCAATTCTAAGTTAGTTAGTTAATTATATACTAGTTAGTGTATTCATATAAGGTATTTGTTAATGTTAGGAAGGATAGCTAGTGTTAGCTAATTAGTAACCAATATGGACTAATTAACTAGTATGGGACCTAGAAACATAGGTATGACTTGTGCATTACCTAGTATGACCTAGTTGGACTAGTGTGACCTAGGAATGACCTAAAAATCATATTAGTGCATAATTTCTCATTCATTACACCAACTGCCATGCCATTCATATATAGGTTGTGTGATACCAGCTCGGGTACCGAGTCATACTTGTTGCTCATGACCACATGCCAGTACATTCTTTGATAGTTTTCTTATTTGATAGTCTCTATGTTTCATGTATTTAGTATTGAGATATTTGATTCCTGATACGATGGTTACATGGATTGGTATACCTGAATCTTAGTCATGAGATATTATTATCGTGATTACTCAGTGATCGCCGTATCGTACTTCGTGATTACTCAGTGATTACTGTGATATCTTAGTGGTTATATAGACCGTGATCATAGTGTATGATATTATAGACCGTGCAGTATAAAATACGTGTTATAATGTATCGTGATTTGGATCCGTGTACTAGTCGGGGGTTGGGGAAGTATTAGTCGATATGTGGTCATACCTTTTAGTCCGTAATTTAGTGTAGCCCATGATAGTTAGCAGATCATGCAACTCAAGTGTGATCACACTAGCTCATCTTTTATATATAGCCCGTGCTAGGCCCAAGCGATCACATTATCTTACTAATATTTTAAGGCATATTTACTATTTTGATTTCTTTATTCCAGTTTATTACATTGTTGTTCCTCGCCATATTGTTCATAGTTTATTCCTATTATTTACTATAATGCTTCTTCTCATGATATACGCTAGTTCAGTTACTTCCATCATTTATTTTTATTGTTATTGTTGTTTCATAGTTTCTGCCAATTATTGGAACAACTATTTGGGTTGTACTTCGCTCCAATACCGACTGGATATTTTTTTTCTAAATAATTCATTAGAGGAATGGTGTCCTACGCACTACGGGCCACAGGATGGCGAGCCAGTTGAGTTAGCATCCGTAGAGCCTGTTGAGTTAGTACCAGCAGTCGACGAGACCTAGCTACTTCATTCATGATATTGTATATGTCAATTAAACTTTTGGAATTGTATTATTATTTGAGATCTTGAGTTGTGATTAGACTTTTGGACTTGTGTTGTATTGTGACTTTATTTCTTTCCTTCTATTCCATATCGTGCCATATCTTCCTCTGGTTTGTTATCGTGATTGAGTATTGTTTACCACTATCATATTATCCTCCAATTGGGAGTTGAGATATTTTGATAGGTACATTATATATATATATTGTGTGAGATGTTTAGATAATATTGTTGAATTAGACAGTGTTCTACCGTCGATGCTGCAGCGTAGGCTGGATGTACCCACGTACTCGTGCACCTACACTGGGTGTGAGTCGTAACACATTCTTGTGGTGGCCCATGCATGTCAAGGTATTATTACTCAAACTTAGAGTATTACTACAAGCCTACTATAGGATATAGGACTAGGAATATTGGATGAGAGGATACTCAATCACAACTAGAAAATATTTTCAATCTATTGAAATTGTTATCTTTATTATTCAAAATAATTGCTTTCTTTGAAATATTACTGTCCTTCCTTGATGCTATCGTATCTTACACAATATTGATTACTTTGTTGAATCTATCTTCAGGATGCTGACAAAGACCCGATCGCAGCACTCTGGAGCAGTTTCGGCGAGGTCAGTTACTTTGTCACCTCATAGAGAGACAACAACTACTGTTCTACCTTCTTTCCCTTAAAGGGTTGCCTCACCAGTACAGGTGAGAATTTTAACAGTAACTTTCGGGGGTACTCCACCACCAGTTCTGAGGACTGTTCCATCAGCCCTGGAGGATCTTCCACCCCCACCATATATGCCAGTAGACGGGATACATATGTTTGATATATTCCAGGAGATGATGGCGACGCAGCAAAGACAAACGGACGTTCTACATCAGGGTATCGAGAGAGCTCACCTGTTAGCACTAGCTACTGTGGAGAAGGTAGCACTGGTTCATCCACAGACCGTACCGCTTTATCCCTCACCGTACCAACCGAGGCTGGGTACCATCATTGACTTTAAGAGGATGGGGCCCAAGACTTCAAGGGCATCAACGAGATATTGTACGCTGACGATTAGATCGATAACTTGGAGAGGACCCTGCGGCTAGCATAGATTCTAGAGAGTTGACAGGTGGAGGCAGCGGGCAGCCAGATGTTCGACATTACGCTGACATGGTTTCGCCCAGATCCGAGGATCGCGACGCCAGGATTGACTTGGGAGGCTTTCAAAGAGCTTTTCAAGGAGAAATTTTTTTCTGATGTGGCTCTGAGTGCTCTAGAGAGCTAGTTCCTAGACCTCGTCCAGGGGAACATGACGGTAGATGAGTACGCAGCATAGTTCTACAGATTAGAAAGATTTGTAAAGGGACAAAATCCTCTAGGAAAGGCCTAGAAGTTTCGGAAGTGTTTGATCAGGGAGATCAAATCTCTCACTAGATGATACCGTACATCAACATTCAAGGATATCCTGATGGATGCACAGAGGGCACATGATGACTAGGAGCTCAAATCCAAGAGGATGCGAGACATATTAAGAGGAGCTAGCAGTAGTGCGGGTCTAGCCAAATGACCCCATTTCTAGTAGAAAAGGAACTTCCAACAACAGAGATAGCAGTTTCATGCACCATACCGAATACTAGGGGAACAAGCATATGAGGCCCCGAGACTGGCACAGCAGGCCCCGTAGTGTACTCGCTGTGGAAAGATTGGACATACACGGAAATTCTGCAGGAAGAGGCTTGGATGTGCCTCTATTGTGGAGAGCCATGCCATCAGTTGAGGGAGTGTCTAGTGGCTCCAATTCGAGCAGGATATGGAGCATCACCGGCATAGAAAGCACCAACGAGGCCACCTGTTGGACAACAGAGGGGACCTGCTTTACAGACTCAACATTACTGTTTTGTCCAACACCAGTAGCAACAGAGAGGAGCACCACGAGGGCAAAATTTTGCCATGCCATTTGAGGAGTATGAGCCAGTCGGTGATGTGATCTCAGGTTCAGTTTTCCTTGATTCTATTCTTGCTTATGCTTTATTTGATTCTGGTGCTTACCATAGCTTTGTATCTGTATCTTTTGCTCTTAAGCATCGATTAGAGTTTGAACCTTTAGCTAGGACTTGCAAGATCATGATTGGGTGGGGCATTATCCTGGTCAGTGATGTTTGCAAGGATCCGAGAATTGTACTGGAAGGCCGGGAGTTGAGCGCGTGCTTACTGGTAATGCCACTTTCGATCTACGATATTGTACTCAGGATGGATTGGTTGAGTAGGCATCATACTAGTATAGATTATCGTAGAGGAAGAGTTTTATTTTGACCGCCAGGAGAGCCAGAGTTTGAGATTTCTATAGGAGAAGCGAAGTAGAGAGAGGATGCCATCTGTGGAGCCATGGTGGAAGAGAAGGAGTTATCACATCCGTTGATAGCAAAGTTTATGAATATTTTTCTTGAGGAGTTGCCCGGGTTTGCCGCCAGACCGAGATATTGAGTTCTTTATAGATTTTGTGCCAGGCACATAGCCAATATCTCAGCATGTCTATAGAGTCAACAACAGTGAACTGGTAGAGTTAAAGAAAAATATGGATGAGTTATAGGATAAAGGCTTCATTATATCTAGTTCATCACCATGGGGTGCTCCAGTATTGTTTGTACCAAAGAAGGATGGGTCGGAACGCATGTGTATCGACTATAGGGATCTAAACAACCTCACTTTCAAGAACAAATATCCACTACCGAGGATTGATGATCATTTTGATCAGTTGAGTGGAGCGAAGGTATTTTCGAAGATAGACTTGAGGTCAGGTTACCACTAGGTGAAAGTGAAGAAGGAGGATATTTCAAAGACAGCTTTTCGGACTCGGTATGGCCAGTTTAAGTTCATGGTGATGCTATTTGGGTTGACCAATGTCCTAGCAGTATTCATGAATCTGATGAACAAGGTGTTCCACCAGTATCTTGAAAAATTTGTGGTAGTATTTATTGATGATATTCTGGTGTATTCGAAGTCCCCGGAGGATCATGAGGAGCACCTGAGGATAGTTTTGGAGACTCTCAAGAGAAGCTTTATGGAAAATTTTTGAAGTATGAGTTCTTCCTTGACAAGGTTGAATTCCTTGATCATGTGATTATTGATGACGGCATCTCGGTTGACCCGAAGAATATTTCAATAATAGAGTCATGGGCTACTCCAAGTTCACTGCCAGAGATCAAGAGTTTTCTAGGACTAGCAGGATATTACCAGAGGTTTTTACATAATTTCTCTAGGATTGTGGAGTCAATGACTAGGATAATCAAGAAGGATGTAGAGTTTGTCTAGACAGACGAGAGTCAGACCGCTTTTGAGGAGCTGAAGAAGAGGTTGACGACAGCTCCAGTATTGTCGTTGCTATCAGGGTCGGGTGGATTCACTATTTATAGTGATGCTTCATGGAAGGGTTTGGATTATGTCTTACAGCAGAATGAGAAGGTGATTACCTATGATTTCAGGCAATTATGTCCTTATGGGAGGAATTATCCTACCCATAATTTAGAGTTGGCAGCGGTCATTTTTCTCTAAAACTGTGGAAACAATATTTGTACGGATAATGTGTGGAGATCTTCACAGACCACAAGAGCTTGAAGTACATATTTACCCGAAAAGAGCTAAATATAAGACAACGACGGTGGTTGGAGTTGATGAAGGACTTCGACATATCATTACAGTACCATCTAGGGAAGGCCAACGTAGTTGCTGATGCCTTGAGCATGTATCCAGTGGCTATGTGCTTGACTACGGATATATACTTATTGGCCGATCTTGAGATCTTGGGTATTGAGGTGCTAGTACCAGGTGTCAAGATAAAGATGTGGGTATTGCAGATACAGTCAGAGCTGATGGACAATATTCGAGCTACGCACTATGATGATGAGTCTCTAAGGAGAATAAGAGCACAAGTTCAGATGGGATTATCCGAGGACTTCACTATTGCTGAGGATGGATCACTACGGCACGGTATCTGGTTGTGTATGCCAAGTGGGATATTGCACGATAAGGTTCTTCAGGAGGCGCATTGATCGCAGTACTCTATACGTCCAGATGCCAACAAGATGTATAGAGATCTGAGGGAGCATATATGGTGGTATGGTATGAAGCGGGAGGTAGCGCACTTTGTATCCAGATATTTAGTGCGCCAGCAGGTAAATACAAAGAGGCAGAGGTGTCATGACCCGCACCAGGATATTTGGACATGAGTACGTGGTTACGTCCAGCCTATGCCGCATCATCGATGGTAGAATGCTGTCTGGGTCATTTCTAACTATCTAACATCTCAACAATATAATATAGTACCTGTCAATTATCTTAACTCCAAAGGGAGGAACAATATGGTATCTCACAAGTATGACTAATCTCAATCACAAAATAAACTAAGAAAGATAAAGCACGAATGGAATAGTGAAGGAAAGAATAAGATACAATCCACAATTTGAAATAATAGACAAACTGTGAATCTCCATAAATATAATAGTCTAATACATTCCAACACAAATAAACTTGACCTCCTCGGGCTCTGCAACTAAGTCCTCCTGGTCTATGGGAGTATCCTCTAAAGGTATGCCATCCTGCGGCCCGTAGAATGTGGGACACTGCTCTATAAGCCAGTCATCTGGAAGAATATATTCAATCAGGATTGGAGCGAAGTACATACCTCAGAAAGTAGTTTCAATAACATAATCGAGCATATAAAACAGATAATAGAAATGAAATACAAGATCACTAATATATGAATGAATAAACAATATGTATACAGATAATGTACGAGAATATAGATCAATAATATGAATATCTGCAATATAATGAAGTAACTGCAATCTAGCTAATGTATCTCAGAAAACATTTATTATGTAATCAATTTGGGTGAACATGATCAGGTAAGATGATTACAAGTGAGGTATGTAACCAGAATGTACACGATGTAACAATAGGGCTTTGATCACATAATCAACTCCTACTCTCCTATCCCCAACTAATACCAATGGATCCAATCACGACATGCAACGAACACGAATATGACCATTGAACACGAGCAGTGGGTGTACACGAATATAATAACCACTGAACACGAGCAGTGGGTATACATGAATAAGCACACTGAATACGAGTAGTGTGTAAACACAAAATATAAATCAATACCCACTATACACGATAAAATACATGTACATGAGTACCCGCTGAATAAGGTAGGAGATAACATCTCCTAACGGGATCCATGTAGTACAAGTCCGTGAAATCACTGTGTCAAAATCAAGTATACAATTCTAGAACATGCATATATACACTATTATGAATTAAAAACTATCAGAGAAATATACTCGCCTGAAGACCTGAGCAAGTTGTGTCTCTCGATGCCCAAGCTGGTGTCACACAGATCTATATATGGTATGTTGCATCAATACATGGTTCAGAAATAGAAATAAGTTAACATGATGTAATTCTAAGTCATAAAGCCAATTCTAGGTCAACCCGATTAAATCTAGGTTGCAAGAGTCTAACACTAAGACACTAAGTCAATGCACTATGAAACTAAGCTATACAAGCTAATCTAAGATACTACGAATCACTCAAAAAACCGTATCCTAAGATACACAAGTTTCTATATATAAAAATAGTATTTTAGATATATATACAAGTCAATATACTTAATATCTATATCAAAACAATAAAATATGATACCTTGGCCTTGCACCAATGCGTATCACACCTATCTCGATGTACAAATCCAATACCTTGGGTATCGACCCCTTACCTTGGTATTACCTTGGTATCCCGAGGTAAATCCAAACCACTATTGATATAGCTAATACACATATATAAACCCCCAACCAATATACTAACATAGGCTAACAATATAATATATACCAAAACCATATATAAACTAACTATAATACAATACATACATATCCATATATAATATACCTACATATATACCTACTAACTAGTAACATGTATACTTACTAGCATGCATAGATAGACTTAACCTCTAAACTAACCAACATATAGTATGAATCAATATACAATCTACTAACCACTAATCAATACAATACCACAACTAACTAGACTACTAGTCATATATATATATACCTACTATAATACAATACCATAACTAATATAATATATATGTATAAATAGCTAACTATCTACATAAACCAAAAATCCAACTTGCTGATAGTAAATTGTTACTGTTATTTCTGATACAGAACCTGGAACTAAACTGATACCTCCCAGTTTCCACTATATACTGCATGACTGCTCACTCGAGTAGTGGCTCTTCTCCCCGAGGTTGCTGTTGAATTGATACTGAATCCCCTTACCTCCTTGCTATGCTCAACTCTGTTTGATCTCTGATACACTGAGCGGTAGGATACTGTACAGTTCTTCCCCTTTTCTATGTAGAGCAGTTGGTTGTTGAACTCTCTGTTTCAGCTCCCTAGCTGCTACAGTAGTGTCCAGTGTTGCACCTCAGTGACCCGCTGCTGACTTCCCCTCTGCACGAGCTCTATTGCCATGCCTCCTTCCCTACTGATGAACCCGTTCCTCAATCGATCTGCTACACCTTCCTGTGGCAACTGCTCAACAGTCCATTGTTGATGGTGTATACTGCTCGATTGCACACCTGCAGAAGCTGCTACTACTACTGCTCAGTGCAGTAGATGTTGCTCCCTGCTGTGCATACTGAAAACTGGGGGACTGCACGAGCACTGTGCACACACAGTGCACTGAACTGCTGAATGTTACTCTATGCAACATCTCACTGACACACTATCACACAAAACCACATCACACACACACACACACACACACACACAAACACTCATATATATATATATTAGTACCTATATAGCTGCCCAACTCTCTCTCTCTCTCTCTCTCTATATATATATATATATATATATATATATATATATATATATATATATATATATATATATACTCTATTTATAACAATAGCTATATATATCTATATACACTATTTACTAAATATATATATATAGATACAAGCACATATATACCTATAGATAGATATATATGTACACTCTTACATATATATATATACAAACACTAACACACACACACACACACATGTGGTTGTATATTTATATATATATATGTGTGTGTGTGTGTGTGTGTGTGTGTGTGTGTGTGTGTGTGGTTGTATATATATATATATATATATATATATATATATATATATATATATATATATATATATATATATATAATTAAGAGCAAAACACCAAACACGTGGAGTGTACCGCACCCATATCACACTAACTCTATGATACGCTTACGATACGGCTCCACCACACAACCAAACGCATCCCGAAGGACACAAGAAAGCCTAATACACTAAATATGAACAATACATATAGTAATTAGATCAACTACGTGTCCGTGTCACGATGTGATATGCACAAGTCCCCGTGTCAGAGAAAAATCTCCAAAATTAACCTGTTTCGTCAAATTGACGAGATACGACCTACACATACCCAATTGTGGATACGACACTAGTCACAAACAATCAATTATATGTTAATTTGATCTATTAGACCAATTGACAAACACCACATGTGCCAATCTTCAAATTCTCCCAAAATTGACACCAAAATGCACATAACTTCCACCATAGGTCTCCTATGAACCTAAAATCAATTCATATGGGTAGCCTATGCATGTGGGTTAGTTTCTCATGGTTAAATCTCAGATTTAGAACCTATTATAAGGCAAAACTGAAATATACCTTTTGGGATATGGATTCCCAATAAAAAGTTCTCAAATAGAATGCAGCTCCTCTCCTTGTAGATCTTGGCCTCCTTCTTCTTGTTCCTTGCTTCCTTCTTGTAGATCCTTGATGTATAAATCTCCAATGAAGAATTAGAAAGGAATTTATGAAGAAATTTGTGGAGAATTGATGAGGGAATAAAGAAAATTGGAAGAGGGGAAAACTAGATCTAATGGAATTGGAAAATAAAATTAGAGAGACACTCTCTCTTCTCCTCTAATGGTGGCCGGCCCTAGCCCTCTCCCCAAGCTAGTATAAAATGTCCTATTTACACCTTGGGGCCTCTTATGAAGAAATTAATTAAGGGGAAAGGTTCTAGTCTAATGGTTTCACTAATTAATCCAACCTCCTAATCCATGGGCCTAATTCATGGGCTCAATCTAAACTCATATGAATATTGGGTTCATGCAACTAATTAAATAGTTTAGGTCCACTACACAAGCCTAAAATAAATATACAACTATCAATCAATAAATAATACAATAAATAAATAATCCACATGCACAATATTTAAATAAAAATAAATCATAAATTTAAAATACCCATGTCAATTACTAAACTACCCTTGATTAAAAATATGAGGGTGACAAGAGGCCAGGTGGTTTACTTCAGCCTTTACCCATTCCAGAGTGGAAGTAGGAGCATGTTACTATAGATTTTGTTTTGGGGCATCCGCGTTCTCCAGGAGAAAAAGACGCAATTTGGGTCGTCGTAGACAGGTTGACCAAATCGGCCCACTTCTTGATATTCAAAGTGGGTATGGCTACGGAGAAGTTAGCAGAGATGTATATGCGACATATTATCAAATTTTAGCAGAGATGTATATTTTGGGATAGTCGCTTCATATCCCACTTCTGGAGGTGTTTACAGGTTAGTTTGGGCACCCAACTCAAGTTTAGTACTGCATATTACCCCCAGACAGACGGGCAGTCGGAGAGGACTATTCAGACTCTCGAGGATATGCTTCGCACTTATGTTTTATATTTCAGAGGCTCTTGGGAGGATCATCTTCATCTGGTAGATTTTGCTTACAACAACAGCTACCAAGCCAGCATTGAGATATCACCATTCGAGGCTTTGTATGGACAAAGATGTCACACTCCTCTATCTTGGGGTAATTTTGGTGAGAAGCTTGTTGGGACTGAAGATGATTGTGGAAGCAGCTGAGAAGGTGAAGCTCATCAGAGATAGACTTTGGGTGGCACAGGACAGATAACGACATTGGACTGATAGGCACCGGAGACCTTTGGAGTTTGAGGTATAAATTTTGTTTGTATTGCATGTGATTATTTTATTTTAGGTGAGTGTTAAGGCTGTATTTTGTTCTAATATTAGCACTGGAGAAGTTAACAGAGATGTATATGCGACAGATTATCAGATTTTATGGAGTTTCTATGAGCATCGTCTAAGATCGGGATAGTCGCTTTACATCCCACTTCTGGAGGAGTTTACAGGTTAGTTTGGGAACCCAACTCAAGTTTAGTACTGCATATCACCCACATACTGACGGGCAGTCGGAGAGGACTATTCAGACTCTCGAGGATATGCTTCGCACTTGTGTTTTATATTTCAGAGGCTCTTGGGAGGATCATCTTCACCTGGTAGAGTTTGCTTACAACAGCAGCTACCAGGCCAGCATTGAGATGTCAACATTCGAGGTTTGTTTGGACGAAGATGTCACACTCCTCTATCTTAGGATAATTTTGGTGAGAGAGTCTTGTTGGGACCAAAGATGATTGTAGAAGTAGCTGAGAAGGTGAAGCTCATCAGAGATAGACTTCGGGTGGCGCAGGACAGACAGCGGCATTGGGCTGATAGGCACCGGAGACCTTTAGAGTTTGAGGTATAAATTTTGTTTGTATTGCATATGATTATTTTGTTTTAGGTGAGTGTTAATGCGGTATTTTGTTCTAGGTTGGCGATCTAGTGTTCTTACAGATTTCTCCATGTCACGACCCGCACCCGGTTTAGGGGCACGAGTGCGTGGGTACGTCCGGCCTACGCCGCAGCATCGGCGGTAGAACGCTGTCTAGGTCATGTAACTATCTAATCAATCTCACATGAATACCCAACTCCATAAGGAGACGTGGATATTTCAAAATAATACTGGAAGTACTCAATCACATAAAATAAAGCACGATGAGATATCAAGGCAAGCAAGGAAATACAAGACAAAAAACAAATAGCCATACCTGCACTCAGTAACATCCAATCCTCAAGTGTGTCAGAAACAAGTCCACTAAGGTCACAGTCTGGAAAATATTTTTCCAGTCAGGAAGGAGCAAAGTACATCTCTAAATAGCAGTTCTATATTAATGATATAAACTATGTAGCAGTTCTAGATGGAAATATACGAGATGCATGTATAGGTACGAGAAATGTACAATAAAAGAAATACTGGAAATACTGTAAGTAAATGCAGGAAAAGAAATAATATGTCAATGAGCAAGAACCCTATGACTAAGTGTGTGAGTACTAGCTTAAATATGTGATCGGCTTGGGAACTTGATCAGGCTGGTTACATGTGATTAGCTATGATTCATGTAAATTCAGGCTAACCGTTGGTTAGCTATGATGCATGTAGAGGTCAGGCTAATCACACGTAACAGCTATGAAGCATGTAAATAGTCAGGCCGCACCCGACGTGAGATGTGGGGTGAGCTATGATGCATGTAGAGTTGGGTATGATCACATATCTATACTAAAATACTCCCCTCCCCCGACTGGTATAGTAGATCCAATCATGGTACGCTATGGCACGGGATTCCCTAGGAAGGTAGCAAGTCTCCCCAGGAATCAGTGTCTGTACATGCACAAGATAACAAGGAAACAAGTCTTGTACAAGCTACACCATGAATAAGGAATAACATCTCATGACGAGATCCGTGTATACCAATCTGTGTAACCAACGTGTCAAGAGTATGGATATCTACACTAGATACAGTAAACATAGGAGATATCATAAATTAGAAACTAATCAGAGAATGTACTCGCCTTGGGTCCTTAGCTGTCAATACCAATATCCTGTCCCAGAGTATCGTCTGGAGAATTTGACAGTCCTATAAACATATAATAATATCACTTGTATCAGATGCTACACTAACACACAATAGAAATACACTGGCCTCAGGGCTATGCTAGGCATGGCTCTAGTCAACTAGGGTCATCTAGTAGGGATACGTATATAAATACATATTTACACTCAGAGTATATACCAATAAATACGTATATAATATGTATATAAGTGTCTATTAGTAATTGTACAAAATACGTATATGTGTATATACGCTAAATAGATGTATATAAACATATACTTATATACCAAAATACATATTTGTATATATATATCAATCAAATATTTATATATATATATATAACTAATTAGAGAATATACATAATACCACACTTCTCAAGGTGATCCCAAATGAAGTAGCAGTTAGTTCCAATGAGTCCGGAGCAGTCCAAATAGCTAAAAACTATATAAAGAAGTCCAAGATCGGAGTTCGGCACGAAAATCGAGATAAGGATACCGAGTCCTCAATACATAGAGAAAACATACGGGGTTAACAAGTTTAGCTAAAAGAGAAAGGGTCGTTTGTTTGTTATTAAGGTAACACTTATTTTATGAAAATCATTTTAAAATTATTTTGAACAATAATTACAATTAAAAGTTTATTTATCAAATTTAGAATTTACGTAAAAGCCACTATATTTTTTTTTATATCTATAGTAAATTCAGTTACCAGTCCAAATAACCAATTTTGAACAAATTTTTATTATTGAAACTATTTCTTAAATAATAATATAAACCCCAACAAATTATTATATTTTTGCATAATCAAAAACCCTTATAATTATTTCGCAACTACTAATTACATAAAAACTAACTAATTGCATATTAATATAACCAAATCCTTATATATAATACATAACTAAATTTACACATAATAAATAACTAAATTCATACATTAAAACAATAAAACTAATTATATTTTATTTACTAAACTAATTACATGAAATTACTAAACTAATTACATGAAATTACTAAACTAATTATAAATTAACTAATTGATTTATAAACCATATTAATAACCCGTATTTCTCAGATCAGAAGAAGGGAAAGAGAAAAAGAGGGGCTCACGATGGGTTTCCCGGCGTCGAGACGGTGGAGGTCCGCCGGGGTCACGCGGGCAAGGCGTCGGCAGTCGACGACTGCTGTGGTGGCGGCGGTGCTCGTATCGAGGAGGCGGCGGGTGCTCGGCTCGAGGCGGCGGCGAAGCTCGGCTCGACGCGGCGGATCTGTTGTGGTCGAAGCCCGGCGGTGGTCGACGTTCGCCTCGGGGCGGCGGCGGTGGAAACTCGAGAGCGGTCGACGGATCTGGCTGCGGCGGCGGCGGATCTTCGAGCTCGACGCGGCGGAAGGAGGGGACGGCAGCTCGACTCAGAGGAGGAGGTCCCAGTCGCCGGCGGCGGTCGACGGATCTAGGTTAGGGTTTAACATAGGGTTAGGGTTTTTGAATTCTGTATGAGTCGGGTGGATCGTGTCCGGGGCTGGACACGATGGATTCGATGTACTGTGGACGTGTCCGGGTGTTGGACACAGGGGTTTGAATGTACTGTGGTGTGGGGGTTGTGTCCAGATGGTGTCGGACATAAAAATCTGGTTGTAACATTGTAAATCTGGACACAGGAAATGAATGGATACGGTAGGACACCTGGGGTCGGACCCGAGGCCAACACGGCTGACACGGTAATGCTGGACACACGGACACGAGCACACAAATCAATGGTGATGGCTTGTTGGCTTGTGGGAATTTGTGAGGACTAGCTAGGGTTTCTTGGGAATGGTGTGGTGAGAGACTTTAAATAGGGAGAGAGGGTGTGGGATAAAGGGTGAGGATTGGCCCAAATAATGAATGGCCAAGATTATATATAAATGAGTTTTTTTTTTCATGTGGGAAATAAGGGTATGAATGGGAGATGGTAAACTTGTAAATTTAATAGAAAAAATTATAATTTAAGAAAATATTTTAAGAGGCTTCCAAGGCTAACTGATTCCAAATTAGCTACTAATTAAACCCATATTTCAAAACCCTAGAAATTATGTAATTTATTTATTTACTAATCCAAAATTGATATGAAAATTTATTAATTTATAATAAATCGACATTTAGGAAAAATGATTTTATAAAAGATTTCAAATCACTTACAAAAATCAAACATTGTTAAAAATCTAATACTAAAATTCAAGGAGAAATATCTTATAAACTTGATATTTTAAAATAAAATAAAAATCTAAATATTTCAGAAATTTGGAAATCGGAGGTTACACTCCAATACGGGACACGATTCGCTTTGATGGAGGCAAAAAGCTTAGTTTACGGTACATCGGACCCTTCAGTGTTCTTACGAGGGTCGGTGTAGTGGCCTACAAACTAGACTTGTCACCTACCCTAGAAGGAGTTCATGATATGTTTCATGTATCACAGCTGAGACGATACGTGACAGATCCTAGTCACGTATTAGTTCACTCGAAGATTGAGGTGGGCCTGACTCTCAGCTATCCCGAACAGTCAGTGGAGATTCTGGATCACAGGAAGAAGGTACTACAGAACCAGATGATTCTCTTGGTACACGTCGCGTGGAGGCATCACTCTCTGGAAGAGTCTACCTGGGAGAGGGGAGCCGAGATATGCGAGCGATAACCTTATCTCTTTGAGCCGTGAGGTATTATTCTTTCTTTCTTGCTGTGATTTTTTGTTGTAGTATTAGTTCTTTCTTAAATTTTAAGGACATAATTTTTCTAAGTAGGGTAGACTTGTCACTACCATATTACTAGATGAGAGTATTTTTTTCATTTATCATATTTATTATTTAGTGATTAAATATTTATAATATGTGCTACTAATTATTATATTGAGTTATGCTATTTAATTATTGTTAGTGGACTAGCCTATTTTATTTGGACTTGCCATTAATGGACCCATTAGTTTGTCATAACACATTAAGCCTAACATTAGACTAATCCATTAGATCATTTTCCTTAATTAATTAAGGAGATTATCTTAATTCTCATTAGTTAGAAGCGTTTCCAGTATAGCCCTCCCTAATTATTTCTCATATTTAGCAAGTAGGGGTATATGTGACATTTGCTGTTGCTTGGGGAAGAAGAAGGGGGGGCCGACCACCTTATAGAGAGGAAATTCTCTCTCCTCTTCACTCTCCATTCAATTCTAGATCCTCAATTTAGTTCATCCCCAATTTACTTTATTCCTTCACCAAATTTAACCTAATTACTCTCATTCTCTCTTAATTTCATCATCTAAGAAGCATTGGATCTTGGATTGCAATGAGCACTTGAAGGATGAGAAAATTGACAAGAAAATTTAATTTTGTCTATTGAGCATTTCATTGGGAATCCATCTTCTAATAGGTAAATTATGAATCCATCCCTTAATCTAGACTATAATTCTTGCATTTAACCATTAAGAATCATCCCTTAGCTTAGGGCTACCTATATGATCAAGAACTAGGTTCATATCACCTGTATTGTGAATTCTACCTGGTGATTTGTGTCTAATTAGGAAATTTTTTGAGATTGACACATCGAGTGTGTGTCATGAGACTAATTAGATTTAATTAGACTTAGTTCGAGGTTGTGGGACTAGATACGTGTCAAGAATTAGATACGAGTAGAGCGTATCATTGTATCTTATGATACGGTGTGATATAGGGTTTATTTTGGATGATTTGTGTAATTACTCTTCAATTTCTTGTGTAGTAAGTTACTCTAGTTGTATTATGATGTTTGTGATATGTACGTATGGGTAATATAGAGAATTATGGATTTTAGCATTCTAATTGAGTATGTATCATAGTGTATCATATATTACATGTCACATGTTTGGTTTAATGACTAGTGTGTGTGTACATTTAGAGTGTTATGGTATCTGTGTTGTGTATTAGTGTGTGTGGCTCATATTAGCAAGGTGGGGGGGTATAGTTGTGCAAGCTTGGGAGAAATGTACAGCAGTTGGAAGCTGTGACAGTGCACTGTGTGTACTGTCAATTGGGTAATAAGCAGTCGGGTTTCATCATGTATCAGACTGTTGTGCCTCTTGTATCAAACATTAAGTTGGGGTTTCTGTAACAGACAGTGAGTGAAGAGTTCAGCAGTGGCAAGGTTTATTAGAATTTTTACTTGTTATCATTTATATTAGAGTATCGGGTTTAGGATCTAATAGAAGCAGTTATTCATTAGTATCAGATGCCTTTAGTATCAGACCTAAGTGTTAGTTGAAGAGTCGGGCATTAGTGTCAGATCACCCATCTGACATTAGATAAAGGGGGAAATTTGATATCAACTACATAATAGAAGAAGTGCACTGCAAGAAGGAGCACCAGTCGGGTTTTGTGTTTTGGCATCAGACCTTGCCTGTATCGGTCACATACAAGTTAATGCCTTGTTGTCTATATAGGTATCAGACTGTTATGCTTAAGTATCAATAGCAGAGCTCAGTTCCTTTGTTCCTGTGAGGTCTTGTGCACATATAAGTATTAGGTGTAGATCATACTCGAGTGTGTAGGTCAGACCTGGTGTGTGTGGAGCAAAAATTGTAGGTGCAGTGTAGCATGAGGAGCTAAGGATGTTAGTTGGAGACAGGATGTGGATGGTTTGGACATGGAAGTGTATTATGGATGACTAAAGTATAGTTGAAGTACTGACAGATGGAGTAGGGTGTTCAGTTGTTAGTGTGTCATTGTATGTGTGCTTATGAGAAACACATGTGTTGCAGGTTGCTGGGTTCAGTTCCTTTGTTCCTGTGAGGTCTTGTGCACATATAAGTATTAGGTGTAGATCATACTCGAGTGTGTAGGTCAGACCTGGTGTGTGTGGAGCAAAAATTGTAGGTGCAGTGTAGCATGAGGAGCTAAGGATGTTAGTTGAAGACAGGATGTGGATGGTTTGGACATGGAAGTGTATTATGGATAACTAAAGTATAGTTGAAGTACTGACAGATGGAGTAGGGTGTTCAGTTGTTAGTGTGTCATTGTATGTGTGCTTATGAGAAACACATGTGTTGCAGGTTGCTGGGTTCACATCTGAACACTGATTCGTGTATCAGGTGAACACTAATTAGTAAGTTAGTATAATTGGAGTGGTATCAGTTTGTCACGCCCCAGTCCCAAAAATATATGGAACCAGGCCACGTGGCAATAGCCAGCTGACACGTCTCCGAGGATATCCCAATTTAATGGATCCACGAAGAGTGCTACGCTGTCCTATGATACTAACATGTCCAATATCAGTCAATAACAGGTAAACTAATCTCATCCACAATATAAAGAGCAAGAAACACTAAATAAAATGCTGGTTAATAAATACCAGTCTCAAGATATCATAGTACAACCTGTAATGTCTGGTGGGAACAAACCCACTACTATGACGAAATAAAGTACTGAAATGAGATATAAAAGAAATGGCTATGGCATCAGCTGAGAGGATAATGATGCCCTCCATCTAGGCTAAAGGCCTACCAACTGGTCACGGAAACTCTGACGGCTGCACCTCCGACTCCTCGGCTGAAGCGAATCTCGTCTCCTGTCCTGGGCCGTATACTGTGGGGTAGTAAGCCTCGTCTAAATCTGGAAAGGTACCAGGTCCTCAGAGGGACGTAACAAGATACAAGAAAACAACATGCTATATATGAATACTGAATAAAATAAATACAAAAAGGGTGTGCTAGCCATCTAAGTGAATGCAATGTGAGGTCAACTCTGATGCGTATGAGTAGGCGTAGGCATAGCGTCCATACTCCGAAGAAAATGGCATCTGTATAGTATATCGTCCATATCGCTCCGAAGAACGTGGCATCAGTATAAAGGGAAACTCATTGGACCCGGGTTCCTCCGAACTACGGCTCCAATGTATGTATCCCATACGCCTCCTAGTTGTCCTCCCCGCCCAATGTAGATACGCAAGTCGACTACTCGACGTACATACCATGAATCTATATGCCAAGTCACTAAATTATATCCTGACTACATGCTAGCCGTGATGTAGGATGTACGCAACGATAGCTAGTCGAGTGCGCAAGCCCGCATCCCAATATGAATGTATCTCAGTGTGCGTGTAAGGTGTCAGGTCTCAGACAATCACAGAGTATCGTCCAATGGGTTGAGTCTGCTAAGATCTAAGTCCATCTATACTAATCATCGACGTACCCGTCGAATGCAACCGAGACAACTCGGACGCGCACAGTTGTACAAACAACAAGAATACAATACAACATGTGCATATTTAATTTAGACAGTAAATATAGCAAGGTATCTTGCCTGTATCCGGGAGCTGTGAATGCCAAAAGCTGGTTCCTGCAATGTCTCCTGGCTGATCCAAAGGTCCTAAACAAAATATAATATAACAAATCTAACATCAGACACTAACATACATAAGAAATTATGGCGTTGCTCCTAGATATTGTTACAGGTTTACTGCTGACCGATTACAGCATCACAGGTGCACGTAGCTAGGGTGTGCCCATGTTCTGTCTTTGGTCAACGTTTCTCTTGTGACAATATCTATCGGTTTATGGTTGAAAACTATTTCTACTCTGTATGGAAACATGTCCTTGGTTTCCATATTCAACCATACTTGGCGATGTCTAAGTTTTATTGTTGAATTTCAGGTTTCTAACAATATATCTTATGATTAAGAAATAGTTAGTTATTAACCAATTCTAATTCTTTTCTATCAACATGCCATCACATACCTAGTTAGGGTTAACTGATTTTGTGTCCAATATTACCAGTCTTGACACGACGACACAATGATCTTATATGGATACAATACAAGGAGGGTGAGTCGGGTGTTTACCTAGTTTGACAGGACGAGAGTTTTCTCGCTGACGGATCGTTCTCCGGCTAGTGGTGGCTTCGGCGTCAGTCGGCGGCAGATCGCAGCGGCAGCGGCAGCGGCGACTTGGACAGCGGCGGGGTGACGGAAGGGGGTGCGGGAACTCGGAACAGCGGCTAAGGGACTCGGGGCAGCGGCTGATGGGGAACTCGGGGCAGCGGCTGATGGGGAACTCGGGGGCAGGGGATGATGGGTCGGGAAGCAGCGGCTGATGGGGAACTCGGGGCAGCGGATGATGGGTCGGGAAGCAGCGGCTGATGGGGAACTTGGGGCAGCGGCTATGGGGAACTCGGGGCAGCGGCTAAGTGGTGAGGCCGGAAGTATGGGAGGGGTCGGCTAGGGGTTGGAGAGGGTGGTGTAGATTTTTCTAGGGTTTCAAGAAGGAACTTCATATATATATACATATGGAGGATTTGTGGGCTGATCTTGGCTTGGGCTTGTCTAGTCTCCTTGAGATGGGCTGGTCCAAAGGGAATGAGTATTGGTGGGCTACACAAGGGTTGCTTGAGGTGAACTTAGTCTTAATTATAATTAACTAACAATTTAACTAGATAATTCATTGTGTATTTAAAACATTTGAAACTATATTATGAGTTGTACACCGGTGTCGTGGCATACCGCATTGAGGTAGACTGATACCTAAATTTTGGGTTTGGGTTGGGGTTCTACTCAGTAAGGTAATTGATTAAATTCATATTTTTAGACGAGGGGGTTTACACAGTTAGTATAGGTATCATTGTAAGTTAGGATATGAGATCTGGTTGTTTAGTTGGTATATATTAGTTAGTGTATTATTAGTATTTAATATGTAGAGTAGGTAATAGAGTATCAGTTAAGTTTAAACTCAGTTAGTATAAGTTAGTGTTATTAGTCCGTAGTTATCAGCTAGTAACGTAGTATTGTACTAAAATCAATTCTAATTAGGTTTATTAGTTAATTATATACTAGTTAGTGTATACATATAAGGTATTGGTTAATGTTAAGAAGGATAGCTAGTATTAGCTAATTAGTGACCAATATGGACTAATTAACTAGTATGGGACCTAGAAACATAGGTATGACTTGTGCATGACCTAGTTGGACTAGTGTGACGTAGGAATGACCTAGAAATCATATTAGTGCATCATTTTTCACTCATTACACCAACTGATATTTCATTCATATATAGGTCGTATGACACCAGCTCGGGTACCGAGTCATACTTGTTACTCAGTACCATAGGCGAGTACATTCTCTGATAGTTTTCTTATTTGATAGTCTCTATGTTTCATGTATTTAGTATTAAGATATTTGATTTTTGACATGATGGTTACACATATTGGTATACATGAATCTTCATAATAAGATATTATTGCCGTGATTACTCAGTGATCGTGGTGTCGTGCTTCGTGTTACTCAGTAATTATCGAGATATCTTAGTGATTATATAGACCGTGATCATAGTGCATGATATTATAGACTGTGCAGTATGATATACGTGTTATAACGTATTGTGATTTGGATTCGTGTACTAGTCGGGGGTTGAGAAAGTATTAGTGGATATGTGATCATACCTTATAGTCCATGATTTAGTGTTGCCCATGATAGTTATCTGATCATGCAACTCACGTATAATCACGCTAGCTCACTTTCTTATATAGCCCGTGCAAGGCCCAAGCTGATCACATTATCTTACTAATATTTTAAGACACATTTACTATATTGTTTCCTTTATTCCTGTTCATTACATTGTTGTTCCTCGTCATATTGTTCTCAGTTTATTGCCATTATTTACCATGACGCTTCTTCTCGTGATATATGCTAGTTCAGTTACTTTCATCATTTATATTCATTGCCATTATTGTTTCATAGTTTTTGTCAATTATTGGAACTGCTATTTGGGTTGTACTTTGCTCTAATCCTGACTGGATATTTTCTTTCAGATGATTCATTAGAGGACTGGTGTCCTACGCATAGAATGGCGAGTCAGTTGAGTTAGCACCCATAGAGCCTGTTGAGTTAGTACCAGCAGTCGATGAGACCTAGCTAGTTCATTCATGATATTGTATATGTCAGTTAGACTTTTGGCATTATATTATTATTTGAGATCTTGAGTTGTGATTAGACTTTTGGACTTGTGTTGTATTATGACTTTACTTCTTTTCTTCTATTCTATATCGTGTCATATATTCCTCTAGTTTGTTATTGTGATTGAGTATTGTTTACCATTATCATATTATTATATTGTCCTCCAATTGGAAGTTGAGATATCATGACAGGTATATTATATAAATTGTGTAAGATATTTAGATAGTATTGTTGAATTAGACAACGTTCTACCGCCGATGCTGTGGCATAGGCTGAACGTACCCATGTACTCGTGCCCCTACACTGGGTGCAGTTCGTGACAGCTCCTGGAAGTTAGTAGAGTGGGCTTAGCATATTCGGTTATAGTGTGTAGGCATTTATTACCTACAAGGTTGATCAAGTTCCCTTTGGGTAACTTTGACGTTATTTTAGGCATGGACTGGTTAAGAGACAGTTATGAGACGATAGATTGCTATAGGGAAAGAGTAATATATTGTATCCCTGGTCTAGACGAGTTTATCCTTAGCAGATTAGCGGAAGAATAACGTGAAGAAGGGATTGCTGCAGTAGCAGAAGTAGAGAAACACATTCCCAAGATAGTTGATGAGTTTATAGACATATTTCTCGAGGACCTCCTAGGATTACCCCTAGAAAGAGAAGTGGAGTTTAGTATAGAGTTGATGCCAGGGCAGATCCATTATCCAGTAAAGTTTATCAGATGTCGCCAACGGAGCTCGATAAACTATATCAGCATGTGGAGGAACTAAAGGCGAAGAAGTTTGTTCGGACTAGTGGATTACCATAGAGAGCGCCAGTGGTATTAGTGAAAAAGAAAGATGGGTCGGCTAGGTTATGTATTGACTATAGATAGCTAAATGCAGTAACCGTAAAGAACAAGTACCATTTGCCTAGAATAGATGACTTGTTTGATCAGTTGAGCGGAGACAGAGTATTTTCCAAGATAGATCTTTAATCAGAATATCATCAAGTGAGAGTTCGGGAGAAGGACTTACCCTAGACAACATTCAGGTCATGGTATAGATATTATGAGTTTTTGGTAATGCCATTTGGATTAACCAATGCACTAGTAGTATTCATGGATTTGTTGAACCACATCTTCATGCAATACCTAGATAAATTTTGTAGTGGTATTCATAGACGATATCCTTGTCAATTCTCGTAACGAGGAAGAGCATAAGGAATAACCTATAGATTCTTAGAGAACACTAGTTATATGCGAAGCTTAGTAAGTGTGAGTTCTGGTTAGATTATGTGTCATTCTTGGGGCACATTATCTCAGGAGCAGGAGTGTCAGTGGATCCTAAGAAGGTCAAGACAGTAAAAAATTGGCCAGTTCCGAGGACAGTAGCAAATATACGAAGTTTTCTTGGGCTAGCAGGATATTATCGAAGGTTCGTGGAAGATTTTGCAAGGGTTTTGGCACCAATAACTCATTTGACACATAAGAAAGTCAAGTTTATTTGGTCAGCTGAATGTCAGACAGCATTTAAAGAACTAAAGAAGAAGTTAATTTTTGCACCGATCCTTATACTTCTAGTAGGATCAGGAGGGTTCACGGTTTACTGTGACACATCTGGAAAAGGACTTGGGTGTGTCCTGATGCAGCATGGGAGGGTGATAGCATATGTATCTCGGCAGCTTCAAGATCATGAGAAGAACTATCCAACGCACGATTTGAGTTGGCAGCAGTAGTGTTTGGACTCAAATTATTGAGACATTACTTATACGGCAATCAGGTGGAGATATTTACGGATCATAAAAGCCTAAAATATGTATTCACCCAGAAGGACTTAAACATGAGGCCGAGGATATGGTTAGAATTGCTGAAGGATTATGATATGTCACTCTAGTATTATCCAGGCAAGGCTAACGTAGTAGCAGATGCTTTTAGCAGAAGAGGCAGCGCACTTGTGTTGACAACATAGAGACACATACTGGAAGATTTGTAAGAGATGGACATTAAGATAGCACTTTCACAAGTTACATAGATGTTGGCCAGTTTACAGATAAAGTCTATTTTTGTAGAGAGGATCATGATAGATCAAGCAGAAGATCCATAAGTTCAGAAGCTTCAGGCAGAATGTGAGTTTGATCTTAGGAAGGAATTGACGATTCATAAAGATGGAACATTGAGATATGAGAATCATCTTTATGTGCCAAATGGAGATATCCGACGAGAGGTGAATACTGAAGTGCACATTTTCCAATATTCTATTCATCCAAGAGGCACAAAGATGTACCAAGATATTAAGCAACAATTTTTGGTGGAATGGAATAAAAAGGGAGATAGCATGTTTTGTCTCACGATGTTTAGTATGTCAGTAAGTGAAGGAAGAACAGCATAATCCGACAGGATTATTACAGCCTCTCCCTATTTCGGAGTAGAAATAGGAGCATATTACGATGGATTTTGTGACCGGTTTACCTAGATCTCCGACTGGTCGAGATACAGTTTGGATGATAGTAGATCGTCTCACAAAAGTAGCAAATTTTACTTTTCCTTTCAGAGTAGGATAGTCCACAGAACAATTGGCAGAAATGTACATGAGGTAGATAGTAAGGCAATTTGGTATCCCAGTAAGCATAGTATCAGATCGGGAAACTCGGTTTATTTCTTATTTCTGGAAAAGCTTGCACGAGAGGTTGGGTACCAAGTTGAGGTTCAGTACAGCCTACCATCCGCAAACAAATGAGAAGTCAGAGAGAATTATTTAGACTTTGGAAGATATGCTATGAGTTTATACCTTGGATTTTGGTGGGTCTTGGGAGAGTCATCTACACCTGGTGGAATTATGCTATAATAAAAGTTATCAGGCCAGTATTTAGATGGTACCTTTCGAGGTATTATATGGCATAAGTATATGTCATCATTAGCATGAGATGATATTGGTGAGCGAAAAATATTGGGACCATAAATGATTACTCAGACAGTAGGGGTGGTCAGACTAATGAGTGTCACGTCCTAGTACCGAAATACGGAGATAGACATTTCCATCTTACCCTTACAAGGTATAGAACGTCGTACGACGTTCACGGCTGTAACTAGACAAGGGGGTGTATACTACAAGCAAGTCACTTAAGGTCACATAGAATATCTAATGTCTCAATCAGTCAAGTAAGGATAGTAAACATAGAACATGTATGATAAGGAAGTAAGGCGTCCCAAATGCCCTACCATAACATTCTGGAAACCAGCCACAAAAATTAAAAAACTGGCAGAATAGCAAAAGTACATGACCATGATCAGCTGTAGTTTGATTAATTACAATCATATAAGAAGACTAAATATCAAGATTTACGGCTAACAAGTGTCGATGGCTAAACGTCCAAAAGAGTAAAATGTACAATAACGAGCAGTTATCAAGAAACCCACTTGTGTCCCTCAACGACCATCCGCCCGGTGCGTGCCATTGTTCAGGGGGAGGTACGCTTGATCCTCGGGTACTGGATCTAAACCTGGCCATGAAAAACTAGTGGGGTTAGACCCCAAATAGCAAGATCCATATAGAAAGCACAAACGAAGAAATAAAACAAGGAAGAATAAATACATACACACACACACACACACACACACACACACACATATATATATATATATATATATATATATATATATATATATATATATATATATATATATATATATATATTCTCTTAGTTTTGGTTCCTAGTCTATCGTGATATAATAATCTAACCTTACAACCAAACAAGGACAAGGGTTGGACCATCGCATCATAATAGTCCATATCCCTGAACTATTTAACAGAAGGTACAATGCATAACCAAGTTCAGTTATATAATCGGCCAATCACTTGTACGGCTTACTAAGTGGAGTCTGGGTTATCCCAGAAATATTATGCATATATAATAAATCCTCAAGTTGAGCCATGTTCTAGCAGGGGCTAGCCGAGCCATAAATTATCGCGTAGCACATACTAGTATGCACCTGTCCCTCGGAAGGACACCGTGCTAAGATCACATAGAACAAATAGTATAATATAATAATCGGATATTGTCATCCACTAATAAGAATTTAAATAATATCCATGGGGGCCAGACTTTACTTCCCATATGACTGAGGGTGGCTAGTTAAGCATGATCTCGGGATTCTGTCCCTCCCAATACTCTACATATTTTAGTTGCCTAATTAGCTGTATGGTTAGCTGGAATCATATGGCGTGGTCACATATTATTTTCCTTACATGTTATACCGTAGTACGGGCACACTAGATACGAATCCACTTTGTCACTTGGCAGTTCAATTTGGATTCACCCCAGCGTGATACAATAATCAACACAAGTCCTAGCCACGCTTGGTTATTAACCAACTATCATGTCCATGTTGGAGAAATTATATTATATGACATATCACATAGCACGTAGGTACACCTCGGTATAAAACATGTAACATAATCACGTAGGAACGCTTAGCACGTAGGTACACATAACACGTAGTAAGTGTATCAGCACAGATACCAATAGTCGAGTCAAGTCACCAATAATTGGTAAATCACATAAGTTCTAGCACATAAAAACACATGGGTTGAGTCAAGCACATAGGTAATCATAGTCACTTGGCCGTATAGTCTATTTCTACTCATAGTCGGGTTAGGCATATAGTTAGGTATAACACATGGTCACTTAGTTCTCATGCATTTACAATCATTTATAAGACATAGAATCACAAAATCCATTAAAACATACAACTAAGCAAAACAATAAAATATGCACATAGGGCTGTATACGAACCAGGGATGCATGGGATCAATGTCGCATAGGTCAAAGCCGCAGAGAGGTCGGTGCCGCATAGGGGTTAGGCCGCATAAGAGTCTAGCCGCACAAGGTTCGGTGCCGCATATGAGTCAGGCCGTATAGGTTCAAGGCAAAGTCTACTCCTTGGGTCAAGTGTCGAGTGACGTGCATTAAATGCGTGTCAGTAAAGTGACTGAAGTGATGAATGTGACAAGTCAGGAAGGAAAAGACAAATCTTATAGAAAAATGTGTAAGAACGAAACAAAATTATGCATCAAAGTGAAGAGGCGCATAGTGCTAATGCCGCATAAGAGTCTACTTGGTGTATAAATATCTCTTGGACTTAGAGAATTTCTCATTTGTTCAGCAAGTGAAACACAAGTAGTTCTGTCACTTAGAACACTTTGTGTGATAATCAGTTTTGCATCCAACAAGATGGATGCATGTTGGAAGGTATATATGGTACAGAGCTCAGGCCGCATAGCACTCAGGCCGTATAGCACTCTCTGCCGCATATGGTGCTGGCCGCTGAGCACTTTGTCTTCTCCAGACAAAAAGTTTAGCCATGGCAAAAAACTAAAAAAACTAAAAATTTGTTTTCTCCATAAAAACTTTATTTTAATTCTGAATCAAGTGAACTAAAACCCAAAACACTCAAAATAAAGTTCTCCATCAACCAAAAATACTTTTTTTTCTCTTTAAAATACCATTTTTAATAGGTCAAAACCAAGAAAAACTTTGGAACCCATGAAAACCCTTAACTAAAAATGTAGATCTACTAAATTTTATCTACCAAAATTAAAAACTCCAAGTATTAAAAGTGCTTAGAATCATAATGTACACATATTATACAAATAAAATGCAAGGGGAAAAGCAAGATTAAAATCTAGAGTTCTCCATGTTATGCAAGGTGTACTTGCCTAGAAATGAAAAAAGAGAGGAAGAAATGAAGAATGAGGGAAGAGTGGAAAAGAAGTTAGCTTATATTGTTAGGGTTGAGGTTTGGACCATGGTTTCTGTCATGACTAAACCAACCCAATAATTAAACTAAGAGTGTAATTGAACTAAAGAATAGGTTTAGTCTCCATAACCTAATTAACCATGCAAGCAAGAAATAATATAAGCATAAAAATTAATATTTTCCAAATACGTATATCAGGAACGAGGGGTGACAATGAGGGATCAGATTTGGGTTGCGCTGGACATACATCGTCATTGGGCAGACCAATACCGTAGACTTTTAGAATTCTCTGTCGATGACCATGTATTTCTGAGAATTTGTCCACCAGTGGTGTCAATAGGTTTGGTGTCCGCGGGAAGCTTAATCCTTGATATGTAGGACCGTTCGTCATTCTCGAGCGGGTAGGGGATGTTTCCTATCACCTTGCCCATCTGCTTTCGCTTTGTGAAGTATATGATATATTTTATGTATTTTAGTTGCGTAGGTATGTTCTGAATTCTAGCTATGTCCTCGATCATTCTGAACTACTCGTTGGTGCTGACTTATCATACGAGAAATAACCCGTGTCCCTTTTTAGACCGGAGAGAGAAGGTACTCAAGAATCGGACTATCCGTCTTGTCCGTGTTACTTGGGATCATCACTCTTTGGAGGAGTCAATATGGAGCACGAGGACAAAATTTGATCTCGGTACCCACACATGTTTGACTCATAAACTATATTCTTTCTTATGCCTTCAGCTCTTATATTCCATAAGCACCCATGTGATATGATGTTGCTCTTCTTTATTTTGTTGTATAATTGCTTGTAGTTAATGTAGTGCTTGTCCTAATGTCTCTTGCTTACCTTGAGCTTGAATTTCAAGAACAATTTTTTTTAAGGTGGGTAGAGATGTCAAGCCCCTACCCGGCGCACTTTTGGAGCATTTCCTTCTTGGCGCACCTTGGCGCATGACTGCTTGACCGGCCCTTGTTTAGACTGGACCCGAGAGTTGTGGAGAGAATGGGTTTGGTTGGGTTGGTGGTGTGTGGCTTGGATTGGTTTGTGTGATCCAACGGTCCACATATCAACCCTAACCCTATATATTCCCATCTTCTTCTCTTTCTTTCCTCATTTTCATCCTCTTCCTTCTCTCTCTTCATAGGCAAGTACATATTATATACATGAAAAAATATGAATTATTACATGATTTAAATTTTGGTCTCTTCTTGTATATTATTAGCTTATATCGTTTGCAATGAGTTCTTTTACATCTTTAGTTCTTGTTAATTTTGGTTTTGATGGCTAGAATGTCATAGATCTGAGTTCTTGATTTATGGGTTTTATGTGGTTTTCTTAGAAAATGATCTCCCAAAACTTAGTATTTTTAAAACCTTCTTGGCTCATGTTGTGGAGCATATGATTTTGCTTGACTTTGATCTTTACTTCACTTTATTTGGAGTTATCATGAGAACGTGGTACACACAACAAGTCGAGAACCCACTGTCGGTACTGTCCGAAGAAGAAGATAAATAGTTCTTTGTAAAAGTGCGTATAAGGATCTTTCATTGGCGTAGAAATATGCAAAACTTGATTTAGGCACACTTTGTGCTAACCCACTATCCATGCGCACTTTGGTGTAGCATCTCTTCATTCTTAAAAATGTGCCCAGCACTTTCTGTGAATTGTTGGCGCACTATCTTCATGAGTTCTCTCGGGCGCACTTTTAGTGTGTTTTCTTTCAGAGCCTCATTCATCAAGAAAATGTGCCAAAGTACGCAAAACAGTTTTTGGGCGCACTTTTTGGACCTGTGTTTCCTTGATGAATGAGCCTTGACTTTGTGTTCCTCAATTCTCATGTCTTTGATTCTCGTGTCCTCAATTCTTGTGTTCTTGACTGTCTGGCTTTATCTTGGAATTTAGATTTTGTCTTTTAGCTTGAGTTTTGGGCCGCGTATATACTTTCGCGAGAGTGCGCCATGTTCTGGCTAGCATATTTTCTCAAAAATGCGCCAACCTTGCTTTTCAGGCAATTGTGCGCCTGGACCTACTCTTCTCATATTTGACCCATTCTTTTGTACTCACTATGTGGAGAAGGAATGCTTTCTTGTGAAATTGTGCACAAAAGTTCTTCTCCCTTATTAAGAATAATTACTTCTTCTTTGCATAGTGCACCGAGGCGATCTCGGGTGTATTTTGATGTGTTTGTGTGCCCCTGCTTGGTTTTGGCACTTGTGCACAGATTGCTTGGTTGTTTTATTGCTTGTTGCCTTAGGAATATGTGTGCTATAAATGTTGATTTCTCCTAGAACTTGACCATAATGAGTGGTACTCAAACATGGACTTGATGACTAGATAAACTTGACCATGACTTGATAAGAACGACTAGATCGACCTATAGAACTAGTTCATATGAATTATGGCTACCATGATATTGAACAAGCATGCTGACATGATTACATGATTACTTGATCATCTGATTACAAGATTTATATGACCATAAGTGGACTTGATTGTACCTGCTTCGTATACCTGACATGGTTATTTGTATCCATGCTAATGCAATTGATTATGCACCAAAAGTGCAATTTGATATAATAGTGAGCCGTCGTGCCACATCATGTTACGTGTTATATATTTATAATATAAAGTGATTACTCTCTTGCACATAATTGGTAGTTGGCCAGTGATCATGACCGTGGCTAGGTTAATATTGTTTGTTGCATCATACTTGGGTGAATCTAGATTGAACTCTAGAGTGACAACATGGATTCGTACCTACCGTGCACGTACTTAAGTACGACATCGAAGGAGGAATAATCATGTGTCCATGGCTTGATATTCCTGTTAACCGTAGGGTTAACTAGGTAACTAATCTTTTAGAGCATTGGAAGGGAACGAGATTCCAAGATTGTGCCTGCCAGCCACCCCCCAGGCACTAGTCATGGCATGTCGGGTTAGTCCCCACCAGATACTATATATCATTTCCACTAGCAGAGTGCAGTATCTGATTATACTATTGTACTACATGATATAATATTTAAAGGCACGATGACCCTACGGGGGACCGGTATATCACTATATGCTCGTATTATTCTTGGCCCTATTAGCCCTGCTCGGCAATAACAAGATTTGAGAATCCTTATAATTTGCATTCTAGGATAACCCAGACACCACATATCAAGCCATAGTATATGCTTGGCCGATTCAATTAAATTTGTTGGTAGTTAGGGACGTGTACTATTATGATAAGATGGTTCAACTCTTGTCCTTGTTTGGTTGTAGGGTTGCACTAATTGTGTTGCAATAGGTCATAGAACGAATCTAGATTATATATATAATTTAGCTTGTTCCTACTTATGTGTTGTGCCTTCTGTTAGTAGTCTAGGAACATGAATTGTCATGGCTTGATGGTTTAACCCTTGTTCTTGTTTGGTTATAGGGTTAGGCTATTTTGTTACGATAGGCTATGAACTAAAGCTACGACACAAAAACTTTTAGCTGAACCATAGTCAAGGGACGCACTCTATCTTATGTGATACGATACTCCTTGTCCTTGTTTAGTTGTATAAGTTTTGCATTATCTCGTTGATGGGATACACGCCAATAAATTTTGGCTTATGCATCTACATACTAAACCTGGTTTGCTTCTTCATTCGTGCTTCCTTGTGGTACTTGCTATCTGGGGTCTAACCCAACTGGTTTCGCATTACCAGGTTTAGAGCCAGAGCTCGAGGATCCAACTTATCTTTCCATAGAGGGCGTGCACCAGATGGATGTCCGCTGATGGACACGAGTGGGTTTCTTTATCCCTACTCGTTATTGTATATTCTATTCTTTTGGGCGTTTAGCCACCGGCACTTGTTAGCTGACAAGTTTGGACATTAGTCTCCCTCATGACTATAACTAATCAGACTGCAACTGATCTCAGATGTAACTTTTGATACTCCTCTGGCCTAATATTTTGATGGCTAGACTTCTAGACCATTTTGATGGAACATTTGGGATGCCTTACTAATTTATCTTATATATTATATGCTTACTGCTACTTGCTTGAATGATTGAGACATAGATGTTCGGAGACCATATGAGACTTTATTGTAGCATGCACCCCGTTGTCTCTCTGCAGTCGTGATCGTCGTACGATGTTCTATACCTTGTACGGGGTAGCTGGCCATGTCCGTCTCCGTATGTCAGTACTAGGGCATGACAATTCCTAACAACCAAATGCTTCAAATATTATAGCATTTGTTGCTAAAATTCTATTTCCAAATAACCAAACAATATATATATATATATATATATATATATATATATATATATATATATATATATATATGTGTGTGTGTGTGTGTGTGTGTGTGTGTGTGTGTGTGTTCTTACATTAATCCCTGGCGTATGCTCGTAACTTTTTATTACCATCACTCACTCTCTCAGGATTCATTCATCTTCCTTACACCACACTTGCCATCGCTTTGACTTGATCATCACCTTATGATCATATCGCTCGTTCCTCCGTCGTTATCCCACCACGGCCATTTGATGTTCGTTTTTGTATTTCTAAATTTTAAGCATTTAAAATTTTTTCGTAATACGTGCTTTATATTGTATTTTGTATTTCTAAGATTTTTTTCATGTTAGAGGAGTGGTTTCCTAAGTTTTGATATTAACATGAACCATTATTGTTTCTAATATATTACTATTTTTTGTGGTTTGATCGATTTTTATACCCCGAGTATCACAAAGGTGAAATACATGGGTGATACTCAGTTTTTGAATTAAAATAATGATATATACAATTTAATTATGTTTCTTAGATTTGTTGTATAACCAAGCTAATGGATATACTACCCTAGACTTGTCTAGACCCTTGGAGCGATGCCATAAATCCTGGTTAGGATCCGGACTAGATCAGTTAACCCTAACCCTTCTTTTGGATAAAATTCAAGCTAACACTATAATGGTTGTATATCGCCAGTATACTGGTGACTTGGATTTTAGCCAGACAACAACAGGGCATCTGTTATTTTTTATCATTCGATCGAGATCGAATGACCAATATTCATTCTTGGAATTTATTTAGAAGATAAATCTCTCTCTCTCTCTCTCCTCAAAACTCTCTCATTCTTTTTCTTTCTCTCTTAATTTCTCTTTATCCTTTCACTTAAGTAGAGTAAGAGCTCGACCCAACCAACCTGTAGATATGAGGAGTGTAAGGTTTGTACAGATGTATGTCAGTTTCGAGGTAGACTCAAAGCCCAATTTTGATTAGCTTCTCGAGGAGCATATACCTAAGCAAGTACACCTTCTTTAATGAATGGAGCCAGTGCCTCAATCTTTTTGGTAAATCTGTCGAACCCTCGACACACTCTCACCTACGAGCCAATAAGGCTATGTGCATGAAGGATTTTATTTATCAAATTTTAGATTTTTTTTTGGTTTGATCATGAGTTTTCTGGTGACAAACTTTGTAATTCTCCTGAAAGTCCTTTAATTTAGAATAACTAGTTAATAATAATATCTATAATTCTAGTTAGGATTAAACACTATCCAAAAAAATTACTTAACCAAATAAATAATATCTAGTGATTAACTAAGTTAAACCCTAAGTCTAATTAGAAATATATAGTCATAAGACCAAACAGATTAATAAATAGGCAAAAGCTAATTACATATATAATGTATATGGGATACAAAGTCAATAACTACATAAGACAAATACAAGGAAAAATAGCTAATGACTAAATATAGTATAAATAAATAAAATATATAGGAAAATAGATAAATAAATAAATTATATATATATATAATAATAATAATAATAAGAAAATAATTAAGTAAAAAACTTAGAATATAAGTTTGATTTCCTAAGGCATGAACAATATTGTTCTTTTTCTCCTCCTTAGTAAATCTGAGACCCGCGAAGAATAAAATCTTTCGATTTGAATTATTAGTAAACCCAAATAATTTAAATCAAATTCATATCCAAATTAAAAAAGGAATCGAGAACAAGTAAATCATAAACTAAGCTAACGACATATCCTATAAAATCGACCCTAATCTCTTTATCAAGATCGAAAAAGCTCTATGTAAATCGAAGCCAGATCCCCAATGATCGACCGCATGACCCTCGATGCCATCCTTAATCACCATATGAACGTGTTCTGGTCCTTGTTGTCTACTTCCTGGCCCATCCCGATACTTGAGACACTATAGTCGGTCACCTCCCCTACTTTCGACCAATAAATAGGAACAACTCAATATCGAACCAATCGGGTCCAGGAGAGCTCGTCAGGAAGCCACACTCCAGGCCAATTTCTCTCACTCATATTTACATCGTCCCCTGTCTTCGATGGCCACCATCGACCATCGGGGCCCTCTATTTGAGCCAATATGACACTCAAATCGTTGAACCAAATCAAGAACTAATTTTGCAACTATAATCTCCTTCAATTCGTCTCTGTCTATGCAAAATTTTAGAATTAAAGTCAAAATATTAACAGATCAAATCCATAGCTAAAATAAGGTAGTTAGAATTGTTATTTTTTTTATAATCTATCTGATCAGGTGTCTCCCAAATAAATTAAATTGTCCTGCCTCAAACCTGTAGGAGCATACAAAATATCATGACTAACGAAGCCCAAAGCAGATAATACCAAATGCCACTAAGGAAGGGTTATCTTCAGAAAATGGCCAAATGAGAGCCCCTTCCTGAAAAACCCACCTACGTGGGGACAATCAGTGCTTCAAACTCCTACGCTAAAAATCTCCCAATGCTAGAGTTGTCTACGCTGAAATTCCCCTACATTGGATCTTGTTGGCCTAATGCTTAAGTTAAGATTTTGAATAAGGATAATCGATTAAGTCTAGCATGATGATAATCGATCAATCACTATAAGTAACTTGTAACTTCTACTTAAACTCAATATTGTCCATATCTGTTCTTAAATGTTATCATATATATTGCTTTATTCGTCTAACATTGTCACTACCACATTTTTAGGTAGGAGTATTATTATTAATTCATTATTTATATTATATATATGATTAATATTTATTAGTTAGTTGATTTGACTATTTATTTGACTTGACACTAGTGGACCTAACATGACATGACACATTGGACCAATAGTCCAATCTATAGACATCAACAGCTTCAGCAGCAAGAGCAGAATGTCTTGTTGATCCAAGGACTATAGACGGCCTTGGAAAAAAGTATTAGAAAGTGTCATGCCCTGATCTCCTGCTGGTAATCGGCCGTCCCTGCTAGGCGCGAATCATCCCGCCAGCGCTCCCACGGGACGATCTTTTCCATCTGGGCGTGATGCCACACGAGTTCAAGCTGCGTCCGTGCAAGGACATGATCCGAACAAGCGGTAAAATAACTAAGCCATAGAGTCGCACAGATATTCCGAGTGCAGTGGAATAAGAATGAACGTGCGATTGGTAACAAGTTCACAGAGTCTTTATGTCACTACCACATTTTAGGAAAAAGGGTATTTTAGTAATTTCCTATTTAAATAAATATTGTGCATGGTAAATAATTAATTGTTGTATTATTTAATTGTTGTTAGATATTATTAAATTATTTTGGACTTATTTTAGTGGACCCAACTAGTTTAGTTTGGACCCATGGACCAACATGAATTAATTAGTTAGACTTGGCCCATTTAGGAAGCCCATAGTTAAGGAGATGGATTAAATTAATTAAATGATTAGACTAGAAGCTTCCTTCCTTAATTATTTCTTCATGAGAGGCCCCAAGGGGTACATTGGACATTTTACAATTGCTTGGGGGAGGGGCTATGGCCGGCCTATATAGGAGGGGGGGAAATTTCTCTCTCCTCCCATTTCATTCTAAATCTAGATCTAGAATTCTCCCACTACCAAATTCCCTCCATTCCCAATCCAATTCCCTACCAAATTCATTCCAAATTCTTCCCAATTCACCATTAGAGAAGAAAAAAGCAAGGATCTAGAAGAAGGAAGCAAGGATCTACAAAGAGGAGCAAGGATCTACAATTTGGAAGCAAGTTCATCTCAATTGGAGGTTTCATTGGGAATCCATCTCCCAATAGGTATAATTCAGATTTTTCCATTTAAATAGCTTCTAAATCTGGGATTTAATCATGTAAAATCAACCTATATGTATATACTACCCATAGGACTTTGTTTTGTGTTCATAGGAGACCCATGAAGAAAGTTATGGTGCTTTTTGTGTCAATTTTGTTGGAATTCCGAATTTACATTTTGTTGTGTGTGTCAATTGATTCTATAGATCAATTGGACAATGAACTTTGTGTTTGGAGCTAGTGTCGTGTCCATATTGGGATACTTGTGGTTCGTATCCCAACTATTTGGTGATACATGTCATTTGGGGGTTTTCCTCCGACACGGGGCTTTAAACATGTCGTATTTTGACACGGACACATAGATCTACTTTTGACACTTTGAATTATTCATAAATATTATTTGTGATTTGTTTGTGTCCTTCGGGGTGCATTTGGTTGTGTGTTGGACTCGTGTCGCATGCGTATCCTAGATCTAGTGGGATACGGTGAGATACTCTCCAATTTAATGTGTTTATGTAAAGATCTAATTATGTATGGTTTAAATTCTTCATTTAAAATTAGTAAATATATATATAGATATTATATATTTATTTTGTGTATTTATTATGGTAATTATTGTAGCATGGATCTATATTTTGTGTGTGCAAATAGTGTACAATATAATATGTAGCTTGCATGAAATATATATGTACTACTTGTTAATAATATATTTTGTACATAAAATGTTTTATAAAATATATTTGTATGTTTAATTGTGTAAATGTATTATTATAATTATTATGTACTTTTGTATATTAATGTATATATTTTAGATGTGCTTCTAAGCCATGTTAAAATATGTACATTAATACTTGGTTGTGTATTATAACTTTTAAATATTTGTTTATATGTATAAGGTTATATATACATAAGTATTTATTTATAGTATTTATTTATTTATTGTTTTATATATTTAATATATTGATTTATATATATATTATATATATAGTATATATATATTAAATGTTTTAGCGACAGCATCTATTTATGACAGATTCTGTCATTAATAGCCTCGGGCAGCAGCAGCAGCCGCTGAAGCCATTAATGACAGATTCTGTCATTAAAAGCACAGCAGTGGCGGCGGGTTTTGAGCGGCAGTTTAATGACGGTCTTCTGTGACAGTTATTAACTGTCACTATTTAAGTGGCAGTGGATTTTAATTCACAGGGGTTTCTGCGACAGTTTTACAGTGACAGTCAAGACTGTCACTATAGGCTGTTTAATTTTAATTTTATTATTTAACTCCCTGTTTTCAGTGACGCTTTGGCAGTTTTTATTTATATTATATATATTATTGTTATATATATATGTATATATATATATGTGTTTGGTGAGGTATAATAATTATTATAATATAGTATTTTAATTGTATGAATATTGGTTTGCATATATATTATTTATGATATATATTATTTGTATTATTAATATACTTTGTGTAAGATTCTTTTGGAATCTATTTGATTCCTAAATTATTGTAGTTTATCTCTATATTATTTTATAGATTTCTTGTGAGGTTGACCTTGGTTTGACTTTAGTTGACTTTAGAGTTGACCATAGTTGACTTTTGACTTAGAATTTATTTATTGACCTAGGAGTTGACTAGTTTGACTTGTTCTCTTTCCGGGACCTTGTATTAATGTGGTATTCCATATCTAGGTCTTCCAGGCACCGAGTCAGACATTTGTGAGACTGTTCATTGGACTTCAGGCGAGTACATTCTCTGATAGTTTCTCATTTATGATATCCTCTATGTTCGTTGTATCTAGTGTAGATATACATGTTTCTCTCGACACTATGGTTACACGGATTGGTATATCCGGATCTCGTCATGAGATGTTATTCCTTGGTATATGGTGTATATGGTGCAAGTATTGTTTCATTGGTTATCTTGTACATGTACAGACACCGATTCTCGGGGAGACTAGCTATCTTCTTGGGGAATCTAGTGCCATAACGTACCGTGGTTGGATCTATTATACCAGTCGGGGGTGGGGAGTATTTTAGTGTAGATATGTGATCATACCCTCCTTGTGCATGTCTTGTTTCTTGTGAGTGTTGATCATACACCGCACGTATGATTAACCAGGCCATTATACTCTTGTGCAAGTTTCCAAGCCGATCACATGTTAAAGCTAGTACTCACACACTTAGTCATTAGTATTCTTGTTCTATCAGCATATTGTTCATTATTGTATTTCTTTCCAGTACTTCCTTATTGTCTATATATTTCTTGTCTCTATTTATGCATCTTGTTTATCCACAGCTATTTACTGTTACATAGTTTTTATCATTGTTTGAGAACTGCTGTTAGGGTTGTACTCTGCTCCTTTCCTGACTGGATATATTTTTCCAGATGACACTGAGGAGTACCCTACCTATTATGGACCCCAGGATGTTGTGGGTTTAGATTCTGAGACCCTGGCTCAAGAGGGACTTATCCCAACTGAGACAGTTGACCCTGGAGTTGTAGCTTTATAGTTTTGTAGTATTCTTTGTACTGGATTTGTCTCCAGCTTATTTCTGTTCTTTCTTCAGACTCATTGATGTATTATTTTAGACTCATGAGTTGTATTGTGACTATTATATTCTTATCTGATTCGTGTTCATTCTATCTTAGTTCTGTGATTGAGTACACTATCTTGTGGTGGTTCATTATATTAGATAGACTTTCTAGACAGCGTTCTACCGCCGATTCTGCGGCGTAGGCTGGGCGTTGTTTCCGACTAGTACCCTTACACCGGGTGCGGGTCGTGACACTTTAATAGCGAAAGCATTAAATAACACAAGTATAGAAGTAAAATAAGCTCTTTATTGATATTAAATAAGTGTTACAAGTGGCACTAGGCCGAGATTACAAGTCTCTCAAGTCCTCTCTCTTTCGAAATAATAAAGCGTGCCAAGTGGCTACATTTATGGAATGATACATAGGTGATGTTCCAACATTATGTCTTATATATGTGCTTCAGTTATGGATGCAACGTTCCAAGGCTCCAGAGCGAACTCCACGCCTTAGCATGCACGAAGGAGATTTTTGCACCGAACGAGGTTCTTCCGTACCCTGCAAGAAATCTGGTAGATTATCAGTATATGAATGCACTAGTGGGGAGGCTTCTCGCCCGCTCGACAAATCCAAACATGTTATATAGGTTTCATTCACCATCTATTAATTTATCTTTCTAGTCTTGCATTAGGATCAGTTTTATGGCAATGCTGTAAAGCCTAACTGGTGTGGCAGTGCACCGTGCGATATAAAAGTAACACAGCGAGACTTACTATTAGTTCTTCCCTGTCCAATGATAAAACTAAGTTAAACCAAGAATGACATATATAATGAAATCTAGGGGCAATAGCATAAGCAAACACAAGTGTCGTGAGCGAGGTTCTGTTTCAGGTGCACGAGTTACACGGATTATCAAGTGTGTTGCAGAAGATGTTTAAGTGTTTAAATATGTACAAGTGTGTTATACTCATACCCGTTCAGCTATTTTTAATTTCTGGATGTGATACAATGACTCACACGCAGATTGCCGCTAAGTGAGGATGACTTATCTATATAAACATGAGTCACTGGCATAGCCATAAAGAACAAGTTATAGTCTTTTACGAGGATGGTATGCAACGAAAAGCACATGAGGATCTATAAGTCATCCCCTCCAGCACGTGAGACTATAAACCTTTGAGCAAGAATGGCACGGCATTAGCGGAGACGCCATTCTGCTCGCACATAAAAGGCTGTTGTGTTAGTTCCATCAAGATCGGATCAGCCCCGGTACCTCAGAGACCATCCATGAAACATGATTCGAGAATCCCCCTTGTTTCCAAGTTGTTCACGACATGCAAGTCTTGGGTCTTCCAGATTCACAACATGACATGATAATCCTTGATTCTTGTTCTGAACGAGCATTGCTCCACGAGTTGTGATTCTTGCTTTACTTGAGATGATTCTCGTTTAGTGTTCAATTTAACTTGATGCATTCCCCTGGTTCGGGGACTGCCTTGGCGACCTAACGGTCCTGGATACTTGTAGGTTCATATTGCACAGAAGGACTATTTGATAGTCTTCTAGCTAACTAGATGGATGCACGATACGGATTGTGTTACTTGATTTTGGCATAAAAGTATGTGGCAAGAATTGAAATGAGGCAACGAGTATAAACTACAATATAAGCAGGCAATCATGCATTTATATGAGACATAGAATTTATGTTGGCACGGTCTAAGGGGTAGTACGAGGAGTGCAACCATACATGGATATATTGAGCGACATAGTTCTTAAGGCATACAGTGTAAACAAGTGAAGCAGTGCACTACGAAGAGTATAATGTTCTACTCGAGGCATAGTGGGGTCTACTTGTACGAAGCAAAGGTAGCGTGGGAGGGTCCATTTGTGAGCCAAGTTTTATTTCCATGTTCTGACACAAGCAATATAAGATGAGATTATTCCCTTATCTAGGTGCGTTGTATACTTTATTAGCATAGATAGGGTGATTCACATAGTGACTAGCATGTATCGTCCATATTTTAAGTTTGCTTGCTAAGCAAAGACAAGTTTATCGTAGCCACCCACCTTAGCGATGGTTCACCTCGGTCGAGCGATACTCCGAGCGAGCCTCTAAAAGTCTAAGTCTGAACTCCTGAAGGGCCAAGTCTGAAAATCCTTTGCCTCTAACGAGTCTTCTCGCTGAGCAAAGCGGGTTGGATCGTTGCACTTGTGCCATTTGAATCGGCTGTTCGCTTGATCGGAACAGATCGTTACATTATACACCACTTAGAAAAAGTCTCGTCCTCGAGACTTTCTGAGCGCAAACCGTTCTATTGCACACTATTAAATCTAACTCAAGCATAAAAATTAGTTCCACTAGATCCGTTCAAACACAATTTTCTACTTGTTCCTTATACCGTATCGCGTGTATGCTGGGTCTGTCTCATTGAATGACTCTATCATTTAATCCAAGATCTGACTCGGTCTCAACTGCGCCTTAGCGCGGAATATATATCGCTTAACGTTGAGTACGATATGATCCCTCTTGAATGATGATCTAGGGCTGAGGCAAACTTATACAAGTCATTATACTTGTCCACGCGAATCTAACATATTCACTTGCACTAGCATTTGAGATCAGCATATCGTAAGTCTGGATCATGCACATATTTAAAGTGTCCTTCAAACATATGCATGTCAACCAACTTAGCGATATCGAAGTTTATCCACTCGAGTTCAACATATCATTGAGTCTTGGATCGTGCACACGTTCAAGGAATCTCTCAAACATATGCATTCAACCAAACTTAGCGATAGTAAAATCGGACAAGCTACTTGCAAAAATCTCAAGGGTTCTCATCTTATGAATCACGATGATACTTCCAATAAGGTCAACCGAAATCCAAGTCATTTTTATTCCAACTCAAACCAAGCATTGCACTATCGTTAAATACAATCTATCTGATCAATCGACTAGCGTCCATGTCCTATCGTACATTCAATTTGTGTCAAACATAGCACACACTTACCGTTTCAAGGCTTACACTAAGTCTTGCTGCCCCAGTTCTATGGCTTGCTCAAGCAATATACTAAGGTCGGTTACACAAGTTCTTTCACTCGGCACATGGTTGTCTGTTTAATTACTAGGTCAACTCACAAGGTTATAGGTACAAGTTCAAGCACACGATTCATCATGCGAATTCATCGCACGATGCTCGTCCCAATTCCTAAGGTTAAACCATTGTTCATTTGCACGAGATATTCTACCAAAGCTTGTTTCACTCAAATTTCTAAACATCGAGCACAAATTATCCTAATCACATTAACATGTTCGTTTGTACAGGGTTCGAGTCCATTTAGTCAAATATATAATATATCCAAGCCGTATGACAAGCCTACCAATTCACATAGTCTATCTTCTTATGCATGTTTGATAGAATCCATATATCCATTATAAGTCTAGACCACTAAGCCATGATTCAATTCTAAATCTTTGATCTCAATCATAACTCTAAGTCGTCTAACGAAATTCATGTATCCGTTCACGAAACCATCAAGCGTGTCTTACTCCATGTTCTAGATTGACTTATCCTTGAAATACTTTTGATTCACTTACACTCCCAAATTCGTCTTATCGTGTCGAACCACAAGTCAAGATGATCCATTAGTTGTCATACTCCGGTCTCTCACAAGTTCGATCATCCTTGTTGGACGTGAGATTACCACGCCAACGCTTTTGCTGGATAATCGTCCTAATCTGGACGTGACACATGTACGAGCATTGAGTTACGCTCGCACAAGACAAGAACGTCAAACGTTATAGTTATTATCGAAACGATCGAGACACCTTATTATTTCACTTTGCTCCATCCAAGATATATTTATCCATCAAGTCATATATGTTCATGCTGTGCGTTTAAAAAAATTATCCAACTTCAATGTTATTGTTTGATAAATCTATAGTCTACTTCTGGCAATCCTCAAACAACTAAGTTTAAATACTCAAACCAAAGTTTATCCACTTTTGATACGTTCCATTCATCGAGTTCATTTAGAATAATCACTGAACATGTTCTTGTGAGTTCGATTATCCCTACCATATGTGAAATTATCACGCCGGCGCTCCCGCAAGATAATCGTTCTCGGTCGGGACTGATTTTAAAGGTTATCTTTTTGAACTAGATTCAAGATTTTTCTTTCAAACTCTAGGTCAAATTCATTATCGCTTACCTCTTTCATCGAACCACAATATTAATTCTCGCCTAACTTCTATTCGAGCGATATTCTATTCAAGTTTAATCCATTTTATTTAATTTAAAATCTCTCGTACGATCCTCCAAGTTTCCAACAAGTTTTTTTGAACAAGATATTGATTTTATTACCTTGAATCCCCATTCGATATAAGCCTTATTACTTGTTCAAGAAATTCTCAAATTATTCTAACCAACTATCGCACGAGACCTATGAATTCCTTTGAACATTTCCAAATGATCTATACACCATTCAGGAATCGAGTCACCCAATTAAATCCTCAATTATGTTCGCATCACTAGCTAGCATATTTATAAATTCGTTCCTAGAATTCCTGCACGATACCTAGCGTCGCCTGATAAATCTTAGTCTCGTATATATATTATTGATAGTCATCCAAGTAAACCATATTTGATTTGCATCTTCCGACACAAAATACTATTTGAGCTATTTCTCAAAATTCAAGCACGATTCTTTATATTTGCCTTAGCGATAATCTGATAATGTTTCTATCGGTTGTCATTCTAAGTCTGACTTGTCCTTATCTGAATGATATCCCAATCTCGCTTGCAACTTGCTCGCACCAAAAGGGTCTTGGCGTGCGATACTCGACAAAACTTAACCAAAAGGCTACGTGCATAGCAAACTATTTAAACGATATTCTATTCCGCATACTAATCGATTGGGTAATCCAATAGAGGTAATTCCGGTTCACACATAACTTGGAAATTTTAGCACGAGTTTATTCCAATCAAGCTAACACAGGTCGGCGCAAAGGCCATTATATATCTATCTAGTTCAAGCAATCATATCATTCATATACACTTTTAAAAGTATTTTGACTCATTATATGGAACATCCCAATCGGGTCAACGAGAGAGAGTGTATGTACATAACCCACGAACGAGCTTTCGAAACTGAGAAAATCGATACGAAGTCCAATGGCGTAAAGCCATGCTTTGATACCAATATGTGATACCCCGATCTTCCGTTGGTAATTGGCCGTCCCCGCTAGGTGCAAATTATCGTGTCAGCGCTCCCGCGGGACAATCTTTCCCATCTTGGCGTGATGCCACACGAGCTCAAGCTGCACCCGTACAAGGCCATGATCCAAACATGTGGTAAAATAACTAAGACATAGAGTCGTACAGATAGTCCGAGTGTAGTAGAATAAGAATGAATAAGCGATTAGTAACAAGTTCACAGAGTCGTCAATAGCGGAATAATTGAATAACAGAAGTATAAAAGTAAAACATGTCTTTATTGATATTGAACAAGTGTTACAAGTGGCGCTATGCCGAGATTATAAGTTGCTCAAGTCCTCTCTCTCTTGAAACAATAAAAGCATGCCAAGTGGCTACATTTGTAGAATAATACATAAGCAATGTTCCAATATTATGTTTTGTATATGTGCTTCTGTTCCGGATGAAACGTTCCAAGGCTCCAGAGCAAACTCTACGCCTTAGCACGCACGAAGGAGATTTTCGCACCGAAGGAGGTTCTCTTGCACCCTGCAAGCAATCTGGTGGTTTATTAGTACATGAATGCACTAGTGGGGAGGCTACTCGCCCGCTCGACAAATCCAAATATGTTATATAGGTTCCGTGCACTATCTATTAAGTTATCTTTCTAGTATTGCCTTAGGATCAGTTTTATGGTAATGATGTAAAGCCTAACTCATGTGACAGTACGCCGTACGATATAAGAGTAACACGACGAGACTTACCAACTTACCAACTTACCATTCGTCCTTCCCTGTCCAATGATAAAACCAAGTTAAACCAAGCAGGACATATATAATAAAATCCAGGGGCAATACCATAAGCAAACACAAGTGTCATGAGCGAGGTTCTGTTTCAGGTTCACGAGTTACACGAATTATCAGGTGTATTGCAGAATATATTCAAGTATTCAAATATGTACAAGTGTATTATACTCATATTCGTTTAGATATTTTTGATTTCTGGATGTAATGTAATGACTCGCACACAGATTGTCGCTAAGCGAGGATGACTTATCTATATGAACATGAGTCACTGGCATAGCCATAAAGGATGAGTTATAGTCTTTGACGAGGATGGTATGCAACAAAAAGCACATAAGGCACTATAAGCCATCCCGTCCAGCACGTGAGACTATCAGCCTTTGTGCAAGAATGGCACGGCGTTAGCAGAGATGCCATCCTGCTCGCACACGAAAGGCTGCTGTGTGAGTTCCATCCGGATCGGATCGGCCCCGGTGTCCCAGAGACTGTCCTTAGAATAGGATTCGAGAATCCTCCTTGTTTCCAAGTTGTCCACGACATGCAAGTCTTGGGTCTTCCAGATTCACAACATGACATGATAATCCTTGATTCTTGTTCTGAACGAACATTGCTCCACGAGCTGTGATTCTTGCTTTACTTGACATGACTCTCGTTCAGTGTTCAACTTGACTTGATGCATTCCCCCGGTTCGGGGACTGCCTTGGTGACCTAACGGTCCTGGATACTTACAGGTTCATATTGCACAAAAGGACTATTTGATAGTCTTCTGGCTAACTAGATGCATGCACGATACGGATTGTGTTACTTGATTTTGGCATAAAAGTATGGCAAGAATTAAAACGAGGCAACAAGTAGAAACTATAATATAAGCAGGCAATCATGCATTTATATGATACATAGCATTTATGTTAGCACGGTCTAAGGGGTAGTACAAGGAGTGCAACCATATAGGGACATATTGAGCAACATAGTTCTTAAGGCGTGCAGTGTAAACAAGTAAAGCACTATGAAGAGTATAATATTCTACCCGAGGCATAATGGGGTCTACTTGCACGAAGCAAATATAGCGTGGGAGGGTCCATTTGTGAGCCAATTTTCATTTTCATGTTCTGACACAAGCAATACAAGATGAGATTATTCCCTTAGCTAGGTGCGTTGTATTCTTTATTAGCATACAGGGGGTGATTCACCTAGCGACTAGCATGTATCGTCCTTATTTTAAGTATGCTGGCTAAGCAAAGACAAGTTTATTGTAGCCACCCACCTTAGCGATGGTTTATCTCGGTCGAGCGATACTCCGAGCGAGCCTTTAAAAGTCTAAGTCTGAACTCCTGAAGGGCCAAGTCTGGAAATCCTTTGCCTCTAACGAGTCTTCTCGCTGAGCAAAGTGGGTCGGGTCGTTATACTTGTGCCATTTGAATTGGCTGTCCACTTGATCAGAACGGATCGTTACATTATACACCACTTAGAAAAAGTCTCGTCCTCGAGACTTCCTGAGCGCAAACCGTTCTATCATACACTATTAAATCTAACTCAAGCATAGAAATCAGTTCCACTAGATCCGTTCAAACACAATTTTCTACTCGTTCCTTATACTGTATCGCGTGTATGCTGGGTCTGTCTCATTGAATGACTCTATCATTTAATCCAAGCTCTGACTCAGTCTCAACTGTGCCTTAGCGCAGAATATATATCGCTTAATGTAGGGTATGATATAATCCATCTTGAATGATGATCTAGGGTTGAGGCAAACTTATACAAGTCATTATACTTGTCCATGCGAATCTAACATATTCACTTGCACTAGCATTTGAGATCAGCATATTGTGAGTCTGGATCATGAACATATTCAAAGCATCCTTCAAACATATGCATGTCAACCAACTTAGCAATAGCGAAGTCTTTGCACTCGAGTTCAACATATCATTGAGTCTTGGATCGTGCACATGTTCAAGGCGTCTCTCAAATATATGCATTCAACTAAACTTAGCGATAGTAAAATCGAACAAGCTACTTGCGAAAATCTCAAGGGTTCTCGTCTTATGAATCACGATGATACATCCAAGGTCAACCGAAATCTAAGTCATTTTTATTCCAACTCAAATCAAGCATTGCACTGCCGTTATGCACAATCTATCTGATCAACCGACTAGCATCCATGTCCTATCGTACATTCAATTTGTGTCAAACATAGCACATACTTATCGTTCCAAGTCTTACACTAAGTCTTGCTGCCCCAGTTCTATGGCTTGCTCAAGTAATATGCTAAGGTCGGTTACACAAGTTCTTTCACTCGGTACATTGTCGTCTGCCTAATTACTAGGTCAGGCCACAAGGTTATAGGTACAAGTTCAAGCACACGATTCATCGTACGAATTCGTCGAATAATGCTCATCCCAATTCATAAGGTCAAACCATTGTTCGTTTGCATGATATATTCTACTCAATCTTGTTTCACTCAGATTTCTAAACATCGAGCACAAATCATCCTAATCACATTAACACATTCGTTTGTACAAGATTCGAGTCCATTCAGTCAAATCCATAATATATCCAAGCCGTATGACAAGCCTAGCAATCTGCATAGTCTATCTCCTTATGTATGTTTGATAGAATCCATATATCCATTATAATTTTAGACCACCAAGCCATGATTCAATTCTAAATCTTTGATCTCAATCATAACTCTAAGTCATCCAATAAGATTTACGTGTCCGTTCACGAAACCATCAAGCGTGTCTTACTCCATGTTCTAGATTGACTTATCCTTGAAATACTTTCGATTCACTTACACTCCCAAATTTGTCTTATCGTGTCGAACCACAAGTCAAGATGATCCATCAGTTGTTATGCTCCGGTCTCCCACAAGTTCAATCTTTCTCGTTGGACATGAGATTACCACGCCAATGCTTTCGCTGGATAATTATTCTAATCCGGACGTGACACATGTACGAGCATAGAGTTACGCTCGCACAAGACAAGAACGTCAAATGTTATAGCTATTATCGAAATGATCAAGATAACTTATCTTTTCACTTTGCTCCATCCAAGATATATATTTATCCATCAAGTCATATATGTTCATGCCGTGATTATAATTCGTTTAACAAAATTATCCAACTTCAATATTACCGTTTGATAAATCCATAGTCTACTTCTGGCAATCCTCAAACAACTAAGTTTAAATACTCAAGCCAAAGTTTATCCACTTTTGATACGTTCCATTCATCGATTTCATTTAGAATAATCACTGAACATGTTCCCGTGAGTTCGATTATCTCTGCCGTACGTGAAATCACCATGCCGGTGCTCCCGCAGGATAATCGTTCTCGGTCGGGACTGGTTTTGAAGGTTATCTTTTTGAATTAGATTCAAGATTGTTCTTCCAAACTCTAGGTCAAATCCGTTATCGCCTACCTCTTTCATCCAACCACAATATTAATTCTCGCCTAACTTCTGTTTGAGCGATATTCTATTCAAGTTTAATCTATTTTATTTAATTCAAAATCTCTCCCACGATCCTCCAAGTTTCCAACAAGTTTCCTTGACCAAGATATTGATTTTATTACCTTGAATCCCTATTTGATATAAGCCTTATTACTTGTTCAAGAAATTCTCAAATCGTTCTAACCAACTATCGCACGAGACCTATGAATTTTTTGAATATTTCCAAATGATCTATACACCACTCAGGAATCGAGTCACCCAATTAAATCATCAATCATGTTCGCATCACTATCTAGTATATTTATCAATTCATTCCTAGAATTCCTGCACGATACCTAGCATCGCCTGATAAATCTTATTCTCGTATATATATTATTGATAGTCATCCAAGTAAACCATATTTGATTTGCATCATCCGACACAAAAAACTATTTGAGCTATTTATCAAAATCCAAGCCCGATTCTTTATATTCGCCGTAGCGATAATCTGATAATATTTCTATCGATTGCCATTCTAAGTCTGACTTGTCCCAATATGACTTCTTTTTATAGGTAGCCCTAATGCATGGGTAGGTTTCTAATAGTCAAATGCAACAATTAGAACCTAACTAAAGAGGAATTTCAGAATTTTACATATTGGGAGATGGATTCCTAATAAAAACTTAAAAGGACAAGATTTGGACACGAGCTCCTAACCAAACTATTTTTCCTCTAATGATCCTAGCAATCCAAGCTCTTAGTACTCCTTGATGATGATTAGGGAAGGGATTGAAAGTGGTTTGGCAAAATTTGGTGGAGGAATGAGTGAATTTGGGGAAGAACGGTAATTAGGAAATAATTAGATGAAGTAAATGAGAGGAGAGAGAATATCCTCCCTATAATTAGGGCGGCCATGTATTCCCCCTTCTCTAAGCAATGTAGAATATCATAATTACCCCTATAGGGTTATCATAAAGGAAGTTAACTAATGAAATCTTCTAATCCTAATGAAGGTTCAAACTAATCTCTAATTAATGAGAAAGATTAACTTAATTTGAGTCTAATGTGACTAGTCCAACTATTGGTTTAAGTTGTCTTGTCAAGTCTAGTTAGGTCCACTAGTGTCATGTCTAATAAGTATTCTAGTTCATGCACCAAATAAATAATAATTACTATATATAAATAAATAATATGCACAATATATGAATAATATAAAATAACAAAAATATCCCTATTCTACAAATGTGGTAATAATAGAGAGGCACAGCGACCTTTGCTACCAATGACCTACGGGTCTTCTTCGACTTTGCTATCCTTGGAGAAAGACTCCCGCTGTCACCGGAGAGCATTTCCTCGAACACTTATTGGTCGAAGCGCACCACCACATCCTCTGGGTGGATCCAAGTTTGCTCGCGTCAGACTGTGTCACAATCTTCTCATCAGAGGAGAAGGATCTCCCCAGCAGAGTCACAATCTTGTTCGTCTATATAAGTGAGTTCGGGTACACTTTCGTTTAATAACAAATAAAAGTACAAAGAAATCCTAAAAAAATCCTAAACAGAATATCTAAGTACAATATTTAATCTGGGTAGTGTGACGATGGAGATCGAGCGCTGTAGCGACTCCTTTACTCCTTGACAGACTGGTGAGGGAATAAGGATGCTCTCTTCTCTCTCTTGAGCTTGTGTGCACGTACGTAGCTCCGCCTTTGTATGGTCTCTGAAGCAGAAAAACCAGCCCTTTAAAACGTCCAAGTTGCTCCTATTTATAGCCATAATGCTGATGGGCTATAGGTGCACATATGCTTCTATTTGGTGGCCGTAGGGGGCTCCTTCAACAGAATACGGTTACAACTGTAGCTGTATGCAATGGGCAGTCTACTATATAGATTTAGTTAGGATTCGTTGTGATGAGATCTCGGGGTTATTTTTAACCCGTTGTGTGCGTGACTTGGTCAACTGGACATGTAGTCAGTACTGACTGTGCGAGAAATCTTCTTCGGTTGGAACTGAAAGATCCTGTAAGTCGAGAGCCGCATAACGTCAAGGCAGCATAGCGTTGTGGTCGCAGATGTGCCCGCGTTAGGCCTCGGTCGGATGGACACTCTGGCTGCATGGCATTGTGGCCGCATACGTGCTCTTATTTGGCCTTGGTCAAATAGACACTCTGTCACTACCACGTTCCGAAAACAGGGGTATTTTCGACTTTTTATAATAATTAATATTATTGTAATTACAATTTAGTAATTTTGTAATAGGTATATTAATTTAAATAAATATGTGAGGTGTGTAATTAAATATAGTAGTTATATGCAGTGTTCAATTGTGTTTGTGCTGGTAGACTTGACCTAGAAGTCAGTAGGTGAACACCTGTCCTAATTATGGGATTCGGTATTTTAATTTTTTATTTTAGAATTTAAAATCTTGGAGGTAATAATTAATTACCGTATTTATTTAATTATTGCGCATTGCCTTTGCTTCGATATTTGGAGCACTATCCAGACTTTTGTCTTCCAACAAATTTCACCATCTTGCCCTAGACATGCCCGCCTTCAATTCTGTTATTTTTGCAACTTATAATTTTGCTCCCTGTACATTATTTCTGGCCGCACGAAAATCGTCGCGGACGTTATTTTAAATAAACTCCTATTTTCATCGTTGTGCGTTCCAATCGAAAATTGGAGGCCATCTTGACCTATTTTTCGTGCGACCCAAATTAGGGTAATATTCTGTTCTGAGTCTTCTTCAATATTGGTATTGATGACTTGATCTGATTTTGACCCCAGGTACTCCTAATTAATTGTTGAACACAACTTGCATTTATTTCTATTTAAATTGAGGATACCCTTTTATCTGATTTTAAAATCCCAATTTAATTCCAGTGCCCTGCAAATTGAGCCGTACCAGTCTTATAGTGCCCCTGACCCTACAAAACATCGGACCCCGAATCGCCCGCCCAATTTTCGTCATTTCATGTGGTTGTGCAATTTCCCAAATTTAAGGGGGCTAAATTGCAAATTTGTATTTTGTGGCCCCACCCAATTGTTGAACAATGAGGGAACCTAATATTTTATTTAAACTCTCATCCTCATTTCCCACATGAATTATTTTCCCATGTCCAATCTGGACCACTCAATTAATGGGCCAATCCCCACCTTTCATTCAACACCCTCTTCATATATAATGTCACATCATAAGCCCATTTCCCTAGAAAACCCTAATCCCCAAGCAAGCCCCCACCTCTCTCTCTCCTCCATCCTCAACTCCAAACCGTAGGAATTTTTCTTCTCCTTCTTCCTTTCTCCTTCTCTTTCCTTTCTTCTTCTATTTTTCTTCTTTTTCCTTTTCTTCTTGTTTTCCTTTTTGAATTTGAATAGTTGGGGGGAGGGAACACTGTTCCCCAACTGTCAATCCAGTTCCGGCGGCCCTCTCCCTTCTCCGGCGGCTCAGCCAGACCTCCGGCGGCCCCGCTCCTTCCACTGTCAGACCCCTCTCCGATCATTCCTCCTTCCCTCCGCGCCCGGCGGCGCTGCCAACTCCGGCAGGCCGCTGCAGTCATCCACTGCCACCCCGGCCTGCACATCGACTTCCCTCTGCGTTCACATCTCCGGCTGCTCTCCCCCTCCGATCAGCCAGTGCTCCGGCGAGCCCCGACCAATCCCTGTGCTCCCCATCCTCCCTACAGCCACTGTTGTACTCCGGGCGGCCGAGTCCCCCTCGCCGCTGCTGTTTTTCTCCGAGCTCTCCCGAGCCGACCTGCTGTGCGACCCAGTACCACCACCATCCACCGGTCCGCCATGGCTGTCAACCACCCGATCTCCCATCTCCCCCTACTGTTCCCGGCGGCTCCCTCTGCGACTCCCTCCGGCGGCCAACTGCTCACCGCACTCCGCCGCTCGAGCCACAGTTCTCCTCCCGCATCTCCGTTCGAGATCCCACCGGCTCCACCCCGCACGACCCTACTCCGGCAACTCTTCCCCGGAGCCCCGCCATTCATCCTCCCCTCGTTATCTCTCCGACCTCCTCCATTATACGAGCCCCTCATCCTCCGCTCCGACCGGACAGTCCGCTGTACTCCGGCCACCTCCATCATACATCAACACCACCTTCAACTACATACATCACCACCACCACCTGCATCCTCCTACCACCACCCCCACCAGTGCGGCGCCGCTCTTCCCTACTGCAACTCCCCAGTCCGGCGACTCCGGCCGGTGGCCACCGCAGGAACCACCCACTGTAAGTTCTTTCTCCTCTTCCTCCTCCTTCTTCTTCTTCCTATATATACACATATGTATGTATTTAATATAATGAATAGGTATATTATATAAATACGTATTTGTAGTATATGTGTATGTGTATGTGTAAATGTATATGTGTATTTTAAACTAGTATATATATACATGTATATATCTATATAAAGTGTATTTTCAAATTAGTAAATATGTAAATACATAGTGTATATGTATATGGTTAATATAATTGATATATATATGTATTTAATACGTATTTAAGTAAATAAATATTGGTATATATATATGCATACACTTAATATATTTTTCATTATATATAAAAATTGGTATAGGTATATATTTATTTGTATATATACCTGGTATTTTTTAAATTGATATATATATATATATGGTACACATATTGTTTAACTAATATATATATATATATTATACATGAAATTAAATGGCATATATATAATGTATAAGTATTCAATGTGATGTATTAGTATTAGTATATATTTAGAATACATTAACAATATATATATTTTTTAAAATGTATTTTATGTATTGGTATACACATATATATGTATATGACCGTATTTGTTATATGTTAATATATATATAAATGTACGTATTTTAGTAAAAATACAACAGTAGTTAGTATAATTTATATTGGTATATATATTAGATATATACATATATTATGTTAAATTCTTTTTAGTATGGATGCAAGTATTATTTACTTTAAAGTATATATTTTTACATATATCTACTATTGTAATTGATGGAAATTATTATACGTTTAATTGGTGAATCTACTAGGTGATCCTGGGTGATCAGTATCATACCTAGAGAAGTCCCGAACTCAGTATTTTTAGACTGTGTTTAGTATAGCACCTGATGCAAATGTGGTTTTGCTTGTGATATGTTTATAGGACTGTTGGGTTACCCAGGGGATACTCTGGAACATGACATCAATAATTACCAGCTAAGGACCCAAGGCGAGTACATTCTCTGATTAGTTTCTAATTTATGATATCTCCTATGTTCACTGTATCTAGTGTAAATATCCATGTTCTTGACACATTGGTTACACGGATTGGTATACACGGATCTCGTCATGAGATGTTATTCCTTATTTATGGTGTAGCTTGTACAAGACTTGTTTCCTTGATATCTTGTGCATGTACAGACACTGATTCCCGGGGAGATTTGCTACCTCCCTAGGGAATCCTGTGCCATAGCGTACCATGATTGGATCTACTATACCAGTCGGGGGTTTGGGGAGTACTTTAGTGTAGATATGTGATCATACCCAACTTTATATGCACCATAGCTCACCCCACATCTCACGTCGGGTGCGGCCTGACCATTTATATGCTCCATAGCTGTTACGTGTGATTAGCCTGATCTCTACATGCACCATAGCTAACCAACGGTTAGCCTGACTTTATATGAACCATAGCTAACCAACGGTTAGCCTGACTTTATATGAACCATAGCTAATCACATGTAACCAGCCTGATCAAGTTCCCAAGCCGATCACATGTTGAAGCTAGTATTCACACACTTAGTCATAGAACTCTTGCTCATTGACATATTGCTTCTTTTCCTGCATTTACTTACAGTATTTCCAGTACTTCTCTCATTGTACATTTCTCGTACTTATACATGCATCTGGTATGTTTCCATCTAGAACTGCTACATAGTTTATGTCATTTATATAGAACTGCTATTTAGAGATGTACTTTGCTCCTTCCTGACTGGAAATATTTTTTCAGACTGTGACCTTAGTAGACTGGCTCTGACATACTTGGGGATTGGAAGTAATGATTGCAGGTATGATTATTGTGTCATTAGACTTGTGTTGTATTCTTTTATTTCTTCATTTTCCTATCGTGCTGTAGTTGTGATTGAGTATTTCTAGATTTATTTTATGTTATCCACGTCTCCTTATGGAGTTGGATACTAGCGTGAGATTGTTTAGATAGTACTTGACCTAGACAGCGTTCTACCGCCGATGCTGCGGCGTAGGCTGGACGTACCCACGCTCTCGTGCCCCTAAACCGGGTGCGGGTCGTGACACGTTTTTAGTGGTGGCCCATGCAGGTCAGACTTCGCGAGCTGTGCGATGTCGTGGTAGTGCGACGTCCTAGTTGTACTACTGCGTACCTGCTATAGAATATAGGACATAGGATACTAGGATGAGAGAGGATACTCAATCACAAACTCTTGAGAGATTCCTGGGACGACCCCTTGAGAATCTTGTTAAAATTTCCAATTTAACTTTTCCTTGTTTCCGCCCGCTCTCGCTTGTTGTTACTGAACTTGATTCTTGTTGAGCAGTTTTTAAATTAAATTCTTGGTATCATTGTTGAGTTTGATTCTTGTTGACCAGTTATTCTTGGTATCGTTGTTGAGTTGATTCCAATTGAGATGAATTTTACGGACTAAAATTTACGGTATCATCTGATGACATATATTGATGAGGACAGTGAGAAAGGTAAAAATGTCTACTTTGGTCATGGAACCTAGAGTTTATCGCAGCCATATTAGTTGTCGTGACGAGAACGTAGGAACCTAACTTGGATGTACATACTTTAGTTATGAGATTTAGAGTTTCTCGCAGCCATACCGGTTGGCGTGGCGAGTATTCTAGATAACATGATTATAGGGTTGCATACCTTAGTTACGGAACCTGTCGTTTATCGCATCTATGCTTACTGGCGTGGCGAGGATTCTGTGTGTCATGATTTCTGACAGACGTGTATGATTATCAGGTTGTATCTTAAATTGGTTCTTAAAATATCATCTCAAGACTTATCTATTTCTGTTATTCCAGGACTTTGTTCCACCGCTTCTTTCTTTACTAGCAGTAAAGATACCCTCTGTCCTCAATTCAGTCTTTGAGCTCCTATTCCTTGAGGATTCCTTGTTAAGTATGATAATTAGTGACTTGTAATATTGTTTGTGTCTTGTATTAGTATTGACTATGTTGCTGGTGAGTTGTAAGTGTTTCTTAGTTGGACATGTGAGCAGTAGGCCTTAATCTAGAGTTAGCCCTTAGCATAGTACCTTGTACCAATGATTCTAGGAATAGTGTCATTAGAGACTGTGAGTAGAAGGAGAGTATAGAGTATCAGTGATAGTTCAAAAGTTAGTATCAGAGCCAATATACCCGTCCTGGATAATCATGATTATGCAATTGGATGATCTACGTGAACAATTAAGTATCCAGGAATTTGTGTTAAGGACTTATGGAGCATGATGTTCAATCTGATGATTGATATCGGAAGTGTTAAAAGTAAGGAAATATATACGCATAAGAGTTAATGAGGTGTCATGGGCAGAGAAATATCGAAATTGGTAATGAAAATGGTGAGGCGTATCACAGATCAGTTTAACAGGCTGTAAAAGGTTAAAGGGAAATACCTATACATCAATCGAGATGAAGAACCATACACATGCCCATGAGAGTAAAGAAACATGAGTATAATAGAAGGTACAGGTAAACATGAGTTCTAATGAGCTTGATGAGATGATTCATTAATGAAGCTAGTAATATAATACCAAGAGTGCCGATGATTCTATATCAAGGATTATTGAAAATGGTGCTAGTAACAGTAAGCACTCGGTGTGATGATAATTAGATGATATACCAGTTGACATAAATTGAAATCATGAAAGAAAACACAGTTGAGGATAACTTTGATCATTGGAGGTAAGAGTGCAAGTGATTCAGGCAGTACAATTTTAGTACACAATTATAGACATTAGATGCATTGAGTGCACCTTGAGTATCAGAGACCGTGAGCACTGATATGTACATTGTGGAGTTATAAATTAAAAGGTGGAAATAAGATTGTATTTTAGAATAATTGAGGAGTTGAGATTTTGTCATTAAATTTTTGAGGATTTCAAATATGAATTCAATAAACATGGTTAAGGCTACAAAGATTTTAGAAGTGATTAAATTTATTTCGATGTTGAGTATCTGATTTTGAGGAAGTATATACATTTTACTTTAAAGTTGTTCGAGAAGTTAAAACCTTGACGATTATTTGAGGATTAATTTTTATAGTGGATGAGAAACATGTATATTAATAGATGATATACATGTGTCAGGATCTGTTGACTTGAGCATGATGGAGATAGCACCGCAGACTGACTTGGGTGTCCACCTAGAGTTGTATTGGGGAGAGCAGTACTTAGTATGGTGTTATACTTGGTGTGCATTGAGTGATAAGAACGACTAGTATGAACAATTGTAGTAGGAACGGGAACTGACAGAGGGTATGGTACTAAAGAGATAGAGGTATCAACTTGGATGCATTATTGAACCATGGCAATATTAGAGGTTCTTAGTATCAGATTTGGTATTAATAAACAGATGTGTGCCATAGGGAGATATTCATGGATCTTGTGGATTAAGATTAGTTGATATGGGTACCAGTGTACAGGAATAGGAATTAGTAGTGAATATGCTAGAGTTAAGCGTATGTTAGAGATAAGGGATACTACAAGTAATATGTTAGCAGGTTCCTTCTTTTCTCATGTTGTTTTCGTCTTCTGATTGATTGATTCCCTAGTACCGTGGTTTGTATTCGTGATTTACTTGTTAGAATGTAGTTGGTGGTACACCCTGACAGAGACTGCATACCATGACAGGACACATGACCTATATATTTTCTTAGATTGCATGACTGTAGGTAGAACCTTCTTAAACCATGATCATTGGGGTTTGGACCATAGCAAAGATCTATGACAAGGTTATGACTTGACAAGAGACACGAGATGCTAAAATATTGGAAGATAAGCATAAAGAATTAAGGATTAATATGGCAGAGTTGATAAATCATTGATTTTATCAAAATTGAGATGTGATTAAATTATCATTAGACTTCGAGGATAAACATTAATTTAATGAGAGGTTGAGAATTTAATATGGTAGGATTGATGATTATTGATTATGATATATTTATCATTAAAACTTTTAAGAAATTTTAGAAGATTATTATAATATTTTATTGGACTGGAAGATAAAGATTTAATTGAAAATATTAATTAAGGATTTGGCGAGTATTATATTATTTGAGTATTGTGAGGAAAAAGGAATCGAGGATTTAGATCACTAATGGATTAGTGTTTTTGATGGAAATTTTAAATGTGCATTGTGGATTAAGTTAGAAGAGTAGATATCAATCCGGGTTTTAATAACTAACATCAGATTCGTAGGAGATTATGATACGAATGGAGTTCGATGATAAATTTTGAGGATTTTTCAGGAATACAACAATTTCAAAATTTTGAGATGGTGAAAAGACATTGTGGATTATTACCTGATGTCGTGGTTGATGAATTTAAGCTTGAGGGATATAATAATGTGTATGATTAAATGCTACCACGAGGATTTTAAATTTCGAGGACGAAATTCTTTTAAGGTGGGTAGACTTGTCACTACCACGTTCCGAAAACAGGGGTATTTTCGACTTTTTATAATAATTAATATTATTGTAATTACAATTTAGTAATTTTGTAATAGGTATATTAATTTAAATAAATATGTGAGGTGTGTAATTAAATATAGTAGTTATATGCAGTGTTCAATTGTGTTTGTGCTGGTAGACTTGACCTAGAAGTCAGTAGGTGAACACCTGTCCTAATTATGGGATTCGGTATTTTAATTTTTTATTTTAGAATTTAAAATCTTGGAGGTAATAATTAATTACCGTATTTATTTAATTATTGCGCATTGCCTTTGCTTCGATATTTGGAGCACTATCCAGACTTTTGTCTTCCAACAAATTTCACCATCTTGCCCTAGACATGCCCGCCTTCAATTCTGTTATTTTTGCAACTTATAATTTTGCTCCCTGTACATTATTTCTGGCCGCACGAAAATCGTCGCGGACGTTATTTTAAATAAACTCCTATTTTCATCGTTGTGCGTTCCAATCGAAAATTGGAGGCCATCTTGACCTATTTTTCGTGCGACCCAAATTAGGGTAATATTCTGTTCTGAGTCTTCTTCAATATTGGTATTGATGACTTGATCTGATTTTGACCCCAGGTACTCCTAATTAATTGTTGAACACAACTTGCATTTATTTCTATTTAAATTGAGGATACCCTTTTATCTGATTTTAAAATCCCAATTTAATTCCAGTGCCCTGCAAATTGAGCCGTACCAGTCTTATAGTGCCCCTGACCCTACAAAACATCGGACCCCGAATCGCCCGCCCAATTTTCGTCATTTCATGTGGTTGTGCAATTTCCCAAATTTAAGGGGGCTAAATTGCAAATTTGTATTTTGTGGCCCCACCCAATTGTTGAACAATGAGGGAACCTAATATTTTATTTAAACTCTCATCCTCATTTCCCACATGAATTATTTTCCCATGTCCAATCTGGACCACTCAATTAATGGGCCAATCCCCACCTTTCATTCAACACCCTCTTCATATATAATGTCACATCATAAGCCCATTTCCCTAGAAAACCCTAATCCCCAAGCAAGCCCCCACCTCTCTCTCTCCTCCATCCTCAACTCCAAACCGTAGGAATTTTTCTTCTCCTTCTTCCTTTCTCCTTCTCTTTCCTTTCTTCTTCTATTTTTCTTCTTTTTCCTTTTCTTCTTGTTTTCCTTTTTGAATTTGAATAGTTGGGGGGAGGGAACACTGTTCCCCAACTGTCAATCCAGTTCCGGCGGCCCTCTCCCTTCTCCGGCGGCTCAGCCAGACCTCCGGCGGCCCCGCTCCTTCCACTGTCAGACCCCTCTCCGATCATTCCTCCTTCCCTCCGCGCCCGGCGGCGCTGCCAACTCCGGCAGGCCGCTGCAGTCATCCACTGCCACCCCGGCCTGCACATCGACTTCCCTCTGCGTTCACATCTCCGGCTGCTCTCCCCCTCCGATCAGCCAGTGCTCCGGCGAGCCCCGACCAATCCCTGTGCTCCCCATCCTCCCTACAGCCACTGTTGTACTCCGGGCGGCCGAGTCCCCCTCGCCGCTGCTGTTTTTCTCCGAGCTCTCCCGAGCCGACCTGCTGTGCGACCCAGTACCACCACCATCCACCGGTCCGCCATGGCTGTCAACCACCCGATCTCCCATCTCCCCCTACTGTTCCCGGCGGCTCCCTCTGCGACTCCCTCCGGCGGCCAACTGCTCACCGTACTCCGCCGCTCGAGCCACAGTTCTCCTCCCGCATCTCCGTTCGAGATCCCACCGGCTCCACCCCGCACGACCCTACTCCGGCAACTCTTCCCCGGAGCCCCGCCATTCATCCTCCCCTCGTTATCTCTCCGACCTCCTCCATTATACGAGCCCCTCATCCTCCGCTCCGACCGGACAGTCCGCTGTACTCCGGCCACCTCCATCATACATCAACACCACCTTCAACTACATACATCACCACCACCACCTGCATCCTCCTACCACCACCCCCACCAGTGCGGCGCCGCTCTTCCCTACTGCAACTCCCCAGTCCGGCGACTCCGGCCGGTGGCCACCGCAGGAACCACCCACTGTAAGTTCTTTCTCCTCTTCCTCCTCCTTCTTCTTCTTCCTATATATACACATATGTATGTATTTAATATAATGAATAGGTATATTATATAAATACGTATTTGTAGTATATGTGTATGTGTATGTGTAAATGTATATGTGTATTTTAAACTAGTATATATATACATGTATATATCTATATAAAGTGTATTTTCAAATTAGTAAATATGTAAATACATAGTGTATATGTATATGGTTAATATAATTGATATATATATGTATTTAATACGTATTTAAGTAAATAAATATTGGTATATATATATGCATACACTTAATATATTTTTCATTATATATAAAAATTGGTATAGGTATATATTTATTTGTATATATACCTGGTATTTTTTAAATTGATATATATATATATATGGTACACATATTGTTTAACTAATATATATATATATATTATACATGAAATTAAATGGCATATATATAATGTATAAGTATTCAATGTGATGTATTAGTATTAGTATATATTTAGAATACATTAACAATATATATATTTTTTAAAATGTATTTTATGTATTGGTATACACATATATATGTATATGACCGTATTTGTTATATGTTAATATATATATAAATGTACGTATTTTAGTAAAAATACAACAGTAGTTAGTATAATTTATATTGGTATATATATTAGATATATACATATATTATGTTAAATTCTTTTTAGTATGGATGCAAGTATTATTTACTTTAAAGTATATATTTTTACATATATCTACTATTGTAATTGATGGAAATTATTATACGTTTAATTGGTGAATCTACTAGGTGATCCTGGGTGATCAGTATCATACCTAGAGAAGTCCCGAACTCAGTATTTTTAGACTGTGTTTAGTATAGCACCTGATGCAAATGTGGTTTTGCTTGTGATATGTTTATAGGACTGTTGGGTTACCCAGGGGATACTCTGGAACAGGACATCAATAATTACCAGCTAAGGACCCAAGGCGAGTACATTCTCTGATTAGTTTCTAATTTATGATATCTCCTATGTTCACTGTATCTAGTGTAAATATCCATGTTCTTGACACATTGGTTACACGGATTGGTATACACGGATCTCGTCATGAGATGTTATTCCTTATTTATGGTGTAGCTTGTACAAGACTTGTTTCCTTGATATCTTGTGCATGTACAGACACTGATTCCCGGGGAGATTTGCTACCTCCCTAGGGAATCCTGTGCCATAGCGTACCATGATTGGATCTACTATACCAGTCGGGGGTTTGGGGAGTACTTTAGTGTAGATATGTGATCATACCCAACTTTATATGCACCATAGCTCACCCCACATCTCACGTCGGGTGCGGCCTGACCATTTATATGCTCCATAGCTGTTACGTGTGATTAGCCTGATCTCTACATGCACCATAGCTAACCAACGGTTAGCCTGACTTTATATGAACCATAGCTAACCAACGGTTAGCCTGACTTTATATGAACCATAGCTAATCACATGTAACCAGCCTGATCAAGTTCCCAAGCCGATCACATGTTGAAGCTAGTATTCACACACTTAGTCATAGAACTCTTGCTCATTGACATATTGCTTCTTTTCCTGCATTTACTTACAGTATTTCCAGTACTTCTCTCATTGTACATTTCTCGTACTTATACATGCATCTGGTATGTTTCCATCTAGAACTGCTACATAGTTTATGTCATTTATATAGAACTGCTATTTAGAGATGTACTTTGCTCCTTCCTGACTGGAAATATTTTTCCAGACTGTGACCTTAGTAGACTGGCTCTGACATACTTGGGGATTGGAAGTAATGATTGCAGGTATGATTATTGTGTCATTAGACTTGTGTTGTATTCTTTTATTTCTTCATTTTCCTATCGTGCTGTAGTTGTGATTGAGTATTTCTAGATTTATTTTATGTTATCCACGTCTCCTTATGGAGTTGGATACTAGCGTGAGATTGTTTAGATAGTACTTGACCTAGACAGCGTTCTACCGCCGATGCTGCGGCGTAGGCTGGACGTACCCACGCTCTCGTGCCCCTAAACCGGGTGCGGGTCGTGACACACTCTGGCCGCATGGCATTGTGTTCACATACGTGCTCTTGTTTGGCCTCGGTCGGATGGATACTCTGGCCGTATGTCATTGTGGCTGCATACGTGCTTTCGTTTGGCCTTGGTCGGGTGGGCACTCTGGTCGCATGATGACGAGGCATCATGGGTACGTAGCCGCATGTGAGCTCTTGTCTGGCTCTAGTCGAATGGACACTCTGGCCATATAATGACAATGCCGCATGGGTATATTGCTGCATATGAGTGAGCATGTGGCATGGTATGTCTGTCGAGGCCATCAATGAGTTGATGTAACTTTTTATCTTTTTCTGAGTCGCTGTTATAGAACCATAAAAAGTGCGCCTAAGATAGATGGTACAGTTTTCTACAAATAAATCCAATAGTAGAAGAATGACGCACTTTTTACTTAGGAAAGATGCACATTTCCCTACATTGGCGCACTTTCTATTAAATTTAGAGGATGCCGCATTATTCAGAGAGTAGAAAAGTGGCGCACTTTCCTAATGTTACAAAGGATGGCGCACAAACGATCTACTCTCACACAATATTTAATGCAGCAGACTAACAGCTGACAAAGGCAGAAACCGAAGAGTCAGAGGTTATCATTACAGTGGATATACGACATGCAGACCCAGGTTATCATTAGCGACCCTGCCACCATGCATTATCTTCAAAATTGTACCACAGTGCCATCTCTTCAAAAGTGCGCCGTAAGGCCACTCCTTCAAAAGTGTGCCGCAGTGCCATCTCTTCAAAAGTGTGTCACTGTGCCATCTCTTCAAAAGTACGCTGTAATGCCACTTCTTCAAAAGTATGCCGTAATGCCAGTCCTTCAAAAGTGCACCACAGTGCCACTTCTTCAAAAGTGTGCCACAGTGCTATCTCTTCAAAAGTGCATCGTAATGCTACTTCTTCAAAAGTACGCCATAATAATAGTCCTTCAAAAGTGTGCCATATTGCCACTCCTTCAAAAGTGTGCCACAGTGCCATCTCTTTAAAAGTGTGTCGTAGTGCCACTCCTTCAAAATGCACCCGTCTCCAAACGACTTCTAAAGTGCACATAATATCCTAACCAATAGTGAGCAATTATGAATGTGTGTCATACATTCTGTACTTCTCATAAAAGGTGTACAAATAATTATCCTCCATGACCTATGCTTTCCTAGTATAGGAAACTACGTGTTAAGCATGCAGCAAGTTGTGCACCCACTCATGCAGAACATGGGATGTTGATCCACTAAAAGTGCACGCACAATTATAAAACATTGTTAACTGTCCAAAGTGTGCGCATATCCCCATATCCGCTCCTAAACTCTATAAATACAGGTTCTTCACAACCAGAGGGGGGAGAACAAAGGACACGGAGAAACATAGAAAGGGGCTAGAATTATCAAGTCTTTGAAATTCAAGAGCAGAGTGAGAGAAACAGAAGCTTATCGTACCATTGTGTCAGAGCTTTATTATTGTTCAACTCTCCAAGTTGTTCGCAGCAATCTTCAAGTCTTCGAAATTCAAGAGCATGGTAAAAGAAATAGAAGCTTCTTGTGCCATTGTGCCAGAGTTTTCTTGTTGTTCAACTCTCCAAGTTGTTCATAGCATTCCCTACACTTCTCTGTCGTCGTGTGCATTTCTTCACCGTCGAGTGGTCCAAGGAGTAAAGTGATCATTTGCAGATCAGATCTCTATAGCTATACTTTTCCATAATCAAATTGTACTTAGGTTCCTGTTTATGATCTTCTTTTGTACTTTTTAACAGTTTGTAACACAAAAGTTTCATATAAAATATTTTTCTCACAAACAATGGTGGCGACTTTGATGGGGACTTTCTTCTCCTCTGACGAAAAGGCAATAGCTCAACTCGATACTACATTTGTCTGCTCAACGCAAAAGACCTTGGTCGTTAAGTTCGACCAACATGCATATGAAGAAATGCTCCATTCTGGGGTAGTGTTCACCCCTCATCCGCACTCAAGTCAAAGAAAAATCACAAAGTGTGGGTGCCCAAACCTCGTCGGGCATATCCCAAAGCTGTTGCCAAGAAGGGAAAGAGCATCCTGATCGACGAGAGTTTCCCTTTCTATTTTGTTCAGATCAATGACTTGGTGGACAATTTTCTTGCGTTAAAAAAAGGATATAATTCGCACAACTCGCGCATTTATAAGCAGAGGGTGATCTACACCCAAGCTTCTGAATCCCTTACGTTAAACAAGGGATACAATTAGCATAACTCGTACAATTTTGATCAAAGTATGATCCACACCCAAGCTCCTCAACTCGTGCATATTCGTCGTAATATGCGAGGCAAGCAAGGCTTGGACACCACTTTCTAAACCAACTAGCGTACAAATAAAGTATTGGTCAGGGATAATCATTCTCCTAACATCTTGATTACATGCACAATAGAGGGAAAATTAAGCGCCACTCGTGCGCCAGGTCAAGGCCTCCATACAAAATTAAATGAGTATAGACAAAATGTGCCAACTTCGTCTGCACCACAGAATATGCGCCAAATAGGAGCAATCACTACACAATATGCTGATTGTGCGCGTGTGCACAAGAGGAAAGAGATAACTTCCTCTCCTCCCTGAAGAGAAAAAACTCGAGATATGAAGAATCACTTGTCAATCAAGCCAACACATCACTCTATACACAAGGGACCAAAAATGTGCACAGAAGATTCAATATATCTCATGTAAAGAGGAGTCTACCCTCTTCCTCCTCTTCTCTTCCCTTTTTTGTTTTACGTGAGCTTATTGTAAAAAATGTAAGGAGAGAGGCCCCTCTGATTTTACAATAATGTTTCCTAATGGACATCGTTCCAATTGTCATAAAGATGTAATTGAATATTGTTGTGCATCAACAAAATGGTCTATGGTTTAACCGATTGACTTACACTATGTCTCCTAATCCTCGACATACAAAGAAAATTGACAACCATGAGCACGATGACGAACCGCTTTTCGCTTCAGCATATATAGCTTTGCATCTTCCCCGTAGTAGGAGACAATCAAGAAAAAATTCTTCAAGAGCACCCAGTCATAGGAGATTTGACCAACTCGTCGACTCCTTTGAAGGAGTATATCAAAATACTCGTTCTCAAATACGGGAGCTCGTTCATCACGAGAATCCCTACTCCTCAGAATCTGAGGCTGGGGTTAGTAATCCCCTCAATTCTGAAACTGACAGTGTAGACTCCAACAACACGATTCTTTCTACCAATCCCTCTGTCGTACACAGGGATGTTAGTGTTTACGCCATCGGTGATGAACAAGAAGCTTCTTCATTAGAAGCCACTGAACAATGCCTCAACTAACTAGAGACTGCTTTCAAGGACATGCACACTATGATACAAAATATATATCAAATGATGACAGCACAATATTCTCCTACACCAGCACCCATCCAAGTGGCTTCATTCATACCTGCGCAACCTATTCCTGGAATAACACCTCTGTAGGATAACACAAGTCTAGAAGCATCCATAAACCAAGAGTCAGTAGTGCCAACTCTTAATCCTCCCAATATTAGGGGTAGATCTTCGCTGGTGATGATTCATGTTCAATCAGGATCCTATCAATCAGCTGCACCACTCCGACCAAAAGATCCTCTTGAAGCTATCCGAGATTTGTGTGCACAGGTCGATATTTCAAAGATCAAAGACCAACTCCACAAGCTGGGTGTGAAACAACCTTATCCTCTACATTTGGATAATATTTTATTCCCTTCTAAATACAAACCTCAATCGATAATCTTATTTGAAGGCAGGACATCAATAAGCCAATATATCAATTACTTCAATATGATGATGGCTCATCTGTAAAAAGAGGATACCCTCCTTATCAAATTATTCATAGGATGCTTGGCAGGTATATCCTACGATTGGTATCACAGTTTACCTGATAACTTCATATCCTTGTTTGATGATATGAAATACCTTTTTCTCTCACGATTCTACGAGGGAGGCATGTATATGATAATTTCTTTACTAATCGATATCAAACAGAAGGAGAAGAAATCTGCTCTTGAGTTTGTTGAGCGTACAGGCAAGTAACTCTGAAGTTACCCCCCTGTATTCTGGATACCGCATTCATTGATACCTGCAAAAAGAACCTGCTGCCTGTAGTAGGGCTCTAGACAAGTCCAACTTAATTTTAATATTGGACGACGTTCATCATCGGGGCTGAAGCTGCTGAAGGCAACTCAAAAATGGCACGCAATTTGGGGTTACAAGTGACCAATGCGGAAGGAAAGTGTCCCTCCAATACTATAAATAATCGCAATAGCAAAGAAAAGGAGGCCTTGGCGATAAATCTGTCAAAGCGACCCACATATCCTCCAACACAAAATCCTACAGATTCCTCCAGGCCTAAGGAAGAATATTCCTTTAATGAGAGCAATATCCCCAGCATCTTTGAATGCTTCATAAAAAGTAATAAGCTGCAGTGGCCTGAAGTTAAGCGACCAAATGAGACTAGTAAAATAGACGACCCGAAGTACTGCTTGTACACCGATACATAAATTACCCTACCAAGACTTGTTATGTCTTCAAAAGAAAGATACAATAGTTGATAGATTCTAAAGCTATCATCCTTCACAACGAAGAAAAGTCAATCACTGCCTATATGGTGTCTCTTCAATTCGGTGACTTTCCAGCACAAGAAATCCCGAACGACGTTGTCCCAATACCTCGAGCTACGATGGAAGTGGTAAATCTTTCACCGCCTAGAAGTCAAACGGAGGAATTGGTGCCTCTTACTACAAATTATGGCGAGATTATGTGGATTCATCCTGACCTACTGTCTGATTGGGATCAGGGAGCAGCATCTTCTAATTCAAGATCTAAGAAGGGTAAAAAGTATAAATCATGTAATATGATTTCTTCGGATCCTCCTTCAGACAGAGATTAGGAACAACATCAGGAATATGTATCTCTCGATGCCAGATTTCAAAATCTGAATATTGCCCCACCAAGCTCTACTCGTAAGCTTCGCTCGGCGCACCGACAATGGTCTATGATTGGCAGCGTTTCGCTATATAGGGCACAACAAATCTTTAGTGCTTATGAAGGTATTTCTACACAAATTCCTCATCCTCCTTCTGCAACCATTAAAGCATCAACCTCGACTCAGGTGCTTGAGGAAGATCGCCCCCAATTTTATCAATACAGCCAACAAGTTGTACGCCTGATACAAAAAATGGGATATGATTTCCATAAAGCTGAAGGTTTAAACTTTGGCAAGGGAGACATATTCCTCTACAACTCCGGGGACAGTCCAATAAATCTTGTAGTAGATTGGGCTATGACGAGACCAGTCCACAGACTCACTCCAAGAAAGGGCATGATAAAAAGAAGCTCAAGTCTTGTAACATGGTACTTCTTTCTCCGATGTCCGAAGAAGAAGCCATGACTTGTACCAGGTCCGACAAAGATTATCATAAAACTTATAAATCTGTCCCAAAAGATATTCCTGATACTCTTTCTACTTCGCCAACTCTTACGGCTCCGGTCACAACAGAACCAGGTCCTTCAAAGCCTACTACGACAGAGAAAGGAAAGCAAAAGAAAGTATGCTTCAACAAATCTCGGAAGAAAAATATACCCTAAGGACTTAAAAAGCCATACAATTTTGACATATTGGCATAACTGGCCAATACCCTCGCCCGACTCTCTATATTCGAGTTGCTTTGTTTGTCGAAGGAGACTCGTAAATCTTTAAGGGAAGCTATAATACATGCGGACTCATACATAGCTCAACTCAAGACTCCTGGTGAAGAGCCATTAGCATGCCCTTAATGCCATAGCATAATCAAGAAGATTTCTAACATCACATTCATACAAGATGACATGCTACTCAAAGATAATCAGCATGACAGGCCTCTGTATTATACCAGTTACATCAGATCCATTAAGGTGAACCGGATCCATATCGACCCTGGTTCTTCACTAAGCATTATTCCTAAAAGTCTACTTAGAGGATTGAAGATACCGATGCATAACATATCTGCTACCAGTACTACCATTCTATCTTTCAATGCTGGAAGAAGTAAACCATTGGAAAAGATATGCCTAGAAATTTAGATAGGCGATCTACGTACTGAAGTCACATGCTATATGATTGACTCTGACATATCCTAAAATATTTTGCTGGGACGGCCATGGATATATGAGCATAAAATTATACCTTCAACCCTACATTAATGCTTCAAGTATGTGAATAGTATAGGAGAGGTCAAAATAGAGGTAGCTGACCTCAACCCTTTCAAAGGTGTCAAAGCCTATTTTCCTGACTCTGCACTCTATACACCTGAGTATATAAAGAGGAAGCTAATCAAGCTAGTGATGAAGCTGAAAACACTCTAAAAGAAGAGCCTATGATAATCAGAGTCAAAGGATGCACTACTCGTCCAACTCCTTCAAAGCCTCTCGGTATCAACCTGTAAAAGTTATCTCCATTGGTCATCAACCTTCGATGCAATAAACAACCAACAAAGGAGAATGAACCAATTGTTATCGACCTTCGTCATAACAAGCCATCAATATCAGTAAATCAACCCCTAGTCATCAATCTTGTCAAGCCTCCTGTCAAGCCTGAAGGTTCTGTCGATTATGTAGAAGATGAAGAAATTTTATGTTTCATGAATAAATAAGACTCTACTTCGCACTATATTGATGTTGAACCCTTTGCTAAAAAATTCTTAGAGGCTCTTCACCTCTACGAACCTCTGTCTATACCCGTGGTATCTTCATTCCAATATGGTTTGTAATATGAATCATATAAGGAGGTATACTTCATAGTCTCTGCGAGACAGGACATGCAATGTCATATAATTTTGGCAAAGCTAGAAACAAAAGAGTCGCACAAAATGATGGTTCTGACAAGGATATAGAAAAGATACAACCGTATCGTTACAGCCAACCAGCCAAAAACATCAAAAAAAGGATGCGCTACAACTTAAAATCTGGCTTTAGACTAAATTATGGAAAAGGAATACGGACTCCTATACGTCAACTATCTCCTAAAGGCAAGACGAAAATATACTACCAATGAACTGGTCGTAGTTTGGGATACGCTATACCACCAATAAGTCCTAAAATTTCAGAATCAGAAGAAGAGACGCACTCTTATTCCTCTGACTCATCATTGTGGAATTCTGACAAAAGCATGGGTGACATATTCAAACAGGATTTCTCTGTATATGGTATCAACTGCCCCAGATGAGGAAGACGTTAAACTATTGGAACCATTCAAAAATGATCCATGGACACAACAAATGGATACTCAATGGGAGCTTCGGTTTAAGCAACATGAACCACCTATAGAGGATAAAATACTCCAAATTGATATAGGAGAAGAATCTTCCCCAAGACCACTCTTTATTAGCAAGAGTCTTTCTAAAGAAGATCAACACGCTTTACTCCAGCTAATAAAGGAGTATATCGATGACTTCGCCTAGAGTTATAAGGATATATTTTGCCTAGATCCTCAAATAGCCACACACACAGGCTCAATATTCTTTCGAATACTAAACTGGTGAAACAACAACAACGGCAGTTCTGTCCGGATATGATGGATGCAATTAAAGGAGAAGTTAAGAAATTCATGGAATATGGATTCATTCAAGAAGAAAAACATCTAGACTGGGTAGCCAATGTCGTTCTAGTTATAAAGAAAAATGGAAAAGTTTGGGTCTGCGTAGATTATCGAGATCTGAACTAGACCTGTTCAAAAGATGAATTTCCTTTTCCCATCACAAATGTCATGATCAACAATACATGTAGCTTTGAACGTATTTCCTTCATGGATGGATACAATCAGATCAAGATGTCGCTTTTTGACGAAAAATATACCTCATTTCGTATACTGTTGGGACTTTACAGTTATATAGTCATGCCCTTCGGCTTAAAGAATGCGGGTGCAATGTACCAACGAGCCATGAGTACAATTTTCCAGAAGCATTTACAAAAAATAGTAGAATGCTATGTGGAAAATATCGTTGTCAAAAGTTGCTACAAAGATGATCACCTTCAAGATTTAAAGACTGTGTTCGAATTGATGCGCCACCACTAGTTGAAGATGAACCCAACTAAATTTTTTTTGGGATTCTCCAGGGGCAAGTTTCTTAGATTTGTTATAACTTCCAAAGGTATTCACATTGACCCTGATAAAATCAAAGATGTCCTCGAAATGCAGCCTCCACGTAATCTCAAAGAACTCTTTGGTCTGCACGATCGTCTGGCATACATTAGGAAGTTCATCTCCAATCTCTCGGGACAATGTCGACCCTTCACTCAGTTAATCAAGAAAGAAGTATCATTTGTCTGGAATGAAGTATGTCAACAAGCATTCAAAGACATCAAATGATATTTAACAAATCCGCAAGTTCTGGTGTCTCCGATCGTAGGGAAATCCTTTTTTTGTTGTACGTTCGAGTAGTGGATCACTCCATAGGAGCTCTTCTTGCTCAGAAGAGTGACAAAGGCCATGAACATGTGATATATTATCTTAGTCGCATGATGGTCGGCGCTGAACATCAATACAATCCGGGAGAAAATTAATGCCTCGCTTTGATGTTTGCTATTCAGAAGACACGATATTACATATCAGGTCAAACCATTCATGTCATATCCAGGGTAAATCTCCTCCGGGTATTGATGACCAAGTCGAGCATACTCAATTCTTGGTTGACTACATGGACAATCCTGCATCACCTTATGACATGGTATACATCTCGCAAAAAGCAGTGAAGGGTCAAGCGCTAGCTGATTTCCTGGTGGCTCATCCTATACCAAAAACTTCCTAACTTTATGATAGTATCCCAGATGAAGTCTTAGAATCTAATAGGGCAATGGGAGATTACACCTGGCAGCTATTCTTTGACAGTGCATTAAGAATAGGACCCAAAGGCAACATAATAACTGGAGTTAGCATAGTCCTAGTATCTCCTAACAAACTACTCATTCATCGAGCATATTCTCTTAGTGAACCATGTTCCAATAACATGGCAGAGTATAATGCTTTACTCATCGGTCTCCAATTGGATAAAGAATTGGAAATAGAATATCTTGAAGCCTATGGAGATTCCAAACTGATAGCCAATCAGATCAGGGAAGAATACGAAGTTTGGTATGAAGACCTCATCCCTTATCATCTAGCGACGATTAAATTGGCTTTCACTTTCAATGGATTCTTCATCGAGCATGTGCCTCATTTACAGAATATGGAAGCTGATGCTTTGGCCGGCCTAGCAACATCATTGGTCGTTCCCCTAAAGAGACGACAGTCAATTATGATAACAGAACAAGAATTGTTCTGTACAAAAAATAACTTTTACGTTGAACAGAGTTACGTCATAACTTCAACCTCCATGGATAAAGATTGGAGAAACCCTTTTATAGACTACGTTGCCTATGGGATTCTTCCAGAAGATCCGAAAGAAGCCACTTCCATCAAAAGATGCTCACTCCGATTCTACTATGACGCCTCCTCTAAGACATTATATCGTCGTTCTTATGATGGATTACTGCTGTGTTATCTTTCCAACCCTGAAGCGAGGCAATCACTCCCGAGGATCATGATGGCATCTGTGGAGCACATCAGTCGGGTCCTAAATTACAAGACCATCTCAGGACAATAGATTATTATTGGCCCACCATGGTGGCAGATATCGTAGATTATGCCCGTAAATATAGATCATGTCAAATTTATGCTAATTTTATCTACCAACCAGCAGAGTTCTTACACCCTACAGCTGCTCCCTCGTCTTTTGAAGCTTGGAGAATAGATATTATTGGTACGATCAGTCCATCTTCTTCTAGAGGACATCAGTTTATACTTGCAATAACTGATTACTTCTCCAAAGGGGAAGAAACAGTCCCGCTTATCGAAGTTAAAATAACCAACGTAATTAACTTCGTCAACTATGTTATTTCTCGTGTCGGTGTTCCCCGAAGGATAATACATGAAAATGGACCATAATTCGCCAGCCAAGCGTTTTATCGATTCTGTGACAAGAATTGAATCAGAATATAGCATCTACGGCCTACAATCAAGCAGCCAACGACTTAGTAGAAGCCTTCAATAAGACCATAATCAAACTTCTTAAAAAGTGTCTTATCAAATAAACGCGATTGGAATAAGAAACTCGGAGAGTATTTATGGGATTATCGTACGATAGTTTGAACTCCAATTGGTTGTACACCATTCTCTCTAGTCTATGAATGTGAAGCGGTCCTTCCACACGAAATCCATGTACCTTCTCTTAGAATATCTATTGCTAATGAGCTAACGGTAGAGAATAGTGATCGATTATGCCTGCAAGAATTAGAAGCATTGGATAAAAAGGGCATGCACGTTCAACCACGCATTAAACTATACCAAGCATGTATTTCAAGAGCTTTTAATCGAAAGGTCAAGAAAAGAATATTCCAGGTCGGTGAATTAGTCCTTTCAGTGAGGAGACCTATGATCAAAACCCACAAAAAAAAGGCAAATTCTAGGCTAAATACGGTCCTTATATGGTAGAAACAGTATTCTCCAATGGAGCCTGCAGACTGACTAAGCCTAATAGAGATTTGATAATGAGGCATATCAACGATAAATTTCTCAAGAAGTATTATGTCTAAGCACGACATATTCTTCTCAATCTCTAGTGGATTAAAGCAAGACACATTTTGTCTTTTTAACCATGAAGCGAGACAATCACTCCGTGAGGGCCATGATAGCATCTGTGGAGCATATCACCCGGGTCCTAAATTATAAGACCGTATCAGGAGAATGAGTTATTATTGGCCCACCATGGCGGCAGATATTGTAGATTACGCCTGTAAATGCAGATCATATCAAATTTATGCTGATTTTATCTACCAACCAGTAGAGTTCTTACAACCTACAACGGCTTTCTGGCCTTTTGAAGCTTGAAGAATGGATATTATTGGTCCGATCAGCCCATCTTTTTCTAGAGGATAGAGGTGTATACTTGTAATAACCGATTACTTCTCCAAATAGGCAAAAATAGTCCCGCTTATCGATGTTAAAATGACCAACATAATTAACTTTGTCAAACACCTTATTGTTTATCATTTTGGTGTTCCCCAGAGGATAATACATGATAATGGGCCACAATTCACCAGTCAAGCATTTTACGATTCTGTGACAAAAATCGAATCCAGAATATAGCATATAAGGCCTACAAATTAGCAGTCAACGGTTTAGCAGAAGCCCTCAATAAGACCATAATCAAACTCCTTAAAAAGTTTGTCTTATCCAATAAACGCGATTGAAATGAGAAACTCGGGAAGTGTTTATGGGCTTATCGTACGACAGTTCGAACTCCAATTGGTTGTACACTATTCTCTCTGATCTATGGACGTGAAGTAGTCCTTCCACTCAAAATCCAAATACCTTCTCTCAGAATAGCTATTGCTAATGAGCTAACGGTAGAGAATAATGATTGATTATGCCTACAAGAATTAGAAGCATTAGATCAAAAGTGCCTGCATGTTCAACAGCATATTAAACTATACCATGTACGCAGTTCAAGAGCTTTTAATCGAAAGGTCAAGGAAAGAATATTCCAAGTCGGTGAATTGGTCCTATCAGCGAGGAGACCTATGATCATAACCCATAAGAGAAAAGGCAAATTACAGGCCAAATGGGAAGGTCCTTATGTGGTGGAAATAGTATTCTCCAACGGAGCCTACAAACTGGCTAAGCCTAATGGAGATTTGATAATGATGCCTATCAACGGTAAATTCCTCTAGAAGTATTATGTCTAAGCACGACATATTCTTCTCCATCTCTAGCGGATTAAATAAAGACACATTTTATTCAATCCCCAGCAACTCATGGCCTATACGGCCTCTCGAACCATCACTACAAGAAAAATAGCCTTTGGGACGGTCGATTTTATGACGTATAGTCAAACCCGTCAAGAAAAGTTGTTATCTTGACGGTTTTAGACATACGTCAAGAAAACATCCCTTTTGTGTTATTTTAGAAATTTTGATCAGAATACTTGACGATTTTAGATGAATCGTAAAGAAAACTCATTGTATTTATTGATAGTTTGTTGATAACCGACAAGTAAAATAGGTACGAGAAAATTGGCGCGCACATTTCAACAGCCATTTTGGTAATTTTTTGAATTTTTTTTTCTATTGTAGAACCTTACGTTGACAGATGTGTGAGCATTTATCCCCCGAGCCTCTCCATTTTTTTTCTGTGCCTCTTCTCTCTTCATCATCCCCTTCCTCTATATTTCTCCACATAGCTGGAGATTCCTCCACAATATTTTATCTGTTCTCCTCCACTTCCTCCCCTCTCTCCTCCCTAAATTCCCACAGAGCTCTGAGAAAGAAAAACCCTCCAAAACAAGAAGAAAAAAGCAGAGAGAAGCAACCGAAGAAGAGAAAGAGAAGAAGGAAACTCAATTTTCTCCATCTTCTTCTTCGATCTCGAGGTACGTACGTCCCGAGATTGCTCAGGATCCGAAATTAGCGGTAGGGTTTCCTAATCGAAGATTGATCTGGTTTTTCTAGGATTTTTGTCATTCCACCATCCACTTCTCCTCGAAGGTATCGTGCGTGGTCCCCTCGAACGTCGTGAAGGCCCTGACCGAGGCTGACCGAACGTGGTCGGTGTACTCGGCCGGGTCGAGAGGCTACTCTTCGATCTCCACCAGGTCCTCTTCCTCCACCTCCCCCACCCCTTCCAAAGGAAAATTTTTAGGGGTTCAGTTTCTTCTCTTCTTTTCGTATTCTAACTAGTTTAAGGAAGGAAGGGCCCTCCACTCACCCGCTACCACTTCTGCTCAGCTTCAGTCCCTATCAGACTTATCCCTGAGGTACAGAGGATGCTTCAGACGAATAGAAGTCCGACTCCAACCCAATGACCGGGGACGCTCTGCATCAAAAGGTTCATTTTCTTCTTCTTATTCTTGTACACTATATGTTTGTTGTAATGCTTGTTTGGGTAAAGATTTGCTAGTAATGATTTTTAGGGTGTAGGTGCTCTCTTTTGGGCTCAAGAAAAGTTTATTGAAATGTCTGTTTGGTGATTAATTCAGGCTGAAATTTTGACATCTCTAAAAGCTTCCATCCAAGAATGTGGTGTAGATGCCTGTTGGGTTTTGGGGTCAGTTAAGGTTTACCATTTTTATTTTTTATTGGGGTTTAACTTTGGTAAAATTTGTTATCATTTTGCCAAAAGTTTAAATTTTTATTTGTGCAAAAGTTTTTGATTATTTTAGTATAAAGTCAGAGAAAGGTTTGCAAAGGATCTGCGGGTGAAAAAGTAAGGTTTTTGAAATATGAGTGAAATGGGTGGAGACATTGAAGAGAACTACAAGTGTACATAGTAAAATTATTTATGATTATGAGCCTTTGTTGTTTATATAAAAAAATCCTCAAAATAAAGTTTACTTCAGAACTCAAAGTATGGATGCTAAGCTATTCTACTACTAATTTGCATGTTAAGAGTTGTGAAACCCCCCCCCCCCCCCCCCCACACACACACACACACACACATATATATATATATATATATATATATATATATATATATATATATATATATATATATATATATATATATATATATATATATATATATATATATATATATATATATATAGCCTTTATTTATGCTTCTGATAAGGAGTGGGTGGCCCTGCTTTAAACTAGAAATTCTTGTGGACACTTAGTTTTTGTTTGCCAAAGACAAGAAGTGGCAGTACCGGCATATGATATACCAATTCTTCTTAGTTATCAGATGAGGCATCTTTATATCCTTTTTTCTTGGAAGTTTCTTAAAGGTATATGTTTTAGAATTTAGACATGTTTAGGCATAAGCAAGAAGCATTTATAAGTCATTTAAAAATTGTAGAATTTGACTGCAATTCATTACCTTTAATTCTTTCTTGAGCTATTAAACATGCCATGCTTATTGAATGATTTTGGGTTGGAAATTGGAATGTCTAATGTGTCTACTAAACCATTATAAATAAGCCTTATTCCATGAACATAGTAATGGCTATATAAGACACCTGCTACCACTTTTTATATGATGAATACTGAAAGCTTTATGTGAAAAGTCTAGTTATTTTTTAGCAAGGAAATGATTCTCCTATGAAGAGCATGAACGTGTTTTAGTGTGTGTTTTTTTCCTTCCATTGTACAACCAAAACATCTTTTTTTATGATAATATGCAACTTAAGAAAATATTAGTATTAGCTGATACCAATACAAATTACAAATACAATATCTAATTGGTTTGACATGCCCTGATCCTATACAGACTGATACTGATATTTCGACTTAGAAAATGGTTTGCCAAAATAAAGCATTACGTTGTTTCTGATTATGATGTAGTATCTAAGAAAATTATCTTAACCATGACTGTTAAATTAAGTGTGACAAGACACAATGATTCACAGAAAAGAAAAGGTTTTATATTAATGTTCAAGTGTGTGAATTTACTAAGATTTGTTTAGTGTATTTGATGATGAAGTTTTCTTTTACTTTAACCTCATCATGCCAAGATCTTCTTTCTGAAGGCAGTTGACAATGATCATGGAGTCCTTATGAGGCCACTACCTGGCATGGTTGGGCTTGATGTTGCTCTCTTATTTTATGTTATCTTATTTTCTGTTAGAGCAGTCTAAATTAAAAAAAATATTTCAATGATATTTCAATATATGGTTGTGTAACCAACTGCCACATCCCAATTGTCCTATAGCAGAAAGAGATTACTGACGATAATTAGTACAAGAAAAAAATAAATAGGAAAAGAAAATAGGTTTTTGTCATGCTCAAACATAGTTTTTTAGTCTATTGCTTAAACATTGTTCTTTCAACAAAATATAGTTTTATGTTTGACAGTTCTATAAATTTTCTTGATTTATATTAATGCTCTGATACCATTGTTAGGATTTCCAATAAACCCTTTATATAAGAAACCCTTCAGTTAGCAACAAAAGGACCAGTGAACTCGATAAGGGTTTAAAATTGGATGTAAGTAAACAACACACTTTAGCATTCGTAGTCATGAGGTTCACGTCCCTTATATTTTGTTTATATAAATGAGGGAAATTTAAATATGGAACTAGTTGAAGACTTTCGAGCTGAGGTATTTAACTGGCTTTTGTTTTCTCACTAGATTTATCTGAGATAGTAGACAGTTTCCTTTGCTAATCATGTTTATCCTAAAAGGTTGGGACATAATTCATGGAGCAAATCTCTAAGTTGGGAAGGGTTCTTGGGAGGATTGATGAAATTTTTATCCATTCTTTTCATCCTGATATGAATCCCTCAATATTGGGTCCAAGTTCTTGACCATAGCAACCATGGTTAACACAGTTACTAACCATAGAATTCCATATAGCTAGTTGGCAGGGCAAACTCTTTTTGTGGACCACCATCTAACTAGAAAATTTATCTTCACAAGTGTAACTACCTAGTTCCGGGAGAGGAGTATTTTTGTCATTTACATATTATTTATATATTGTGAATAATTTAATATTGTATATATATTATTGGTTAGAAGACTAGCCTATTTATTATTCTTTTTGTTAGTGGATCCAGACTTGACATGACCCTTGATTCAATCAATTATTTTGTCATGGTTGACTCATTAATGAAAGAGAATGAATAGAATATCATTTTCATTAAGATTAGAACATTTATTTAGTTAACCCCTTAATTAATTAATCCTTCATGACAACCCAATAGGGGCATTTTTGTCTTTGTATATTGCTTGGGGAAGGGTGTATGTGGCCGACCCTATTTGGGAGAGGGAAAGTTTCTCTCTCCTCCCATTTGCACTCATTCATCCCCAAATTGGTGTTCTTTTCGAAATTAATCCATTCCTCCACCAATTTCCAATTAATTTACCCCATTCCATACTCATTTTCATTATCAAGGAGGCCTAGGAGCTTGGATTGCAAGGAGCACTACTTTGAGAGGACATTTCGTATCCACCCGAAGGTGTTTCATTGGGATTTAACTCCTAATAGGTATAACCCCCATTTCCTTTAATTCCATGGTTAATTTATAGTATTAGACCCTTATAAACCCTTCCATGGAAAATGACTACCTATAGAAGGAAGAACTAGGTCCTAATGAGCTATATGGTGATAGTTACATTGAGTTTTGTGGCCAAATTGGAAGAATTTCGAATTTGGAACACCAAGTATTTGTCATTAGGTCAATTATGATTATTTGTGCTTATTAGTATTAGATTGGTATTAGGAGTGTGCTCATGTGTCCACACTTGGATTCGGAGAGCCGTGTCGCGATATGATATGATACGTATAAGTAGTTTAGTCAATTTTGGGGTTTGCCCAATTAGTGTCATTTTTCACTAAATAATAGACTCATACGTATATACTAGTTATTTAGATATTATATTTGTTTGATGTTTCATGGGCTATGGATTGGGGTATCATGAGTTATGAGGGAGTATGCTAGTGTATCATGGTATGATACACATTGGAGCACACCATGTGTTTGATATTGGGTTGTGTGGAGAGTGCTATGAGTGAATGAGTATTATGTGTCTGTATATATATATATATATATATATATATATATATATATATATATATAAGTGTGTGGGTGTAGAGAGAAGGGTGGGTGTACGAGTGTGGTAATAGGGCTCGGGTTTCCTGGGTCTGTGCACGCACAAGTGTGTACTGTGTGTGTTGTGTTTAGTGTTGGGTGATGGTAAGGCTCGGGTACTCAGTGCAACAGCAGCAGTAGCATTAGGTTAGCAGCAGCAGCAGATGCATTAGCAACAATAGCAGTAGCATCAGGCTAGCAACAACAGTAGCAAGTAGGAGCAATAGCAGCAAGGTGAGTTACTTGGGTTGCAGTTGACATCAAGGTGAAGAGGTGGCCTGCAATGTAGTACTAGATGTGCTTGAGGTGTATCAGTAAGGAATAGGAGTGATACACAAGTGTATCAGTCTTTGATATCAGTAAGGTATGTATCAGGGACTAATATCAGTATCAGCGGGGGAGATTTGATGTTGGTGATGGTGTTGGTTCAGTTGTAGAGTGTTCCTTAGTGTGTAAGGTGTTGCAAGTAAGCTAATGTGTTAGTATCATAATTTCTAAAATATTTATGGGAAGGCGAGACCATTAGGATTAATGTGAAAAATAAACCAGCCTCTGGACCCGACATGCTGATCCAATCCTATTATTAACTAAAATTATATTTTGATTTAAGAACATTCAAGTTGGGATCTTTATTCCAGGTTTAGTGGGGCCTGTTCTCACAAGCGAAGGGTGGATATGGGACGTCAAAGACTTTGTTTCTGGTGCTTTTAAGGTAGAATTTTTGAGATTTTGGTGAGATAATTTGCATATTTTAATGAAATACTCTGAAACTGATTTGCATATTTTAATAAAATACTATGAAAATGACATTTTTGGGACATATTGTCTCAGATTGTTATAAAGAACCTTCACCAGGAAAAGGATAAGAGTTCGTCCACCGAAAAACTGTAATCAGATTTTTTTTTCTAGCTCAGGTTTGTATTTGGCCTTGTAGATTTAGGATTTCTCAAATCATTTACTTGCAATACAAATTTACTTTTGAATCCATGGTCATAAATGTCCCATTACATGTTCAATAGGTTACCTTCTTAAACTAGTTAAAACGAGACCGTGTGAGTTTTACCATTTGAATAATGCCAAGTATAAGAACCTCATAAGCACCATGATTTCATAATGATCTCGAGAACAATACCAATCATTGAATCTGTTTCAAATTGGCTTTTCGGTGGATCTTAAATAACAAAAAATGGTGTATTTTATGAGAAAATAGATTATCCTCTACATTCTTGTGGAGGAGATACTTGAGAATTTGGTTGTTATTGCTTGATCTATATGTCTATGTGTATATGGATAGCAATGAGAGCACCAATTTGACTAGCACAAACATTCATAAGTATCCAATTATCTCAAGAATCTAAGGCTTCTTTTCTTTGCAAGGTATTGTGTGTTGTGGTATGTCAAGGCCTAAGATCAACTTGAACGATGCATATAAAAGGTCCTCCCTTCTATTGTTCAAAATTGTAAGGCATTCATTTTGGTTTCTTCCTGGATTATAGAGAAGACTTTTCATTTACATTCTTTATCGATTACCTTGCTTGCATTTGGCAAGATGGAATTCCTTCAATTTCATTCAGTAGCCCTCGACTGATCGGTATATAAATGTCAGTCAAATATATATTCACCATAAAGGCGTATCCTGTATATGTTGATTTTGATACTTTCAATGATCAATTACTTCGTCTTCTTGGTTGTCAAAAATATAATCTGTCAAATTACTCACAAGAGAATAGATAAATGTTGGACTAGTCGGTTTCCATGAACACTTGATTTTTTAATCTAAATATAAGTATTTATGTAGGTCTTTTTACCTATCACTAAATGGGTTTGTCAAGGGCACAAGAACTAATAGATGTTTATAGTAGTGGATGTTTAGAACCAATTTTCACATTTGATCCTACAAAATTGAGATAAAGGCGTTATTATTGTCTAGTTGTGGTGGATGATGAAGTTCAAAAGTACCTCCCTGATATATATACTAATACACTGAACATTGTTAAGAAACAGATTAATCGATGATAAACATGTTGAGTGATCAACCACTATATCCAATTAATTAAAAATTCTAATTGTTTCTGATTAATCGGTTGATTAATCAGTAACCAACAATAGACCGGGTGCGTAAAGAAAATTGCTGAATATGATATTGCACTCGGAAAGAGATACCTATCACCGTTAGGTAAACCAGAACTAGCGGTATTCGGTTGTGGTTGGGTCACAACATTATTTTTGAGTTTAGGGAATAATTTATTTAATTATCTATCGAAGCTAGTTCAATACATATTGCACTTGTCACCTACTTTTTGTTAATTTTACCATGTGAAACATGCAATAGAATAACTACAATAATTGATTAGACAAGAACATCTTACTCATTTAACAGTTCTACTGTATTTTTGTTTGATCAAATTAAAAATATTGCAGGTTAACAATCTACGGCAGGAGTTGCAGCATTTTGCATCATCGAGATCGATTACAATTGTAACTGGTAGATCAGGTTAGATTTTAGGTGTTAACCTAACAGTACTAAGTTAAAGATATGATTTTCAAACTTATTTTTTTTGTTTAGAAGTATTTTTAGTAATATTCTTGCAAACGTATTTGTTTTGTTTTCTAAAAAATCTTATATGAGAATTCTCTTGTCTTGGTAATGAAATTCCTAGTTACCTATGGGCTACTTCTCCTATCCATCTGAAAATAGTTAAATTTATATATGTATAGATTCTTTACAGGTGAATATAAGGATTACTCCTAGTTTTATGTAATGGTAGTGAATTTCTAGTTATCTAAGGGCTAATTTGTAGTTATATGCATGTTCAGTTTTCTACAAAATGGGCCTAATACGTAGTACCAAGTTTTGTTTGGTAGAAAGAAAGAATGAAAGTGGTTAAAAATATATTATTGGATGAGGAGAAAATATCAATAATATAAAGTAGTGCACAATGTTGCTTAGAAATATGGCTCAAAATATCCCTATGTTGAATATAAACCAACAAAGTCTGATGAATTTATAAAGCTTCAAATACAACATATTTACGAGAATAAGGTGGACTAACATTGGTCTTTTTTTGTTCCTTATTCGACAAGCTCATTAACATAAATTGGTAACTTGTTATCTTGTTCTCTCAGGAACTACATCAGAAATGAAGTTTAGGATGTGATGCGCTTCGGGTTCAGATTTTTTTTTATATAGTTAGGCAATGTGCCATATATTTTGTTATATATATATATATATATATATATATATATATATATATATATATATATATATGGATGTTTATGATATTGTAAAGAACTATATATTTTGGTTTATTTGGATATGTGTTTGGATGTTTACGGGTGTACAAACGCTTATTTGTTAATATAAAATTATGTATATTGTAGTTCTTTGATGTTCTCGATTATGTTGATATTATATGTGTGTTCAGTAACTCGCAAAGGGAAGCATATATTGATATTATTATAAATAGGTTCTCTTGCGGTTGTAAAATGTCAACAAAATATTATTTCTTGACTGTTTTTGAACATCAATACAAGGTTTCTTGACGATTTTTAAACACCAAGAAAGGTTTTTAGTAACGATTTTTAAATACCAAGAAATGTTTTTTTGACAATATTCTCGTCAAGAAAGGGCTTTCTTGACGGCCATTACCTGTTATCTAGGCCACAGTAAAGAATAGTTTTCAGTTACCTTGACGGTTTTTGGTTAAGTATTTTTAATGGGTTAAACCCGTCAAGAAATGCTTCTTACTTAATGGTTTAAAACAGTCAAGGAACAAAAACATAAACCATTAAGAATAGTAGAGACTTTTCTTGACTGTGGCATGATGACAGATCCAGAACCGTCAAGAAAACCATTTCTTGATGGGAAAAAACCGTCAAGAAAGCCATTTTTCTTGTAGTGTTACCTATATTCATTTTTGAATAAGATATAGGTAATGGGTCCTCAAAGTTTTTCAGTGGGACAATACTCAGATCCAATAGAACACTCTCGTTGAGATCACCTAAACAATTTTCCCTAATCAAAATGTTCCAATCTTAAAGCTCAGTTATTTTAAGGATATCCTATTCCTGATCCCCAGTTGGGTTCGAATAATCTTACATGTTTACTCGCCAATCAATAAGTGTAATGTGATTCACGTCCATATTACCTCTGAATCATCTAATCTATTAAGCCCTAAGGAGGAGATGATAGTTTGCCCTTAAACTACTCTTTCTTTTTCTTCCCCGGTGGAGTAAACTAGTGAACTATCACATCCACATCACCTCTGATAGTATTATATCTGGTAAAATTTATCATCTGTACTCAGCATGAGTATAACTCGAGTGATACATCCACCAAATTCTCCCACAAAATTATCCTGGCATGTCCATAATACCTCTGAGCAGATATATATTTAATGGGTCTCGATTTGAAAGTATCACTAAGGTAAAACAAAATTTCTTTATAAGGAAAGGACAATGTTGGTCCAGAGATTCCATGTGAGCACATTCGTCTGATTAACATAAAATGTTGCATAGTGCGCATTACTAGACAAATTGTAAGAATGCGCACAATAAACTATATAGTGCATTTATGCGTGTATCAGTAGGATGGCAAGGTAAAGTCAACGTATTCAATCGCGCACTTGGACCAAAGCCTTCAGTCAGCAACACACATGAAGCACAATAAAGTCAAAGCTAAATTTTTTTTGAAGCTTAATCATGATTACATATGATGAAGATCTATCACAACTAGATTTTTATTCTAAAATCATGATTATACATATAGAAATTTATTACACCCGGATTTTCATAAGATGGGGATCTATCATAGAGCCATCCCTATCTCTGCATCCCGTCGGCTTCCAATGCGGAAGATATAGGCGCAGAAGAAATTGGTTCCTCAGTGCAAACCACAGTACATGAAAAAAAAATCCATACTATGGACAAGAATGCTATATAGAACTGAGCATGTTTAAATTTGCACAGCCCCATTTCTGTCTAGACTCGATGGAGGATATGGCGAGTCGAACAGAAGCTGTTCCGTTATAGCCATTCAACGCCACCGCTATAAGCCCCGGTTGGGATTCTAATCCCAACCCTGTAATCAGAACAGGGACCATATTAAGAGGGTGATTCCAGCGAGCTAAGTTTGAAGACAACGAACAGTCTTTTGGATAATTTGTTAGTTCAACACAAACGACGAAGCCTATGATATCCTTCTATGCTCCATCACACAAAGAGCTCAGCGGCAATGACTTCAAGACGAGCATCCCACCCATCATCGAGAAGCCTCTCCTCTTGCATCTTTTCGGCAGATAGAAAGCCAATAGAGCTACACTGCTATGGTCATCTCCGTAGGCTCATACTTAACAGTGGCCATGCTCAAGTCTCACAGCAAGAAAGAGATAAGTTTGAGAATGTTAGCAAAGTTTTGCTCCTATTTATAGGAGAAGACGTGCCAAAGTCAGCATAATTATCAAAAATTTCTCCCAAAAAGCCGTTGCGTCTCCTAAAAGACCGTGCCAAAACTAAATAAGCAAGCCAAAGATATGTACATGACAACCACATTAGCAAATCCGCTAGAATTCTGTCTAGAGTGCGCGCACAAACAACTCAACAACCTCTATGCTTCTAATTCAAAGTAATTTTGAATTTATCTGAACGAATTCAAAAACTTTGAAGGGGGTCTTGTAGCATAAAAAGTGCGCCTCAGATAGATGGCACAGTTTTTTACAAATAAACCCAACAGTAGAATATAGCGCACTTTCTACTTAGAAAGACGGATGTTTTCCTACATTGGCGCACTTTCTATTAATTTTAGAGGATGGCGTACTAATCAGAGAGTAGAAAAGTAGCGCACTTTCCTAAAGTTACAAAGGATGGCGCACAAATGATCTACTCACTCTCAACATTTAATGCAACAGACTGACAGCTGACAAAGAAAGAAACAGAAGAGTCAGAGTTTATCATTATAGTGGAGATACGACACGCAGACACAAGTTGTCGTTTAGCGACCCAGCCGCAGTGTCATTCTTTTCAAAAGTGTGCCACAGTGCCATCTCTTCAAAAGTGCGCCATAATGCCACTCCTTCAAAAGTGTACCGTAGTGCCATCTTTTCAAAAGTGTGCCACAGTGTCATCTCTTCAAAAGTGCACCATAATGCCACTCATTCAAAAGTGCATCACAGTGCCACTCCTTCAAAAGTGCGCTACAGTGCCATCTTTTCAAAAGTGTGTCATAGTGCCACTCCCTCAAAAAAGTGTACGTCTCCAGACGACTTCTGTCACGACCCACACCCGGTGTAAGGGAACGAGTACATGGGTACGTTTAGCCTACGCTGCAGCATCGACGGTAGAACGCTGTCTAGGTCAACAATACTATCTACATATCTTACACAATATATATAAGGCACCTGTCATGCTATCTCAACTCCAAATGGAGGGCAATATGATAATATGGTAATGGTAAACAATACTCAATCACAATAACAAACTAGAGGAAGAAATGACACGATATAAAATAGAAGGAAGGAAATAAAGTTACAAATACAACACAAGTCCAAGTCTAATCTTAACACAAGATCTCAAATAATAGTACAATGCAAAATCTAACTGACATATATAATATCATGAATAAACTAACTATGCCTCATCAACTGCTGGTACTAACTCAACAGGCTCTACAGGTGATAACTCAACTAGCTTGCCATCTTATGGCTCATAGTGCGTAGGACACCAATCCTCTAATGAATTATCTAAAATATTTTCAGTCAAGATTGGAGCAAAGTACCACCCAAATAGAAGTTCCAATAATTAACAAAAATTATAAAACAGTAATAGCAATAAAAATAAATGATGAAAGTAACTGAACTAGCATATATCACGAGAAGAAGCATCATGGTAAGTAATGGCAAGAACAGAGAACAATATGGTGAGGAAAAATAATATAATAAACTAGAATAAAGAAAATAATATATAAATGTGCCTTGAAATACTAATAAGATAATGCGATTGACTTGGGCCTAGCATGGGCTATATATAAAAGGTGAGCTAGCGCGATCACGCGTGAGTTACATGATATGCTAACTGTCACGGGCTACACTAAATCATGGGCTATATGGTATGATCACATATCCACTAATATTTCTCCAACCCTCGACTAGTACACGGATCCAAATCATGATACGTTATAACACGTATATCACACTATACTGTCTATAATATCATGCATTATGATCACGGTATATATAATCACTACGATATCACGATAATTATTGAGTAACCATGAAGCACGACACATTGATCACTGAGTCATCATGGTAATAACATCTCATGACCAAGATCCACGTATACCAATCCATAAAACTATCGTGTCAAGAATCAAATATCTTAATACTAAATACATAAAACATAGAGGCTATCAAATAAGAAAACTATCAGAGAATGTAATCGCATATAGTCATAATCAAATGATATACCTCGATATTCGAGCTGGTGTCATACACACATAAATAGGAATATCATGTTACTTGAATAAAGTGAAAAATGAGACACAATGCTCTAATATGAGTTTCTAGGCCATTTCTTTGTCTCACTAGCTAAACTAGGTCAAACTGGGTCAACCTTAGTCAAACTAGCTATTTCTAAGTTGTATGAGTCCAACTCTAGGTGATTGGGTCCATACATTACTTATCTAGGCTATACAAGCTATATTAGAATACTAGAGTATCATAACTTACTAAGAATCCATACATAGTACTATATATATATATATCACTAGTTATCCTTATATATATATATATATATATATATATATATATATATATATATAACTTAGCTAACTGACATGTCACACTAACTGACACTTACACTAACTAATATCTAATTACTTATTACTAACTTACTAACTATTAACACTAATACTAGCCTGATACCTACCTGAGCTTACCAAATGTTAACTACATCAGTTGCTAAACCTGGTATTAGTCTTGGTACTCAACCTCTATCTCAAATCCTGAGGAACTCCAGTGTGCAACCTGACACCCGTTAGTGCATATGAACTGATACACACCTCAATATGGTTGTTGCTACCCAATATCTTATCAGCATAGCTGCTACTTGCTTCCCACTCAAAACAGAGGCCCTATAGCTAACTCCTCACCCACACTTGTACACACACACACACACATACACTCCATCTGTTAATGTATATTAGGTACACACAACAACACCCCCCTAATAAGTGAGATACTCTCACTTGCTCCTCACTCCACACTCAAGTACACATACTGCTTACATCCCTGCAATGGATGCAATTTCTACTGCTTGCAACCAAAGCTCCACACAAGCTCCCCCTCTCATCCTTAATTGCTGCTAAAGCTCACTCATCTCAGTCATAGTACACAGCAGAGCATTGTGTGCCTGCTTGATGCAAACAGCGAGTTAAAACCGTTGCTACTGGTTGCCTCAAGCCCCTCTCACCTGCACAGTAAGCCAATACCATCATTGTACTGTGCTACTAGTTCCTTGCACCCCATCTCACGGTCACTTGCCTTTAAGAACACCCTTACCTCCATCCTCATACTGGTAGTTGCTTAAGCATTCACTTTTGCAAAGACACTTCCCAACCTGCTGCTGCTATTTCTTTTTCCAACAAAATACTCAGGCTCCCTACTGCAATTGCAGTTACCGAGCCCCAAGCCTACTACATTAGACTTAACATTACTCATCTTCCATCTCAGTTGCTGTCATGATTCAAAACCCGACTATCACGCCCCAGTCCCAAAATACGTAGGACTAGGACGCATAAGCATGCCAGCCGCATGTATATGGCAACTCCAATATATGGAAACCATAACACATGCGTACGCTGTATAATGAACAGTAATTCACAAGTGGTAAAACTATCACAAGTCACATGGTATAATCTAAATCTCATCCACGAAAATCATATATAAATACATAACCAATATCTATGAAACTAGATCTTAATATAAAGTATCTCAAGATGACAGTCGGATGAAAACAAATCTACTGCCGAACTAGAATATAAAATCAAACACAATATAAGTACAACAACTAACAATCAAGGCGACTAGAAGAGTAAGCCTCCTCGAAATATAAGTAACCAGTCTGGATCTGCGCTCCTGTGAATACTCATGAACAGCTACACCTAGAAAGGGACCAGGTCCTAAGAGGGACATAACAAGATACATAGAAGCATGTAAATAAAGTACTGAAATAAGCATCCAATGGGTCGCCTAACCGTCTAAGTGAATGCAGTTTAAGAACAACTTTTCCAACGCGTGGGCTATCTGGCTAAAATGGGATTGGCATGATTCTCTTGGAGATTCAGGGGCCTAAAAAGCATGTCGTCTTTTGAACGGCAGAGGCCGCCTGATAATAATATAATATATAGTAGTCATCATGACCGTGCATCTCCGGCGGAGCGTACGGGTTACACAAGGAAAGTGTAACGGAGCCCACACGCCTTACTTGTTGTTCTCCCTACCCCATGCTCTAAGCATGTCACATCCATGACACGATAATACCTCTAATAGCTGCCAAATCTACTAGCATGCAAAGTTTCTAACAGCAGTTATCCCTAACGCACGGTCCATACGTACAGGAGGCCAAACCCTGCACGTAAGTCCGTGATCTATATGAGACTCACACTCGTATAACAGCTGTGTCATGGCCAATAAAACCTAATGATGCTTCATGATAATGGGGTGGTCTTATAAACAAGGTCAATGCATATACATAATAAAAATATATTACGACGACACCGTCGTTGAGCCCAAGTTTTCTTGGATGCGCAGTTTATATAGCAGTTAAAATATATGAACTAAGGACAGAAAATAAAGATGCATGCAACATATGAAATATGAATAACGGTACAATGGCAAGGTATACTTGTCTGGCAAGAGAGCTGCAAAATGTAACGTCCAGATGTCAAACACCAAAATTCAGAAACTACGGCCTCAGAATGAACGTCTCCGGATGCTGAAATAGACATCACCAACATTTTCGGAATTATCGAGATAGCTAGAAATCACTACCCTTTCGTCCAATTTGGACACAGGGGCAAAACGATAATTTTGGGTCAAAGTGGGGCCCACGTGTGGCCCACTTTGCACCGAAAAGTGTGCCAGGGGTAACAGTCTCTAAATGGGACAAATTATAGGCCAAATAATTTCTAAATGTCAGTACGATCTCAACGGTATGTCCAAATGTGGATTCCGGTGAGACGAACACAATTTCGCTCAAAAAGTCAACCTTAGGCCCGCCAATAGGCGACTTGGTCAACTATCTCAGAATTGCGTGAAAATTGGGTCACATGACCAGCACGATACCATGAGTCCAGTAGTGCAAGTTTCGTCGCATTCTGACGAGCGTGCACTAAATGGCACAGAGTTTTACAAAAGTCGTGATACGAGAAATTTTTGCGGATACGGGCTGATTCTGACGCGCACACGCGTCCGAATGACTTTCGCAAAAGCCCACACGTCTGGGTATACTGTGCGCACCTTTCGGTATACTTGGTACACGATGGGGCGGTCCCGTTTGGCGGGACGCGCTCCGTATCACAATTTCTGGAAATTGGAAAAAGTATATTTTTGGGATTTTCTATCTAATTTAATTCAGCACACGGCAACTAATAAATTATTGTATTTAACAGGAAATAATCTAGGTTAGGTGGTCTCCGCATAGCAAAAATAAAAACCAAATTCAGATCTCTGTGGTCGGAGATACGAGTCAGTGAAAATGGGTAGTTACCATAGTTTTCTGTGATCCAAAAGTTGTCGTTTTTTGCCAACTTGGTCGTTATTTTTGCCTAGGGTTACGCGCTGTTCGAGGTAAAGTAACACACAAAGATGGAAGGGGGATAGGTCGTGAACATACCGGTGAAGACGAGGTCGAGTTTGGTCGAGCGAGGGTGCGGGAAACGAAGCGTGAACAGAGCTTCGCTGTTCAGTATTCGCTATGTATTCTGGTCGCGGCGTGGTTGATGCGAGGGAACTCTGGGCGGCTGAAGGCTCTGGTGGTCGGCGGTGGTTCAAGGCCACGGCAGTGGGCGGTCTGGTCAAGATGGGGGAGATGAAGATTAGGGTTAGGGTTTTTGTGATTTACTGTGTATATATATAGAGATATAGCGGAGGGGGGGGGTTCGGCTGCAGCGGGTCGCTGGTTTGAGAAGTTGCCGCTGCTGTTATTTTTTTTCTTCTAAAGGGGTGCGGGTAATGAACGGCTTAAGGTTTATATAATGGGTTTAGATCCATTCAATTCTATTTCTATTTGTTTTTCTTTCTTTTTCTTTTATTCTTTCTATTAAACTTTATATATATATATATATATATATATATATATAGGGAGAGAGATAGAGAGAGAGAGAGAAAATTCTAGAATTTTATGTTGGTGCATATAATAAATCTATCAACTGCCCACAAGGTCTCCTACATGGAATAAATTAAGAAAAATTAATAATTGCTCCATAAATCCCTTATTGCACAAACACCTAAAAATAAAAAATTCAAAAAATTCTATTTCTCCTAATTAGCTAATAATTACTACAAATCAATTAAATAATTAATACAGTTTTTTAAAATTAGGGATTTTATATTCTACCCAACTTATAAAATTTTTGTCCTCGAAATTAAAACTAAGCCACGATAGAAAGTCAAGGATGTAAGATAGAGATTTGCAGCTTATTTCGTTCCTTCCTCCATCCTAACCTCCATGATTTTCCAATTGTCATGGGGATGTTTGGAGGGCTATAATTTGCATTGTTTAAAATGCAAGGCTAGGTTTAAATGAGGGACGATGTTGTGCGTTGCACATTCCGAAATTCATGGAGAAAATCTATATGAACAAAAAATAGGTTTCTTCATGTGTCATGTCCAATGGTGTGGACACCTTAGTGCACTTTTGCATAAAAGCGCCCAACGATTGGAAAATTGCACAAAGATAAAAATTGGATTAAATTAATCAAAATTAATGCGCAAGGTGTTCTTGAATTAATTAGAAGTACATGGGGATAAAATTAGGTGGAACACAAGTGTCATGGACATAGGGAACTCAGAACAGAATATTATCATAAATTGGGTTGCACAAAATGGGTCAAGATTGTGTCTCCAATTTTAATTGGAACGCACAAGGATACAAGTTAGAATTAATATAGAATTAAATTTAAACGTCTGCGACGAATGTTGTGCGACTACAATGTAGCATAAAGGTGCTTAATTATAAGTTACACAAAGATCAGAATAGAAGGCGGGCATGTCTAGGACAAGGGTGTGAAATTTGTAGGAAGGCAGTGGCTAGTGTAGTGCTCCAATTATCGAAGCAATGGTATGGTACGCTAAGTGATACAATATTGTAAAATTAAATAAAAATACCGTGTTCTATTTCTAATTGGATTCAAACTAGCCTTAGTCTCACTATCTAAGCCAAGTATGTCTAATTTTGGGTGAGAGGGTTTATAATCTACCCAACTTAAAAATAATTTTATCCTCGAAATTAAAATAAGGCATAATTTGTTAACTCATTCATATTCGCATATAAGGCAAGTCAATCACAATCTCTTCCAAAATTTAAAATATATTCAAATCTATCGCAATCACTTCCAAAATTAAGGTAACCTCTGTTTAATCAAAATTTAACATATAATAATCTCTTCTCGATTTTTAAATAATCACATCCAAATTTAACTCAAATCTATATAACATCCCACATCAAAATTTATATCACAATTTTCAACTATCATAATCTCCTCCGGACTTTGAACAATAAACAATTCTAATAAAATCTTATTCCTATTCTCAACTTAAGAATTTTGTACTCTTCAAATGTTTAAACTCAATTTTCATCCTTAACATTTCAAATAGGTGACCCAACAATCAAAATTTAACTTTTAATTCAAATCATCAAATTATAAAATTTTATATCTAATTCACCAATTGCTCAAGCCTAGAATTCTATATTTATCCTCAAGGTTTAAATCGATGATTCAATCTTCAACATTCAAACTTTAAATCATGTGCTCAATATCAAGATTTCAAAATTCATTAAATCCTCATCATCTTAGTCATTTTTAAAATTTCTAAAATTAAAATGACTTAAATTTCTCAATTTAATCTTACTTGATTGCTTGATCACAATCAAAGAATTACCTCAAGTTGACAATGCGACTTTTACCCAACTAAGAATTCACCCATCTATCACATAAGGCTATACATTTAAGAAAATATTCCTCAATTTGTTTAATCATGTTATTCAATCCTCAAAACTTTTAACACTAAATATATCATATATGATATGCCCTTAATCAGTTATAAAAGATAGTCATATAGTAATGTGATTGGCCTATGGGGTATATCTAATACTCTTCGTATATCAAACTTATACCAAGCACGAGGTTTCATCTTTCCGAAATAAGGGAAGACGAAAATCAATGATAAAGAGTTCAAGGGGGAGGTAATAGAATAGAAGTATGGGGATCAAGGCATTTTAAAGAATTCAAATGGAAATTGTCACGGCAGTTGTGGATTGAAATCCTATTTTGGTAATTCCTATTCTCATGCTCGTATCAGTACAGTTATGTAACTGATACGATATGCTCAGACATGTCTAGAGGGCAAGTACATTTGTCTATTGATCACTCTATATCTCAATCCACGTAAAGTAGTTATGCGAAGGGCGAACCAAATGCACTAAGGTTGATCAGACCGTAATACACTTGATTCTGATTAGACAATGTATTAGTGTAGCACTCCAATAATACATATGTCATGAACAAGCTTGATAAAGAATAAGCTTGCAAAATTAGGCTATAATAGCAGCATAAGTCAAGGTAGTACAGCAAATATAAGTATGCTAGATTATGATGAGAGAAATTATAAAATAATTCAAGTTTACAAAAAGATAAGACTTTACAATCTCTACAGTTGTCGTACAAACTCCTTGTCTAAGTTGCTAGTCGACCAAATAGGGGCATGGACCTCTAAGTGTTATAGTCGGGATAAACACTATCGTCTTATGCAAGCATATAGTTAATGTCATTCAGTTACACTTCAATAATGATTCAAGAGGACTATGTGTTACTAGGTGGTGAGGCATACTACCCAACTTAAAAGAATTAAGTAATACTGCAACTGTCTTAAAGAAGATTCTACAAAATAACTTGGTCCTTGTAAATGAAGTAGAAACTATTGTTAGGGTATACGAGAAAAAGATCTTGGTACTTATTAGGGTCTCCTATTGCATTATATAGGTAATGGTCACCTTAAGTCTTAATCATAGTGCTCATAGAACATGTGTCAATAGTAGGAATAGAAAAGTTACTGGTCTTCATGGGGAAAGAGGATATAACCTATATTGAGGTGGGGTACATGTTACATGATTTAAAACTAAGAATAATCAGATCACAATCTAAAGGGACAACTCAAACTATAAAGTTCTAACTACCAAGCACGTAATTCAAAGTTCAAGATTACAACTATAATCCTAGCAAAATATATATCCTTAACATAAGATAAAATCACTTGGCCTACAATCATAAGAGTTATGTGGCATGAGTTAAAAGATGAAGAAAAGAAGAACATAATTTAGTCGTTGCACAAACAGCGAGCGCTAAGGGTTTAGAGGAACAATATATAAAATTATAATAGAGAGACTCTTGATAATCTCATGGATTTCTAAGGGGGAAAGTGGGATTCTAATCTCTGTGTTCGAGGTATGATCAAGAAAAATGGTATATTCATTCCTCTGGGCTTCCTAAGGCACTGTCCTACTGATATCAACACAATGATCTAACTTTATAGTTCTATAATACTATCTCACTATAAAAGTTATGTTTTGGTCCTAATATTCAACCTTGGATTTCTATTGGTCCCTCTATGCTAGGATCAAACAATATGGTCAGATTTATAGCTAACCCTAGCATTGCCTATACTACTCTTAAGTCATCTCTAATTATCAAGGGATAATGGTCAATCATTCTACAGGTAAGGGTTGCTAGGGTTCATTAAGTATTCTAACTCAGTGATGTGTCATTATCCTATTTGTATTCTTAATAGGAATGTTACCCTAATTATCATCCTATCAATAGGGATTCATATATTCTATCAAGGGTTATACTCAAGGAACTATTAGGGAAGTACATGAATCAAGCAGGATGCAATTATTCAGATAGAATGGATTGGAAGAAAGGTGAATCATAGTCAATTATGGATGAGATCATATACTCTAATCCTAATTGCAGGCTTGCTCGGTACAGTAATGTAACCGAGACAATATACTCTAGACCTGCATGGGCCACCACAAAAATATGTCACGCCCCAGTCCCAAAATATGTAGGACTAGGACACATAAGCATGCCAGCCGCATGTATATGGAAACTCCAATATATGGAAACTATAACACATGCGTACGCTGTATAATGAACAATAATTCACAAGTGGTAAAACTATCACAAGTCACAGGGTATAATCTAAATCTCATCCACGAAAATCATATATAAATACATAACCAATATCTATGAAACTAGATCTCAATATAAAGTATCTCAAGATGACAATCGGATGAAAACAAATCCACTGCCGAACTAGAATATAAAATCAAACATAATATAAGTACAACAACTAACAATCAAGGCGACTAGAAGAGTAGCCTCCTCGAAATATAAGTAACCAGTCTGGATCTGCGCTCCTGCGAATACTCATGAACAGCTACACTTGGAAAGGGACCAGGTCCTGAAAGGGATATAACAAGATACATAGAAGCATGCCAATAAAGTACTGAAATAAATATCAAATAGGTCGCCTAACCGTCTAAGTGAATGCAGTTTAAGAACAACTTTTCCAATGCGTGGGCTATCTGGCTAAAATAGGATTGGCATGATTCTCTTGGAGATTCAGGGACCTAAAAAGCATGTCATATTTTAAACGGCAGAGGCCGCCTGATAATAATATAATATATAGTGGTCATCATGACCGCGCATCTCCGGCGGAGCGTACGGGTTACACAAGAAAAGTGCAACGGAGCCCACACGTCTTACTTGTTGTTCTCCCCACCCCATGATCTAAGCATGTCACATCCATGACATGATAATACCTCTAATAGCTGCCAAGTCTACTAGCATGCAAAGTTTCTAACAGCAGTTATCCCTAACGCACGGCCCATACGTACAGGAGGCCAAACCTTGCACGGAAGTCCGTGATCTATATGAGACTCACACTCGTGTAACAGCTGTGTTACGGCCAATGAAACCTAATGATGCCTCATGATAATGGGGTAGTCTCATAAATAAGGTCAATGCATATACATAATAAAAATATATCACGACGACACCGTCGTTGCGCCCAAGTTTCCTTGGACGCACAGTTTATATAGCAGTTAAAATATATGAACTAAGGATAGAAAATAAAGATGCATGCAACATATGAAATATGAATAATAGTACAATGGCAAGGTATACTTGCCTGGCAAGAGAGCTGCAAAATATAACGTACAGATGTCAAACACTAAGAGTCAGAAACTACGGCCTCAGAATGAACGTCTCCGGATGCTGAAATAGACATCACCAATATTTTTGGAATCATCGAGATAGCTAGAAATCACTACCCTTTCGTCCAATTTGGACACAGGGGCAAAACGGTAATTTCGAGTCAAAGTGGGGCCCACGTGCGGCCCACTTTGCACCGAAAAGCGTGCCAGGGGTAACAGTCTCTAAATGTGACAAATTATAGGTCAAACAATTTTTAAATGTCAGAACGATCTCAACGGTATGTCCACATGTAGATTCGGGTGAGCCGAACACAATTTCGCTCAAAAAATCAACCGTGGGGCCCGCCAATAGGCAACTTGGTCAACTGTCTTAGAATTGTGTGAAAATTGGGTCATAGGACTAGCGCGATACCACGAGTCCAGTGGCGCAAGTTTCGTCGCATTCTGACGAGCGTGCACTAAATGGGGTAGAGTTTTGCAAAAGTTACGATACGAAGAATTTTTGCGGTTACGGGCTGATTCCGACGCACACACGCGTCTGAATCACTTTTCGCGAAAGCCCACATATCTGGGTATACTGTGCGCATATTTCGGTGTACTTGGTACACGACGGGACGGTCCTGTTTGGCGAGGCGCGCTTCTGTAAACCCCCAGATTTTTCTGGGATTTAAAAAAAAATTCTATATTTTTCTGATTTTCTGTGAATTTTCTGGAAATAAAGTAATTGTTCTCAGAGTGATTATAATTTTAATATTATTTTATTAAGTATTAAAATATTATGAAAATAAATTTTTTGGGTGTAAAATGAAAAACTAGACATAGGATAATTTTTCTGAATTTTATTGGACCCCGGAAGCATTTTAAAGACCTAAAAACTAAAATTTTAATAAAAACCCTAATTAAACCCGGTTTATTATTAAACAAAATCAAACCGAACAAACCCGCTGAACCCGACCCGGTTTAAATCTAAACCCAAACCCCTTCGGGTCGGGTCGGATCTGAAACCCGACCCTCCCGAAACCCGACCCTTTCGGTTACCGCTACAGTAACCGTCTTCCCCCCGACAGCACCGCGGCCGTTACGGAATCCGGCCGCCTCTCCGAGGGCGTTTCACCTCAGCTCCGCCCGTAACTGCCCCGCCTTCTCCGGCCGTAACCGCCCAACCCTCGACCTATAAATCCCTGCTCTCCTCCACCGTCTCCACCACCACTTCCCCCTTTCCTCCGTCACCCTCAGCCCGAGTCCAACCACCGGAGCCGCCTCCTCCACGACGACCTCGCCGGAGCCCTAGCCGCAGCTGCTTGACCAGAGTTCCCGCAGCACCCTAGCTACCTCGAGCCTCCGCCGTGCAGCCCCGGACGCCCACCTCGCCGCAGCAGCGCCGTCTCCGCCCTCCTCCGGCGAGCCCCGACGCCTTGTGACCGAAACCCTAGACCGGACACAGCACTGTGTCAGTGTCTCGTATCGACTCGCGGACACGGGAAATTCTAGTTTCCACGGAGCCCTGTTCAGGTAGCTTTTTCTCTCTCCTTGTTGCCTCGTTTCTCGTCCCATCAGTTGTGATGCGAACCCTGCGTGACCCTCTCGATGCCCGTGCAACCCGCTCGGTGCGTCGTGTCCTGTGGCGATCGCAGACCGCGATCCAAAAACAGGAAAAACAATATCCCATTTTTTCCCGAAACTGAGTACGCTCCGCCAAACGGGACAACTTGGTCGCGTGCGGTCTTTACTGAATGGTGCGCGCCGTTGATACAGACGTGCAAAATTTCGTAGAAGTTGATTTGGATGTGCGTGCACACCGGAATCAACGCGTATCGCAGACAACGCCCCGTATCTGCCTGTTCTGAATTTTATTTTAACTTTGTGTACACACGTCGGATCGAAACAAAACTTGCGCCATCGGACTCGTAGCAATACGCTGGTCCTGTGACCCAAGTTTGGTTCGATTCTGAGAACGTTGACAAAATCGCGTATCGTGGGCCCCACGCCTCTACTTGACGGGCAATTTTATGATCGGCTCATCGGAATCCAATTCTGGAAGTTCTGTTGGGTTCGTATCATCGTTCTAGACCTATTGACACTAAGTTGGACAAATTTGGAGACCATTGGTTATGACACATTTTTCGGTGCGAAGTGGGCCACATGTGGACCCCGCTTTGACCAGAAAATGTCATTTTTGTCCTTGTGTCCAAATTGGACTCAAGGACAAGCGTTTCTAGCTATTTGATATTTTCTGAACCTGTTGGTGATATTTATTTTAGCTTTTGGAGGAGTACCTATAAATCTCGCTGAGGTCAGAGCTACAGTTGGAGACAGAACACCAGGCAAGTGTACCTTACCAACCTTGCAATTTTGATTACTTGTTTTTTTGACTTAATGAATTGTTGTACATGCTTAACCTAGGACCGTGTGACTTACTTAGCGTCCGATTAATAGTCGGGTGCCAACACCGTACGCGGAGTTGTGTAACGTCACCTAGAGATGGATATCGAGACCCTTTACATTCTCGTGCTTGCATCATCAAGTACGTCATACCCAGGACACCTGACACTATTCATGAGACAGAATCTTCCTGAAATATTCAAGGTGATTCTGTGTAGGTTGCAGGATTGTGACTTAGACATTATATTCATAGATATTATATGACTTGCTGTATTAGTTATGATCTTGCGTGACATAGACATAAGACGTTGTGGACATGAGACGTGTGATTACATTGGGAGGGGAGAGACACACAGGCTACAGGCTATTTTATTTTTATATATTTATTATTGTGAGGCTGTAGACTCTATATCAGAGCTAAGCCCATTATGTGATATTACTGCTACCGGCTCCCCGACACAGAGCTTGTAGTGGTCTCAGCCTGAGTTCTAGTGATGCTCTCAGTTGCATTACACATAGATGGTTACATAGTTACCCTGTTTATTTTATTTTCTATTATACTGCAATTATTTTGGCTTATATTATTTTGTACCTTGCTATGTCCCCTGAGGACCTGGATTCCGAATGATGTCCCCAGGTTTAACAGAGGAGCATTATCCTGAGGTTTACGGGACAAGAGCAGAAGCTGTAGCAGGAGCTGACACTGGAGCTGAACCGATCCCCGAGGACGAGGTATTTGCCGAAGAGTTCCCTGAGTATATGTTATCTATGCTCAGTACTTGCTTTTATTAGACTCTTTTCATTCTGATCTGTTGAACCATTGTATCAGACTTATTACCGGGTTGTTCCCCGGTTTACTTTATTGATACAGGTGTTGGTTTTTATTTTATTATGCTGATGTTGATCATATTTATCTTCTATGGATGAGATTAGATTGTGACCTGGTTAGTAGACATTTATTATTTTACAGCTTAAGTACACATTGATGGGTCCATTAAATTAGGTTTGCCTATTAGTGTGTGCTGCTGGCCATTGCCACGTGGCTAGTCCCTCGACATTCGGGACTGGGGCGTGACAGCTCCGTATCACAATTTCTGAAAATTGGAAAAAGTATATTTTCGGAATTTTCTATCTAATTTAATTCAGCACACAGCAACTAATAAATTAATGTATTTGACAGAAAATAATCTAGGTTAGGTGGTCTTCGCATACCAAAAAGAAAAACCAAATTCAGATCTCTGTGGTGGGAGATACGAGTCCGTGAACATGGGTAGTTACCGTAGTTTTATGTGATCCAAAAGTTATTATTTTTTGCCAACTTGGTCGCTATTTTTGCCTAGGGTTACGCGCTGTTCGAGGTAAACTAACACACAAAGATGGAAGGAGGATAGGTCATTAACATACCAGTGAAGACGGGGTCGAGTTTGGTCGAGCGAGGGCGCGGGAAACGAAGCGTGAATAGATCTTCGCTGTTTAGTATTCGCTATGTATTATGGTCGCGGCGCGGTTGATGCGAGGGAACTCCGGTCGGCTGAAGGCTCTGGTGGTCAGCGGTGGTTCGAGGCCACGGCGGCGGGCTGTCTGGTCGAGATGGGGGAGATGAAGATTAGGGTTAGGGTTTTTGTGATTTACTGTGTATATATATAGAGATATAGCGGAGGGGGGGGGGGGGTTCGGCTACAGCGGGTCGCTGGTTTGAGAAGCTCCCGCTGATGTTTTTTTTAAAGGGGTGCGGGTAGTGAACGGGTTAGGGTTTATATAATGGGTTTAGATCCATTCAATCCAATTCTTTTTCTATTTCTTTCTTTCTTTTTCTATAATCGGTTTATAGTTTGGAACGGTCATCGAAATCCAAAATAAAAAACCGCCCCGAAACTTGAAATTTCTTACACCCTAAAATCGAATTCCGAACCTGTTTGAAAAAAAAAAAGCCTCGAACCTAATGTAAGTTTCGGTTCTGTTCACTCCTACACACGAAGCGTGCAACATCAAAAAGGAAAAAGAAAAAAAGAAAAAGGATAAATAAGTGAGCAAAGGTAGTGGAGGATTGGAAATCTTTAAGATCTCCCTCCCTTCTCCCAACATTTTCCTCCACACATCGCATGCTTGCTTCCGCACCCCCTTATCTCTTCCCGACCCCCATTTCTCCAGATGGCCCCAACGACTGACCTGCCACCTCTAACTCATCCTGCACTTCCCTCGCTCAACCAGAGATGGTCTCCGGGCTCTCCCTCTCGTCTTCCTCGCTCGCCTTCCGTTGCTCTCGCCTCCCCCTCATCCTCAAGCCTTCTCTCCCGGTCGTCCGCAGCAGGCCCTCTCCTCCTCCTCCTCTTCCTCGGCCCTCCGCCAGATGCCGCTGCCTCCACTTGAAGCATCAGCACCACCATCATCGCAGACTGCTCATTCTGCGACCGAAGGCCGCTGACCAGCCAGGTTACACTTTCTTGACTGCTTTCTTGAATTCAAGAACTTCGTTCGTTGTCTACTGTGTTGCATGGGCAAGACGACACTGGCATCTCGTGTCCGTCCAAAGTTCTCTGCAGTTTATGCTGCGTCCTTTATTTACGAGTAGTAGATAATTTGATTATCGAACCATGTGATTGTGAGCTGCCTTCCTCTGAATTCTGCCCACTTCTGGCATTTGGTTTGAGCTCATAAGAGATACCAAAATCTCTGATCAGATCACCGAGGTTGTAGGGTTGGTTTGGCTATTCATCTCTATCCAATAGGTTAGTCTAAGCGCTTCTCCTTTATGAGAAAGCATAGTTGCTTCGACCCTTTCCGAGGCCATGGAATACATTTCTTTCGGTAGCCCCGTTGACACGACTTGGCTTAACAATTCCTTCTTCCCTTAAGCCAAGCTACCAAGTAGTTTTCGGGGCCAAACCGTACACTTACTACATGAATACCTTTCAGAGTTCCGGCGGATGTGAGCGAAGTGAGCTTGATGCTCTTAGCGGCTAGGCGCTTTCACGCCGCTTTGCAACCTCTGTTCCACTCAAGGAGCTAGGTGAGCGAATGATCATTCAAGTGAAGATAAACATTCGGGTGTGTACAAACTTAATGATGAGCTAGGGATGCTTCAAGGCTTCATGCATGAATTGCTCTCATCCTATGTCGCACGGATAACGAATACGACATGGCACGACAAGGACACACAACATCTATTTTGGTATTTCCTAGTATATTTTGGAGTGTCCGGGTCGTGTCTGATACATGTCCGACATGACACGTCCTAGATCTTTGGAGACTCCATGTGCTTCATAGTCTTATCATTAGTCGATTAGTTGGCTTGTTGATTCTTGAACCAGCCGAATGAGTACTATAGTTTTGTACATATCTGCTTCGGGTTGAGATTCATAGCCTAGGTTGCAAAGACTCCAAAAGTCAGTGCCGTCTCGCATCGTGTTGAACACAAAACAAAATATGTGTCCATATCACAGTATAAAAATGGTGTCTTCCATAATCATGTCAACATAGTATATCACTGATTCGGCTATGAAATGATCGCTTCTTCTAAATAGCGATAGCTGATGTGCTAGAGTTGTGCTTGTAAAACCACTATAATAGTTTGACCTATTTTCTCAAAAATGTGTATAATTATTTATACAAACATGCATAAAAATACCAACAAAACATTAAGAACCATGGGAAATAGATAGAGAAGTTAAAAATTTCTTACTTCAAATTATGTATTGTTTTGAATGTAGATTCATCTTGTTTAGTATTAGTTATTTAGTCCCACATTGGGTAGAGAATAAGGAGAAGGCTAGTCCTCTCCTATATATATATATATATATATATATATATATATATAAAATCCCTCTCTCAATAATATCCATCCTATTATTCTATTCTACATGGTATCAGAGCTAAGTTCTCTCTCTCTCTCTCCCTCTCAAACCCTAACCCTAATCCTATCTCTGTCGCTACCCAAACCCTAGATCTGTAATTCCAAAAAAAAACACAGATATGAAAAAAGGTCGAAGTTGAGATCTTCAGAGGGTAAACTATATTGTATGCTTAAATCTTTGAATCTCGACAACGACATCAAGAGTTAACAGAGAGAAAACTCGATTGTTTGCGTGAATCTCTGTTCCTGGCCCGATATCCACATCAGGATCTAACAGACCTGGTTTGCGTGAATCTTTGTCCTGACTTGTGTGATCCACATTCGACTATCTGCCAACATTGCACGAGCCAGGTCTGGCAACGTTGATCGCGCATTGGCGAGGTTGATGTGAATATCGGGTCAGAAAGATCATCGATAGTCGAATCGAGAACTTGAAAGATAACCAACACGAGGCGAGTAGCAGTGCTGACAACACCAGTGTCGGAAATACAATGGCGGGACACCGTGCACCGGTACGACGATTTCATTGATTTTCTTGTTTATCGACGATTGGAGGGTCCGGATGGTTACTCAACATGGCACACGAAGGTTGAGAAGACGCTTTGGAGAATGCAGTTGTCTAAGCATCTGATTGACAACTCTCCAACAGTGGATGATCCCACGTACGAATAGTGGGAGACGGACGACACTAGATTGTTTAATGAACTCGATGGATCCATCAGTTGAGGACATGGTTCAGAACATGGATTAGATGAAAGAATTGTGGGAGGTCCTAACGACTGTGTTTGATGAAAAACACGATTTGTCTTGCATCTATGACTCGGTTGTTGGTGTCTACCGGGCTGATCAAGGAGATAAGTTACATAAAGATCACTTCCGTGCCTTTAAGGTCCTAACTGATGAGGTGGATTGTGTGTTACCCCTGACGACGGATATCAATAAGGCGATGACTCAATGTCAACAGCTCTATGTCATGGTGTATCTTGTCTCACTTCGATCTGATGAACACTCTGCACGGTTTCAGATTATTGTTGGACCGAGGTTCCATCTCTAATGAAAGTCTACTTTCGTGTCTTACGGGCAGCGAAAGTAGTCGGCAATAATACAAGTGATGCACCTGTTGATCGATCTGCCTTGGACGTTGCTCGTGGTGGATTCCGTGGGGGCCATGGTGGACGACGTTGTGGCCGAAATGTTGGCTGTGATGGTGGAAGAGGCAATAACGGACATAATGGAGGACGACTGCGGATATGCTTCAACTATGGTCAACCTGGCTATATACAAAAGTATGATAGATTTAAGGGACTTATATACAAAATCCCTAGTTATTATAATTACTAAAGCTGACCAAGTAGTAAAAATTAGCAAGAAATATTAGGATAATACAAGTTTGTATGTCCATTTGATGTGCGATGAATATTCATCAATTGCTAACCCTGGCTAATTATTTTGGATAAGTGGTACCATCTTTTATCATTTGTATGTATCAAGCATCGCCTTAACCTCTCACATGATCTTTCCAGAAACTTGTTAAAATATAGAGAAGGCTCTTAAATTGTGAACTAACTGTCTTATATGCATAAGCCCATTGCTAACCTTACTGACTCTAAAGCCCTTTTTCAGGTCAGGTTCAGGAAGATGAGATTGTTGACAGCAAAATCTCATCGTACTGTAGCATAGACGAGAAATCAAAAAAGAAGACATTAGGAGAAATGGAACAGGAGTTTCTTCAAGCATTACAGGCATACTTATATTTGATTTCCCGTGCACTTCAATTTGTTATTTTGCTACCACGGGAAGTATTGACAAATATTTACTTGTTCTACTTTCAGTCATTCTATTATAATCAGGAAGCAATCATGTCAAATGAAGAATTTGATAATCTCAAGGAGGAGTTAATGTGGGAAGGAAGCAGTGTGGTCATGCTAAGTATGCGTAATCTTAAGTTTAGTTAGTTTCTGTTTGAGAAAGCTTTTGAATATTAGTCAAAGGGGACTCTTCCCTTGCCTTTCTTCATGTCTTAACAATTAGGTTCACAAGAGCAAAAGTTTTTGGAAGCATCAATGGCTTATGTGTCTGGTAAGCCGATACTGACTGATGAAGAGTACGACCAACTGAAATTGACACTAAAGGTCAGTATTTTACAAACTTTACACTATTTTGGGAATGGCATAGATAATTAAGCAAGTTCGTAAATGCAGTTAAATATAGTATTTAATGACACTGTTCAGAGAGGAGAGATTGTCAGCGACTTAGTTGTAGTGAGATTCACATAAATTTACCAGTCACGGAAGCGGAAGTTAACTATTTAAAATCACAGTGTCATCTGGTTGGTTTGGTAGGTTTTGGGCACTGTTAGACCTGCACACCAAATTCCATAGATCCAGGTTCTGGAGCCTAAACTTCGGTTGGTTCTGGCTACTTTAGACAAAGACCAGATACAGATCATTTTACCATTGCACTTTCAGCTCCTGATAATCCACTTATAATCTATAAGAATATCTTAAAGCTAGGAATACCCATACACAACTGCTTTTTTTGCAGCTCCAGGGTCTTGCTCGATAAAAGCCTTATATGGACTCCTTGGTCTATTTTCCAGAAGTTACCCTATTTTTGCAAGTTGACTCTGGGTAAATTGATGATAGAGACCATATATTCAGGATCCTTTATTTCAGTTTTTAATTCATTTTTTTTGGGTTATTTCAGATTTTGTAATAATTTTGGTAGTTTCCTACTTGTATTGTATTCCTAATTGTATTAGGAATAGGAGTTTATTTGTTATAGAAGTACTTTCCAATTTGGAATCCTACTCCAATTAGGTTTTAGCTTTATTTCAGTTTCTAGTCCTTTTAGCAATAGGATTACTAGTTTTATTTGGACCGGAGTCATTAGTTAGAGTCTGTATAAATGGCCTAAACCTCTTGTTTTTTCATCGGGTCGTTGATGATAAAAGTTCGAGAGTTAAGTCTCTACGTTGTGATGCCATCCTTGGTGTGATTCCAAGTAGTTTATGAAGCTTCAGAGTGATTTACTTGCTATTTGGTGGTGTGAGACGTCTCTTTCATCCTGTGATTCAGTGCCTATCCTTATCCTTCTTTGCTTTTCCATCACAATAAAACCCTCCCGATTTGTTACTTTTAGATCCTGAAAATTTGATTCTATTTTTTTAATTGTTCCAGCACAACTGAAGAAGAAAACGGTAAAAAATCACTTTGAAACCACTATAAAACAACCCTAAGTCAGTTGGCATGTCAAAATGACATCTCTATCCAAATCTTGGTTTCACCCTATGTTGTACCTGGCGCTAGGCGAGGCGACAGGCTACCTGCCTCGCCTAGGCGCGCCTAGTGGTCCGTCCGGGATCTGCTGCTCTTGAATCAAAAATTCTGCAATTATGCATACAACAAATATGTAGTATAACTAATAAGCAATAAGCATTAAAAAATAAGCATAAAAGTAATATAAAAAGCAACAAATATGAAATAAACAATATTTGACATCAAGTAAGGATAGTAAGCATAATTGGACGACCCTAGACGGACATTTTTTTCCCTGGGTGACTCTAGGCGGACCCCTAGGCGTGCCTAGGCGAGCAAAACCTCACCCAGGAAATTTTCCCCAGGTCGAGACGAGACCTCTCCAACCCGCACGCCTAGGCCGCCTAGGCGTCGCCTGTGACAACATTGGTTTCACCATTACAAACTGTCTGCCATCTTTATTAGCACTCAAGCCCGTTATTGAACAGTAATTGACCAACCAAAGTCTCACCAGTTAGTTCTAGATGAACTCAACTTTGATCTACGTTCCATATCATATTGATGCCCGTCTCATTCTTCTCGCATCCATCATTGTTATTCAATTTATTCCACTCTCAATGTCAAATAAAGACAAGACTCTTGGCTACTACTTTTTTCTAGTATTACTGCATACACATTGCACTGCTATAGCCAGGTTCCTTTGTCAAATATATATACATGGATCACAACTCTACCTACCCTTGTTTCAGTCCTACTTGTCAATAGATGTCTTCCTTGCATCTATCTGTCTACCAACCAAAGCAGTCTCTGACTTTCATTTCTTATAAGCATCTAACTTATATATCTTTATGACTTCTCGAGCGAATATCTTCAGGAAGTAATGAATCTACTGTTGGGTAAGTATATTCAAGCATAACATTCTAATGAACCATTGAACGAGTGGTTGAGAAGAAGGACAACTTAAATCAGTGGCGTAACTAGTAGTGCCGAGGGGGTGCGGCTGCGCCCCCTTGATTTTTTTTATTTTTTCCCCTAATTTTTTCTTATTTTTTATTTTTTTCCTGATTTTGTTTTTTAGTTGTGGATTTTAGATTTGGATTTTGTTTTATTTATATAGATTATCGGATTTTGAATTTTATTTCATGAACTAGTACTTAGACTTAGATAACAAAAAAAGGGCAATTATGTAGTTTGTAGGCCTTTCTTAACTTCAAAGTATTAGACGATGCCATAAAAAAAATGTTCATAATTGAAGAACGGGAAAGTACCAACACCATTTATACTAGAACTAAATGTAAAAAATGAACCATCATCACTGTTCATATATATTTTTCTTATCTAGCCAGGTGAGAATGTCTGCGAAAGAAAGTAATTGAAGTTGATGTTATCGTCTAGATCTCATATGAGCCAATTTAATTTTGATTCAGTTGGTATTCGAGATGTGTATGTAACACAAACCTTCTCATGTGGTCTGTCTTGAATCTCAAATGCAAATAGGTTCATTGAAACTTTTAGGCCTCGCTTGGTTCACGGAACGGAAATGAATTCCCTTATATTTTCCATGGGAATGGAAAAGTAGGATTCCTATCAGATTTTCTTTCGTGTGTTTGGTAAAACAAGAAAACCATTTAGGAAAGATCATTTGATTTCCTTTCCAGTGTTTGGTTGTTGTAGGAAAGGAAAGAAAAAATATATTAATATTCCCATAATGTCCTTGTCTTTTAAAATAAAAATAATATTATGAAAAAATATTTTTGGTAAAATAGACAATAACACAAGGCTATCTTTGTCTTAATTTCCTACAACAAATGCTGGGAAAGAGGAAGGAAAATCAATCCCATGGGTTATGAGAGGAACCATTTTTCTACCTATTTTCTTCCAATGTCAGGAAAATACTTTCCAAGGTTGTGGCTACCAAACAAAGGAAAGAAACAAGTTTTTTTTTCCCGATTCCTTAAATTCGTGAACCAAACGAGGCCTTAATGTAATTGATTATAGTGGCAATATATTCCTTACTCGGAGTCAACCCAATGAAGAAAATACTTTCCAAGGTTGTGGCTACCAAACAAAGGAAAAAAACAAGTTTCTTTTCCCGATTCCTTAAATCCGTGAACCAAACGAGGTCTTAATGTAATTGATTATAGTGGCAATATATTCCTTATTCGGAGTCAACCCAATGAATGGATCACTTAACCTAAACTGATAGATAAATCATATTATTCATATTCGTATTAATCCATTACTTTGTTGGTATTTTATAATGTTCCTATTCGTATTAATCCAATAATAGTTTATGACATTTGACATTAATATATGGAGATTATAAATGTATTTATTGTAAAAAATAATTAATAGTAAGTATCGCACCCTCTGGATAAAAATTCTGGCTACGCCACTGACTTAAATCTTACTTTTTAATGTGCATGTTCCTTAATATTTTCTATCATTTCTAGATATAAGGTAGGGGTGACAATTGGGTCGGATTCATGTCATGTCCTGTCAATGCTTAACTTGAATCTGACCCATTTATGCTCGACTCTTTTAGGTTAAACTGAACCCGACATGTAAAGAGAAGTTTCAAACCCGACAAGTATGCGATGAGGAAAAGAGGAGATGGGAGGAAGGAGAGGAGTTGGAGGAGGAAGAATAGGAAGATGAAGAAGAGAGAAGTTAGAGGAGGAAGGAAGAATGGGAAGATGAAGAGAGGTGGCTGGTTAGAAAAAAAAGGAAGATGGAGGAGCTGGGATGTTATATTGTTACAGAGTGGAAATTGTTTTAGGATTGTCTTTAACCTTATATAAACGTGTCAATTGGGTCACAATCCTTGACCCAGACCTAACCTGCTTATTGAACAGGTTAACTGAACCGGTTTTGGTCTGACCCAACCCATGTAAGAAGCCGGGTTGACTGGTCGGATTAGCATGTCAGCTCAAAATTGCCACTTTTAATACAAAGGAGAGCACATTGGCATATAATATCAATTCTGTATTTATGTTTGTCAAATATGAATCTTGGCTAACCAACATTAGAACCATCCTTGTCAAATATGCGTCTTGGATAACCAATGTTGGGAACCATCCTTGTACATTGCATGGGTTGGTTAATTGCAAAGTTTGAACCTATTTTTATTACTTTAGTATCAACTTTAATATCATTAATGTTCCCTGAGTAGATATTTGTGCTTATTTTTCTAAGTATTATTTCTAATAACTTCTTAATGTGACTATTCTCAGAAAGAAGGAAGTAGCATCGTACAAGGAGGTCCCCGTTGTAGTCTTCGAAGTAGAAAGGTAGGTTTGTATTCGTTTAGTCCCTTTTACTTTTGTCATTAATTTGTCTATTATGGGATCATGTATATATGAATTTATTTTCTGTATTTGTTGAAAGATCTTTTATATTTTTAAACTTGCTTGGTTTATTCTATCATGATTGATTGAAACTTCTAAGCTTTTTGATAAATGTATCTGTTAAAAATATAATTTTGAGATGATTCAAACTTTAAGGAGGAACTTTAAGTGGATTCGATAAAATATCAATGTTTTGGAAGGCTCACTCCATTTATGTATTTATGAGACCATTAACACTGCTTACATATTATCTTACTTGTGCTATGTTGACCTACTGCTGCAAACTATGTGAATGTCATCTGCTAATGTAAATTACTAGCAAGTATTTTACTACAGTATACGGAAACTATTAGACCCTCATAGAAATTGACAAAGTTGCCACTTCATGTGATAAAATTATATACGAAGATAAGAAAATAAGTTCCCATTCATTTATCCTCTCTCCATGACACGTCCAGCAATGATCATTAGATAGCTCCCCCCACAAGCACTCCCAACCTCTCCTCTCCTCCTCTTCTTCCGTAGCAAGTGGATACGGTGACTGGTTGGTGCCCCTAATGATCCCCTGTGCCACATCTCTTTATCTTTCGTCTTTCTTCCTCTTAGATCCCCTGGCCCACCTACTACTGAGATGCCACCAACATCAAGTTCCTCATTATTTTATGTATGCAGGAGAGAGAAAGAGAGAAGGGAGTAAGACCCTTTTTCTAATTTTCTTTCATTTTTCATAATTTTATTACCCAAAGAAGTGAAACAGTATATTTCTTTTGCAGTTTTAATGAATTTCTCTAATTTGGTGAGGGGTAGGTTGTTAAAAAAACAAACATCTATTTGGTTTTCATTTTGTGAAGATATAGATAGGGTTTTAAACAACTTACCCCACTCATTTGTGACTAGTCATTTTTACATGAGTTACACATTTCTTGATGCATTGCTGATAATAAAGCTTTACACAGGAGAAATTGTGTTTGTAAAATAAGGTTGATTGCTGATTCATTGATTCCAAAGTCAATAGAAGATTGGTAACAGATTTTCCTTGCAGTATATACCATACATATCTACTTTTCAGGGGCAGTGAATGTTATGTATTTTTTGCTTATTTCAGCTATCCAATAGTCTTTCATATCATCTGAAAGAGCTTGTTATTGGCTATGAGCATGTCTTTGAGCCATGAATGTGTCCAATAACTCAAACTAGACCATGTCACTGGAAGGAATGGTGTTTATTGAGGTACAACCAGTTGACTGGTCTATTGGTCCTCTCAGTTAGGCAGATTATTGACTGGTTTGTCTTATTCACTAGTGAATAGTTCGCCAACTTCGCTACTGTCGACTAATTCAATATCAGTCTGGTTCCTGGATCATCTAGTATCTTTCTTTTTTCTTTTTAAATTTTGTAAATATAGGTATTATGCTTTAGGGTCTGGTATCTAGTATTGCTGTAAGTAGTGTGGAGTGTTTTTGTCCTTTATTTTCCTGTTCATCTTCTTTCTCTTCCTCTCATGTAACCTGGTTTGATGAGAAAACATTAAACTATAATTTATAAACAAGACCAAAACCGTATATTTGATTATATATCTTAAAAAGCAACAAGATGAAAGTTAATTTACAATCACAATTAAACATTTTACTTTGAACGCTTTTGGAAAAAAAACTCTCATTACAGGCTTAATAAAATTTCAAGTGACATGGATCCCATGCATTTCAATTAAATTGTAAAGTAGAGAAGACTATTAGTTTCAACAAAAGATGGCATAGCATGCTCACTGTGATAAAGTCAACAAAATTGAAGGTGAAGACATGTAATACTACCTTAGTAATTCAAGGTGAAGGCTGCACTAATTGTACTTTGTTTAACAATGTGACGCTGGATAAGATTAAAGGGAAGCCTAGTGTAGATTATTATAAAAGGATTCACATGGATGCAAGAACCCTAGACAAGATGCTATAGCAAGTATCATGATGTGAACAAATCACAGTGTCAATGCAACCATAAGATGATGCAATGGCACACGCCACGGTAATCAAGTAACAATCAATGCTTATTACTAATATAGCAATAACACCCAAACAAATTCACAGAACTCTGCAATCAAATACACAATAGGATTAAGGTTTACTTGAGGATTGGTGGAATAAATCCACTTATTCGAAACATGCCCAAATATTGTCCTTAGAAATCCTTCTTCTGCTTTGGAGATTTTGCGTCCAAGATCTGACAATCAACTTTGATTTGATGCTCGAGACTCTATGTGGATGTGATGCAATGATAGAGTTGGTTTGATGGTGTAAAGGGGATAGGAGTGTTGTCAGGAGAGAGGAAAGGTGGTTGTGTGCTATGGGGTCTTGTTCTTGGGTTTCGAGTAGAAACAAGAGAGGGTAGAGGTGTGAAGGCAGAGGGGCAGTGCATCGTATCAACCAGGGAGGTCTGTGCTGTCCCGGGCGACATTGCAGCAGTTCAAGTGGATTGGGTCCTATCGGATTGAGCACAACCCTAGAGTTGTGAGGGTTAAATATTTATTGTTCCAATAATAGTATATTCTAAAAATGTTCAACCGTGCTTATCCAGTTTCATACATTTGCTTGGATAGGAAATATACGTGCATTTTGTTTATCTTTCATCAGTTTACAACAATATTTAAAATGTCAAAGAAAGAAACTGGTGTAAATTCACAATCAACATGTAGTGCTATCTATGAGCTTTAATTGAGGAATACCTCTGGCTAAGTAACAGGCAAATATGAACATCTATTTTGTAGTACTATCTATGAGCTTTAATTGAGGAATACCTCTGGCCAAGTAACAGGCAAATATGAACATCTATTTTGAGCATTATGAACTTATACACTGTTGATTCAGCTTCCAGTTCTTCTTGAGAATAGGTAGGTTTGAGTGGGCATATTGGTTAATGATGAATTCTGGAGCCAGGTTTCTGAAACTAACCATCGAAAGTTATCTATATCTTTCATAGTACGTAATTTTTTGATATCTCCAACTACTTGTGTTTAGGGTTGGGAGTTCCAAGATACAGGATAATCTTGAATTTCTATGATGTACTGTGATATTCCTTCTTGCAGGTCTACAGTGACTTGAGCGTGGACTACTTCAAGATGTTCCTACTGAATGTTCCAGCAGCTGTTGTTGCTTTGACCTTGTGAGTAATATTATCTTTATGTATATGTATATCATGTGATTCGTTTAAACTATGTGGATCTTCTATAAACCATGGCAAGGATATTCCTTAATGGAGGTGAAATTTTGAAACCCACTAGGTTCAGGTTATCACAGACTCACAGGTCACAACTTCCATCAAATGAAACTGTTTTTTGCTCCATGACATTTTCTAGCTTTACTTGTCTCACCTATCTTTGAGAATAGTGATAGTGATGATGATGATGATGATGACTTGTCTCACCTATCTTTTGAGAATATAATGCTTATATCACTTATCTTGTGAAAATGTAACATGCCTTCTTAAATTGTTAAATATAATATCCTTTAGTCACTTTGATCATAATCTTTTACAATTATACAAAATTTCTTGATTTTCTCAGTATACAAAAAATTCTAGTATATATTGAGTTTTATTTCAGTCGAAGATGGAGTGAGACGATGATAAGAAACAAAGTTAGCAATTGGAGGCATAATACATGGACATGGTTTCTTATGCAACACAATGGAACGTCATCAGGACCATCAAGCAGAGGCAGTTTTAGCAGGGGCTGTTGCAGATGGAGGTACCAAAGGATCTGGTTGCCATGTCCTATTGTTCTTACAAGTATAGGCTTGAAGTTCCTTAGGTGCTAGGCCATCAGGAACAATAATAGGTGGAATATTAGCTTTGGGAGTTGGATGAGATGGTTCAGGAGATGCCACATGGTGAGGAAAAGTATTATCTATTGTTTGGGAAAAGTGGCATGAGCTGAAATGGTAACCTTATTCTCTACCAGAGAAAATCAAACATAGCCTTTTTGTATACGAAAGTAACCAAAAAAGATATGTTTGGCAGCCGGATTAACAAGTTTATCATGTCCGGGCCCATGAGAGTTGACAAGTACAACCAAGCACTTTGTAAGACGAAGGAATTAGTTCTTGGTTTGGAAATATTACATGAATTCGGGAAAGGTTATTTAAGCTAGAGGCAAGCATACGAATGATGACAAACAATAAGCATGACAAAGTTTCAAAAAGTCTAAAACTTTGTTAGGGTATGTACGAGCAAAGGTTTACTGAAGTATACCTTATTTTTTAAATAGATTTTGGAAGGCTTGGCTAACACTTGTTAATTAGAATAATATAAGTATATTACCCTCAACTCTCACCGTGACTCTAGAGTTTTGGTGCATTGACCGCAATATTAACATGGTAGTAGAGTAATCTAGGTTCGAATTTTCTTTGGCACACATGTCGAGCGGACTAAAAAATATACCGCCACATGAATCTATATCGACCTACAAAATCGGTCTTCGACCTAGGGGGCATATTAATTAGAATAATATAAAGATAATACCCTCAACCCTCACTTGACTCCAGAATTTTGGTATACTGACGGGGATTTTTATAATACTTTTTGGTGTTGTTGAGAATAAGGTTTTGATAGTGGTATTGGAATATTTTTTGGTTTCTTGAATCTTGATTGAAGAGTTTAAAAGTCTAGTTTAAACGTCGAGAGAATTCCAAACCTATAATGTAATAAGAAAAGATTAAATAATTTCATAACTTCAACATAATAAGAAAAGCTGATCATCAATAATGGTCAAGTTGTGCGGGAGTAATCATTATAATGGTCACAATATAATGGAAACCAAACAAGTTTTGTTGTTTATAGGGACCCAAATATCAAAGTGGACCAATGAAAACCACTTCTTTTATTGATTGGCGAAAATTGTGCTTTTGGAATATACACGACTTGCATGAAAATCTATTCTTTACAGGGAATCTTGCATTGAAGATGACACGGTAAAAATGTTCAAATACAAAGGGATTGATCCAGCATAATCTTAAATCTTGTAATCCACACTGAGTCAAGGTTCTCAATATCGGTATCAGCGGTATCGACAATTCGTCTATTTTGGATCGAAGTATCGGGTTCTTCATTTCGATAAGCCAATAATGATAAGGATGTAATTTAAAAGGCTAAAAAAATTAACGTAATTTAATATATTATATGTTGTTTCTTGTTAATTTTAAATGGAATAAAATTACACTTGCATTCAATACTATTGTTTATTTACATGCCTTTAGACATATGCCACAATAAATAGTTTTGAATGGAATAATGCTAATATTGATGAATATTGTGAATTCATAGATATACAATTTCGACAAATGATAATGGTTATTAATTTTATAATTTATTAATGATTGGTTTGGGCTATTATCTTATTTTTCAATTGAATCATTTATCAATAAGAAATCTTATCGACATACTATGGCATTGTCAACTATTGACACAACTTCATCATTGTGTTTGACACTTTTTTATTCTTTAATCTTCTTCATTCAAATTTTCTTTGCTGAATTGACCGGAAAAGAGGCCCCAAGATGGTATCGGTAGCAGTCGTATCAGATCAGGACATGCCAAAACCGATACGTATCTGCCGTCTCATATCGGTATCTGCAGATATAGAGAACTATGCTTTGAGCTTCTTCGAATCTATTATTTAGATCTAACCCACATGATAAAGCTGTATTCTTTCCTCCAGTGTAGAAGTTCTGTTGCCTTAACCATATCAAATTACATTGACTGCTGAGGGACACTGACATATTTTAGATGTCTCTACTAGCAAGTAAATTGCTAATGCTTAGTACTTGACATAGTAAAAATGGATCTGATAAAGACTTTCAGTTCAACTATGTTGCACAGACACGAAGACGACATATGGACATAATAACATGGACAAGGCAATGATTTTGGCATGTCCCACTGTACTTTGAAGCGTACATGTATGCAATATGTGTGTGACAGACACAATATAGATCTTTGAAGTGTCTGTTTCCTAGCAGTTCAGGGTTTACATTCATGGCCATCTACATAGTTTCCTAATAGATAAATTTTGGTTATTTAAGGTGTCATTTCTCTGATGTTATGAAGGTATGATATCTGCCTGTTGTATATGGTTGTCAAATTCTGTGAAAACTCATTATATCCAGTTTAATGATAGTTTTATGTGAGTTGATAAATGTCTTATCTGGCCTCCACCTTTTGATTGAATGATGCTCAGCTTGTTGTTTCGACTTTCCCTCCAAAACTGCTCTTATTTACACCCTGTTTTATGCTAACAGATTTTTCTTTCTAGATGATATTACTGGCTTTCAAATCACATACCTTTTGGAGGTGAGTGTTCTTTTCACTATCTGCATTCTGGATTTTCAGCATGAGCACTGACTATTAGTTAATGGTTTTTTTGGCATACAGTTATTTCATGGCTCATATCTTTAGAGAAATATGAGGGTCATCTCCTAGATAGATAGGAATGATCATCATCATGCCAAATCACTTTCGACTATGCTTTGGGTTCCTTTGGAGCCTAGACGTGGTGACCCTTATCTGACATGACTATCAAGGAAGTATCGTGCCCGATACGTGTCAGTTTCCAGTACAAAATATATATGTTCCTCTGGGTAGTAGTATCCACAACCTAGGTGAACTAGAACAAGAAAATGAACTATTTTATCTGTTGACGCAAGCACACAATGACCGAATTTCTTGATTTTATTTATCTAACAAAACATCAACTACAAATTTACATCACAATCTATGGTACTCACAGTCATCACCCTAGACTTAGAAAACTATAACACAGTACGGGAGATCTTCCAAGTGTTCTGTTTTAGAAAACTTATGCAGTTGGCCAGTGCCCCTCCTTTATATCAACAACTAATTGTTTACGAGTTTAGTTTCCATGTATACTTGACTTAGACTCAAAACACCCCACTAACTAATGGTAAACCTTATACCAACTTAATAGTTAATTAACTAATACCCTAATAGCCCAACATTCCAACCCATACAGCATATCTGGTAATATAAATTTCCATTTAAATTCAAGGGTACCGTATGATCAAAGCACACTTCTTAAGCACTCCTCCACTTGAAGCATTCTGCATTAGTTCTATAAACAACATACTTCTGAACCTCTCCATCACAATAAATAGTTGATCCTAGATAATGGTCACTAGCACTCCTTGGCATCCCTTGTCCACTATAAATTACTCCATGTAAGGTAGTCCTTGCTGATTCACACGGGATTCCTATAAGCTTCTAAACCTATATTTCATATATTCTATCTTCTGATTATAAATCGTTCATAGTTTCTTTTTTGACATTTTAATATTAGAAGCTAACTCCACTCTAGACTCATTACCACAATATCCTCCTGCAAACAACATGCGCTACAAAACCTTTAGGTGTGCCTAGTAAATTCATCTATAGCTACTGGAAAGCTGCAAAGAGTTACGAAGTGGTGATCCATGATGCAAATGGTGATATGAAATTGAGATGTATCCCCTCCAGTTGTCCTTATTGTACTCACAATTTAATCATAAATACCTTAATAATCTCAATATAAATTGTGGGGATATTTGTTTATTTCCAAACCCACAAGCTTTATTTAGTGACCCTATGATACGCCTTTTCTAAGTTAATGAAGACCATATGATGATCTATCTTCTTCTCTCTAAAAAGGGGCTGTTGGTTTGGTTTAAATGCCAACTGCAGCAACATTCGCTGCAGCATTTACAGCAATTCTGGTGTTTGGTTGGCTGTAAATGGAGCCATTAATGCAACAAAAGTTGCAATATCTACATCAATTCCTGCAGCATGTTTTGCAGCCATTTTGGCTGCAACACCAATTACAGCAGCAATGCTGCAATCCAAATACAGCAGCAATGCTGCAATCCAAATACAGGCAACCAAACAGCCCCCAACTTTATGAAATACTCTGTAGTAGGTAAGTAACCATGTTGGGTCTCTTTGGCATTAATGATTAAACCTAATTGATTCTAGGAAATAATTGTTCTTTTCAGACTTTGCTCCCTTAGTCTCTCCCATTGTTCCATTTACATAACTTATGAGCTTGATTTCCTGAGGGTTAGTGCAACTTTCAATGTCTCTTATTTTTTCATAAATATATACTAGCATCCTACACATTTCATCATACAATTTCACAGGTTTTAGTGTTGGATTGAATTAATCTGTTAGCCACATCAGTCATTTGTCTCCCAAGCATTTGCAAACCTAAGTAGTTCTATTTACGTGCAAAAGTTTTGGTTGCCCAGTTTTTTTTTTTTTTTTTTTTGTTAAATCATCTTTAGCTTCAAGAAGAGACATACGAATACATACATACATACATACATACATACAATTGAGATATATGTTACTAATATTTCTTCCTAACCTATAGTCTCATATTCATAATGCAGTTGCCAGAGCCTTTCAGTTTCATCTTCACATGGTTTGCTGCTTTGCCTGTCATATTTTGGTTGGCACAGGCAATTACTAATGCCATAGTTAGAGACTTTTTGATCTTAAAGGTACATCTTTACTCGTTATTGTGGTTTATAACAAGCTTATGTATCGCTTGTCTGATAGCAATCTAATAGTTACAAAATACATAGGGTCCCTGCCCGAACTGCGGTACAGAAAATGTCTCCTTCTTTGGGACTATATTATCAGTGCCCAGTGGTGGTGCTCAAAATACTGTGAAATGCTCAAAGTAAGTTTCTGTGTGTCTTACAAATGCAGCAGTCATTGGTCCTGTGAATCATGTAACTTTTGTATTTCTCACCTTGTTCAGTTAATATAGCCTTGATATCTGTATGTCAGTTGTAGCACTGCATTGTTATATGACTCTGGAGCACGCTTAATTACGCTTCCCGAACCAAGTCAAGCATGAAGGTACAGGTAGCATCTTTTGAGGTACATATCAGTCTTCAAATCCCTTACCGTAGGTACATGGAATAGGAAGTAATGGAATTGCTAAAAAGAATGCTACTTCGGACCTATGAAATTTATAATAGAGATTTTAAAGTTATACTTGTAAAATGTAGATTTGACACATACATTAAATTATGAGTCAACTTTAATCGGCTCTGTCTCAGAACCAAATGATGATCCCACATGAAACTTGGTCCAATAGTTCAATTCTCCGGAAAAAGTATGAACAATGCTGCATTTGTTCGTATTTCTTAGAATGCACAAGTTCCCAATATATGGACAATAGTCTATCTATTAGAAACCAATTCCCATCTGTTTGGTCAAACGGAACATTCTGTCATCTTATGATAAATATACTACTTCTTCATCCTATTTCCTTAACTTTAAGATCATTTCTGCATACTATGCGCTGTTTTTATTACCGAGTTATTAGTCTTGATATTATGTTACTAATATGATATTTTGGTATTATTATCCATATTGTGTCAATGTTTGAACCGTGAAATGTCGTACTTGTGCCTCTATGATGTCTAATAAAATCATAAATAATAAGAAATGTATCAATAAAAACCGTGTTGCTGAGTAGTTGAAACTTTTAAGACGGGAAAAGATGAGGGGAGGTTTTGGGTCCGAAATCTAACGACTTTTATTTCAAACCACAATTATTATTGTTTATGAAAAACCATTTGATATTTGTCACCAGACAGCATTTGGGACAACGACTCTGAAAAATAAATGAATAAATAAATTAAAAATAATAAATCTTCATGCCAGATTAGGTCTTAAAACTTGTCCTGCCAATTTCTCTTGTTTTAAAATATTTGAAACAACAAAGTACAAATTGTTGCAATTGCCGCATGAAGCTGCTTAAATATGAGTAGTGGTCTTTATGGCTTGCAGGTAAATGAGAAAGAAGACGCCATGATCATTCTGCAATCATCTCTATATACAGGTCATAAGGGGACAGCTCTGCATCGCCAAACTTCATATAAATAAGTTATGGAAGTTCCCATCACTGCTAGTAGGCTAGTAGGGTTTGATTCTATATATATACTTATGTATATTGATTGTTTTCACTATTAATATTAGTACAGTTTGATTATTCAAGTCAGTGTTGATGGTCAATGGTTACTCTTTTGATCTTCATTGTACAATTAAGTTGCCTACTTAATTTCTGTTGTATAGCACAAACTGCAGATTCTACATTATGGCTAGTGGGTTTGTTGGTCACGTATTTAGTTTATCCAAACGATCGTACGGCTGCGGATGAATGTAATGAATGCACTTGTCAACTACCAATCTAGCGGCTAACATGAATGTAATGCAATTTGTTTGCCAAAATATTAATTTGACTCGACTTAGATTGTTGTGTATGTATGGTGGCATGAGAAAAAACTTTTGGTTGAACTGAAAATTGTTTTGCCCAGGATTCTTTGACACACTTTGTACAATCTTTAGAATTTTTTTTGTTTGCTTTATTTATTTTTGGATAGAAATGATCTTATTACAGCCTTATTTGTCAAATGCACCCATCTATAACGAAAATGGGAAAGAAGGGGTCAATTGCATAATTATAAATGAAAGAATGTTAACCAATAGAAAGCTCACACCGGGTGGCGTTTGGATGAAGGTTTTAGGAATTCATTTTCATGGAAAATAAATTCAACATTTTCATGTTGGTTGAATACAATTTTTTCATTTCTATGTTTGGTTTTGACATGAATTGAAATTTTAATTTGTTGAGTTTGCCGTAAACATCTTTTCATTAATTTGATGATGTTATTATTACCAAAATTCAATTGATGTCATTGAGGGTATTATCGTCCAAAAAATTGTAATTAATTCACCTAACCAACATTCTTAGAAAAGTAAAAATATTTTTAATAGGGATATTGGATTTTATTTTACCATAGATGTGTGAAATTGAAACTTTCCATATTTCTTTCCAATTTTTAATTTAAGATTTACCAAATATGGATAAGAAACTAAAAATTTATTCACAAACCTCTAAAACTTGAATCAAACATCCCCTAAAGCTTGAACCAAACAACCCCGTCATAGTAGGAAATCATAGACAGAGACTTTCTCAAGGGACTACTTAAGTGACCTTAGATTTAGATAGAAGATCCAAAAAATGGACTCCAAGGAACTAAGGCTCCCTAAGAGGATCCCAAATGGATCTCATTGATATAAAAATACATAATTTTTTTTTTGTATTTCTCATACTTAAATTAATGGGTTATTTAGTAATAGGATCTCACATAATAGTTGATATTATGATTTGGGTCTCCAAATTGTCCAATGCTAGTATTTGAGTCTTAAAATTACTGTTTACGTAGGCAAGTGAACAGTGATTTTAAAATCCAAACACTACCGTTGGACAATTTGGAGGCCAAAATCATAATTTTCATATATATATGACGCCATATTACTAAATGTTTGTAAAATTCCTAAATAATGCAAATAGGAAGATATAAAATTAAAGACAAGAAATAATATAGGATTCGAGGCACGTTATACGCTGTCTTTTAGAATAGAAATTTGTCCCACGAACAGTGCAGTGGGTTCCTGGCGATCTATCCCCGAGATACAACGAATCCTTCGACTCACTTCACCGTGCACCCGGTGGCGAATCTCACGAACGATCACAACCTTGCCCGAAGAATAGAGATTGGACGGAGGAGTTTTTGGAGGAATTAAGGTTCCGGTGTTTTCCTTTTCTTTTTCGTCTTTGTACGATTGTTGTTTCGTTCCGAACAGAGAGCGAGAGAGAGAGAGAGAGAGAGAAGGAAAAATTGATTTCTGTTCTGCAGATCGCAGGATTGTGTCCTGGATATATCTCTCACGTAACCTTTTCCACTTTTTCCGTAACGGGATTATGTGAGAACGGTTTCACGGAAGACCAGCAACCACCAGACCAAACAAAAATAAAAAATAAAAAAGTTAAGAAATTACCTTTGTACCCATATCCGTTCCGCGGCGTGCAAGCGTGCAAAGTGCTAAGTGCGCGAATAACAAACGCGTAAAAACGTGCATTAAATCGCGCACCCGCTCGCGGGTTGGATGAGATCTAGCCCATCCCCTACAAAGCCAACTTACCCACTAAGAGGGGTAAAGCAATACATGGAAAGGAGAATGGCTTCTCCTTTCCCATGTGGCACTAAAAGAAAAGAGTTACTTTTGTTGAATCATATGGTAAATAAATCTAACAATCCCCCACATGATTCAATAAGAGAAAAATGAAGGTATAGCACGATAGGACATATAGGAAGGAAAACAAGATATGGGCAATCACACTGTGTATCAAAGGAAGGTGTCTTCCGGACTTGAACCTCCCCTTAGTGTTATACATCTCATATATACAGACCCAAAGTGACTTAAGTCTTGAACTTAGGATCTTACTTGTACAGACTCAACATACACACAAACACATTATAGGCATTTGATCGTATCAACAGTTGTGCACTTTTCGGCCATGTGCTATCTCGATTTCTTAAGAGCTCTAGAGAATAGTCCGAGTTTCCATAGAAAGCGACCCCACTTTCTCTCTTAAATAGGTGAATCTTTCTAGGTATTCTATAATTTATATACCCTGCTTTACAAGCCACAGATTCATTGTGATTTTACAATCACCCTTTTATTTATTGCAGATCAACACTATACATTAGAGGAATGGTTCTTTACAATTACTATCATATAGTGTTTCCAGTCACACATCAATTTTGTTGTTACCCATTGAACATTTTCTTGGTGCTTCCAATAAAAGGGTGGGTTACCTTTGAGGTGACTCAATCTATGGGCTTTAACCCCATTCCTATTATCGTCTCCAACACAAGTCTCTTTGAGAGCCCTTTAGTTAGAGGATCTGCTAGATTATTCTTTGATCTGACGAAGTCAATTGTAATTACTCCACTGGATCGCAATTGCTTCACCCGATTGTACCTCATACGTATATGTCTGGATTTTCTATTATAACTTGTCCTTTGAGCCTTTGCTATTGCAGCTTGGCTGTCACAGTGTACAGGGATAGCATGAACTGGTTTGCTCTACAGAGGAATAGCTGTTACCAGAATCCTAAGCCAGTCTGCTTCCTCACTGGTGAGGTAAAGAGCTATAAATTCTGCCTCCATAGTAGATCTAGAAATACAGGTCTGCCTGGTATTGTTCCACGCAACAGAAGCTCCACCCAATGTGAATACATATCCACTTGTGGCTTTGGTATCATCTGTATCGGAGATCCAGTTCGCATCAGTATACCCTTCTAATACAGATGGGTATCCTCCATAGACTAATCCATGGGATATCGTGCCCTTTAGGTATCTCATTACCCGTTCCAAGGCAGTCCAATGTGAACTATTCAGATTGCTAGTATACCATAAGCTTTCCTACTGCGTAGAAAATATCAGGTCTGGTACGATTAGCAATATAGTTCAGGCATCCGATTTGCTGAGAATACTTCAACTGAGACACACTGTCTCCTTTATTCTTCTTCAACCTGATACTTGCATCATATGGAGTACTTACAGGTTTAGAATCAAAATAGTTAAATCTTTTTAGAACCTTTTCTATTTAGTGAGATTGAGAGATACCAATTCCCTCAGAAGTGCGACTTAGTTTAAGTCCTAAAATTACATCAGCAGGTCCTAAATCTTTCATATCAAAATTTTGAGACAGAAATAATTTGTTGTCATAAATAATATCCATGTTAGTGCCAAAAATAAGAATGTTATCAACATACAGGCATAATATTACACAAGAGCTACCAACAGTTTTGCTATATATACATTTATCAGAATTATTAATAGCAAAACCATATGATAGAATTACCTTATCAAATTTATCATGCCATTGCTTTGGCGTTTATTTCAGTCCATAGAGAGATTTAATTAATTTGCATACCTTGCGTTCTTGTCCTAGAACTACAAACCCTTCAGGTTGTTCCATGTAAATCTCTTCCTGTAAATCTCCATTCAGAAATACAGTTTTTACATCCATTTGATGAATAAATAGATTATGAACAGATGCAATAGCTATTAATATTCTAATTGTAGCAATTCTTGTAACAGGAGAGTAAGTGTCAAAAAAGTCTACCCCTTCTCTTTGTTTGAACCCTTTAGCCACTAACCTGGCTTTGAATTTCTCAATAGACCCATCAGGTCTTAACTTCTTTCTGAAGATCCATTTGCAACCTATTGGTTTGCAACCTGCAGGAAGGTTAACCAAATTCCAAGTTCTATTTGATATAATAGAATCCATTTCACTATTTATGGCCTCTTTCCAAAATAAGGAATCAACTGAGGACATAGCCCCTTGATAAGATATAGGATCCTCTTCAACGAGGTAGGTAAGAAAACCTTCACCTAGATTTGGTTCTCGTCTTGTTCTTTTACTTATCCTGGGTTCTACTGTGGTAATCTCCTCTGGTTGTGAACTAGAGGTTACAACAGGGACTTGTGTAGAAATAGAAGAACTAGAAATTCTATTTTTCAATGGAAAAATATTTTCAAAAAATGTAGCATCCCTAGATTCCATGACTGTGTTAGCATCAATACCATTTACCTCACTCTTAATTACAAGAAATCTATAAGTAGTACTATTTTTGGCATATCCCAAAAATACACAATCTACGGTCTTTGGTCCCAATTTTCTTTTCTTGGTAGGAGGGACAGAAACTTTAGCAAGGCACCCCCATACTTAGAAATATTTCAAAGATGGCTTTCTACCTCTCCAAACTTCATAAGGGGTCTTATCAGTCTTTTTGAAGGGAACTTTATTTAAAATATGACATGCAGAAAGAAGGGCTTCCCCCCCATAAATAATCAAATAAACCAGAGCTACCTAACATAGCATTAATCATATCAAGAAATATTCTATTTTTTCTTTCTGCTACCCCATTCCGTTGAGGAGCATAAGGAGCAGTTACCTCATGTATAATGCCATACAATTCACAAAAGGAGTCAAACTCGACAGAGGTGTATTCACCCCTACGATCAGACCTAAGAATTTTAATTTTCTTCTCAAGTTGGTTTTCAACTTCAGCTTTAAAAGATACAAACTTACTGAAAGCTTCATCTTTAGTTCTAAGCAAGTAAACATGGCAGTATTTTGAATAATCATCTATAAATGTAATAAAATACCGTTTACCACTACGAGTGAGAATACCGTTCAATTCACAAATATCGCTGTGAATAAGCTCCAATAGCTGAGAACTCCTTTCAACAGAATGAAAGAATTTTCTGGGCTGTTTGGCTTGTGTACATATCTCACATTTTCCATTCCTGCTCATGTCAATCTTAGGAATCAATTGTAACTTAGACATTCTCTTTAAAGAGTTAAAATTGACATGTCCCAAACGACCATGCCAAATATCACAACTATCAGTATTATAAAAGAGAGCATTTGAATCAGAAGTAGAAATAGATACAATATTATTTAAATAGGAATTTAATGTACTGCAAGGCATGTCAACAGAAAGTTTAAACAAACCCCCACATACATAGCCTTTCCCAATAAAGTTACCGTTCAGGGAGATTATAACTCGACCAGACTCAAATACCAGTTTGTAACCATGTTTATTTAGCAAATAACCAGAAATTAAGTTCTTGTTTACGTCGGTACGTGCTGCACATTATGCAAAGGGAGAATCTTGCCCGAAGACAACTTGAGGTTCATTCTTCCCTTTTTATGCACTCTGGCAGTACTCAAATTTTCCATAGCTACTGATTCGCCTTCCTCAACCTGTCGGTAGGAGGAAAAAGAATCAATATTAGGGCATACATGGATATTTGCCCCTGTATCAACCCACCAGTCAGTAGGCTGATACAAGGACTCAAAAATAAAACATACTGTTACAAACTTCTGATCATCGGTACAGATAGATTCGGTCTCGACTATGATAACATGAGCCTGTGGAACAACAGTAACGTCTGCAGGAGTTCGACGATCAGGATTCTGAAATCCCTGACCCTTCTTCCTGTGGCGGCATTGCCTAGCAAAGTGACCAGGCTTACCACAGTTGTAACATTTTCGCTTAGGTCTGTTGTCTTTCCCAATCACAGCTCTTGGCTTAAGAAACTATTTTTTTGCAGGGTTCCTGTTCTGGGAGTTGTACCTCTGTTGATATGGTTGGCCCTTAGGTTTTCCCTTGGTTTCAACAATGTGTAACTTTGCCTCGAATTCAGTACTTAGAGGTTCCTTGTCTCTAGTTCTACCTTCTTCCTCAATGCGGAAGGCTACAAACAGGTTGTCTAAAGACATGGGTTCCTTATTATGTTTTAGTTTTAAACCAAATTCCTTCCAAGATGGGGAAAGTTTATTAATGAAGGCAGCAATTAGAAACTTATCAGCAAATGGCATGTCTTTCTGAGACATCTTATGTATGATAGTTTGAAGGCTATTAGTCTGTTCAACAACAGACTTCTCATTTACCATTTTAAACTCTAAAAATCTGTCACCAATGTAAATCTCAGAACCCGCTCCTTCATTGGAGTATTTTTTATCGAGAGCTTTCCAAAGCTCTCTGGATGTAGAGGTAGTGCAATATATATCATAGAGCGTGTCAGAAAGACAACTAAGAATTTTATCGTGACAGATAAAGTCTGTCTCATTGTAGGACTCTAATTCGTAGGTCCTGGCAGGTTCGTGTAGGTCAGGTTGGATTTCCGGTTCTTTGAGAACCTTAACCAGTTTCAAGCAAGTCAGCCAGTAGGTTATCCTACGCTGCCATCTCTTAAAGTTAAGGCCATTAAACTTCTCCGGTTTGGAGGAGTTATGAATGTTGGTGGTCAGTTCTTCTACGGTGTTCATCATGTAGATAGAAAATTTTTTTTTCAACCAGAAAATAGAAAGTAGACAGAAGCTACCAGAAATTCTATTCTAAGATTTTTGGTGAAATTCCTAAATAATGCAAATAGAAATATATAAAATTAAAGACAAGAAATAGTATAGGATTCGAGGCACGTTATACGCTGTCTTTTAGAATAGAATTTTGCCCCAGGAACAGTGCAATGGGTTCCTGGCGATCTATTCCCGAGATACAATGAATCCTTTGATTCACTTCACCATGCACCCGGTGGCGAATTCTACGAACGATCACAACCTTGCCCAAGAATAGAGATTGGACAGAGGAGTTTTTGGAGGAATTAAGGTTCTGGTATTTTCTTTTTCTTTTTTGTCTCTGTACGATTGTTGTTTCTTTTCGAACAGAGAGGAGAGAGAGAGAAGGAAAAACTAATTTCTGTTCTGCAGATCTCAGGATCGTTTCCTGGATATATCTCTCACGTAACCTATCCCACTCTTTCCTTAACGGGATTACGTGAGAACGGTTCTGAGGAAGACCAGCAACCACCAGACCAAACGAAAATAAAAATTAAAATAAGTTAAGAAATTACCTTTGCACCCATGTCCGTTCCGCGGTGCGCAAGCGTGCAAAGTGCTAAGTGCGCGAATAATAAACGCATAAAAACGGGCATTAAATTGCATACCCGCTCACGGGTTGGATAAGATCTAGCCCATTCCCTACAAAGCCCACTTACCCACTAAGAGGGGTAAAGCAATATATGGAAAGGAGAATGACTTCTCCTTTCCCATGTGGGACTAAAAGAAAAGAGTTGCTTTTGTTGAATCATATGTAAATAAATCTAACAATCCCCCACATGATTCAATAAGAGAAAAAGGAAGGTATAGCACGATTAGACGTATAGGAAGGAAAACAAGATATGGGCAATCACACTGTGTATCAGAGAAATGTGTCTTCCGGACTTGAACCTCCCCTTAGTCTTATACATCTCATCTATACAGACCCAAAGTGACTTAAGTCTTGAACTTAGGATCTTACTTGTACAGACTCAACATACACACAAACACATTATAGGCATTTGATCGTATCAACAGTTGTGCACTTTTCTGTCATGTGCTATCTCGATTTCTTAAGAGCTCTACAGAACAGCCCGAGTTCCCATAGAAAGCGGTCCCACTTTCACTCTTAAATAGGTGAATCTTTCTAGGTATTCTGTAATTTATATACCCTGCTTTACAAGCCACAGATTCATTAAGATTTTACAATCACCCTTTTATTTATTGCAGATCAACACTATACATTAGAGGAATGGTTCTTTACAATTACTATCATATAGTGTTTCCTGTCACATATCAATTTTATTATTACCCATTGAACCTTTTCTTGGTGCTTCCAATCAAAGGTTGGGTTGCCTTTGAGGTAACTCAATCAATGGGCTTTAACCCCATTCCTCTTGCCGTCTCCAACACAAGTCTACTTGAGAGCCCTTTAGTTAGAGGAACTTCTAGATTGTTCTTTGATCTGTCGAAGTCAATTACAATTACTCCACTGGATCGCAATTGCTTCACCCGATTGTACCTCAGACATATATGTCTGGATTTTCTATTATAACTTGTCCTTTGAGCCTTTGATATTATAGCTTAGCTGTCACAGTGTACAGGGATAGCATGAACTGGTTTGCTCCACAGAGGAATATCTGTTACCGGATTCCTAAGCCAGTCTGCTTCCTCACTGGTGAGGTCAAGAGCTATAAATTCTGCCTCCATAGTAGACCTAGAAATACAGGTCTGCCTGGTAGAGTTCCATGCAACAGCAGCTCCACCCAATGTGAATACATATCCACTTGTGGCTTTGGTCTTATCTGTATCGGAAATCCACTTCGTATCAGTATACCCTTCTAATACAGATGAATATCCTCTATAGAATAATCCATGGGATATCATGCCCTTTAGGTATCTCATTACCCGTTCTAAGGCAGTCCAATATGAACTATTCGGATTACTAGTGTACCGACTAAGCTTTCCTACTGCATAGGAAATATCAGGTCTGGTACGATTAGCAATATAGTTCAGGCATCTGATTTGCTGAGAATACTTCACCTGAGCCACACTGTCTCCTTTATTCTTCTTCAACCTAATACTTGCATCATATGGAGTACTTACAGGTTTAGAATCAAAATAGTTAAATCTTTTAGAACCTTTTCTATATAGTGAGATTGAGAGATACCAATTCCCTCAGAAGTGCGACTTAGTTTAAGTCCTAAAATTATATCAGCAGGTCCTAAATCTTTTATATCAAAAGTTTGAGACATAAATGATTTGATATCATAAATAATATCCATGTCAGTACCAAAAATAAGAATGTCATCAACATACAGGCATAATATTACACATGTGCTACCAACAATTTTGCTATATACACATTTATCAGAATCATTAATAGCAAAACCATATGATAGAATTACCTTATCAAATTTATCATGCCATTGCTTTGGCGCTTGTTTCAGTCCATAGAGAGATTTAATTAATTTGCATACCTTGCGTTCTTGTCCTGGAACAACAAACCCTTCAGGTTGTTCCATGTAAATCTCTTCCTGTAAATCTCCATTCAGAAATGCAGTTTTTACATCCATTTGATGAATAAACAGATTATGAACAGATGCAATAGCTATTAATATTCTAATTGTAGCAATTTTTGTAACAGGAGAGTAAGTGTCAAAAAAGTCTACCCCTTCTCTTTGTTTGAATCCTTTAGCCACTAACCTGGCTTTGAATTTTTCAATAGACCCATCAGGTCTTAACTTCTTTCTGAAGATCCATTTGCAACCTATTGGTGTGCAACCTGCAGGAAGATTAACCAAATTCCAAGTTCTATTTGATATAATAGAATCCATTTCACTATTTATGGCCTCTTTCCAAAATAAGGAATCAACTGAGGACATAGTCCCTTGATAAGATATAGGATCCTCTTCAACGAGGTAGGTGCGAAAACCTTCACCTATGTTTGGTTCTCGTTTTCTTCTTTTACTTCTCCTGGGTTCTACTATGATAATCTCCTCTGGTTGTTAACTAGAGGTTACAACAGGGACTTGTGTAGAAATAGAAGAACTAGAAATTCTATTTTTCAATGAAAAAATATTTTAAAAAATGTAGCATCCCTAGATTCCCTGACTGTGTTAGCGTCAATACCATTTACCTCACTCTTAATTACAAGAAATCTATAAGCAGTACTAATTTTGGCATATCCCAAAAATACACAATCTACGGTCTTTGGCCCTAATTTTTTTTCTTGGTAGGAGGGACAGAAACTTTAGCACGGCACCCCCACACTTTAAAATATTTCAAAGATGGCTTTCTACCTCTCCAAAATTCATAAGGGGTCTTATCAGTCTTTTTGAAAGGAACTTTATTTAAAATATGACATGCAGAAAGAAGGGCTTCCCCCCATAAATAATCAGATAAACTAGAGCTACCTAACATAGTATTAATCATATCAAGAAATGTTCTATTTTTTCTTTCTGCTACCCCATTCTGTTGAGGAGCATAAGGAGCAGTTACCTCATGTATAATGCCATGTAATTCACAAAAGGAGTCAAACTCGGCAGAGGTGTATTCACCCCCACGATCAGACCTAAGAATTTTAATTTTCTTCTCAAGTTGGTTTTTAACTTCAGCTTTAAAAGATACAAACTTACTGAAAGCTTCATCTTTAGTTCTAAGCAAGTAAACATGGCAGTATTTTGAATAATCATCTATAAATGTAACAAAATACCGTTTACCACTACGAGTGAGAATACCATTCAATTCACAAATATCGCTATGAATAAGCTCCAATAGCTGAGAACTCCTTTCAACAGAATGAAAAGATTTTTTGGACTGTTTGGCTTGTGTACATATCTCACATTTTCTATTCCTGCTCATGTCAATCTTAGGAATCAATTATAACTTAGACATTCTCTTTAAAGAGTTAAAATTGACATGTCCCAAATGACCATGCCAAATATCACAACTATTAGTATTATAAAAGAGAGCATTTGAATCAAAAGTAGAAGTAGATGCAATATTATTTAAACAGGAATTTAATGTACTGCAAGGCATGTCCACAGAAAGTTTAAACAAACCCCCACATACATAGCCTTTCCCAATAAAGTTACCGTTCAGGGAGATTACAACTCGATCAGACTCAAATACCACTTTATAACCATGTTTATTTAGCAAATAACCAGAAATTAAGTTCTTGTTTACGTCTGGTACGTGCTGCACATTATGCAAAGGGGGAATCTTGCTCGAAGATAACTTGAGGTTCACTCTTCCCTTTCCATGCACTCTGGCAGCACTCGAGTTTCCCATAGCTACTGATTCGCCTTCCTCAACCTGTCGGTAGGAAGAAAAAGAATAAATATTAGGGCATACACGGACATTTGCCCCTGTATCAACCCACCAGTCAGTAGGCTGATACGAGGACTCAAAAACAAAACATACGGTTACAAACCTCTGATCATCGGTACCGATAGATTCGGTCCCGACTATGATAACATGAGCCTGTGGAACAACAGTAGTATCTGCAGGAGTTCGACGATCAGGATTCTGAAATCCCTGACCCTTCTTCATGTGGCGTCATTGCCTAGCAAAGTGACCAGGCTTACCACAGTTATAACATTCCCACTTAGGTCTGTTGTCTTTCCCAATCATAACTCTTGGCTTAAGAAACTGTTTCTTTACAGGGTTCCTGTTCTGGGGGTTGTACCTCTGTTGATAGGGTTGGCCCTTAGGCTTTTCCTTGGTTTCAACAATGTATAACTTTGCCTCAAATTCAGTACTTAGAGGTTCCTTGTCTCTAGTTCTACCTTCTTCCTCAATGCGGAAGGATACAAACAGGTCGTCTAAAGACATGGGTTTCTTATTATGTTTTAGTTTTAAACCAAATTCCTTCCAAGATGGGGGAAGTTTATTAATGAAGGCAACAATTAGAAACTTATCAGCAAATGACATGTCTTTCTGAGATATCTCGTGTATGATAGTTTGAAGGGTATTAGTCAGTTCAACAACAGACTTCTCATCTACCATTTTAAACTCTAAAAATCTGTCAACAATGTAAATCTCAAAACCCGATCCTTCATTAGAGTATTTTTTATCGAGAGCTTTCCAAAGCTCTCTGGATATAGAGGTAGTGCAATATATATCATAGAGCGTGTCAGAAAGACAACTGAAAATTTTACCGTGACAGATAAAGTCTGTCTCATTGTAGGACTCTAATTCGTAGGTCCTGACAGGTTCGTGTAAGTTAGGTTGGATTTTTGGTTCTTTGAGAACCTTAACCAGTTTCAAGCAAGTCAGCCAGTAGGTCATCCTACGCTACCATCTCTTAAAGTTCAGGCTATCAAACTTCTCTGGTTTGGAGGAGTTATGAATGTTGGTGGTCAGTTCTTCTACGGTGTTCATCATGTAGATAGGAATTTTTTTTTTCAACCGGAAAATAGAAAGTAGACAGAAGCTACGAGAAATTCTATTCTAATATTTTTGGTGAAATTCCTAAATAATGCAAATAGGAAGATATAAAATTAAAGAAAAGAAATAGTATAGGATTCGAGGCATGTTACATACTGTCTTTTAGAATAGAATTTTGCCCCACGCACAGTGCAGTGGGTTCCTGGCGATCTATCCCCGAGATACAACGAATCCTTCGATTCACTTCACCGTGCACCCGGTGGCGAATCCCACGAACGATCACAACCTTGCCCGAAGAATAGAGATTGGACGGAGGAGTTTTTGGAGGAATTAAGGTTCTGGTGTTTTCCTTTTCTTTTTGGTCTCTGTATGATTGTTGTTTCATTCCGAACAGAGAGCGAGAGAGAGAGGGAGAGAGAGAAGGAAAAACTGATTTCTGTTCTGCAGATCTCAGGATCGTGTCCTGCATATATATCCCACGTAACCTATCCCACTCTTTCCGTATCGGGATTACGTGAGAACGGTTTCGCGGAAGACCAGCAACTACCAGACCAAACAAAAATAAAAAAGTTAAGAAATTACCTTTGTGCCCATGTCCGTTCCACAGCGCGCAAGCGTGCAAAGTGCTAAGTGCGCGAGTAATAAACGAGAAAAATGCGCATTAAATCGTGCACCCACTCGCGGGTTGGATCAGATCTAGCCCATCCCCTACAAAGCCTACCTACCCACTAAAAGGGGTAAAGCAATATATGGAAAGGAGAATGGCTTCTCCTTTCCCATGTGGGACTAAAAGAAAAGAGTTGCTTTTGTTGAATCATATGGTAAATAAATCTAACAATCCCCCACATGATTCAATAAGAGAAAAATGAAGGTATAGCCGATAGGACATATAGAAAGGAAAACAAGATATGGGCAATCACACTGTGTATCAGAGGAAGGTGTTTTCCAGACTTGAACCTCCCCTTAGTGTTATACATATCATCTATACAGACCCAAAGTGACTTAAGTCTTGAATTTAGGATCTTACTTGTACAGATTCAACATACACACAAACACATTGTAGGTATTTGATCGTATCAACAGTTGTGCACTTTTCAGCCATGTGCTATCTCGATTTCTTAAGTTCCCATAGAAAGCGGCCCTACTTTCACTCTTAAGCAGGTGAATCTTTCTAGGTATTCTGTAATTTATATACCCTGCTTTACAAGCTATAGATTCATTGAGATTTTACAATCACCCTTTTATTTATTGCAGATCAACACTATATATTAGAGGAATGGTTCTTTACAATTACTATCATATAGTGTTTCCAGTCACATATTAATTTTGTTGTTACCCATTGAACCTTTTCTTTGTGCTTCCAATCGAAGGTTGGGTTGCCTTTGAGGTGACTCAATCTATGGGCTTTAACCCCATTCCTCTTGTCGTCTCCAACACAAGTCTCCTTGAGAGCCCTTTAGTTAGAGGATCTGCTAGATTATTTTTTGATCTGACGAAGTCAATTGCAATTACTCCACAGGATCGCAATTGCTTTACCCGATTGTACCTCAGACATATATGTCTGGATTTTCTATTATAACTTGTCCTTTGAGCCTTTGCTATTGCAGCTTGGCTGTCACAGTGTACAGGGATATAGCATAAACTGGTTTGCTCCACAAAGGAATATCTGTTACCAGATTCCTAAGCCAGTATGCTTCCTCACTGGTGAGGTCAAGAGCTATAAATTTTGCCTCCATAGTAGATCTAGAAATACAGGTCTGTCTGGTAGAGTTCCACACAACAGCAGCTCCACCCAATGTGAATACATATCCACTTGTGGCTTTGGTCTCATTTGTATCGGAGATCCAGTTCGTATCAGTATACCCTTCTAATACAGATGGGTATCCTCCATAGAATAATCTATGGGATATCGTGCCCTTTAGGTATCTCATTATCCGTTCCAAGGCAGTCCAATGTGAACTATTCCGATTGCTAGTATACCGACTAAGCTTTTCTACAGCGAAGAAAATATCAGATCTGGTACGATTAGCAATATAGTTCAGGCATCCGATTTGCTGAGAATACTTCAACTGAGCCACACTGTCTCCTTTATTCTTCTTCAACCTGATACTTATATTATATGGAGTACTTACAGGTTTACAATCAAAATAGTTAAATCTTTTGAGAACCTTTTCTATATAGCGAGATTGGGAGATACCAATTCCCTCAGAAGTGCGACTTAGTTTAAGTCCTAAAATGACATCAGCAGGTCTAAATCTTTCATATCAAAATTTTGAGACAAAAATGATTTGATATCAATAATAATATCCATGTCAGTACCAAAAATAAGAATGTCATCAACATACATGCATAATATTACACAAGAGCTACCAACAGTTTTGCTATATACATATTTATCAGAATCATTAATAGCAAAACCATATGATAGAATTACCTTATCAAATTTATCATGCCATTGCTTTGGCGCTTGTTTCAGTCCATAGAGAGATTTAATTAATTTGCATACCTTGCGTTCTTGTCCTAGAACAACAAACCCTTCAGGTTGTTCCATGTAAATCTCTTCCTGTAAATCTCTATTCAGAAATGCAGTTTTTACATCCATTTGATGAATAAACAGATGCAATAGCTATTAACATTCTTATTGTAAGCAATTTTTGTAATAGGAGAATAAGTGTCAAAAAAGTCTACCCCTTCTCTTTGTTTGAACCCTTTAGCTACTAACCTGGTTTTGAATTTCTTAATAGACCCATCAGATCTTAACTTCTTTCTGAAGATCCATTTGCAACCTATTGGTTTGCAACCTGCAGGAAGATTAACCAAATTCCAAGTTCTATTTGATATAATAGAATCCATTTTACTATTTATGGCCTCTTTCCAAAATAAGGATTCAACTGAGGACATAGCCCCTTGATAAGATATAGGATCCTCTTCAACGAGGTAGGTGAGAAAACCTTCACCTAGGTTTGGTTCTTGTCTTGTTCTTTTACTTCTCCTGGGTTCTACTGTGGTAATCTCCTCTGGTTGTGAACTAGAGGTTACAACAGGGACTTGTATAGAAATAGAAGAACTAGAAATTCTATTTTTCATTGGAAAAATATTTTTAAAAAATATAGCATCCCTAGATTCCATGACTTTGTTAGCATCAATACCATTTACCTCACTCTCAATTACAAGAAATCTATAAGCAGTACTATTTTTGGCATATCCCCAAAATACACAATCTACGGTCTTTGGTCCCAATTTTCTTTTCTTGGTAGGAGGGACAGAAACTTTAGCAAGGCACCCCCACACTTTGAAATATTTCAAAGATGGCTTTCTACCTCTCCAAACTTCATAAGGGGTCTTATCAGTCTTTTTGAAGGGAACTTTATTTAAAATATGACATACAGAAAGAAGGGCTTCCCCCTCATAAATAGTCAGATAAACCAGAGCTACCTAACATAGCATTAATCATATCAAAAAATATTCTATTTTTTCTTTCTGCTACCCCATTCTGTTGAGGAGCATAATAAGAAGTTACCTCATATATAATGCCATGCAATTCACAAAAGGAGTAAAACTCGGCAGAGGTGTATTCACCCCTGTTTCGGATGTAATATAAACGAGAAAAGATTTGATGAATGCGGGAAAAATGAGGTCTTGTGCGAAGACCCGCCCCTTCTTTTATTGTTTACAAACAAGATTGTACAAATTCGATCCTACGCGAGGATATCTAAGTACAATTTATTTAATCTGGGTGAATATTGCTATAGGTGTCTGATCTGCAGTCGATCACTTTAGCCCTTGGACCACACGATGTTGAAGAAGTACCGTGGAAGACAGGTAGCAGCTTCGAGGGTTGCTGAAGAGGGTGGATGCCCGATGCCAAAGTCGTCGATCCCTTCTCTTTGCCTGAGCTCTGGACTCTTCTCTTATCTCTCTCTCTCTCTCTCTCTCTCGACCGTTGGATCTGGTACTGGATCTCTTGATCAATTTTCAGACCTAACTTCTTCGACCCTCCAATTTGTCGACCTTTTTCCTCATTGATAGAGGTATCTATTTATAGAGTTTTAGTGACAGTGACCACTCAATCAGTGTAAAAACCGAGTAGTGGAAAGTACAACACCATTTTACACAATGGTTAAAATAACCAAAGCCTGCGTATAGATGATCCTTTGAATGGGCGTGTGACGCGGGTCCAACTAAGGGACAAAACGCGTATAATCGCTACAAAGATCACGGCGTAAAAGCTACGAAGGTAGGTATCCCTTGTGTAGAAGAGGTTGGCATAGAAGCCAATGTCTGTCACCATGGCATAGAAGCCAAATAGTTATCAAACCGACATAGAAGCCGAATAGACGTAGAAGCCGAGTGGTCATAAAGGCCGAGTAGGTGTAGAAGCCGAGTAGGCACAGAAGCTGAATGGGCGTAGAAGCCGAGCAGGCACCGAAGCTGAATAGGCGTAGAAGCCGAGTGGTCATAAAGGCCGAGTAGGCGTAGAAGCCGAGCAGGCACCAAAGCTGAATAGGTGTAGAAGTTGAGCGGGCGCCGAAGCTGAATAAGCGTAGAAGCCGAGTAGGCACCAAAGCTGAATAGGCGTAGAAGCCGAGCAGGCACCGAAGCTGAATGAGCACAGAGACCGAGTGAATGTGGACATTTTAGCCGGAATTACGGCTTTTGGAGATACAATCAAATCCCCAGCATTAATTGTGGAGATTTGCCATCATCCGGTGCATTAAACGCAGAGGCGTGTTTTGAAGGTCTGTCACTTGGCCTGCGTATGGTGCAGAGACGTGCCTCAGGCATCTGTCAGTATTCGGCGCATTAATTTGCAGAGACGTGCCTTGAGAACCTGTCACCGCTCTGTGCATAAAAAAGGCAGAGACGTGCCTCGAATCTCGTATGAGGTGCAGCTTTTGACGTGGCAGGCGGTTTGTCTTCCGTGGAGCGTAAGGAGCTCTCATCTGCCTTTGTAAAATAGGCACCGTATTCCTCTGTGTACGTAAAAGCGGTTTACGCAAGGGAAATGGCAGTAAATGATAGCCTGGGTTGCAGTGCCTCGCCATCATTATAGCCGTCGCCTGGGTGGTTGAGCAGTATCCCTTTGTCAGAAGTCGAGACGTCAGGTTCATTGCAGGATCTGATAGGTTTATTGCAGGCTTTGACAGGTTCATTGCAGGCTTTGATAGGTTCACTTTGGAGAATATGAAGCGTCCCTCGTACACTCAATGCTGCATTTGAAAAGAGGATGAGTTTTACGCCATAAAGGCGATGAAGCCCCTGGTTACGCTGAAGCAGCCTGGATGTACTGTCCTACGCGGATGGTCCTTGAGCCTGTATTTTACGCTGTGCTTTGGCGGAGAAGCTCTGTTTGCACGTTTGAAGGCTCTGAAGTCCTCTGTTTACGCTGATTTGCATCAATATGCTGCGTAGAGCTTCCAGCGTATTTTTCATGCTTCAACAAGACCCCCTTCAAAGCTTTTAAATTTCTCGTAATTTGAAATGCTTTGAATGAAGCATGACCCGCTTCTCGTAACTCAAAACGTTTCTGGATGGAGTTTTGAAACGGTCGAGGCTGACTTTATGGCGGATTCATTGGGGATCAGTGCTCTCTCTCGCCTATAAAAAGGCTGAGGAGTTCTCCTGTTCTTTCCACACTTCCTTCATCATACAGAGGTGATGGCCGTAGTTCGTCGGGTCGACTTGAGGAAGAAGGAGATCATGCTTTTCCAGCATGTAAGGAGCCGAAAAAGATGGCGTCTTCGAGCAAATGTCCTCTGCAACGATGGATCATGGAAGGATATCATAGCCTCCTTTCTCGGGATAATCAGCAACTTTGTATAGTGGTTCTTCGGGAGAGACGAAGAATCATATTTCACCATGGCGCTTGCAAGTGGCACCTTCTTCTGTTACCTCCGGGGATGAGAGCAGCAACTAGCTCTGACCTCGGGTATTGAGTTGGGTGAAATACCTCAACTCAATCTGTCATGGTGCACGGAGCATGGGATCTGGATAATTTAGGCAGGCCTAGTTCCGTATTCTCCCTCCATTTATCATTTCAGTCGGTTGCGAAAACCGACCAACTGCTGGAGGAGAGATAAAGAATTGGCGCCCATGCAAGAACCTGGTAGAGCAGATTCTGGGGGGTGGCCTTCCGACGACGACGAGAAAAATCCTTTTGTAGATGGGATTTTCCTCATATGTAATCATGAACATAAAGAAAAAAAACCCTTGTAGATTGGATTTCCCTCATATGTGATCATGACTTTAATCTTTAATAAAATCGTCTTGCTTCTTCATATGATCATCTTGCCATACTTTGCTGTGAAGTCTGAATATGTGCAGCTTCGACACGTCTGATTCTTTACGCCGACTCTGTTTTAGAAAGAGTGCTGGGTCCTGTCCTGTCTTTTACGCATAACTAGGGATGCGTAGAAAGCCGCTTTAGCATTCGAGTGTTCGAACTGTCCTGCTGTTTAGGAGTGAGGAACCGCGTAGAATCCTGAACTGTTACTTCTGATAGACAAAATTTTCTTTGTTCAGACATCATCTTCAAGAATGATTTCTCGGAAATCCCTTGGAACAGGGCGAGAAATGGCTGTCAAACTGATTTGCCCTCTTAGTAGATGAAACGTTCAGACTGGAGTCTGGATGAACTTCGAATCGACCCATGAAGAAGAGTAATTTTTTCAATGTTTTAACTCTGTATGCTTCGGGTACTTGGGATATCTTGAGGTCAAGAAGGAGTATCTTCTGTGTGAACTCCTGTAATTAACCGCCTTGAGGATCGTTCAGATGTACGCGTACTCTGGCCTGCATATCTTTCAGATGTGCGAGAAGTCATGGAGCACGAAATCATGAGTCGGCAGCCTCTGAGCGTAAACTAAACACCATCGAACATGAAATCATAGACTTTGTAGTTCCTGAGCGTGAAGTCGTAGGTTTGTAGCCTCTCAAGCATAAAAGCTACCGAGCACAAAGGCATCCGGGCATAAAACCCGACTTGTAGCTGTCGAATAAAAAGTCGTAGATTCGTAGCCGTCGAGCGTAGAAAGCTCTTTAGCGTAGAACTGTGGATTTGTTGCTTCTAATTTTTTTTTTCCGAGCGTGAAGTCGTGGATCCGTCCCCTCCGAGCGTAAACTAAGCGCCACCGAGCGTGAGATCATCGATTTGGTATCTGCTGAGCGTGAAGTCATAGGTTTGTAGCCTCTCGAGCATAAAAGCTACCGAGCACAAAGGCATCCGGGCGTAAAACCATAGACTTATAGCTTGCGAGCGTAAAATCGTAGATCTATAGCTGTCGAGCGTAGAAAGCTCCTTAGCGTAGAAACCATGAACCTGCTTTGCGCGAATTTTTTTTGAATTCGTCGACTGTCCGCCTTCTCTGAATAAATAGGCTAACGTGGGACCCAATCATAACCGAATATTAATTAGAAGATTTGGTTCGGGGTCCGAGGAGTCCATCCGAACTCTATATATATCCCAAGTTTCTGAGGGGAAGAACTTTCCATCCGTCTTCTGCGAGAGAAAGCTTTCGACTGTTCGAGTTCTTCTCCGTTTCTTCTTCGAGTCTTCAAAGTTTCCAGTAATGGCTTCGAAACAAACTTCCTCCGCCAAGGAAAAGAAGGTTGATTCTTCTTCTCGTTCCTCGGCCCAAGCGAGAGCGTCTCTGGTTGGACAAGGCGAACTTTATTCCGAGCGGAGCATCCCGTCGACGAGTAGTGCACCCGGCCTAGAAGGTAGAGCTTTTGGGAAGGAGAGAATGACTGAAAATCCTTCGAACACGTTGAACGTGACCACGCTAGGTCGTCTTCTGTGCTGATAGCCTCTTTGAGGAAGATGATGTACGGAGACGTCTCATCTTTTTACGTCCACATTCCTAATGTGTCAGCGTAAAAACTCCATTTTTTCTTAGTCGAGCGTAAAAACCCTTGACCGCCGAAAACTTGGTGTTTAAAATTTAAGTTTTATGCTCGTGGATGAAAATCCTGGCGTAATAACTCAATTTAATCAATCTGGCGTAAAGCACAGACCGTATACTGGCAATCTTGCCTTTTACGTTAAGGAAATGGATTCCAGCGTAAAGGTTCAAGTTTCACAGTCTCGGCGTAGAGCACGGACCGTTGATTGGATGCTGCAAATCCTAAAATGTGTAGTTTTTAGGAACTGACGTGTTTCTCCTGTGCCTTTGCAGTTAACTTGCATGAGTCTCCGCTAGCTGAAGTGATGGGCTCTGCCGCCGGGATGCTGCACTCCAACTATCTGGAGGATCTGTCGCACGTGATATTTCCTATCTCCGGGCCCCAATATCCCGAAGGAAGGGCAATTCTGATATCGGCTCAGGGCGAGCGAATGCTGCTGAGCATGATCAACGGGGAGCCCCTAACGTACGTAGACGGGGAGCAATACCTGAAGCCGACTTTTCTTTTCGGGGACATGATTGATAAGCAGTCCCAAACAAAGCCTAAGAGAGAACTCTGGGTTTTTCCTGCTGTTGATTTGGTCTTGTATCTGCCTAATATGCCGAGAGACTACCCTATCTCGACCTTCTTTCATGCTACGCATTCCAAGAAGATGTCGTGGACGCTGACCCCCAATCTTCACGGCAAGCCGAGGAAGATCTTTCATCTGAGAGGAGCTGACCAGGGGTCGTTTGTCAGCCGCCCTTCTGGCTCTGTGACGCTGTTCAGGGGGCTGTACCTGGGCAGTGTCCCGAGTGAAGATAGTTCGGTGATCCAGCCGATCCAGTTGCCGACTTTCTGTAATAATTTTATGGGGCGTGGGGGAGTATACCCTAAGGTGAACCCTCGGTGTGGCGGGTGGATCACCCCTTCAAACCTTCGATGGGATCGCTTGGTTGATTGGGTCCTGAAGCATTTTCAGACCGAGTTAGAGAATATCAGTCTGTTTGCAGCTGTGAGTGCGACCAGTGTTGGGTTACCTCCTAACCCTAACCTGTTCTTGGCATTGATGGAGCGATATATTTCGCTTACCGGGACCTTCGCCACTCCATTGGGGGAGTTGGGATTGGCCCTGCATGAGATGGCAGAGATCTCAAGACTGCCGTTGGGGGATACTCCATACGAAGAGTATGTTCCCACGAACCGAGAGCTGGGGGGTTCAGACCCTCGGGTAGTGGAAGCCTATCAGGAGCTGATGTGCCACTACCTTGCCTGCACCGCTTTTTATGATGAGCCCTCAGATTTGGCTCACATCAGCAAATTGACGTCCTATCTTTTCTTTCACCGATCCAGGACTGCCAAGCCGGAGAAGGTATTAGAGGGCAAAGATCTGCCTGTGAATCCCCTGAGTGCGCTTAATGCTCAGGTAGTTGACGATCTCATAGTAGATGTTGGTGCTCCGGATCGGTTCCTCGACGAAGGGACGGGAAAGTATCCTGAAGGCACCAAGGCCTATAACTATTTGAGGCGCTGTCGCAGGCCTCTGTCCAGGGAGGCTCAACTGGCCGACTTCCTCTCCATATGGCTGCGCCGATTAGTAGTGCCGGGCGTCGCATCTGCGGACCGCATTTACCACAACACGCTCTGGCCTGCGGTGCGTCTGGTATTCGGGGCAAGACTGGGCTTGCTCCCTGCCATGGTGTGCCGTAGACAAGCTGGCCTGAGGGCCATGATTGACGAGCTGCTCGTCGATGAAATCCGGAGGGATAGCTTTCCCAGAATAGAATTACCATACCTATATTTGATGGGGTGATTAATTCTCCATAACCCCCGGGTGATGTCTCCCGGTTCCGGTAGTAGTTCGGGGGGTAGTTACTTATTGAACTACCGGAAGTCTTCCTGGAACTTGAGCACGGTTATAGACTGTCGGCGGGCGCTAGGCTTTAGTCATAGTTGGAAGCTTTTCTGCACCGTCCCTCCTGTACATCGTAATCAGTCGGGGATTAGGCTTGAGGATTCGGGTAGAGAGAAGACTATTCTTTCTCCCGAAGCTTTTAATTGGTTGGTCTGTATTAGATCATCCCATCTGCTGTACAGAAGCGAAGATCATTGCTTCTTGGAGCCCTACTTGCCAAGTCAGTTTGCCCGGCAGTTTGGGTATGATCAGTTGCATGTGGGCAACGCCGTCACCAGCTTCAGGTCCAGAGGTGGACTCATTGATGGGGCACGAGGATGGCGATATTTTATCATGGGCTGCACTGGGGCAATTTTCATCGTGCCCGTCATTACACTCTCCACGAAGCTGCGCATTCTGTATTCGTATGCCCAGTTCTATGTGGCAACGAACACCTTCCATCGTGATTTTGATATACATGGAAGTTTTAGGGTGCCCTCTTCCAAGCCTGGGGGAAGAGTTGAAGTCCCCTCGGTATCTTCCGACGAGGGTGAGTCCGTTACTCCGGATGAGCCTCTGGTGTCGGTCCCTAGGGGTGAAGTACCTCCGCCTGCAGGGGCTTTGGTAGTTTCTGGGAAGCGAAGGGCTCCTGCTCCCAAGGAGACTTTCCCTCGTAAGAGGAAGAAGAAGACGGTAAACCGTTCTCTCCGGATTCCTGGCATTGATGCTCCTGAAGGTGAGCTTGCATCTCCCCGTGCTGGGGACGATTCTTTGATTGGAGGTTTCTCGCCTTTTAGAGAGGGATCTTCCACAGTTCCGGCTGGTAGTGCCAGAGAATCTCAGTTGGATGCCGCCGTCGCTGCTACTGCTTCAGGTAGTGGAACGAGGTCGCCTTCGGGGCTGAGTATAATAAAGTTCCGTATACCTCTAGCCGGATCGACATCGGGAGGGACTTCTGCCGTGCCTGCGAGCGTACCTAGCGTGATTCCAGCCGATGAGCCTCGGTTAGATTTTGAGGAGGACCTGGAAGACTACTTGCCAGTGTCAGTTCGCAGACCCCTTTCTCCAGGTATGACAGGTCGCCTAGCATTATTAAGAAATGATTTAGCTGTACAGGCTGCAGATGCGATGTATATGCCGCTGGCCAGGGGTAAATGTCGTCTTTTATGCCTCTTCTTTGGGAAAATTAATATTACGTTGATATTAACTTCCTTTTGTCTTCTTTTCAGGGAAAGACCTCTTCGGAGAGGGTGATGTAGACGCGCCCTTTGGCTCTGTGTCAGGTCCTAGTGGTGACACGGAGGTACCTGATTTTGAAGAGGAGACCTCTTCGGGTGCTGGCTTGCCTGTCGAGGAGACTCCGGTATCTCAAGAGGAGGACGAGCCTGTCATTGCGACAGTGCCTCTTTTGAGCACGCCGGTCACTTCGTCCGGTGTTGGCTATTCTTTCTTCGTCGTTCCTTCTGTTGAGGCGACGGCCGTGGCGACATCGTCTGTGGTTATTCCTGGAGGGGAAGTTTCCACGATCGCAGACACTCCCCGCGTTCATGCGGACCTAGTTGTGCTGACCGAGCAGTACACCGGGATCTTCTACACCACTTTGAGAACGCTGATTACAATGGTGTTGGCGAAGAAGCTGGACTTTGCGCAGCTGAAGAGGTCCTCTCGGTTCTCTATAAAGGCGATCCGAGAATTCGATGATACCTGGGTAGCCGACGCGCTGGAGGCGATGGTTAATGGTTTGGGGCAACCCATTAACGAATACCTGCAGCTAGCTCGAGGCAATATTGAAGCTCTGGTCCAGGCCAGATATGACTCCTTGACTTCGCATCTTGTTGAAAAGAAGGAAGGTCTGAATAAATTCATCGAGACCAATCAGCAGGAGATGGATAAAGGAAAAGTCGTCTTGGAGGAGACTCTCGCCCTTCAAACGAAGTGCCAGGCCGAACATGACGGTAATGTAGCGAGGGCCCAAAAACTGGAGACGAAGCTCGCTCAGGCTAAGGAGTGGGCTTCCCAGTCGTCGGAAGGTCTAGATGTGGTGAATGGCCGACTAGTCGCAGCACAACAGGACTTGGCGAGTGCAGGAGTCGCCCGTGCCGGTCTCCTTCGGGCTAGAGCCGAGTTGTCCCTCCTGATAGATGACGAGGCACGGTTGGAGCGGGTCCGCGCTGATGTCTTGGATTCCGGGGCTGAGAGGATGGCCGTACTGGCACAGCAGCTTCATGACCTGACATCTCCCCCTCCCTGATGTACTTTTGCTTTTTTTGCTTTTAAATGTACTTTCGCTCTTTTCTGGGAATAATAAATAGGCTTTTTATCTGACTTTGTGGACCCACCATTTCGGAATGTAAATGACAGGTTTGGGTGAAAGTGATATCAGAGGTAGTATGGACATGATATACTTTTGGTAAGTTTTAGCAGAACATATCTATTCAGAGTTCATATGGACATGGTAGAAATATGATCCAACTAGTTTCGTTTTGGAAGTAGTTTTGTCAGAATGAGATCACCTTATTCCACTTGAGCCGAGGAGATTTAAGCATAGTACCTCTTCAGGAATTTGCCATTGATAGGAGCCATTAGCAGGTCTCCATTAGGCTGGGCTAACCTGTAAGCACCGTTTGAGAACGTTGTCTCGATCACGTAAGGGCCTTCCCATTTGGGCTGGAATTTGCCTTTACTCCTGTGAGCAAGAATCATCGGCCTTCTTACTGCTAAAACCAGCTCGCCGGTTTTGAACACTCTTTCCTTTACTTTTTGATTAAAAGTTCTGGAAATGTGTGCTTGGTAGAGCGCGATGCGCTGCTGAGCTTGGAGGCGTTTCTCGTCTAATCCTCCTAGCTCTTGAAGCCTTAACAGGTCATTCTTTTCTTGAGTTAACTCGTTAGCCACGGCTATCCTGAGTGACGGGATTTGAATCTCGATGGGGAGAACTGCTTCACTCCCGTAGACCAATGAGAATGGCGTGCAACCTGTCGGTGCTCGTACCGTTGTGCGGTATGCCCAGAGACATTCTCCTAGCTTCTCATTCCAATCTCTTTTGTTCGAAGAGACGAACTTCTTTAAGAGCTTGATAATGGTTTTGTTGAAGGCTTCCGCCAACCCATTAGCAGCTAGATAATATGCCGTAGAGGCCACATTTTATATCCGATTTTTATCGCAAAATCGGTGGAACGCATGGCTGATAAACTGAGGCCCGTTGTCATGGATTATCCTTCGAGGAACCCCGAAGCGGTAAATGACGTGATGCTTGATGAAGCTGGTCACGTTAGATGTCTTTACCTCAGCAAGAGGGATCGCCTTTGCCTATTTGGAGAAGTAATCCGTTATGGCCAGTATGAACCGGTGACCTCTGGAAGAAGACGGGTGAATAGGACCAATGATATCCATACCCCATGCTTCGAAAGGCCAGGATGCAACCGCAGGGTGTAGATGTTTGGACGATCGATGTATGAAGTCCGCATGAACCTGACAGGCTCTGCATCGTCTGGCATACTGGATTGCGTCTGCGATCATAGTGGGCCAGTAATAGCCCATTCTTCTGATACGATCCTGTAGCTTAGGACCGGGTTGATGCGCCCCACACACGCCATCGTGAGCTTCACGGATAATCTGTTGTGCTTCATCATCAGAGAGACATCGTAATAATAGCCCGTCATAAGACCAGCGATATAGGCATTATGACGATGCGTCGAAGTAGAAGCGTAATGATCGTCTTTTGACGGATATTGCTTCTTTAGGCTCTTCTGGCAAGATTCCGTATGCTACAAAATCTATAAAGGGACTTCTCCAGTCTCTCCTGCGAGGATCTGTGTTCACCGCGTAGCTGTATTCGATATGAAAGTTGTTTTTCACACAGAATAGGTCTCTGTTAAGAAGGATTACCGAATTCTGCCTTCTTACAGGGGTGGCTAGATCTGCAGCTAGACTGGCTAGGGCATCAGCTTCCAGATTCTGAGATCAAGGTATATGCTCAAGGAAGAAACCTTTGAACGTCATGGCTATCTCGACCGTTGCTCGGTGATAGGGGATGAGGTCGGGATTCCGGACTTTATATATTCTTCTGACTTGGTTGGCGATCAGCAGAGAATCACCGAAGGCCTCCAGAGATTCGACCCCCAGCTCTTTAGCGACTTGGAGCCCGATTAGTAGAGCGTTGTATTCCGCCACATTATTAGAACATGGCTCGCTAAGAGAATATGCTCGGTAGATAACGAGTTTATCAGGAGTGACTAGGACGATCCCTACTCTTGACACCATATTTCCCCTGGGATTGGTCCTGGAGGCGCCATCGAAGAATAATTGCCATGCCTCGCCTTCCACTGCGGAATTACACTCCGCAACTTCGTCGGGAATGTCCTCGTATAGTTTGGAGGCCTCCGGGATGGGATGAGCAGCTAGAAAGTCGGCCAATGCTTGGCCTTTGACGGACTTCTGAGGGACGTACACCATGTCATATGGCGTTAATAATATCGCCCAAGTCGCGAGTCGGGAATTAAGGACACTTGGCTTGCTCATCAGTACCCGAAGAGGATTGATCCTGGAGATGATATGAATGGTTTGGCCCGTGATATAGTGTTGCGTTTTCTGGATAACGAATATTAGGGCCAAGCATTCTTTCTCCACTGGGTTGTACCGGTGTTCGGCTCCGACCATCATCCTGCTGAGGTAGTAGATAGCCTGCTCGTGGCCCATATCGTTCTTTTGTGCGAGAAGAGCTCCCAGGGAATGATCCATTGCTCGGACGTACAGCACGAACGGTCTTCCTATGACAGGGGGTACCAGAAGTGGTGGACTGGTGAGGTAGCGTTTGATATCCCCGAACGCTTGCTGACAGGCTTTGTCCCATACGAAGGATACACCTTTCTTTATGAGACGAGAGAAAGGCTGGCATCTCCCGGAGAGGTTGGATATGAACCTTCGGATATAAGCCATACGACCTTGAAATCCCCTGAGTTCCCTCAGATTGTGGGGCGGTCGCATCTCTAGGATGGCCTTGACTTTATCAGGGTCCACTTGAATGTCTTTGGCGGTGATGACAAATCCCAGAAATTTGCCGCTAGATACCCCCAGAAAGGACTTTGTAGGGTTCATTTTGAGTTGATGTTGGCACATCAATTCAAATATTGTCTTCAAGTCTTGGATATGATTATCCCTGAGGCAGCTTTTGACAGCTATATCGTCCACGTAACACTCTACTGTCTTGCGTAAATGCTTGTGGAATATGTCACTCATAGCTCGTTGGTACGTAGCCCCGACGTTCTTTAATCCGAAGGGCATGACCGTATAGCAGTATACCCCCAGTGGTGACCGAAAGACAGTATACTTCTCGTCTTCAGGATGCATCTTGATCTGATTGTATCCTGAGAATCCGTCCATGAAAGACATATGTTCAAAACCGTATGTATTGTCGATCATGACGTTTGTGATGGGAAGAGGGAACTCATCCTTGGGGCAGGCTGCGTTTAGATCTTGGTAATCGATGCAGATCCGTACTTTTCCATTCTTCTTCATGACCGGGACAATATTGGCGACCCAGTCGGGATATTGTTCTTCACGGATGAAGCCGCAGGCTATTAACTTCTTGACTTTAGCTTCAATGGCGTCCATCATGTCCGGGCGGAACCGGCGTTGGTGCTGCATCACAGGCTTTGAATCGAGCAGTATGTTGAGTTTATGAGTAGCCACCTTTGGATCAAGACCTGGCATATCCTCATAATTCCACGCAAAGACGTCGATATATTCTTTTATCAGCTGGGTAATTTCTTCCCTTTCTTCTTCGGAAAGGTCGTTACTGATAAATATCGGCTTTGGTGAAAGTTTATCCCCTACGTCAATCTGGTTAACTTTATCTTTAGTGGGAGGTTCTCTCTGCTCGAAGCGGAACTCCCATTGTGTATCCATCTGCTGAGCCCAAGCGTCATTCTCGAATGGTTCGGATTCTCGTTCGTCTGATTCGAAGGAATCCGTTGCTACCATATTTGCTGATAATGTTTGCTCGAGGGCATGAGATGAGCCAGAGGGCGATGAGCCATCTTGAAAAGAGGAAAAGATATCCTCGTTCGACTTGGAAGTCGTAAAGAAGGTGACGTACCCTAACCCAAAACGGGTTTGTTGATAGTGGGGATTGCCGAGCAGCGGTGTTCGTCTGCCTTTCCCGTAGTTGAGACCTGGTTCCATCCTCAAGTTGTAACCCATATTTTGTATGATCTTCAAGGCTTGCGGGCTGTACCTGTGGACTTGCATTTCACCAGAATCGTCATCGAAGGAATCCTCTTGTATAGTCTGTTCGTTGCGCATGCGGCCGAAGACTATTGAAGACTGACCGTTGCGGGCAGGTGGAACAATGAAGATAGAATCCTCATGTGGTCCATACATCGTGATGACATTGGATGATGACGTCACTTCTCATATGTACGGATGATAGGAATCTATAGCTGCCAAGAATTTTTGTGCTATAGGCTCTATATCGTCATGGGGAGAGGGTTCCTGATTTGGAATCCGAACGTCGATATACTGGAAAAGAGGTCCTTTATTATTATCAGAAACCACACTCCTGGTTGCATTTACATCACTCGGCTGCTTGTTGCGCCGAAGGTTGATGATTAAGGGCGGAAACTTCTGGTTCAGAGTTAATATGGACATGGCAGTTTTTGTGGACTTAACACTCTGGTGTATTAAGTGTAGATGACAACCGATATCAAAGGTAATATGATAGTCGATAGCCGAAAGTTTATTCAGAGGTAATATGAACATGACAAACTTTTGATTGTGACTCCATTGGGGATGGAGGTACACGTCTGCTCAGAGGTAATATGGACATGGCAGTTTTTGTGGACTTAACACTCTGGTGTACTTACGGCTAAGCACGGATGTTAAGTGTAGATGACAACCGATATCAGAGGTAATATGATAGTCGATAGCCGAAAGTTTATTCAGAGGTAATATGAACATGACAAACTTTTGATTGTGACTCCATTGGGGATGGAGGTACACGTCTGCTCAGAGGTAATATGGACATGGCAGTTTTTATGGACTTAACACTCTAGTGTACTTACGGCTAAACACGGATGTTAAGTGTAGATGACAACCGATATCAGAGGTAATATGATAGTCGATAGCCGAAAGTCTATTCAGAGGTAATATGAACATGACAAACTTTTGATTGTGACTCCATTAGGGATGGAGGTACACGTCTGCTCAGAGGTAATATAGACATGGCAGTTTTTGTGGACCTAACACTCTGGTGTACTAATGGCTAAGCACGGATGTTAAGTGTAGATGACAACCGACATCATAGGTAATATGATAGTCGATAGCCTAAAGTTTATTCAGAGGTAATATGAACATGACAAACTTTTTTGTCCGAAAAAGAATTACTATAGAGTAGTTTTTTTTCTGAAGGATCCACTGGAAAAACTTTTACGGGATTCGTTATCCGGTATCTTTCTGTAGTGATTGTCCCCTTGTTTTATAGATGCAAGGTGATAACCTTGGCATCGATCAACTCCTGTATCCTTCTTTTTAGCACATAGCAGGCCCTTGTAGGGTGATGAGTGTACCGATGGAAGAGACAATAATCTGGGTCATCGACTTTGCCGGCCCTCTCAGGGTATCTGATGTTGGGTAGCTGAAGCTTGCGTTCCTTTCTCAATATATTAAAGATTTCAATGATGTCATCTTCTTTGAAGGAGAAAGTCCTTTTTGGTCGTAGGGCTCCTGGTGCCTGAGCTTTACAGTTTTCTGGGAAGATTATCGTTGTTGCATCATCTTCGGATCTTAAGGAAATTTTACCCCCGGCCTCGGAAGCCGCCATGTTCTGTCGAGATAAGTTACCCCCAGACATGCCGTGGCCTCCGGCCACAGAAGCCGATTTAGCAGGAGCTGCCTCTAGTTGTACATGATTAGATTTTGAAGTTTTGGGTATTGAAAGAGATGCAGTATATCCTAACCTGAAATGAGCTTGTTGATGGTGAGAATTACCACGTACTGGTGTTCGTCTACCTTTTTTTATAGTTGAGGCCTTGTTTTAGCTTCAAATCATAACCATGCTTTGTATAATATTTAATGCTTGCGGGCTATATCTGTGGGTTTGTATCCTGCCAGTTTTAGACTCGCGAAATTCTTCCTGTATGATCGGGGTGTTCCGTCTGTGACCGAAGATTATTGGATGTTGATCGTCGCGAGTTGGTGGAATAATAAAGATGGAATCTTCGTGTGGTCCACCTGTCATGACGACATTAGACGTTGATGTATCTTCCCATAAGATCTCCCCGTGTTTGACCGTTAGGGGAACTGAAGTCTGTTTATGACTTTTGTCTTTGCGTTTCTGGATCAGATAATCCCGTAGGTCAGGAGGAGTTGCAGAAGAAGAAGATGGTGGCTTGTTCCTTCTGTTCCCGTTGGTGGGCATGCGGATGATGGGAACCGTAGTCTTCCCTGTGCCACCTGTATACAACAGGTTGGCCATCTGTGTGGCGGGTAATCCCCGGGGAGGGTGTCTTTTCGCGACTGGAGCCTTCTTTACGCCTAAGGACTTCCCCTGGCGTAATTTGGAACTTCGCTCTGGTTGGCATAAAGCTGAGGATGTCCTCAGGCGGCCATCAGCGTCTCGAGTAATTCGGAGGGCGTGCAGATCGTTCCCTTGCTGGCGTAAAGGTCGAGAAGTTGAGTAGGCCGCCGCTCGCTTTCCCTTGCGGAGATCACAGGGATCATCTGGTTCTCCGTTGAGGTCAGATGTTGTTTTATGCGCGGAGCGTGTCTTGTACTTCTGATTTGGCGCTGAGGCTTTATCAGAAGCTTTGTCTATTCCGCCAGGGACGGGAGACTGAATTTTACGCGCAGAGCATGGAGTATACTTCTGGGTTAGCACTGAGGCATTGCCAGAAGTTTTGTCTGTTCCGCCAGGGACGGGAGACTGAATTTCACGCGCAGAGCGTGGAGTATACTTCTGGGTTAGCGCTGAGGCATTGCCAGAAGTTTTGTCGGTTCTGTCAGAGACAGGCGGCTGAATTTTACGCGCAGCACGCGGAGGGAGCAACGCTACAACCTCATTGGTCGGAGAGATCGGAGAGATCGGAGAGTCCACAGGAATGGTAGAGGAAGTCTTGGGCATCCAGACCTTACGTAGCTTCTTGTTGTTTTGGTAAGAGAGAGAGTGAGAGCTACCATTTGTCCGGAGCATATCTTTGTAGGCAGATTGGTCGAACTGGACGACCAGTGTCTTCTTCACGGATCCCACGGATACCGTATCGTGTTGAGCAATAGCTTCCTCATCAGAAGAGAAAGACGTCCCCAGCAGAGTCGCCATCTTATTTCGGATGTAATATAAACGAGAAAAGATTTGATGAATGCGGAAAAAATGAGGTCTTGTGCGAAGACCCGCCCCTTCTCTTATTGTTTACAAACAAGATTGTACAAATTCGATCCTACGCGAGGATGTCTAAGTACAATTTATTTAATTTGGGTGAATATTGCTATAGGTGTCTGATCTGCCGTCGATCACTTTAGCCCTTGGACCACACGATGTTGAAAAAGTGTCGTGGAAGACAGGTAGCAGCTTCGAGGGTTGCTGAAGAGGGTGGATGCCCGATGCCAAAGTCGTCGATCCCTTCTTTTTGCCTGAGCTCTGGACTCTTCTCTCTCTCTCTCTCTCTCTCTCTCTTTCTCTCTCGACCATTGGATCTGGTACTGGATCTCTTGATCAGTTTTTAGACCTAACTTCTTCGACCCTCCAATTTGTCGACCTTTTTCCTCATTGATAGAGGTCTCTATTTATAGAGTTTTAGTGACAGTGACCACTCAATCGGTGTAAAAACCGAGTAGTGGAAAGTACAGCACCCTTTTACACAACGGTTAAAATAACCAAAGCCTGTGTATAGATGATCCTTTGAATGAGCGTGTGACGCGGGTCCAACTAAGGGACAAAACGCGTATAATCGTTACGAAGATCACGGCATAAAAGCCACGCAGGTAGGTATCCCTCGTGTAGAAGAGGTTGGCATAAAAGCCAATGTCTGTCACCATGGCATAGAAGCCAAATAGTTATCAAACCGGCATAGAAGCCGAATAGGCGTAGAAGCCGAGTGGTCATAAAGGCCGAGTAGGCGTAGAAGCCGAGTAGGCACCGAAGCTGAATGGGCGTAGAAGCCGAGTAGGCACCGAAGCTGAATAGGCATAGAAGCCGAGCGGGTGCCAAAGCTGAATAGGCGTAGAAGCCGAGTAGGCACCGAAGTTGAATAGGCGTAGAAGCCGAGCAGGCACCGAAGCTGAATGGGCACAGAGGCCGAGTAGATGTGGACGTTTTAGCCGGAATTACGACTTTTGGAGATATAATCAAATCCCCAGCATTAATTATGAAGATTTGCCATCATCCGGTGTAATAAACGCAGAGGCATATTTTGAAGGTCTGTCACTTGGCCTGCGCATGGTGCAGAGACGTGCCTCAGGCATCTGTCAGTATTCGGCGCATTAATTTACAGAGACGTGCCTTGAGAACCTGTCATCGCTCTGTGCATAAAAAAGGCAGAGACGTGCCTCGAATCTCGTATGAGGTGCATCTTTTGACATGGCAGGCGGTTTGTCTTCTGCGGAGCGTAAGGAGCTCTCATCTGCCTTTGTAAAATAGGCAGCGTATTCCTCCGTGTACGTAAAAGCAGTTTACGCAAGGGAAATGGCAGTAAATGACAGCCTGGGTTGCAGTGCCTTGCCATCATTATAGCCGTTGCCTGGGTGGTTGAGCAGTATCCCTTTGTCAGAAGTCGAGACATCAGGTTCATTGCAGGATCTGACAGGTTCATTGCAGGCTTTGACAGGTTTATTGTGCAGGCTTTGACAGGTTTATTGCAGGCTTTGACAGGTTCACTTTGGAGAATACGAAGCGTCCATCGTACACTTTAATGCTGCATTTGAAAAGAGGATGAGTTTTATGCCATAAAGGCGATGAAGCCCCTGGTTACGCTGAAGCAGCCTGGACGTACTGTCCTACGCGGATGGTCCTTGAGCCTGTATTTTACGCTGTGCTTTGGCGGAGAAGCTCTGTTTGCACGTTTGAAGGCTCTGAAGTCCTCTGTTTACGCTGCTTTGCATCAATATGCTGTGTAGAGCTTCCAGCATATTTTTTATGCTTCAACAACCCCCACGATCAGACCTAAGAATTTTAATTTTCTTCTCAAGTTGGTTTTCAACTTTAGCTTTAAAAGATACAAACTTACTGAAAACTTCATCTTTAGTTCTAAGCAAGTAAACATGGCAGTATTTTGAATAATCATCTATAAATGTAATAAAATACTATTTACCACTACAAGTGAGAATACCGTTCAATTCACAAATATCGCTGTGAATAAGCTCTAATAGCTGAGAACTCCTTTCAACAGAATGAAAGGATTTTCTGGGCTGTTTGGCTTGTGTACATATCTCACATTTTCTATTCCTGCTCATGTCAATCTTAGGAATCAATTATAACTTAGACATTCTCTTTAAGGAGTTAAAATTGACATGTCCCAAACGACCATGCTAAATATCACAACTATTAGTATTATAAAAGAGAACATTTGAATCAGAAGTAGAAGTAGATGCAATATTATTTAAACAGGAATTTAATATACTGTAAGGCATGTCCACAGAAAGTTTAAACAGACCCCCACATACATAGCCTTTCCCAATAAAGTTACTGTTCAGGGAGATTACAACTCGATCAGACTCAAATACCAGTTTGTAACCATGTTTATTTAGCAAATAACCAGAAATTAAGTTCTTGTTTACGTCCAGTACGTGCTACACATTATGCAAAGGGAGAATCTTGCCCGAAGACAACTTGAGGTTCACTCTTCCCTTTCCATGCACTCTGGCAACACCCGAGTTTTCCATAGCCACTGATTCGCCTTCCTCAACCTGTCGGAAGAAGGAAAAAGAATCAATATTAGGGCATACATGGACATTTGCCCCTGTATTAACCCACCAGTCAGTAGGCTGATACGAGGACTCTAAAATAGAATATACGGTTACAAACCTCTGATCATCGGTACCGATAGATTCGGTCCCGGCTATGATAACATGAGCATGTGGAACAACAGTAGCATCTGCAGGAGTTCGACGATCTGAATTCTGAAATCCCTAACCCTTCTTCCTGTGGCGGTATTGCCTAGCAAAGTGACCAGGCTTACCATAGTTGTAATATTCCCGCTTAGGTCTGTTATCTTTCCCAATTACAGCTCTTGGATGAAGAAACTGTTTCTTTGCAGGGTTCCTGTTCTGGGGGTCTGTTGATAGGGTTGGCCCTTAGGCTTTCCCTTGGTTTCAACAATGTGTAACTTTGCCTCGAATTCAGTACTTAGAGGTTCCTTGTCTCTAGTTCTATCTTCTTCCTCAATGCGGAAGGATACAAACAGGTCGTCTAAAGACATGGGTTCCTTATTATGTTTTAGTTTTAAACCAAATTCCTACCAAGATGGGGAAAGTTTATTAATGAAGGCAGCAATTAGAAACTTATCAGCTAATGACATGTCTTTCTGAGACATCTTGTGTATGATAGTTTGAAGGGTATTGGTCTGTTCAACAACAGACTTCTCATATACCACTTTAAACTCTAAAAATCTGTCAACAATGTAAATGTCAGAACCCGCTCCTTCATTGGAGTATTTTTTATCGAGAGCTTCCCAATGCTCTTTGGATGTAGAGGTAGTGCAATATATATCATAGAGCGTATTAGAAAGACAACTGAGAATTTTACCGTGACAGATAAAGTCTGTCTCATTGTAGGACTCTAATTCATAGGTCCTGACAGGTTCGTGTAAGTCAGGTTGGATTTTCGATTCTTTGAGAACCTTAACCAATTTCAAGCAAGTCAGCCAGTAAGTCATCCTACGCTGCCATCTCTTAAAGTTCAGGCCATCAAACTTCTCCGGTTTGGAGGAGTTATGAATGTTGGTGGTTAGTTCTTCTACGGTGTTCATCATGTAGATAGGAATTTTTTTTTCAACCAGAAAATAGAAAGTAGACAGAAGCTACGGCAAATTCTATTCTAAGATTTTTGGTAAAATTCCTAAATAAAGCAAATAGGAAGATATAAAATTAAAGACAAGAAATAGTATAGGATTCGAGGCACGTTACACGCTGTCTTTTAGAATAGAATTTTGCCCCACGAACAGTGCAGTGGGTTCCTGACGATCTATCCCCGAGATACAACGAATCCTTAGATTCACTTCACCGTACACCCAGTGGCGAATCCCACGAACGATCACAACCGTGCCCGAAGAATAGAGATTGGACGGAGGAGTCTTTGGAGGAATTAAGGTTCTGGTGTTTTCCTTTTCTTTTTTGTCTCTGTACGATTGTTGTTTCGTTCCGAACAGAGATCGAGAGAGAGAGAGAAGGAAAAACTGATTTCTGTTCTGCAGATCTTAGGATCGTGTTCTGGATATATCTCTCTCGTAACCTATCCCACTCTTTTCGTAATGGGATTACGTGAGAAGGGTTCCGCGGAAGACCAGCAACCACCAGACGAAAAAAAATAAAAAATAAAATAAGTTAAGAAATTACCTTTGTACCCATTTTCGTTCTGCAGCGCGCAAGCGTGAAAAGTGCTAAGTGCGCGAATAATAAACGCGTAAAAATACTCCTTAAATCGTGCACCCGCTCGCGGGTTGGATGAGATCTAGCCCATCCCCTACAAAGTCCATTTACCCACTAAGAGGGGTAAAGCAATATATGGAAAGGAGAATGACTTCTCCTTTCCCATGTGGGACTAAAAGAAAAGAGTTGCTTTTGTTGAATCATATGGTAAATAATTCTAACAATCCCCCATATTATTCAATAAGAGAAAAAGGAAGGTATAGCACGATAGGACATATAGGAAGGAAAACAAGATATGGGCAATCATACTGTGTATCAGAGGAAGGTGTCTTCCGGACTTGAACCTCCCCTTAGTGTTATACATCTCATCTATACAGACCCAAAGTGACTTAAGTCTTGAACTTAGGATCTTACTTGTACAGACTCAACATACACACAAACACATTATAGGCATTTGATCGTATCAACAGTTGTACACTTTTCGGCCAAGTGCTATCTCGATTTCTTAAGAGCTCTAGAGAATAGCCCGAGTTCCCATAGAAAGCGACCCCACTTTCACTCTTAAATAGGTGAATCTTTCTAGGTATTCTGCAATTTATATACCCTACTACAAGCCACAGATTCATTGAGATTTTACAATCACCCTTTTATTTATTGCAGATTAATACTATACATTATAGGAATGGTTCTTTACAATTACTATCATATAGTGTTTCCAGTCGCACATCAATTTTATTGTTACCCATTGAACCTTTTCTTGGTGCTTCCAATCAAAGGTTGGGTTGCCTTTGAGGTGACTCAATCTATGGGCTTTAACCCCATTCCTTTTGTCGTCTCCAACACAAGTCTCCTTGAGAGCCCTTTAGTTAGAGGATCTTCTAGATTATTCTTTGATCTGACGAAGTCAATTGCAATTACTCCACTGGATCAAAATTGCTTCACCCGATTGTACCTCAGACGTATATGTCTGGATTTTCCATTATAACTTGTCCTTTGAGCCTTTGCTATTGCAGCTTGGCTGTCACAGTGTACAGGGATAGCATGAACTGGTTTGCTCCACAGAGGAATATCTGTTACCAGATTCCTAAGCCAGTCTGCTTCCTCACTGGTGAGGTCAAGAGCTATAAATTCTGCCTCCATAGTATATCTAGAAATACAGGTCAGCCTAGTAGAGTTCTACGCAACAACACCTCCATCCAATGTGAATACATATCCACTTATGGCTTTGGTCCAATCTGTATCAGAGATCCAGTTCGTATCAGTATACCCTTCTAATACAGATGGGTATCCTCCATAGAATAATCCATTGGATATCGTGCCCTTTAGGTATCTCATTACTCATTCCAAGGCAGTCCAATGTGAACTATTCAGATTGCTAGTATACCGACTAAGCTTTCCTACTGCGTAGGAAATATCAGGTCTGGTACGATTAGCAATATAGTTCAGGCATCCGATTTGCTGAGAATACTTCAACTGAGCCACACTGTCTCCTTTATTCTTCTTCAACCTGATACTTGCATCATATGGAGTACTTATAGGTTTAGAATCAAAATAGTTAAATCTTTTTAGAACCTTTTATATATAGTGAGATTGGGAGATACCAATTCCCTCAGAAGTGCGACTTAGTTTAAGTCCTAAAATTATATCAGCAGGTCCTAAATCTTTCATATCAAAATTTTGAGACAGAAATGATTTGATATCATAAATAATATCCATGTCAGTACCAAAAATAAGAATGTCATCAACATACAAACATAATATTACACAAGAGCTACCAACAGTTTTGCTATATACACTTTTATCAGAATCATTAATAGCAAAACCATATGTTAGAATTACCTTATCAAATTTATCAAGCCATTGCTTTGGCGCTTGTTTCAGTCCATAGAGAGATTTAATTAATTTGCATACCTTGTGTTCTTGTCCTGGAACAACAAACCCTTCAGGTTGTTCCATGTAAATCTCTTCCTGTAAATCTTTATTCAGAAATACAGTTTTTACATCCATTTGATGAATAAACAGATTATGAACAGATGCAATAGCTATTAACATTCTAAGTGTCAAAAAAGTCTACCCCTTCTCTTTGTTTGAACCCTTTAGCCACTAACCTGGCTTTGAATTTCTCAATAGACGCATCAGGTCTTAACTTATTTCTGTAGATCCATTTGCAACCTATTGGTTTGCAACCTGCAGGAAGATTAACCAAATTCCAAGTTCTATTTGATATAATAGAATCCATTTCACTATTTATGGCCTCTTTCCAAAATAAGGAATCAACTGAGGACATAGCCCCTTAATAAGATATAGGATCCTCTTCAACGAGTTAGGTGAGAAAACCTTCACCAAGGTTTGGTTCTCGTCTTGTTCAAAAAATGAAGCATCTCTAGATTCCATGACTATGTTAGCATTAAACGTGTCGCATAGTGCTAAGTGCACGAATAATAAACGCGTATTAAATCGCGCACCCGCTCGCGGGTTGGATGAGATCTAGCCCATCCCCTACAAAGCCCACTTACCCACTAAGAGGGGTAAAGCAATATATGGAAAATGGAAAGGAGAATGACTTCTCCTTTCCCATGTGGGACTAAAAGTAAAGAGTTGCTTTTGTTGAATCATATGGTAAATAAATCTAACACTAAATAACCCAAAATAAATTAATTTGTACATACTTGATGGGTAACAACTAATTTCTTGATTACCCAATGGTAATGCTAAAGTTTTGTGGATAATATGAGAAAATAACAACTATATTTTATTATCCAAAGAATTTTAAAAAAAATGACAACATCTATTTTTTCTCTCATACATTGGTTCTTCCTCTTTAAACAAAATACAAATATATCTCCACTTCAGAATTAGAAAATTCCAATTTTTCAAGCATTTCTCAACTCTACTCGACAAATTTAAGGTATGACCTAAACTGTTTTACACATTTATATTTCGTCATTATATTTCTAAAGTTAAGTTTTATTCATCTGATTTAATCATTATTAGGCTATAGTAATGTGAAACTACATTTTGTGTAGAAGGAATATTATAATCCATACTTTACAAATTTAATCAACAGTCAATATTCGTTTGATGATCAGTACAACTGAATACCCACAACCCAGCTTACCCAACGACACTCCTATCGAAAATGTATCAAAAAAGAAAACTCAAAATCCAAATTACACTGCTGATGAGGATCTCATGCTTGTAAGTGCTTATTACAACTGCAAATAAGCACTCAACATTTTGGAGTTAAATAACTGCTTATCATAATGACAACAAGATGTTCCTATTGAATCGTGACAAAATTGCACTAAAGCATCGTTGGTCGCTTGTTCAAATTGACATCAATAATTTTTGGAGATTGTAATCAAATTGAACGAGTACATCGAGTGGTGTGACAGAGAATTAAAAGGTAGAAAATTTATAAAGTTCAAAAGCTAATTTAGTCTTAATTTGTTATATTAAATTGATTACATTTACATAATTTTTTTATTTTAGATAATGCAAGATATGAGCATGTACAAGACCATCGAGAGGGCCAATTTTCAAAATTCATATGGTTGGAATAAGTTAAGGTATGAATCAAAGTGGCTTTCTGAATTTTCTAGGAAAAATAATTCTAAGAAATCAAAAAGTGCGCCTAGAACTCAAAATACAAAAAATCTAGAAAAGATGACATATGTTGTGATTTGGATAAACCCAAATATGGATGCCCTTATCCATATCCATAACAACTCCTATCATATTCTCTCTTATATATATTATCAATGAGAAAATGTTCATTCATTAGGCTACAAAATTTTCTCTTTCTCTTATTTTATAACATGTTATCAGCACGATTGTCCAGAAAGTTCCAAAAGAAGAAAGGTACAAGTCGTTTACCATCGCTCGAGGAGGCTCTTGAAGAAAGCACAATTACTCGAGAGACCACCCTTGTCTCCTTTTTTCGGCCGCTGCATTATCATGGCAAACCCATTAGTCATCATCCTTGACGCCCCAAAGATGCTGTGAAATGTCTCATGGGCTTGTCCTCGTTTAGAGTGGCCCGCTCAGGGCCGTACCTAGCCCCCGAACACAAGATAAGTGCATATCGAATTCTGCATATCGATTACATGTTTTATTTTGCGTCGGAACTACTTGCTAAGAGCAGCGATCATATATAATTATATGTTTGAGTCCATGAAAGTCATTTGTGGAATTATTGTCAGAACTGCCTATCGGAATACCATATTCGTAATCGGAACAAGTCGCGTAGATACGCATATATTCGAACTAATTAATAAATTTATAATAATATACACTATATTAAAATTCTATTCTCCTTAAAAAATTCTTCCAAAAAGTCTCCTATGTAAATATCAAAATTTCAAAAGATCTTTCAAAAAGAAAAAGAAAAAGAAAAGAAATCCTTCGTTGGTCTGGAGAGAGGCACCACTTCTCTCTCTCCCGAAACCCACCTCCCCAAATGAATCAGCAACGACAACAATGCTGCTGTCCACCTCTCCTTAATCCTCCACGTTCCAACACTCTTCCTTCTATCGTTACATATTTCCTATTTATCCCTCATCCCTCCTCTACAGACAACACCTTCTCTTCTTCTCCTTTTCACAAACCCACCTTTATCTTTATCATCATCTTCAACATTACCATCACCATCACCATCACCATCACCATCACCAATTCTCCTATCCCTCTCCTACTGTTGTTCCTCGACTGTTGATGATCACTCCTCAACTTCTAAAGTCCTTTTCTGAGTTCCAATTGGAATAATTTTCTTCTTTCAAACAATTTCTCCTGATAACTATATATATATATATATGCGGTTTACAAAATGAGACACAACAGACAAAATTTCTAACCCATTACCTTAATATGGGTCATTAATATATTTTCAATGTATATAGTGATCAGGAGAGAATACTAAAAGAAGAATAATCATTTCAATCTGGAACTTAGAAAAACTTTAGAAGTTGAGGATATTGGGAACAAAAGCGCAAAAATTGTTCCCCAAACCAGAGAGTACCTGTGAGAAAACCGAACAAAATGCACAAACCAAAAATACCAAACACAAATAGCAGAAACAGAGTTTTTTGACGTGAAAAACTATTGCGGGAAAAAAACTACGGGACGACCGGAGTCCAACCCTGAAAATCCTCCACTAATGGAATAAAAAATATACCAACTTCTTACAAACTTCTCACCGATCAAAACGGATCACCATAACTCTTTGGAACAAAAAATAGATTAAAACCACGAAGAGCGGAGACGATAAGAATATAATTACCTAAAACCGATCTCCACTTCGAAATAGCCTTCAATATCTTCCTCTCTCTTTCCAATATTGTAAAAGCACTATTGACTCCTTTTGTAATATTTTGAGATATATATTTAGGACTAGGAGAAACCTAATATATATAGTCTCAAAACCACAACTAGTATTCCTATTACATATAGGAATACCCAATCAAATCCAAATCTATTGACATATTCCTATTATATATAGGTGTAAACCCCCTGATTTTTCAGGATTTTTAAAACAGGATTTTTCAGAATTTTCAGGAATTTTTCGAGAATTTTTACTAATTAAAAAAAATATATTTTCGGCATTAAATAAAATTAAATATTTTTAAAATATATTAAAATATTATGAAAATAATATTTTTGGGTGTAAAATAAAATATTGGACTTAGGGTAATTTTTCTGGAATTTATTGGATCCCGAACCTATTTTTAAAACCTTAAAAACCCTATTTTTAAATGAACCAAACAAACCGGGTTGAACCGGCCTGAACCCGGTCCAACCAAACCGGACCAGACCGCCCACCTAATGGGTCGGATCCGGCAAACCCGACCCGTTTTACTTAAACCCGACCCGGCCTCTCACCCGCTCACCCGCACGACCTGATCAGCCCCGCGTTCTCCGGCGCCCCGCTCGGCCACGCACCCCCGCCCGCGTCTTCCGGCCCCGCCCGCGTCGCCCGGCGCACGTCGCCTCCCCCTCCGCCTCACGTGGCACCCAGCCCCTCGCTCCGCCCTATAAAACCCTCCCCCGGTCGACCTCTCCTCCGCCAGAAACCCCCACCGCCACCGACAAGCCCCGTCGGATCTCCCAGCCTCCGCCGCCACCCTCCTCGAGCCTCGCCGCTGATGCCGCACCGCCCTCGCCAGCCTCCGCCCGCCTCCTCCGGGGGCTCCCACCAGTAGTAGCCGCCCCGCCCGCCTCCGGCCGCCCGAGCCCCTGCGCCGCCTCCCCGCGCGCCGCCGCCTCCAACCCTCGTCGTCCCCGGCCTCCCTCCGGCCAGCTCCGCCGCCGCCGGCCATCAGAAGCCCTAAACCCTAGGTTGAACAGTACCCGGATGTGACTCACTTCGTGTCGAGTCGACACGAGGACACGCAAATCCTCGATTCACGGAGCCCTGTTCAGGTAACCCGTTCTCTCTGCTCGTTGACCCATTTTCGATTCTGTCTGTTGTAACGCGAACCCTGCGTGACCCTCTCGATGCCCGTGCAACCCGCTCGGTGCATCGCGTCCTGTGGCGATCGCGAACCGCGATCCAAAAACAGGAAAAATAACGCCCTGTTCCACCCCGGAACTGAGTACGCCCCGCCAAACGGGACGACTTGGTAGCGTGCGGTCTTCACCGATACGTGCGCGCCGTTGATACGGACGTGCGGAATTTCGCAGAAGTTGATTTGGATGTGCGTGCACACCGGAATCAACGCGTATAAGCCACAACGTCCCATATCTGTCCATTTTGGAATGCGTCGTAACTTTGTGTACACACGTTGGATCGAAACAAAACTTGCGCCATCGGACTCATAGCGATACGCTGGTCCTGTGACCCAAGTTTGGTTAGATTCTGAGAACGTTGACAAAATCACGTATCGTGGGCCCCATAGGCTCCACTTGACGGGCGATTTTGTGATCGGCTTATCGGAATCCAATTCTGGAAGTTCCGTTGGGTTCGTATCATCGTTCTGGACTTGTTGACACTAAGTTTGACAAATTTGGAGAACTTTGTTCCTCACACGTTTTTGGGTGCAAAGCGGCTACATGTGGACCCCGCTTTGACCAGAAATTGTCATTTTTGCCCTTGTCTCCAAATTGGACCCAAGGACAGGCGTTTCTAGCTATTTGATATTTTCTGAATCTGATGGTAATGTTTGTTTCAGCATCCGGGGACGTTCCTGGAGATTTCACGATACCAGAGCTACAGTTGGAGCCAAAACCACAGGCAAGTGTACCTTGCCAAAACGCGTAGTCCTTATTACTTATTTCCTTGGCTTATATATATATATATATATATATATATATATATATATTGTGGTACATGCTTGACCTAGGACCGTGTGACTTACTTAGCGTTCGATTAATAGTCGGGTGCCAACACCGTACGCGGCGTTGTGTATTGTCATCTAGACATGGATACCGAGACCCCATATTTCTCGTACTTGTCCTATCAAGTACATCATAACCCAGGACACTTGACACTATTCATGAGACAGAATCTTCCTGAGATATTCATGGTGATTCTGTATAGGATACATGTTTCATGACATAGACATTATATTCTTAGATCTCATTATGACTTGTTGTATTAGTTATGATCCTGCGTGGCATGGACATGAGACGTTGTGTACATGAGACGCATGATTACATTGGATGGGAAGAGACACACAGGCTACAGGTTGACTATATTGTGCAGGCGTCTCAGTCTCTCTCTGAGCTAGACAACCACATGATATCACTACTACCGGCTCTCCGACACAGAGCTTGTAGTGGTCTCAGCCTGAGTTCTAGTGCTGCTCTTATCTTGCATTTCACTTAGCTGGTTATATAGTTTACACTATTGAGACACACAGGCTACAGGTTGACTATATTATGCCGGCGTCTCAGCCTCTCTCTGAACTAGACACCCACATGATATCACTGCTACCGGCTCCCCGACACAGAGCTTGTAGTGGTTTCAGCCTGAGTTTTAGTGATGCTCTCAGATTGCATTTCACATAGATGGTTATATAGTTTACCCTATTTATTTTATTTACTATTACACTACATTTTGGCTTGTATCTTCTGTACCTTGTTACGTCCCTCTGAGGACCTGGTCCCTTGCCAGTTTTGCAGCATAGACCGCTGTGGAGCCGGTTTGGAGTTGCTGATGTGTGTTGCTTTGTCATGCAGGGATTTGGTGCCAGGTACTTACATCTTTTCTTCCAAAATATTGGTTATTATTCATATTGTTTATTCATCTGCTGATATAGCCTAGTTTTATAGACTCACATTCATTTTTGAGTCTATTCGAGCTTATGGGTTACTGGCGACCGACTTTAGCACATGTAGCTCATTCTTGTATATTCTGCTCATTGTGGATTAAGGCATGGATATTTATATTCACTTGATTATATAGATAGTGACCCTTTTAGTACAGCTTATACGTATTCGAATCGGACCAGAGTCTGGTCGAATGCGTAGCTGGCATGTTACGTATGCCTAGTCCTACGTATTTTGGAACTGGGGCGTGACAGTAGGAATACCCAATCCAAATCTAAATCCATTAACATATTCCTATTATATGTAGCAATACCCAATCCAAATCTATTGAGGTATTCCTATTATATGTAGGAATACTCAATCCAACTCCCGAATATTTTCCACATAGGTTGGGAACCCCACCCATTCCAACAAATCTCCCCCTTCACAACTATGTGGAGGGGGTCGTCATCCCGATGATCCGCCTACAGTACTCAAAATTTTCCCTTGGAAGAATCTTTGCAAACATGTATGCTCCGTTGTCATCCTTATGAACCTTCTTAAGCACCGCTTGCTTCTTTTCAACCACATCCAGTATCCAATGATATCGGGTATCAATGTGCTTGGACCGGCTATGAAATATCTGGTTCTTCACAAGGTAAATTGTACTATGGATATCGCATAGCAAAAGGTACTTCTCTTGCTTTAGTCCCATTTTCTGTAACAACTTCTTCATCCACAACAACTCCTTACAAGCCTCCATCGCCGTAAAGTACTCTGCATCTGTTGTTGATAAGGCAATACACTTCTGCAATCGCGACTGCCACGATACTACTCCATCAGCAAATATTATCACATAGCTCAAAGTTGATCGCCTCGTGTCTACATCTCCAGTCATATCAACATCAGTATACCCAACCAGCTTTGGCTCGTCACCACCAAAAGAAAGTCTCCAATCGGCAGTGCACTGAAGGTATCGTAGAATCTATTTGACAGTACTCCAATGTATTCTTACAGGATTAAAAGTATACCTGCTAATTGTGCTAACCGCGTGAGCGATGTTTGGCCTCGTACACACCATATCATACATAAGACTCCCTACAACTGCGGCATTTGGTGTCACGCCCCTATCCCCGCAAGGGGGCTGATCGCCCTCGTATGGCGCCTTACAGAACCGATCGTCCTTGCATGGGTGTGATACCGTGTAAGCCTAAGTTGCACTTGCACAAGTCCAAAGTTTTGAACAAGGGCAAGTAATCTATTCAAGACGAAAGTAGCGGCACAATATTGCAAAAAAGTAAAGAACATAATGGCACAAGAAAATAAGCTCTTTATTGATATTCAAGACGTGTTACAAGCGGTGCTTGGTCGAGATTATAATTCGCTCAAGCTTTCTCTCTCAATTATAATGACATCATTTCATACATTATATTCCTTTATATAAAAGCATATCAAAATATCTCGATACGGCTTAAGGCGTCGACTCTAGATTTTTGGGTCCTGAGGATGAGGATATGCTATCGCTTCTTCGGACGATCCAGTACCTGCGAACAAGCAAACTGGTGGGGGAGGGTCAGCACTTTGGGAAAAGTACTGGTGAGTATAAAAGTAACGAACAGAAGCAACACTCTCTAAAACTTACACTAAGTAAGCATGTATCAAAATATTACATTACTAGTGATCTTGCTACTTTTTACCTAGGTTCATTTCATGCAGCACAAAATTAGAGTCAGATTACTTCTTTCGAAAATATATCTTTGAAAATAATTTGCATATTCAATACATTCAAGCATACAATAGGGGCAATTATCATGCAATGTGCAACATGTATCGTGAGCCATATTCATTAACTCTTAGAACAAAACAATCTCTAGTGGACTATTCTTCTCAGTTCAAGACAAGGTGCATCTAGTGGACTTATTCAATTTAGTTCGATGGATAGTAGCATATTCAAGTAAAATATGCAAGTCTAGGAGCAATACAAAATAGCAAGCACAAGTTCAATAATGAGTATATTACTTATTCAGTGATTCTTACCCTTCGCCGAACAGTTATCCCTACAGTAGACATACAAGTTAGCAATAATTTGCATATATGAATAAGGTTCAATTTCATGTTTGTCCCTGTATCAAACAGTTAAGTATGCAGGAAGGCTAACCTAGTATGTGCCCTAACTATATGATGGCCCCCGAGTGTGGATCCCTGGGATTAGCAATTGGGACGTACAAGCCCTTCTCACTAATGGCGGATTGACTGATAGCTGTTGAGACACATGGTTGCTATACACTAAAATATGCTCAAAATAGCAACCGGGACCCATGGTTCAGCACTACACTAATAGCCACACCTCCCTAATCGCAAGGATTCTAAGCCTCAGGGTGTTCGATTAGCCTCTCCCAGGACGAACGATTCCTAGTGCCCCAGGATACCACTCGAGATATCTGATACCTTGTGCACAAGTTGTCAGACCAATGGATGAATATAATTTTATCAGATAAAGACTATATGATGCACATGTCCATGAACAAGTAAACATTCAATCAAGCGATAGAGCTAGAGCTCTCAATTCTCTTCTATTCAGTCAATTCGATAGGTTCAATCAATTCAATAGGTTCAACCTTCTTTCTTTTCAATCGATCGATAGGTTCAATAGCACATAATACAAGTTATTCAAACAGTTCAATCTTTTTTGTATCAATGACAAGCAAACATATAAACGATCTCTAATTTAAGAAAGCATAGCACGGTTCTTTTATTTCTTCTAGCTAAGCATGTAGTTCTACTCTTGTTTAGCATACCATATATTAACATATTTAATCATTCATTTACTCTTCTTATTAGCATGGCAATGGTTCGTTCGATAGCTATGTCCATGTAACTTAGCATGCAATATTCTATTTTTTTACTTAGCATAGAAAGGTTATTTTCAATGACAAGCTTTTTAATTTCTCTAGTTAAGCATACAGGTCCTCGTTCTATCATTCCCAATGCAAACATTCTCTACTTAGCAACAAGCATTACAAAAAATCAAATTCATTATTAAGGCATGCAAGAATCAGATAATGAAGTTATGGCTACTCACCTAGATCAATCGTCTTGTGTTTCGATCGGAAACTCATCGAGAAGGCTTTTGCTCGAGCCAACAAAGCAATATCTCTTATACATAGTGCTAATGCGAAGCGGGGCACTAAATATGGAACCCGCTCCATATCTTTTTTTTCGTCCTCGGTAGATGGACACTGATCCTCAGTGAACTTAAAGTGAGCCGCAAGGGGGTTACTCACTCTTTTCGACCCGTCCATCCCGAAACGCTAAAGTACCCGGTATATATACTTCATTTGAGACAGGTGTAGCAGCTTTAACTCTCTCTCTCGACTGATCTCCATCCCAAGAATAGTCTTCGCTGTGCCTAAATCCTTCATAGAGAAGGCCACGTCCAGTTGGCTCTTTAACTCCGCTATCCTAGTGATATTCTGACTACCAGTAGCATATCATATACATAGAGCAGTAAAATAATGAAATCATTCTCGGTAAAGTACCTCACAAATATACAGTGATCCGACATCGTCCGTGCATAACCATGCTCCCCCATGAATGACTCAAACTTTCTGTACCACTTCCTTAGAGCCTGCTTCAGATCATACAAGCTCTTCCTCAATCAGCATACCAAGTGTGACTTGCCCTTCTTACAGAATCCCTCTGGCTGCTACATGTACAACTCCTCCTCAAGATCATCGTGGAGGAATGACGTCTTTACGTCCATCTGCTCGACCTCCAAGTCAAAACTGGCTGCCAATGCTAGCACCACCCGAATAGACGACTGCTTGACGACTGACAAAAAGATCTTATTTTAATCCATGTTATTTCGCTGACCGTAGTCTTTAACTACCAGCTTCGCTTTATATCAAGGGCAAGTAGCATTATCTGTCTGATTCACTCTGAACACCCATCGATTTTTTAAAACTTTTTTGCCCTTTGGCAATCACACCAGCTCATAAGTAGAATTGGAATATAAGAAACTTATCTCCTCCTACATAGCCTCCATCTACTCATGTCTATGTTCGTCTTCTATAGTCTTTGTAAAACTTTTGGGCTCTCCCCCATTAATCAACAGCACATACCTACCAGATGAGTATCTCGTATATGGTCGACGCTCTCTATCGCTCCTCCTTAATAGAACCACTGATGTTGGCTATATAACAACAGCCCCCTCCCCTTCAGGACTTCGGCATGCTCATCCTCCTGAGAGTTACACTAACCACCATCAGCAGGTTGATGATTAAGGTTGGGAGCAACTCCATATACTATCTCTCCCATAACTGGATCCTCTGCGATGTCCTCTGGAAACTGCTCGAAGCAAAATGACTCTAAGTCAGACAATTTCTTAGCCTCAGAAGGCATCTCAAAATTCTGAGTGTTGGTCATAGTCTAATCCTCGACAAATACCACATCCCTGCTTCTATAGAGCCTTCTTTCCACTGGGTCGTAGAGTCTATAGCGAAACTCATCCCGACCTTAGCCGATTGTATAACGGCTCTTTGCCGTACCATACTTTGTCAGGAACATCACCCAACAAAGGAGCACTAGAAGATAAATTAATAACATAAGCAACTGTGTAAAGTGCCTTACCCCAATAGCTTTCCGACAAGTTTTCTTCTGACAACAAATACCGTACCTTCTCCATCAGCGTCCTGTTCATGCGCTCCACTACACCGTTGAGCTACGGTATCTTTGGTGGAGTCTTTTGATATCGTATCCTTTGCTCTCTGCAATAAGCATCAAAGGACCAATATACTTTCCGCCTTTGTCGGACCGAACACATAGTAGCTTCTTGCCCGTCTCTCTTTCAACAGAGGCCTAAAACTCTTTGAAAGTGGGTAGCACATGATCCTTGGTCTTTAAGACATAGACCTAAACCTTTCTGGAATAATCATCAATAAAAGTCACAAAATAAGAAGCACCACCAATGGACTTTACCTTCATAGGACCACAAACATCCAAGTGAATCAACTCGAGCAATGCCAATTTTGTCGAACTTGGGTGACTTTGGAAAGATACCCTATTTTGTTCCCTGCCAAACAGTGCGTGCATCTTCCAACTTTGTAGACTTTGGCCCCAGAATCACCTTCCTGGTCACCAAGTATCTCATCACCTTTTCACTGATATGGTTGAGCCATCCGTGCCATAACTCTATAGACGCATCAGTAGTCGCGTTCTGTAAAACCCAGATTTTTCAGAAATTTAAAAAATAAAATTTTAAAATTTTCTGTAATTTTCTTTGATTTTTAGGAATTAAAATAAATGTTCTTATGAATTAAATATTTTTTAAGTATTAAAATATATATTAAAATATTATGAAAACAATATTTTTGGGTGTAAAATAAAATATTAGACATAGGGTAATTTTCCTAGAATTTATTGGACCCAGAACTAGTTTTAAAGACCTAAAAACTTATTTCTAATTAAACCCAAAATAAACCAACCGGTTTATTGAACCAACCCACCTGAACCGGTTTAATTCTGAACCGAACTGGACCAATTAAACCAAACTGGACCCAATCCTATTGGATCGGGTCGGATCTGAACCCGACCCGATCCACTACCCGAAACCCGACCCTAACCCATTCCCCTCTGCACAGTAGCAACCGTTCCCGACCCCGCCGCTTCGCCCCCCGCGGCCGGCAGTTACAGATTCGCCCCCGCCCCCGAGGTGGTTTCGCCTCCCCTGCTCCCCGCGTCTCTCCCTCTCCTGACCGTCCACCTCTTCTCCTCCCCTCTCCGCCACCTATAAATCCCTCGACCCACTCCGCTGCCACCATCAACCATCACCGCCATCACTCGCCCCGCCGACGACCACCCGTCTCTCCTGAACAGCCAGACGAACTTCGGTCGGCCACCCGAGCTGCCCCGACAACCTCCGGCGACCCGCAGGCCGACCAAGCCGTCGCCGCCAGCAAGCCCGCCGGCCGAGCTCTGTCGCGGCGCCCTCGCGTATGCCCAATTTTAGTCGATTCTGAGCCATCGTTCTGGTGAGTTTTCTCTCTCCTCGCTGCCTCATTTTTTGTTCTTTCGACTCGTGCACGAACCCTGCGTGACCCTCTCAACCCCGTGCAACTCGTTCGGGTATCGCATCCTGTGTCGGTCGCAACCTGTTAAATATTTTGTTCTTTCGACGTAAAATCAGGAAAATAAATCCCCTTTTCTGAAAATTCAGAAATTGTCCCAAACTCCCCAGTTCGCGACCGTTTTGCGACCAACCTGTTAAATATTTTTAAAATTAGCTTAAACAGTAATTTAGACCATATGGCCAAGTTTTTAAACCCTATTTTAGTGTAATTTATTGAGCTGTAGTTTGTAATATTTTTGGGGGTAAAAATGACCAAAATATTGGTTATTTAAATACCCTGATTTTTTTGGAACTTGGTGCGCCCCGCTAAACGGGATGACTTGGTCATGTGCGGACTTTACCAAAAGGTGCGCACCGTCAATACGGACATGTGGAATTTTGCAGAAGTTGATTTAGATGTGCGTGCACACCGAAATTAACGCGTATTCGTCGACAACACCCTATATCGGCCATGTTCTGAAACTCATTGTAACTTCGTGTACGCTCGTCGTATTGAAAAGAAACTTGTGCCATCGAACTCGTAGCAATACGCTGGTCCTGTAACCCAAGTTTGGTTCGATTCTGAGAACGTTGACAAAATCCCGTAACGTGGGCCCCACGGCTCCACTTGACGGACAATTTTGTGATCGGCTCATCGGAATCCAGTTATGGACATTCTGTTGGGTTCGTATCATTGTTCTGGAATTGTAGACACTAAGTTTGACGAATTTGGAGAACATTATCTCTGGCATATTTTTCGGTGCGAACCAGGCCACATGTGGACCCCACTTTGACCAGAAACGGGCACTTTTGCCCCTGTGTCCAAATTGGACTTATAGACAGGCAATTCTAGCTATTTGATATCTTTTGAACCTGATGGTAATATTTATTTCAGCAATTGGAGGAGTACCTACAGATCCCGCTGGTACCAGAGCAGCAGTTGGAATCCAAGCACCAGGCAAGTGTACCTTGCCATACTTGCAGCATTTGTTTATACTATTATCTTGATTTATTACTGTAATATCTATGTTCAACCTAGGACCGTGTAACATTACTTAACGTCCGAATAATATTCGAGTGTCAACACCGTACGCGGAGTTGTGTAACGTCACCTAGAGATGGATATCGAAACCCTATATATTCTCGTGCTTGCCTTATCAAGTACGTCATACCTCAGGACACCTGAAACAATTCATGAAACATAATCTTCCTGAGATATTCATGGTGATTCTGTATAGGATACAGGTTTTGTGACATATACTTTATACACATGCATAGATATCATTATAACTTGCTGCATTAGATGTGATCTTGCGTGTCATGGACATGAGACGTGTGATTACATTGGATGGGGAGACACACACAGGCTACAGGCTGATATATATATATATTTATTATTTTTAGGCCTTAGACTCTACATCAGAGCTAGGCACTCTACTAGTGATATTACTACTACCGGCTCCCCGACACCGAGCTTGTAGTGGTCTCAGCCCGAGTTCTAGTGATGCTCTCATCTTGCATATCACTTAGCTGGTTATATAGTTTACCCTATTGATTCATTTATTATTGCACTGCATTTATTATGGTTTGAGTTATTTTTGTACCTTGCTATGTCCCCTGAGGACCTGGATCCGAATTATGTCCCCAGGTATAGCAGAGGAGTTCTATCCCGAGGTATATGGAGCAGGAGCAGGAGCAGACACCGAAGCTGAACCGATCCCCGAGGACGAGGTGATCGCTGAGGATTTCTCCTGAGTACCTGCTTATTCTATACTCAATATATGTTATTGTTAGACTCTTTCATTTCTGGTCTGTTGAACCATTGTATCAAACTCATTATTGGGTTGATCCCCGAGTTATGTTTTATTGAGACGATGTTGATTTATATTTCATATTGCTGTATTCATTTCTGTGGATGAGATTAGTATATTAGACCCATATTGTTGTATTACAGCTTAAGTACACCCTGATAGGTCCATTAAATTAGGTTTGCCCATCGGTGTGTGCTGCTGGCCATTGCCACGTGTCTAGTCCCTCGATATTTTGGGACTGGAGCGTGACATGGTTTTTGTGGTGGCCTATGCAGGTCAACGACTAAAATTGGTTCGGTTTCAACTTAGGAATCAAACAAGCCTGCGACAAAGATATGATAAGTTATAGGATCTCATCCACTTGATTGAATCGTTCTTGATATCTATATCGAATTCAAATTAAATTCTTGACATGCATCCTACCTTGATTCCTCTGTGCACCTCTTATAGTTTATTTTGGATGCAGAGTAATGGATCCACGAGCAAACGACAAAACTCCTGCAAGAACACCACAAGGTGCTGTAGCCACCTACGGAGAAGATGAAGTGACGCTATTGAGTGGAGATCCCTCCACTCACCGAAGCAGTCAAGCAAATCAACATGCCTCAAGAATCCAGCAAGATGATATTCTGCCACAGTTTACTCCCCCAATACCCGTATTCCCACAAGGGCAGGCTATGGACGGGTATCAGATATTACAAATAATCTACGCAATGATGCAAGCTCAACAAGAGGCTCTGCGAAACAGCCCAGTAATCGCACTAGAGCTGGCAAATCTACCAGCACGACGACCATCGACGGGATTTATTATCGATTTCTGCCAGCTGAAGCCTCATACCTTTTCTGGCAAGGAGGATCCCACTGAAGTTCATGAGTGGCTCACAAACACTTAACATCAATTAGAAGAAGCTGAGATTCCAAGGGAACATTGGATGACTGCCGTCCGGATGCAACTGACGGGCAATGCACATCACTGGTGGCTATCTGAGGAGAGACGGCTTGGACCAGACTGAGTCACTTGGGAAGAGTTCTCCAGACTCTTTCAGGAGATGTACATTCCAGCTATTGCTCGGTCCGAACTTCGGGACAAGTTCAATCGTCTCACTCAAGACAATATGATAGTAGAAGAATACAATGCGGAGTTCATCCGTCTGAGTCGCTTCGCACCTACCTTGATCCCGACAGAAGAGGAGAAGGCTGAAAAATTAACTCTGTATACACTTAGCAAACTCGTTACATAGCATCTCATTAGTAGATCTAAATATGATATCATCAATATATATTTGCACTAATAACAAAGAATCAACAGAAGTATTTATAAAAAGGCTAGTATCAATTTTTTCTTTTGAAAAACTGTTTCCAAGTAGAAAAAGGATAAGACGTTCATACCAAGCACGAGGGGCTTGTTTGAGTCTGTATAGAGCCTTTCATAGCTTGAATACGTGGTCAGGGTATTTAAAATCTTCAACCAGGGGGTTATTTACCAAAAATATCTCTTTGATAACACCATTTAGAAAAGCACGTTTGACATCCATTTAAAAAAGTTTGAAGTTATGAAAACTAGCAAAAGCGCAAAGCATTCGGATAGATTCAAGTCTAGTAACAGGAGCATAAGTCTCATCGTAGTCGATACATTCCTCTTGGTTGTATCCTTGAGCTATGAGAGGTGTTTTGTTACGTGTAACTGAACCATCCTTATTTAATTTATTTCAGAAAACATATTTAGTACCAATGATCGAATAATCATTAGGTTTAGGAATAAGTTCCCAAACTTGATTACGTTCAAATTTGTTGAGTTTCTCTTGCATATCAGAAATCTAAAATTCATCAGCAAAAGCTTCATCGTATTTTTAGGTTCTATTTGAGAAACAAAAGAAATATTTGCAATAATATCTCTATTTGAGAAATGTGTACTTACACCTTTCGATACATCACCTATTACCAAGTCTTCAGGAAGATCTATGGAGAACTTTAGTCTCCTTGGCAAACTTTTTGAATGACTTATATTGTTTGTATCTTCAGATATCTTGTTAGTTGCTAGTTGACAACCTTCATCGTCGCTTTCGTTTAGTGCTTGAGTGTTGTGTTCATCAAATATAACATTGATTGATTCTTCAACAGTCAATAAGGTTTTGTTGAATACTTTGAATCCTTTACTTTTGGCAGCATAACTGAGTTGATTGATTTAAAAGAAGATTTAGTAGCTTTATTATTTTCATAGTCAGCACATACCATATCTTTCTTGAAAGTAATCTCTGGTAAGACTCTTACGAGTTTTTTTGTAGAAAGTCTTGCAATAGTGTCCATGTTTGTGTGTCCTAGATGCATATGCCATAGCCAGCTATCATCTTTATTGGCGTATAGATATTTGCTTGAATTGGCAGTATCTTTTGCAAGATAGAAAATATATATATTGTCTTCCCTGATCCCTTTAAAGATAACAATACCAGTGGATCTTTCATAAATAGAACATTTATTTTTAACGAAGTTAAAACCACCATGGTCAGCTAGATGACTGATATTGAGTAGGATGTATTTTAATTTCGTTACTAGATAAACGTCTTTTATGACAGGTGTAGAAGCATAAAAAATACGCTGGATGGATATACGCAGCATGTTCATACAGGACATCGTATAAAGATGACCTCAGAGCCATCAACTTGCAACAGAGCTTCTCCGCTGAGCACAGCGTAAAATATAAGCTCAAGGACCATCCATGTAGTGCAATATGTCCAGGCTGCTTCAGCGTAAAAGAGGTGCTACATCGCCTTCATGGTGTAAAAACCCATCCACTTTCAATACAGCATTGAAGTGTACGAGGAACGCTTCGTGTTCTTCAAAATGAACCTGTCAGAGCATGCAATGAACCTGATATCTCTGCTCCTGACAAAGAGTACTGCACGACTATCGAAGCGACGGGTATCATGATGGCGCGGCACTGCAACCCAGGCTGTCATTTACTGCCATTTCCTTTGCATAAACCACTTTTTCACATACGAAGGAATATGCCGCCTTGTTTTACACAGGCATATGTGAGCTGTTTATGCTCCGCGGAAGACAAACAGCCTGCCACGTCAAAAGCTGCACTTCGTACAGGGCTCGAGGCACGTCTCTACATTTAATGCACAGAGCAATGACAGTTTCTCGAGGCACGTCTCTGCATTTAAAGCACCGAATACTGATAGATGCCTGAGGCACGTCTCTACACTTGAGGCACAGAAGGGTGGCAGACCTTCAAACCACGCCTCCTCCTTTAATGGCGGATCTCCGCATTTAATGCAGGAGATTTGATTAAATATCACCGAACCGTCGTTTAGTGGCATCCCCTTTGCGTAAACTACTCTTACGCATATAAGGGAATACGCCGCCTTGTTTTACACAGGCAGACGTGAGCTTCTTACGCTCCGCAGAAGGCAAACATACCGCCACATCAGCAGTCACTCTTCGTACAGGATTCGAGGCGCGTATCTGCATTTAATGAGCATAATGATGGCAAATCTTAAAGATAAGTCTCTGCATTTAATGCGCAGGATGAGGGCAGATATCTGCATTTAATGTAAGAGATTTGATTATATCTCCAAGAGCCATAATTCCGGCTAAAACGTCTACATCGTCTCGGCTTCTACGCCTGTTCGGCTTCTATACCCACTTGGCTTCTACGCCTGCTCGGCTTCTATGCCCACTCGGCTTCTACGCCTCCTCGGCCTCTATGACCACTCGGCTTTTACGCCTGCTCGGCTTCTATGCCTACTTGGCTTCTATGCCTACTCGGCTTCTATGCCTACTTGGCTTCTATGCCATGGTGATAGTCATTTGGCTTCTACGCCAACCTCTTCTACACAAGGGATAACTACCTACGTGGCTTCTACGCTGTGATCTTCGTAGCAGATATACGCATTCTGTCCCTTAGTTGGACGTGCTTCACATGCTCACTCAAAAGGTCATTTATACGCAGGCATTGGTTATTTTAAACCATCGTGTAAAAGGGTGCTGTACTTTCCACTACTCGGTTTCTACGCCGACTGTGTGGTCACTGTCACTAAAACTCTATAAATAGAGACCTCTATCAATGAGAAACAAGGTCGACAAATTGGAGGGTCGAAGAAGTCAGGTCTAAAAACTGATCAAGAGATCCAGTACCAGATCCAACGGTCGAGAGAGAGAGAGAGAGAGAGAGAGAGAGAGAGAGGAGAATCCAGAGCTCAGGCGAAGAGAAGGGATCGACGACTTTGGCATTGGGCATCCACTCACTTTAGCAACCTTCGAAGCTGCTACCTGTCTTCCATGACACTTCTTCAACATCGTGTGGTCCAAGGGCTAAAGTGATCGACTGCAGATCAGACACCTATAGCAATATTCACCCAGATTAAATAAATTGTACTTAGACATCCTCGTGTAGGATCAAATTTGTACAATCTTGTTTGTAAACATAAAAGAAGGGCGGGTCTTCGCACAAGACCTCGTTTTCCCGCATTCATCAAATCTTTTCTCGTTTATTATTCTAAACAAGATGGCGACTCTGCTGGGGAGATCTTTCTCTTCTGATGAGGAAGCTATTGCTCAACACGATACGGTATCCGTGGGATCCGTGAAGAAGATACTGGTCGTCCAGTTCGACCAATCGGCCTACGAAGACATGCTTCGAGCAGGGGGTAGCTCTTACTCCCTCTCCGTCCAAAGCAACAGGAAGCCGCGCAAGGTCTGGATGCCCAAGACATCCTCTGCCATTCCTGTGGAGTCTCCGATCTCTCCGATCTCTCCGATCTCTCCGACCAATGAGGTTGTAGCTTTGCTCCCTCCGCGCCTTGCGCATAAAATTCAGTCGCCTGTCTCTGGCAGGACCAAAAAACTTCTGGCAAAGCCTCAGCGCTAACCCAGAAGTATAATCCGCGCCTTGCGCATAAAATTCAGTCGCCTGTCTCTGGCAGGACAGACAAAACTTCTGGCAAAGCCTCAGCACTAACCTAGAAGTATAATCTGCACTCTGCACATAAAATTCAGTCTCCCGTCCCTGGCGGAACAGACGAAACTTCTGACAATGCCTCAGCGCTAGTCCAGGAGCCTAAACCGCGCTCTGCGCGTAAATTTCAGTCTCCCGTCCCTTGCAGAATAGACAAAATTTCTGATGATGCCTCAGTGCCAAATCAGGAATCACAAACGCGCTCCGCGCATAAATATGCATCTGTCTTCCGGGGAAAGGCAGATGATCCCTGCAATCTACGCAAGGGAAAGCAAGCGGCGGACTACTCAACTTCACGACCTTTACGCCAGCAAAAGAACAAGCGATCATCTTCTTCTGTAGCTCCTACTGACCTGCGCAATTATTTGATCCAGAAGCGCAGGGAGAGGGGATCTTCCAGCATGTCTATTATGCCTCCTAGCGAGTACTATTGTAATAGTCATAAGATTATAATTAATTGTTGCTGTTCTGAAGCAAAACGATCGATTTTCGACCGGTTGAGCTACTCTCCATCTTTCCAGGAAGAAGTGCCCACGCATGCATCTGTGAACATGGCTTCACACGTACCTAGAGAAGGGTCAGGCTCAAGACGTCATCCCTCTAGATCTCCGGGCCGAAGGAGATTCAACATGCTCCTCAGGAACACCGAAGCTGGGGTGTTCCAAAACACTCGTTCGAGGTCGCAACAACCAGCTTCGTACTCTTCTGATTCCGATGCCGGGGGTCGCCAGTCTCCCGAATCAGACGCAAAAAGTATAGAGTCAACTTCTACAGAGACCTATACTAATCTTTCAATGACACCCAGGGAGATGGGAGTTTATGCCATTGGAGATGAACACGAGGAGGCTTCCCCATCCGGGAACACTGAGCAGCGCATCACTATACTAGAGACGTCTCTGAAGGAAATGCAATCCATGATGGAGAACATGCACCAGATGATGCTAACTCAATACGCAGCTGCCATGGCTCCAGCATTGGCTCCTCCAACTCAGATACGTGTGGGGGTGGACTTACCACCATCCAACACGATCCAAGAGCCTGCTCTAGATCAGGAGTCAGCAGTTCCTCCGCTTTCTCACTCGGAGAACGTATTATCTCCCACCGGGGTTGCGATGCAATCAACTCCTCATTATTCTATGGTCCCGCCACCGGCTGAAGATCCAATGCAGGAAGTATGGGAGTTGAAAGCCCAATTTGATGCCCTGAAGCACAAAGATCAGCTCAAGAAATTAGGAATCAACCAACCTTACCCAGCTATCTGGAAAGAGGTCCCTTTTCCTCCAAGATACAAACCACAAACTATGTCTTTGTTCGAGGGAAAAACATCACCGAGTCAATACATGAACTACTTCAGCATGATGACAGTGTTGTTACAAGGGAACGACGCCCTCCTCACTCGGGTGTTCAAGGGCTGTCTCTCGGGAGTAGCTTACCAGTGGTACCGAAGTCTGGCGGACAACTGCATTACTTTCTTTGAAGACTTCAAGGCGTTATTCTTCTCGCGATTCTATGAAGGAGGGATGGACATGTCTATGTCCTCTCTCATCGAAGTCAAGCAGAAGGAAAAAGAGAGTGTTCGTACTTTTATCGAACGTTTTCGTCGAGCAATTTGCAAATGCCTCCAGGAGTCCCAAACTCGGCGTTGGTCGACATCTGCAGGAAGAACCTTCTCCCCGTGATCTCGGTGTTCACAGGACCATATCAGTTCCGTGATTGGACCTCGTTCATCATCTCAGCGGTAGCCGCGGAGGACAATAGTCAGAAGGCCCGCGATAATGGCATCATGATCTCGGCCTTTGATAAAGGCAAAAGGTCATCCTCCAACATCGACCATCCTCGAGGTTCCAAGGGTAAAGAAGCTCTGGCAATCAACACGTCCAGGCAAAAGATGGTGGCTACCACGCAGACAAAGCCTGGGACTTCCAGGCCCATCGAGGTATACTCTTTCGACGACGACGATATTCCAAGCATATTCGAATGTCTCGTCAAAAGCGGCAAGATTACCCTTCCCGAAGTAAGACGGCCCAATGAGGCCGGCATTACCAACAACCCCAAGTACTGCATCTTTCATAGGTACATACACCACCCCACCAAGGTGTGTTATATACTAAAAAGGAAGATCCAGGAGCTGATCGATGCCAAGGCCATTACTCTGCACAACAGCGAGAAGACGGTCACTGCCAACATGATCTTCCTGTAATTTGGCAATCTGCCTCCCCTAGAGATCCCGGACGGTATTATGCCCATTTCCCGGACGACGATGAACATCGTTAATCTCCCTCCAGCTAGAGGTCAAAATCATGACCTGCTACCACTAACTACCCAGCGAGGCGAGACTATGTGGGTTCATCCAGATCTGGTGCCAGAGATCGAGAAAGAGACTCAAGCTGCTAAGGCTAAGTCTAAAAAGAACTCAAAGTACAAACCGTGTCACATGATTACGGTACACTCGGCATCAGAAGACGAGGTCTTGGCTACTGGAACCCGCTCAGGAAAAGCCTACCTCCAGGACTATGGAGCCAGCCAAGAAGATGTATCGGCAGACGCTTCAGCGGCCAAACCTTCAGAACCGGAATCCGTCGTACCAGAGGCCGGTCCTTCAAGACCAACTTCGACGGACAAAGGGGAGCAAAAAGAAGTGCGCTTTGATAAACCTGTGAAAAATATTCAAAACAAAGGTTTAGAGAAGCCATACAACTTCGACATCCTGGCCCAACTAGCTAATACACCAGCCAGGCTGTCCATTTTTGAGCTACTCAGGCTCTTTCAGGACACTCGTCAAGCCCTAAGCGAAGCATTGATGCAGGCGGATGCAAACTTGACCCATCTCAAGTCCCCTGACGAAGAACCCGTGGCGTGTCCTCAATGCCACAATGTGATGGAGGTGATCCCAAACATCACTTTCACTCAAGACGACATGCTGTTGAAACATAATAGGCATGACAGACCCCCTCTGCTCAAGTGGAATATGGCAAAAACCCCATTCTGACAAAACTACTTCCAAAGCGAAACTAGTGGGATCGTATTCTATCATGTCCATATAACCTCTGAATAGATGTATCCTGCTAAAACTTACCGAGAGTATATCACGTCCATATTACCTCTGATATCACTGTCACCCCAAACCTATCATTTACATTCCAAAATGATGGGTCTACAAAGTCAGATGAAAGCCTCTTTATTATTCCCAAAAAGAAGCAGAAGTACATGGAAAAGCAAAAGCAAAAGTACATCATTTAGGGGGAATGGTCAGGTCACGAAGCTGCTGCGCCAGTACGGCCATCCGCTCAGTCCTGGAATCTAAGACATCATGGCGAGCCCGCTCCAGTCGTGCCTTGTCATTGCTCATGAGGGACAGTTCAGCTCTAGCCCGAAGAAAACCAACACGAGCGGCATCTGCACGCGCCAAGTTCTGTTGTGCTACGCCCAATCGGCTATCCACCACAACTAGAGCTTCCGACGACTAAGAAGTCCACTCTTTTACCTGAGCGAGTTTCGTTTCCAGCCTGAGGACCCTCGCTACATTCCCTTCATGCTCGGCCTGGCACTTCGTTCGAAGAGCAATGGTCTCCTCCAGGACGACTTTTCCTTCATCCATCTCCTACTAATGTGTCTGGATGGATTTATTTACGCCTGCCATCTGTTTGGCAAGCCACGCAGTCATGGAGTCGTATCTAGCCTGGACCAGATCTTCAACATTGCCTTGAGCTAGCTGCAAGTATTCGTTAATGGGTTGCTCCAAACCGTTAACTATCTCCTCCAGTGTTTCAGCTAGCCCAGTATCGTCGAATTCTTGGATCGGCATTATCGCCGACTGGGAGGACCTCTTCAGCGACGCAAAGCTCAGATTCTTCGCCAGCACCCTTGATATTAACATTTTTAAAGTGGTGTAGAAGATATCAGTGTACTGCCCGATCAGCACAGCTAGATCCGGTTGGACACTGGGGGTAGCCTTGACATTGGCAAATCTCCCTCCGAGAACAACCGCAGACGATGTTGCCACGGCCGTCGCCTCAACAGGTGGTGCGACGAAAGAAGAAGCGCCAACACCGGACGAAGATACCAGCATACTCAAAGGAGATATTGTCGCAATGACAGGCTCGTCCTCCTCTTGAGATATCGAAACCTCGTCGACTGGCGAGCCGGCACCCGAAGATGCTTCCTCTTCAAAATCAGCCACATCCGTGTCGCCGCCAGAGCCAAAGGGCGCATCTACACTGCCCTCCCCAAAGAGGTCTTTCCCTGAAAGGAGGACGAAAGGAAGTTAATATCAGCATAATGTTAACTTTCCTAAAAGAAAAGGCATGAAGATGACATTTACCCATGGCTGACGACATATATGTCGCATCTGCAGCCTGTACAGCTAAATCTTTCCTTAATGATGCTAGGCAAGCTATTATACCTGGAGAAGGGGGTTCTCTAAGGAGCACTGGCGAATGCTCTTCCAGGTCCTCGTCAAATTCCGACCGAGGCTCATCGGCTGGAATCTCGCCAGATGCACTGGCAGACACGGCAGGAGTCTCTCCCGATGCCGATCCACATAAAGGTATTCTCAGCCCCGAAGGCGACCTCGTTCCACTAACTGAAGCAGTAGCAGCGACGGAAGCCTCCAGCAGAGATTCTCTGGCACCACCAGCCGGAACATTAGAGAGTCCCTCTCTAAAAGGCGAGGAACCCCCAATCAAATAATCATCCCCAACATGGGGAGATGCAAGCTCACTTCCAGGAGCCTCAACACCAAGGATCTAGAGAGGACGATTAACCATCTTCTTCTTCCTCTTACGAGGGGAAGTCTCCTTAAGAGTAGGGGCCCTTCGCTTCCCAGAAATCACCAAAGGGCCTGCAGGCAGAGGAACTTCACCCCTCGATACCGCCACCAGAGGCTCATCTGGATTGACAAACTCCTCACCCTCGTCAGAAGAAACCGAGGGGACTTTGACTCTTCCCCCAGACTTAGAGGAGGGCACCCTAAAACTTCCATGCATGTTAAAATCGCGATGGAAGGTGTTCATTGCCACATAGAACTGGGCATACGAGTGCAGGATACGCAGCTCCGTGGAGAGTGTAATAACCGGCACGGTAAAAATTGCTCCAGTGCAGCCCATGAGGAAATATCGCCATCCTCTAGCTCCATCAATGAGTCCACCCCTGGACCGAAAGCTGGTGACGGCATTGCCCATATACAACTGATCATACCCAAACTGCCTGGCAAACCGACTAGGCAGGTAGGGCTCCAAGAAGCAATGGTCTTCACTCCTGTACAGTAGATAGGAAGGTCTAATACAGACCAACCAATTAAAAGCTTCAGGAGAAAGATTGGTCTTCTCTCTACCGAAATCTTCAAGCCTAATCCCCGATTGATTGCGATGTACGGAGGGAACAGTGCAGAAGATCTTCCAGCTGTGACTGAAGCCCAGTGCCAGCTGACAGTCTAGAACCGTGGCTACGTTCCAGGAAGATTTCTGGTAGTTCAGCAAGAAACTAGCCCCCGAACTACTGCCGGAGCTGGGAGACATAACCCGGGGGTTATGAAGAATTAACCATCCCATCATATACAGGTATGGTAATTCTATCCTGGGAAAGCTATCACGCCGAGCATCATCGACGAGCAGCCCATCAGTCATGGCCCTCAGGCCAGCTTGAATACGGCACACCATGGCAGGGAGCAAGCCCAGTCTTGCCCCAAACACCAGACGCACTATAGGCCATAGCGTGTTACAGTGAATGCGGTCTACAGATGCGACGCCAGGTACCACCACTCTGCGCAGCCATATGGAAAGGAAGCCAGCCAGTTGAGCTTCCCTGGACAGAGGCCTGCGGCAGCGCCTCAAATAACTATAGGCCTTAGTGCCTACAGGATACTGTCATATCCCCTCGTCGAGGATCAAGTCCGGAGCCCCAGCATCCACTATGATATCGTCGACTACCTGAGCATTGAGCGCGCTTAGAGGATTCACAAGCAGATCCTTGCCCTCCAATACCTTCTCCGGCTTAGCAGTCCTGGACCGGTGAAAGAAGAGGTAGGACGTCCATTTGCTGATGTGAGCCAAATCTGAGGGCTCATCATAAAAAGTGGTGCAGGCAAGGTAATGGCACATCAGCTCCTGATAGACCTCCACTACCCAAGAGTCTGAATCCCCCAGCTCCCGGTTCGTGGGAACATACTCTTCATATGGAGTATCCCCCATCGACAGTCTCGAGATCTCTGCCATCTCATGGAGGGCCAATCCCAACTCCCCCAGTGGAGTGGCGAAAGTCCCGGTGAGCGAAATATATTGCTCCATCAGTTCCAGGAACAGGTTGGGGTTAGGAGGTAATCCAACACTGGTAGCACTCACAGCTGCAAACAGACCAATGTTCTCCAACTCGGTCTGAAAATGCTTCAGGGCCCAATCAACTAAGAGAGTCCATCGAAGGTTTGAAGGGGTGATCCACCCACCGCACCGAGGGTTCACCTTAGGGTATACTCCCCCGTGCCCCATAAAATCATTGCAGAAAGTCGGTAATTGGACCGGCTGGATCACTAAGCTGTCTTCACTCGGGACACTGCCCGGGTATAGTCCCCTGAACACCATCACATTACCGGAAGGACGGCTAACAAATGACCCCTGATCAGCTCCTTTCAGATGAAAGATCTTCCCCGGCCTGCCGTGAAGATCGGGAGTCAGCGTCAACGACATCTTCCTGGGATGTGTGGCATGGAAGAAAGACGAGATGGGATAGTCTCTCGGCATCTTGAGCAGATACAAAACCAAGCTCCCGGTAGGAAAAACCCAGAGTTCTCTCTTGGGCTTCGTTTGGGACTTCTTATCAATCATGTCCCCGAAGAGGAAGGCCGGCTTTATGTATTGGTCCCCGTCTATGTACGTCAGGGGCTCCCCGTTGATCATGCTCAGCAGCATTCGCTCGCCCTGAGCCGATATCAGAATCTCCCTTCCTTCAGGATACTGCGGCCCGGAGATAGGAAATGTCACTTGTGACAGATCCTCCAGATAGTTGGAGTGCAACATCCCGGCAGCAGAACCCATCACATCGGCTAGCGGAGATACATGCAAGTTAACTACAAGAGTACGAGAAAAACACGTAAGTTCCTATAACTAGACAATACAGATCTTGCAGCCTACGCCGAAAAACAACAGTCTGTGCTTTATGCCAGACTGATAAAATTGAGGTATTATGCCAGAATCTTCATCCAGAAGCGTAACACTCAAATTTTATACGCCAATTTTCGACAGTCGAAGCTTTTACGCCGGACTACAAAAATATGGAATTTTTGCGCTGACACATTAGAAATGTGGGCGTAAAATATAAAACGTCTCTGTGCATCATCTTCCTCAAAGAGGCTACAGCACAGGAGATGACCTAGCGCGGTCACGTACAACGTGTGCGAAGGATTTCGGCCGTTCTTCTTCATCCCAAATGCTCTACCTTTTAGGCCGGGTGCACTGCTCGTCAACGGGATACTTCGCTCAGAAGGAAGTTCACCTTGCCAGACCGGAGATGCTCTCACTTGAGCAGAAGAACGAGAAGAAGAATCAACCTTCTTTTCCTTAGTGGAGGAAGATTGTTTCGAGGCCATTACTGGAAACTTCGAAATCTCGGAGAAGAAACAAAGAAGAACTCGAACAGACGAAGGCTTTCTTTCGCAGAAGACGGATGAAAAGTTTTTCTCTCAGAAACTTGGGGTATATATAGAGTTCAGATGGACTCCTCGAATCCCGAACCAAATCACCTAATTAATAATCCGGTTATGATTGGGTACTACGTCAGCCTATTACTCAGAGAAGGCGGACAGTCAGCGAATTTGAAAAGTTTTCGCGCGAGAAAGATACGTGGTTTTTACGCTAAGGGGCTTTTTTTGCTCGACAACTACAGATCTACGGTTTTACGCTCACAGGCTACAAGTCTATGGTTTTACGCCCGGATGCCTTTGTGCTCGGTAGCTTTTATGCTCGAGAGGCTACAAACCTACGACTTTATGCTCAGCAGCTACAAATCTATGATCTCACACTCGGTGGCTTTTTACACTCAGAGGCAACAGATCCATGACTTCACGCTCGAAAGATTTTTTTTTTAGAAGCTACAAATCTACAGTTCTGCACCAAAGAGTTTTCTACGCTCGATAGCTACAAATCTACGGTTTTACGTTCCAATGGCTACAAGTCTATGGTTTTACGCCCGGATGCCTTTGTGCTCGGTAGCTTTTATGCTCGAGAGGTTACAAACCTATGACTTCACGCTCAGGAACTACAAGTCTATGATTTCATGCTCGGTGGCTTTTTACGCTCAGCGGCAACGAACTTATGATTTCATGCTCCACGACTTTCCGTACATCTGAAAGATGCGCAGGCCAGTACAGTACATCTGAACGATTCTCAAAGCGGTCAATTATAGGAGTTCACACAGAAGATACTCCTTCTTGACCTCAAGATACCCTAAGTACCCGAAGCATACAGAGTTCAACTTTGAAAATTACTCTTCTTCATGGGTCGATTCGAAGTTCATCCAGAATCAAGTCTGAATATTTCGTCTACAAAATTAAGATGGCGACTTAGTTGACAGCCAGTTCTCGCCCTGTTCCAAGGGATTTTCGAGAAATCATTCTTGAAGACGATGGTCTGAACAAAAAAATTTTGTTTATCAGAAGTAAAAGACAGTTCAGAATTCTATGCGGTTCCTAACAGCAAGACAGTTCGAACACTCGACTGCTAAGCGGCTTTCTATGCATCCTTAGTTATGCGTAAAAGACAGGACAGGACCTAGCGCTCTTTCTACACAGAGTCAGCGTAAAGAATCAGATGTGTCGAAGCTACACATATTCAGACTTCACAGCAAAGTATGGCAAGATGATCATATGAAGAAAAAGATGATCTTATTAAAATCATGATTACATATGAGGGAAATCCAGTCTACAAGGGTTTTTTCTTCATTTTCGTGGTTACATATGAGGGAAATCCCGTCTATAAAGGGCTTCCTCATCGTCATCTGAAGATCGCACCCAGAATCTGTTTTGCCAGGTTCTTGCATTGGTGAAGATCTTCCTCTTCTTCCATGGCAGTTCATCGACATCCACAGTCGATGAACAAGAAGATGATCAGTGGCGCAAGGATACAGAACTGGGAGTAGGCACATACTGCCAAGAGAAGAAAAGCAGGGTAACTCTGCTTTCTTACATCCGGCGCCACGGAGGTAACGGGAGAAGGCACCACTTGCAAGCTGCCTGGTCAAACACGACCCTTTTTCTCTCCCGAAGAACCACCATACAAAGTTGCTGATTATCCCGAGCAAAGGAGACTATGATATCCTTCCATGATCCATCATTGCAGAGGATATTTGCTCGAAGACACCATCTTTTTCGGCTCCTTACATGCTGGAAGAGCATGATCTCCTTCTTCCTCAAATAGACCCGACGAACTCCGGCCATCATCTCTGTATGGTGAAGGAAGTGTGGGAAGAACAGGAGAACTTCTCAGCCTTTTTATAGTCGAGAGAGAGCACCGATCCCCAATAACTCCGCCATAAAGTCAGCCATGAAAGAACATGTCAGGCTTGACCGTTTCAAGCTCCACTCAGGGCGTTTCAAGTTACGAGGAACGGTTCATGCTTCATTTAAAGCGTTTCAAATTACGAGGAATTTAAAAGCTTTGAAGGGGGTCTTGTAGAAGCATAAAAAATACGCTGGATGGCTATACGCAGCATGTTCATACAGGGCAGCGTAAAAAGATGACCTCAGAGCCATCAACTTGCAACAGAGTTTCTTCGCTGAGCACAGCGTAAAATATAAGCTCAAGGACCATCCGCGTAGTACAATATGTCCAGGCTGCTTCAGCGTAAAAGAGGTGCTACATCACCTTCATGGCGTAAAAACCCATCCGCTTTCAATACAACATTGAAGTGTACAAGGAACGCTTCGTGTTCTTCAAAATGAACCTGTCAGAGCATGCAATGAACCTGACGTCTGCGCTCCTGACAAAGAGTACTGCACGACTACCCAAGCGACGGGTATCATGATGGTACGGCACTGCAACCCAGGCTGTCATTTACTGCCATTTCCTTTGCGTAAACCACTTTTTCATATACGAAGGAATACATCACCTTGTTTTACACAGGCAGATGTGAGCTGTTTACGCTCCGCGGAAGACAAACAGCCTGCCACGTCAAAAGCTGCACTTCGTACAGGGCTCGAGGCACGTCTCTACATTTAATGTGCAGAGCGATGACAGTTTCTCGAGGCACGTCTCTGTATTTGAAGCGCCGAATACTGACAGATGCCTGAGGCACGTCTCTGCACTTGAGGCACAGAAGGGTGGCAGACCTTCAAACCATGCCTCCTCATTTAATGGCGGATCTCCGCATTTAATGCAGAAAATTTGATTAAATGTCACGGAATCGTCGTTTAGTGGCATCCCCTTTGCGTAAACTACTCTTACGCATATAAGGGAATACGCCGCCTTATTTTATACAGACAGACGTGAGCTTCTTACGCACCGCAGAAGGCAAACAGACCGCCACATCAGCAGTCACTCTTTGTACAGGATTCGAGACGCGTATCTGCATTTAATGAGCAAAATGATGGCAAATCTTAAAGACAAGTCTCTGCATTTAATGCGCAGGATGGGGGCAGATCTCTGCATTTAATGCAAGAGATTTGATTATATCTCCAAGAGCCGTAATTCTGGCTAAAACGTCTACATCGTCTCGGCTTCTACGCCTGCTCGGCTTCTATGCCCACTCGGCTTCTATGCCTGCTCAGCTTCTATGCCCACTCGGCTTCTACACCTCCTCGGCCTCTATGACCACTCGACTTCTACGCCTGCTCGGCTTCTATGCCTACTTGGCTTCTATGCCTACTCGGCTTCTATGCCTACTTGGCTTCTATGCCATGGTGACAGTCATTTGGCTTCTACGCCAACCTCTTCTACACAAGGGATAACTACCTACGTGGCTTCTACGCCGTGATCTTCATAGCAGATATACGCATTATGTCCTTTAGTTGGACGCGTGTCACATGCTCACTCAAAAGGTTATTTATACGCATGCATTGGTTATTTTAAACCGTCGTGTAAAAGGGTGCTGTACTTTCTACTACTCGGTTTCTACGCCGACTGTGTGGTCACTGTCACTAAAACTCTATAAATAAAGACCTCTATCAATGAGGAACAAGGTCGACAAATTGGAGGGTCGAAGAAGTCAGGTATAAAAACTGATAAAGAGATCCAGTACCAGATCCAACGGCCGAGAGAGAGAGAGAGAGAGAGGAGAATCCAGAGCTCAGGCGAAGAGAAGGGATCAACGACTTTGGCATCGGGCATCCACTCTCTTGAGCAACCTTCGAAGCTGCTACCTGTCTTCCACGGCACTTCTTCAACATCGTGTGGTCCAAGGGCTAAAGTGATCTACTGCAGATCAGACACCTATAGCAATATTTACCCAGATTAAATAAATTATACTTAGACATCCTCGTGTAGGATCAAATTTGTACAATCTTGTTTGTAAACATAAAAGAAGGGCGAGTCTTTGCACAAGACCTCGTTTTCCCGCATTCATCAAATCTTTTCTCGTTTATTATCCTAAACAATAGGATAGGGAGGAACACCTATATTACCATTACCAATAATGTATCCTCTGAGGTTATTGTCGAAGGAGACATAACCTTCTTTCTTCATCGATAGCGTTGCAAATAGGTTAGCATCACCAGTCATATGTCGTGAGCAACCACTATCGAGAATTCACTTGCTTCTAGCATGAGAGGGTTGGTCCACCTACAAAACGAGTTATAAATATAACCCTTGGTACCCATTTCCTTGAGGGTCCTGCTGTGTTTATTTTTGGTACCCATGCATAAACATTCATATATACTAATTTTCTTGTTCTACAAAATCTTGATATATGTCCCTTTTTACCACAGTTTTGACATATAGCAGTGTGATTTATGTTTGGTGCAGCATGATAGATATGATTATGTGAAGCAGTTCTTTGTGGTCTATATGGATAGAATGCATGATTGTGTGGAACCTTTCTTTGTGGTTTTCTATAATAGAATGCATGATTGTGTAGGATATTTCTTTCTGGTTTTCTATAATAGAATTCATGATTTGTTTGGTTTTATGTGCATGATGATTGCATGAACTATTATGCATGTAGGTAGAAGCATAACTGTGAGTGTTCTTTTGTCTTGCTACGTGTCTCGTGTTAGGTTGGGTAGAGATTTTTTCGATCTGTTTACCCAATCTAATCTTTAACTTTTAGAGGTAGTATATACTTCATCATATTTAGCAGTGAGAGCATCTATTCTACATGCAACAATAGAATACTTCTTCTTTTCAGATTCGAGTTCTTCCTTAAGTTTAGCGTTCTCCTGAGAGCTCTTGTCAAGACTAGCAAGTGTCTCATGGAGGTTAAGCTTAAGTCTAGAATTTTTGTCTAAATCGTTTGAGGTATCCTTTACTTCAATTAGTAGAGATGTTAGTCCCTCTACTTTAGTTTGACATTCTTGAACATCTTTCTTAGCATGCTTGTACTTTTTTCTAAGTTTTCTAAAATTATCAAGCAGATCACTAAAAGCATTACCTAGTTCATCAAAAGTAAAATCATCATAAGAGTTGTTATCTATTACCTGATCAGCTAATTCCATGAAGTATAGGTTTGCGGCTTCTAGAGGATTCTCTTCTTCAGATTCACTAGCTTCACTTTCGTGCCAAATACTAGTGTTTGCATATTTCCGTGATGATGTTCTTCTGGATGAGTAATTATGGCAATCTCCTTTTCTTAAGGTTGGATAATCTTTGTTTATATGCCATGTCTTCTTACAGTTGTAGCATATAGGCCCTTTATCTCTGTTGTTAGTTGGCTCCTTCTTCTTTGATTTCTCAAGCTTTACAAATTTCATGAAGTTTCTGGTGGTCAGGGCAACTTCCCCATCTTGAGACTCATTATCGTCGGAGTTATAGTTGGTGATCTTTTTGTGATGTGCCTTTAGAGCGATCGTCTTCTCCTTGGGAGTGGGTTGTTCAAATTCCTTAAGATCCAGCTCGTGAGTCATCAGCTTGCCCATGAGTGCCTCGAGGGTCATCGTGGTAAGATCATTTTCTTTTATGATTGTGGTGGCCTTGGAATTCCAGTTCTTGGTGAGTCCCCTGAGTACTTTGCGAATCTTCTCGTGATTGTTGTACTCCTTGCCGAGTGATAATAGAGGGTTGACGATGTCGAGGAATCTCGTGAACATTTGAGTGATCGTCTTATTTTTCTTTATCTAGAATACTTCATACTCTTGTGTTAGACAACTTATTTTTAATTCCTTCACTTGGGAGGTTCCTTCATGAGTGACCTTGAGAAGTTTCCATACTTCGTGCGAAGTTTCGTAAGTGGAGACCTTGTTAAATTCACTTCTGTTTACAGCAAAATAGAGCGTTAATAGCTTTAGCATCAAGACTAACTTGTTTATTTTTGGTGTCTGTGTACTTATCATGAGGTTTCTCTATTAGGTTACTTTCTATGACTATTCTAGGTGGTTCTTGTATCCTTCTACTACTACATCCAAAAGGTCAAAATGCAGTAACTTTAGGTAGAAGTTCATACGTGTCTTCCAGTACGTGTAGTTGGTACCATCAAATAAGGGTGGTCTATTTGTGGCTTGGCCTTCACCATTGTTGGTGTGGATAGATCTAACAGTTGCCATAAGTCTCTTAGGATGTTAAGCCAAAATCAAGAAAACCTAGCTTTGATACCAATGAAACGACCGTGAGGCAACTCTAGAGGGGGGTGAATAGAGTGTAGAAGAATAATCTACCCAATTTTAGATTATCAGAATGAAGGCAGTTGCTAACTAATAGTGTATATAAAGACAGTAAAGTAAAGTAGTAAAGTAGAGGGAGAAAGCAAACGTAAACACCAAGATGTATACTAATTTCCCTCTGAGAGGATTAGTCCAGTCCCGAGAACTCAAACTCGGAGTTTTTTCCACTATAATCACCAATAGTGAATCACAAGCTTTGATCTGAAGGCTTGTCACTTCTTTACACCACGAGGTTTAATCCGAAGTCTCGCAACTTCACATCTTAGAGAGAGAGAGAGAGAGAGAGAGAGAGAGAGAGAGTAACTGATCGAACAAAGCCCTTTACAACTCAAAAGACTTCTAAACCGAGATCGCACTTGGCACTAGGAAGGCTAGGAAGTTGCTCTTTGAGATGAAAAAGTTAAGGCTTTAGGGGTTTTCTCACAATAGGATAGAAGACTTAAGAACGGTTGATTGAGGAAGAATAAAGAATTCTAAACCTATTTATAGGGTGTAGGCAAACAAAATTCAGCCAGAATTCAGTCTGGGTTTAATTCAAATTTCCAACCGTTGGACCAAAAAATCAAGAGCTATTGAACTGGTTAATTTTATACCAAAATGGTAACCTAGTTCGGTCCGAGTTCGGCACGAGTTCGGCCCGAGTTCGGTCTCTTAGTATGGTAGACTTTGTATATGAATGTGGCCTGATTTGGTGGATAGGTTCTTGGGTTTATTTGAGTGAACTTGGTATCTGGGTATAGGTTGCCAGTGTGACTCAGCTTACATCAGTCCTAGACTCAAATAAATAAAAGATTACTTTTAATAGACAAAATATAGACGACATGTAATAGCAGTGTAGAGGCTTCAGATTACGACATATCAATGCATGGTTTAGTTAACTATCAAAATCAAGTTGACTGAGACCGGATGGGCCAACATAGTAGAGTATATATACTGTGTATATCAAATAAGTATATCTAGTAGTTATCAATTGAGGTAGGAAATTGTTAGTTCAGTCAGTAGGAAGAGATTGTACAACCAGGCTAGGGGCTTCCTTGTTTGATGTGCATTGCATTGCCACTAAGTGTATCACTTTCAAGCATGTCAGTTGCTATGACGTGATCGAGTTTTATGTCATAATTTATACAGCAACTTAAGGGGGGTTCATATATCATATTTAGTATCAATTGGAGCTTGGGTATCATAGTATCAGTAAGGTAGTGCATTGATGGCTATTGCACTAACCATCAACCATTAGATGAAGGGGAGATATGGAAATGAAGAATACAACTGCAGTAGCAACAAAATATTAGAGGATAATCAAATGAGACTGATACTCAGTTGGAGTGGAGGTTAAGGAGTTTAGGGTTTGAGCAGTAGGTATCTTGATGCATCTACATCAGTTACAATCAATAATACTAAGTAACAGCAGCAACATTATATCAGGTAAGGGGTATCAAGCAAGTGTATCCTAATGTATCAGTTAGCAGTTACCAGTTATCAAATAGAGTTAGTTAGTGTATAGTTATTTAGTTAGTTTAGTTAGTAACATTAATTGTTATATTATTATCAGTTGTATCTATATTAGTTAAGTTTAGTTGTAGTTATGATACCAGTTGAATATGTAATACCATTTGGGTATCAGTTTAGCATAACTCTAAATATTAATTAGTATCAATTAGTTGATTTGATAGCATATTGGTATTATTAGATGGCAGTTAGTATTTTAAGGTAATTTTCAGTTAGTGTATTGATATTAGTTAAGTAGTATCAATTATTAATTAGATATGTATCAGTATCACTTTTAAGTACTATAGATCTTAAGTTATTACCAATATAGATATAACTACTAATATACGAAGTTACCTTAGAAATAACTACCATATTATTCCTCCTTTTGGAGTTGAGTTAGCATGACAGCTACCCTTTTATATATTGTGTGCAATGTATAGATAGTCATATTGACCCAGACAACTTTCTACCGTCGATGTTGTGGCATAGGCTAGGCGTTGTTTACTACTCGTGTCCTTATTCCGGGTGCGGGTTGTGACACATTTTTAGTGGTGGCCCAAGCAGGTCAGAGTCGCAACAAGTGCGATATCTTAGTAGTACTCTAAGTCTGAGATACTGCTACGAGCCTACTTTAGGATATAGGAAATAGGCTGAGAGTATACCCAATCACAACTAGAAAATATTCCCAAAATATATGTTTTGCTATCCTTATAATTTGAATGTTTGCTTTACTTGAATAATTATGTCCTTATTTGATAATATCGTATCTTACTCAATATTTATTCCTTTGGGTTAATCTATCTTCAGGATGTCGCCGAAAATGCGATCCCAGCGGTCAGGCGTAGTATCAGCGAGGTCGGTCACTTTGTCGCCTCAGAGGAAGGCACCAGCAGACACTACTTGTCACGAGTCGCACCCGGAATTTGGGCACGAGTGCATGGGTACGTCTAGCCTACGCCGCAGCATCGGCGGTAGAACGTTGTCTATGTCAATATACTATCTAAATAATCTCACCCAAATATCCAACTCCATAAGGAGACACAGATATCACAATACTAATATGGAATACTCAATCACATAACTAAAGCACGATGAGATATCGAAGAAATAAAAGATATACAAGACAAGTCTAAACAACAATAATAGTCTAACCTGCAATCAATAACATCCAAGTCTCCAAGTATGCCGGAAACAAGTCCTCTAAGTCGCAGTCTGGAAAAATATTTCCAGTCAGGATGGAATGAAGTACGTCTCTAACAGCAGTTCTAAATCAATAATATAAACTATGTAGCAGTAAGTAGATGTATATATATGTACAAGAGATACACAATAAAGGAAATACTGGAAATAAATAAGGGATAAACAATATGACAATGAACAAGAATACTAATGACTAAGTGTGTGAGTACTAGATTTAACATGTGATCGGCTTGGGAACTTGTACAGGAATAATGGCCTAGCTAGTTATACGTGCGGTGTATCACCAATACTAACATGAGAAAAAGACTTGTACATGAAGGGTATGATCACATATCTACACTAAAATACTCCCTAACCCGACTGGTATAGTAGATCCAACCATGGTACGCTATGACATGGGATTCCCCAAGAAGATAGCGACTCTTTCCAAGAATCAGTGTCTATACATGTACAAGATAAACAATGAAACAAGACTTGCACAAGATACACCATGAACAAGGAATAACATCTCATAACAAGATCCGGATATATCAATCCGTGTAACCATCATGTCAAGAAATACAGATATCTACACTAAATACAATGAACATAGAGGATATTATAAACAAGAAACTATCAGAGAATGTACTCGTCTGTGGCCCTACTACTGGCAATAATAATGTCCGGTTTTCTAGGTCTTGTCTGAATAATCCAACAATCCTATAGATATCATTAAATAATACAATATTGTATCAGACATGTCACGACCCGCACCCGGAATTTGGGCATGAGTCGTGGGTACGTCCAGCCTACGCCGCAGCATCGGCGGTAGAACGCTGTCTAGGTCACAAATATAGTACATCCTGTCAATAGTCTCAACTCCGTACGGAGGACAATGATACATAACCACAGTGCTATAATATACTCAATCACAACTATAAACATAATGGCACGATGAGAATTGAAAAGAGTTCTATTAAAACCAACCACAAGAAGTTCAACTCAAAACCTGGGTCTAAATGACCTCACAAAGTCACAATTAAAATAAATACATCTCAGTCTCAGTCTCAGTCTAAAGCAATAAATGCAAAAAATAATCTAAGCATGGGCAGGCATGTTCTCCTCTAGGGTAGGCACCTCCTCTGGGATTTCTGGAGTGAAATCCTCCTCTATTCCTGGACCGTAATGAGTAGGGCAAAAGTCCTCCAGGTTCTCTGAAAATGTTGTTATCCAGTCAGGATTGGAGCGAAGCACAAACACTAACAGCAGTTTCATTAAATTGACAAAATCTATAAACAGTGTAAGAGATACATGATGGAAACAAAAGCTGAACATGTGAAGTACTGGAGAAATGAAATAGACAATAAAGCATCTAGCAATGAGCAATAAATAGTGACTGCTAGAACAGTAATCTGAATAAAGATGAAACATCTAGCTAAGTGATTGAAATATCAGTTTATTATGTGATCGGCTTGGGACTGGATCAGGCTGGTTATATATGATTAGCTATGATTCTTTTAGGTCAGGCTAACCACATGGTTAGCTATGGTGCATATAATGGTCAGGCTAATCATATATAACAGCTATGGAGCATATAAGTGGTCAGGCTGCACCCGACGTGAGAAGTGGGGTGAGCTATGGTGCATATAATATTTGGATATGATCACATAATCTACTAATAGTTCCCCATCCCCCAGCTAGCACGATGGATTCCAACCACGACTCCTCGTGATGGGGATCTAGGGTGCTAACCCGTGTATCCATGGTGTCGGAATCAAGTATGTAATACACTACAATTTATAGAAGTAATCAACCATGAAAACTGTCAGAGAATGTACTCGCCTGTGGTCCTGAGCAAGATGTGAGGATCGAGGTCCAAAGTAGGATCACAAGGACCTATATATATAAGATAACAATGTTAAAATGGTGTTTGGAATCATAAAAGTGTGTAGCTAAGTTGAAATGGGATGTTAGGCCATTTCTAGGTCTAAACTAGGTGTTACTAAGTCAACTCTAGGTTTTTGGTCAAAACTAGTTAATACCTTGCTTCTAGGTTCATACTAGCTATTGATAACTAATACTAGTTAAATACACTATATATATGTTCTATACTTACTAATATTAGATTATATTTAGTAATACTACTAATGCTAGCTAATATTTATTATACTAGATACTAGATACTATATATATATATATACATATATATAAAACTCATTTTAATTAGCACAAAGTTAATATAGTCACTATTAGTTCTATACCAACTAATTTCATACTAGGGATGCTCAGCTTATACTAGTCGATATCCTAACTAGTAACTTAATACTTATTTTACCTTACTAGTACCTTGCCTTATTCATACTACTCAACCCTCTTTAACATAAGGACACTCTAATCCCTCCTTAAGATTTAGTCTTGGTGCCTGGGTTCTCTAATACAACTCTCAATAACCCCATCTCACTGATACATAATTAGCACACTACTTATATGATCTAGGTAACACTACCTTGATAGCACCTTCACCTAACACTCAAGACTCACATTCACACCTACTGACACAATTGGGTATCATACTATATCTAAGTATAAAATCCATAACTTAACTTAAATACTCAACTTCCAAATCTTAGGCCTGGAATGATACAGCTAGTGTTACTCTGTTCTCAGTCCCCTATCTAACTCCTCACATTCCTCACTCAACTCATTGATACTCACTATACCTTACACCCCACAAGTTCTACACTCAGGTATTGGCAGCTACCTACTGTACCAACCTCTTACTAATACCAACTGACCTCACACAATATGCAATGGGTGACTGATACACAAGTATGCATATTGCACACACTGAACACACAGTTCTACTCACAGTTCTCCCACCTAGCTAATACACAACTACACAACACTAGTTACATAGACACTGCTCCCTCTCATAACCTTACTGATACTGCTATGCCCCAAAACCACACACAAGTCACTGATACTCACACAGGAACTCAGGGACACAGACACTGGTTCACTAGACACTAGGTTCTAGGATACATACACAGACATTATGATCTGTACAGGAAAATGTACAGCTGCACACTGCCCCTTACTCTCAGAATCTGATACCCATTCTTTGGCACTGCACAGTTCACACATAGATACATCCCCTGTTCACTGCACACAGCCAATTCACATAGGTTCTAGTTTAACTCACTCCACACACACATATATAAGACTGATACACAAACACACACATATATTGATATCTGCACATTTACACACCTAGATTACTGATACATTCTGCACTCACAGGCACTGTACACACAGGATACATCTAACCTCACTGCACACACACAAGAATTAATTCCTGATACACTACCCTCTACACTCTCCCTCATCTACACACACAGCCACCCCTAAAATTCCTAGCTTACCTCAACTCACAAGCACACATAATCTGCACACAGCACAGCACAGAAATCTGCACGCACACATTAACTGAGACACAGAGAATCACACATGAATCCCGACTGCACAGGTAAACACACACACATATCTAACAGTAACCATCTACTCACCTAATCTAATACACAGTACACATCTACCTTATGTTGAGACACACACAACAACATGCCCATGTATACTGATACACACTAAATCTAACCCAGAATTCTCCAACCCGACTGAACAGGGAATTCTGCCCCCCCCCTTGACTGTGCACAGGCACAAATTCACTGAGGCACAGAACTCTCTCAACCCGTCTGCACATAACCAATGCACAGTGAACACCTATTCTATCACAACATAGCCCACAAGACTCGACTCCCCAGGAATCAAAACAACCACATATCTACCCCTATGCATATATATATATATACATACAGATTCCTATATTAAATATGCAGAATTTAACTAACAGATACGTTCCTAATAACATATCATCAAACATGTGAAGGGCATGAACGAATCCCACATCAAGAACTCCAAAAACCCAGACCTAAACCCTAAATCATAATCAAATCTATACGTATGAGAGTGAGATCAGCCTATATACCAAATTCTAGGGTTAGGGTTCCTGAATTAATTGGAAAAACAATTGTTGGGGACCCTTAACCTAACCAAAACCCTAAATTCGAACTACACACAATTGGGTGGGTTCCTAAAGGGCCATGAACATCTGAAAACAGGAATTAAAGGAATAAAACTAGAGTTTTACCTGCAGGAGAAGGTTTCTTCAACGAGGCTCTTCTTCTCCAAGGCTCCCTGACCCACGTTCTTTGCTTCTCTTGCTTTGGAGGTGGAGAAAATGGAACCTAGGGTTAGGGTTTCGAATTTTTTTGGAGTGGGGAGATGGATTTCTCTAGTGGAGGCTAGGGTTTCTCCTGTTTACATGAATGATGGCTTTGTGAGAGGCTTCTTTTTATATTAAACCTAGGTTTAGGGTTTCTATGCCTAGTTTTTAGGTTAAACCCCTTGGCCCTCTCATGTAGAACCTAATAGACTCAGGTTAAGTCAGTCTAGGGTTTTGAGGGTTCACCCTAAAATTTAAATTCTAGGGTTTTGCTAGAATAGGGTTTTCTAACTAGGGTTAACTCATTAGGGTTGTCCTAATGGATTTCTAGGGTTAGACCTAAAACTAAATATTATTAACAATATATAATAGTTATAAAACTCAGCAAATCATTTAATACATAATTATTTTAAAATAGTTAAATTACAGAAATACCCTTATATGGAAAAGTGGTAGTGACAAGTCTACCCTCCTAAAAGAAATTTCGTCCTCGAAATTGGACTGAACTACAACAAGAATGAAATCAGAAAAGGAATATACCTCAAGTCTAGAAGAGATACGGGTATTGCTCGCGCATTTCGTCTTCTCTCTCCCAGGTCGACTCCCCTGGAGAGTGATGTCTCCATGCAACACGAACCAAAGGGATGGTTTGGTTCCGCAACACCTTCTCTCTGCGGTCCAAGATCTCTACGGGCTGCTCAGGGTAGCTGAGCGTCGGACCAACCTCAATCTCCGAGTGATCAAGTACGTGACTAGGGTCTGCCACGTACCGTCTCAGCTGCGACACGTGAAACACATTATGCACTCCCTCCAATGCAGGCGGCAAGTCCAGTCTATATGCCACTGCACCTACCCTCGTCAGAATACCGAAGGGTCCGATGTAGCGTGGGCTAAGCTTCCCGCTTCTACCAAAACGAATCGTTCCACGCGTCGGAGAAATCCGTAGGAACACTAGATCGCCAACCTAACACAAAAACAGTCTCAACACGCAGTCTAAACAAACAAACAAACACAACCAGAAAACAACAATCTATACCTGAAACTCAAGGGGTCTACGGTGGCTGTCGGCCCAATGCCGCTGTCTGTCCTGCGCCACTCGCAGTCTGTCTCTGATGAGTTTCACCTTTTCTGCTGCATACACGACCATTTCTGGTCCTAGCAAGGCTCTCTCTCCAACGTCGTCCCACGATAGCGGTGTACGACACCTCCGTCCATAAAGAGCCTCAAATGGTGACATCTCGATGCTGGCCTGGTAGCTGTTGTTGTAAGCAAACTCTACCAGGTGCAGATGATCCTCCCAAGAACCTCCGAGATCTAACACACAAGTGCGTAGCATATCCTCGAGAGTCTGAATAGTCCTCTCAGACTGCCCGTCTGTCTGGGGGTGATACGCGGTACTGAACTTGAGCTGAGTGCCCAAGCTAGCCTGCAGACTCCTCCAGAAGTGGGAAGTGAAACGACTATCCCGATCTGAGACGATGCTCACAGGAACTCCATGAAGCCTAACAATCTGTCGCACGTACATCTCTGCGAGCCTCTCTGTCGACGTGCCCACTTTGAAGGGTAAGAAATGGGCTGATTTGGTCAACCTGTCCACGATGACCCAAATTGCGTCCTTCCCTCCTGGAGAACGTGGAAGCCCTGAAACGAAATCCATGGTCACGTGCTCCCATTTCCATTCTGGAATCGGTAAAGGTTGAAGCAAACCTCCTGGCCTCTGCCGGTCTGCCTTTACCTGCTGGCACACTAGACACCGAGATACGAAGCGTGCTACCTCGCGCTTCATTCCATACCACCATACGTGCTCCCTCAAGTCTCGATACATCTTGTTGGCACCGGGATGCATCGAGTACTGAGAGCGGTGTGCCTCCTGCAAAACCTCCTCTCGCAGCTCCCCGCTAGGCACACATATCCTCGTGCCGTGCCGTAGAGAACCGTCCTCTGCGATAGTGAAGTCGTCTGACAAACCCATCTGAACTTGGGCTCTGATACTCCTCAGAGTCTCATCATCGTACTGCGCAGCTCTGATCCTGTCCATCAATTCTGACTGTATCTGTAATCCCCACATCTGAATCTCAGCACCGGGAACTAACACTTTAATCTCTAAGCTCTCTAAATCAGCCAACAAATGCCTGTCTGTTGTCAAGTACATAGCCATCGGATACCTGCTCAAGGCATCGGCGACTACGTTGGCCTTCCCTGGATGGTACTGCAATGAGATGTCAAAGTCTTTCATCAACTCTAACCACCTCCTCTGTCTCATGTTCAGCTCCTTTTGTGTGAATACGTACTTCAAGCTCTTATGGTCTGTGAAGATCTCCACACGCTCTCCGTACAGGTAATGTTTCCACAGCTTTAGAGCGAAGATAACTGCTGCCAACTCTAAGTCGTGGGTGGGATAATTCTTTTCATGAGGGCGTAACTACCTGGAAGCATAGGCAATTACCTTCCCGTGCTGTTGAAGAACACATCCCAGACCCTTCCCTGAAGCATCACTGTAGATGGTGAAACCACCTGTCCCTGATGGCAACGTCAAAATTGGAGCTGTCGTCAACCTTTTCTTCAGCTCATCAAATGCAGCCTGGCACTCCTCCGTCCAAATAAAATCCACATCCTTCCTAGTCAGCCTGGTCATCGGCGCTGCAATCTTGGAGAAGTCTTGTACAAACCTCCTGTAGTATCCTGCTAGCCCGAGAAAACTCCTGATCTCAGCTACCGAACTGGGGGTAGCCCATGACTCCACTGCCTCGATCTTCTGTGGGTTAACCGAGATTCTGTCACCCGATACCACATGCCCAAGAAATTCAACCTTGTCAAGGAAGAATTCACACTTAGAGAGTTTCCCGTACAGCTTCTCCCTCCTGAGAGTCTCTAAGACCAATCTCAGGTGCTCTTCGTGCTCCTCCGGGGTCTTGGAATACACAAGAATATCGTCGATGAACACCACCACGAACTTGTCAAGGTACTGGTGGAACACCTTGTTCATCAAGTTCATGAATACTGCCGGTGCATTGGTTAAACCAAATGGCATCACCATGAACTCAAACTGGCCGTATCTGGTCCGAAAAGCTGTCTTCGGCGTGTCTTCTTTCTTCACCTTCACCTGGTGATAGCCTGACCTCAAATCAATCTTTGAAAACACCCTCGCCCCGCTCAACTGGTCGAAAAGATCATCTATCCTCGGCAGCGGGTACTTGTTCTTGATGGTGATATTGTTCAAAGCTCTATAATCAATGCACATGCGCACCGTGCCGTCCTTCTTCGGTACGAATAATACCGGAGCTCCCCATGGTGATGAACTGGATTTGATGAAGCCTTTGTCCTGCAGCTCCCCAACTTGCTTCTTCAGTTCTGCCAGCTCGCTGTTGTTGACTCTATAGACATGTTATGAAATGGGCTCCGCTCCTGGAACCAAGTCTATAGAGAACTCAACGTCTCTGTCTGGCGGCAAGCCTGGCAACTCCTCTGGAAATACATCCAGGAATTCCGCTATCAGAGGATGTGGCAACTCCTCTTCTTCCGCCCTGGCTCCGCAAAATGTGCTCCCTCTCTGTTCCGCGGTTCCTCTGACGACCTCAAATTCCGGCTCTCCTGGTGGTCTAAACAATACTCTGCCTCTATAACAATCTATAGTAGCATGATGCCTACTCAACCAGTCCATTCCGAGTACAATATCGTACCCCGGAAGTGGCATGACAAGTAAGCTCACGCTCAACTCTCGGCCTCCTACTGACACTCTCATGTCCTTGCAGTGATCACGGACTAGGATAATACCTCCTTCAGTCATGATCTTGCAAGTCCTAGCTAATGGTTCTGTGTCTAAATGATGTCGAAGTGCATATGATACAGACACAAAACTATGGGAAGCGCCAGAGTCGAATAAGGTAAATGCAGGAATACAATCGAGAAGAACCGAACCTGTGATCAAGTCTCCTGCTGGCTCGATCTCCTCGACTGCCATGGCGTATGCTCGCCCCTGGGGTGCACCTCTCTGCTGCTGATGCTGGGCGAACTTCTGATTTTGCGGTGGAAGTGGTCCCCTCTGTTGTTGGCCTCCTGGTACGGTAGGTACCCTGCCTGGTCCTCTCTGGGCGGCTGCTCCACCCTGACCTGGACGAGTCCGAATGGTAGGGCAATCCCTCAGCTGATGTGTCGTCGATCCGCAGGACAAACATGAGCCCAATCTATGCCTGCAGATATCTCTAGTATGTCCCATCTTCCCTCAGTACGCACACTGGATGGCGGGCTGAGTCTGCCTCTGCTGCTGTTGCTGAACCTGCCCTCGAGCTGGTGCCTGGTGCTGTTGCTGAAAGTGTCTCTGCTGCTGCTAAAAATGTGGACGCTTGCCTGTTCCCGCACTACTGTTTGCCCCTCCGGTAACATCGCGTCCCCTCTTGGGCCTGAGGTCCAAGTCATCCTCGGCTACTTGGGCATCCATCAATATGCCCTCATAGGTAGCCGTGCGACGTCCCGACGTGCGAGACTTGATCTCTCTTGTCAGCCCCTTTCTGAATTTCCGGGCCCTGTCCCCCGGATCTCTAATCATCGATGGCGCAAAGCGGCTCAGACGGCTAAACTCCGCGGCATATTCGTCGACGGACGAGCTCCCCTGGGCTAAGTCATGGAACTGACTCTCCAAAGCTCCCAGGACGACATCAGGAAAGAACTTTTCTTTGAAGAGCTCCTTGAAAGCTTCCCAAGTGAGTCCCCCGCGCAAGAGTCTCGGCTCCGTGCGAAACCACGTCAAGGCAATATCGAACATCTGGCTGCCAGCGGCCTCGATCTGGAGCGCCTCTGGAATCTACGCCAAACGCAAGTTCCTCTCGATGTCCTCTAGCCAATCGTCGGCGTAGAGTATCCCTTCTGTCCCCTTGAACTCCCGAGGCATCATCCTCTTGAAGTCCACAATGGTGCCCGGCCTCTGTTGTTGCTGACCAGGATGTTGCTGCTGCTGAGTGACTCTCTCCACAGCCTGGAGAGCCACTTGGTGAGCATTCTCCATGTTCACCCTCATCATCTCTGTCTGGGCCTGATGTGCCTCAGCCTGCACTCTCTGGGCCTCTGCCGACGTCCTCTGGGCATCGACCATGCCCTGTATCAAAGCGAACATCTGTGCCCCATCGACGGGCACACCTCCTGGATGCTGAGCTGGTGGTGGTGGAGGTGGTGGTGCCGTCGTAGCTGTGGGGACCCTCTGAACTGGTGGTGGAGGACCCCCGAATGCTGCAGACACTCCCACCTGTCCTGGAGATGTAGGAGGTGCTGCTGATGTCTGTCCGGCAGCGCGAGAGGTGGCAGACCTCTCTGAATCTGCTGCTCCGAGTCTCTGGGACCTTCTTGGCGGCATCCTGAAGACAGATCGAAAGATTCAATTAAGGCAATAGATATGATATCAAGGAAGGACAGAAAAATTTCTAAAGGAATTAATCATGAAGAATAGTATCATAAGAATCGGAATTCCCTAATTGTGATTGAGCATATCCTTGGCCTAATTCCTATTACTTACAATCTCGCTCTACTGTGAATCTAAGTCTACGGACTGGACCTGCATGGGCCACCACTAAAAACGTGTCACGACCCGCACCCGGAATTTGGGCATGAGTCGTGGGTACGTCCAGCCTACGCCGCAGCATCGGCGGTAGAACGCTGTCTAGGTCACAAATATAGTACATCCTGTCAATAGTCTCAACTCCGTACGGAGGACAATGATACATAACCACAGTGCTATAATATACTCAATCACAACTATAAACATAATGGCACGATGAGAATTGAAAAGAGTTCTATTAAAACCAACCACAAGAAGTTCAACTCAAAACCTGGGTCTAAATGACCTCACAAAGTCACAATTAAAATAAATACATCTCAGTCTCAGTCTCAGTCTAAAGCAATAAATGCAAAAAATAATCTAAGCATGGGCAGGCATGTTCTCCTCTAGGGTAGGCACCTCCTCTGGGATTTCTGGAGTAAAATCCTCCTCTATTCCTGGACCGTAATGAGTAGGGCAAAAGTCCTCCAGGTTCTCTGAAAATGTTGTTATCCAGTCAGGATTGGAGCGAAGCACAAACACTAACAGCAGTTTCATTAAATTGACAAAATCTATAAACAGTGTAAGAGATACATGATGGAAACAAAAGCTGAACATGTGAAGTACTGGAGAAATGAAATAGACAATAAAGCATCTAGCAATGAGCAATAAATAGTGACTGCTAGAACAGTAATCTGAATAAAGATGAAACATCTAGCTAAGTGATTGAAATATCAGTTTATTATGTGATCGGCTTGGGACTGGATCAGGCTGGTTATATATGATTAGCTATGATTCTTTTAGGTCAGGCTAACCACATGGTTAGCTATGGTGCATATAATGGTCAGGCTAATCATATATAACAGCTATGGAGCATATAAGTGGTCAGGCTGCACCCGACGTGAGAAGTGGGGTGAGCTATGGTGCATATAATGTTTGGATATGATCACATAATCTACTAATAGTTCCCCATCCCCCAGCTAGCACGATGGATTCCAACCACGACTCCTCGTGATGGGGATCTAGGGTGCTAACCCGTGTATCCATGGTGTCGGAATCAAGTATGTAATACACTACAATTTATAGAAGTAATCAACCATGAAAACTGTCAGAGAATGTACTCGCCTGTGGTCCTGAGCAAGATGTGAGGATCGAGGTCCAAAGTAGGATCACAAGGACCTATATATATAAGATAACAATGTTAAAATGGTGTTTGGAATCATAAAAGTGTGTAGCTAAGTTGAAATGGGATGTTAGGCCATTTCTAGGTCTAAACTAGGTGTTACTAAGTCAACTCTAGGTTTTTGGTCAAAACTAGTTAATACCTTGCTTCTAGGTTCATACTAGCTATTGATAACTAATACTAGTTAAATACACTATATATATGTTCTATACTTACTAATATTAGATTATATTTAGTAATACTACTAATGCTAGCTAATATTCATTATACTAGATACTAGATACTATATATATATATATACATATATATAAAACTCATTTTAATTAGCACAAAGTTAATATAGTCACTATTAGTTCTATACCAACTAATTTCATACTAGGGATGCTCAGCTTATACTAGTCGATATCCTAACTAGTAACTTAATACTTATTTTACCTTACTAGTACCTTGCCTTATTCATACTACTCAACCCTCTTTAACATAAGGACACTCTAATCCCTCCTTAAGATTTAGTCTTGGTGCCTGGGTTCTCTAATACAACTCTCAATAACCCCATCTCACTGATATATAATTAGCACACTACTTATATGATCTAGGTAACACTACCTTGATAGCACCTTCACCTAACACTCAAGACTCACATTCACACCTACTGACACAATTGGGTATCATACTATATCTAAGTATAAAATCCATAACTTAACTTAAATACTCAACTTCCAAATCTTAGGCCTGGAATGATACAGCTAGTGTTACTCTGTTCTCAGTCCCCTATCTAACTCCTCACATTCCTCACTCAACTCATTGATACTCACTATACCTTACACCCCACAAGTTCTACACTCAGGTATTGGCAGCTACCTACTGTACCAACCTCTTACTAATACCAACTGACCTCACACAATATGCAATGGGTGACTGATACACAAGTATGCATATTGCACACACTGAACACACAGTTCTACTCACAGTTCTCCCACCTAGCTAATACACAACTACACAACACTAGTTACATAGACACTGCTCCCTCTCATAACCTTACTGATACTGCTATGCCCCAAAACCACACACAAGTCACTGATACTCACACAGGAACTCAGGGACACAGACACTGGTTCACTAGACACTAGGTTCTAGGATACATACACAGACATTATGATCTGTACAGGAAAATGTACAGCTGCACACTGCCCCTTACTCTCAGAATCTGATACCCATTCTTTGGCACTGCACAGTTCACACATAGATACATCCCCTGTTCACTGCACACAGCCAATTCACATAGGTTCTAGTTTAACTCACTCCACACACACATATATAAGACTGATACACAAACACACACATATATTGATATCTGCACATTTACACACCTAGATTACTGATACATTCTGCACTCACAGGCACTGTACACACAGGATACATCTAACCTCACTGCACACACACAAGAATTAATTCCTGATACACTACCCTCTACACTCTCCCTCATCTACACACACAGCCACCCCTAAAATTCCTAGCTTACCTCAACTCACAAGCACACATAATCTGCACACAGCACAGCACAGAAATCTGCACGCACACATTAACTGAGACACAGAGAATCACACATGAATCCCGACTGCACAGGTAAACACACACACATATCTAACAGTAACCATCTACTCACCTAATCTAATACACAGTACACATCTACCTTATGTTGAGACACACACAACAACATGCCCATGTATACTGATACACACTAAATCTAACCCAGAATTCTCCAACCCGACTGAACAGGGAATTCTGCCCCCCCCCTTGACTGTGCACAGGCACAAATTCACTGAGGCACAGAACTCTCTCAACCCGTCTGCACATAACCAATGCACAGTGAACACCTATTCTATCACAACATAGCCCACAAGACTCGACTCCCCAGGAATCAAAACAACCACATATCTACCCCTATGCATATATATATATACATACAGATTCCTATATTAAATATGCAGAATTTAACTAACAGATACGTTCCTAATAACATATCATCAAACATGTGAAGGGCATGAACGAATCCCACATCAAGAACTCCAAAAACCCAGACCTAAACCCTAAATCATAATCAAATCTATACGTATGAGAGTGAGATCAGCCTATATACCAAATTCTAGGGTTAGGGTTCCTGAATTAATTGGAAAAACAATTGTTGGGGACCCTTAACCTAACCAAAACCCTAAATTCGAACTACACACAATTGGGTGGGTTCCTAAAGGGCCATGAACATCTGAAAACAGGAATTAAAGGAATAAAACTAGAGTTTTACCTGCAGGGGAAGGTTTCTTCAACGAGGCTCTTCTTCTCCAAGGCTCCCTGACCCACGTTCTTTGCTTCTCTTGCTTTGGAGGTGGAGAAAATGGAACCTAGGGTTAGGGTCTCGAATTTTTTTGGAGTGGGGAGATGGATTTCTCTAGTGGAGGCTAGGGTTTCTCCTGTTTACATGAATGATGGCTTTGTGAGAGGCTTCTTTTTATATTAAACCTAGGTTTAGGGTTTCTATGCCTAGTTTTTAGGTTAAACCCCTTGGCCCTCTCATGTAGAACCTAATAGACTCAGGTTAAGTCAGTCTAGGGTTTTGAGGGTTCACCCTAAAATTTAAATTCTAGGGTTTTGCTAGAATAGGGTTTTCTAACTAGGGTTAACTCATTAGGGTTGTCCTAATGGATTTCTAGGGTTAGACCTAAAACTAAATATTATTAACAATATATAATAGTTATAAAACTCAGCAAATCATTTAATACATAATTATTTTAAAATAGTTAAATTACAGAAATACCCTTATATGGAAAAGTGGTAGTGACAAGACATTATACTAATATACACACAATCATAGATACTCTGAACTCAGGGCTACGCTAGGTATGACACTGGTCAACTAACAGGGTCAAAGTCCGTCTAATTGTACGGGCGTCACGTCTATAAATGTTGTGCAAGATCAGATAGTTAAAATAACACGGGTCTCGCCAGTACGTCAGTGTACATAAGGCAGTCTACTATCAAATTCACAGGGTTATATGGTCAAGGCAATTACGAAATATCCGTAATATCACTAGGGTCTCATAGTACATATATAAATATATATATATAGTCTTAACTAGCATATAACATTAATTACTTACAATTTATATATATACCAATTAAATATATATACAATATATATATGTATATATATACCAATGAATAATATACACATACCAAATGTATACTAATTGAATATAGTATATATATATACCAATTATATACATATTAAACATATACTAATGGAATATATATACTATACATATATATATATATATATATATATATATATATATATATATATATATATATATATATATATATATATATATATATATACACATGCTAATACATACCTACTAAATATAACTAAATATACATATTTATACTAATGAACAATACACGTATGTGCGTACGAGTACGTGTATGCAATAAGAAAAGTGTATCTCGAACCTGTGCGCGCGGGAACGTGGCGTTCGTGGAGTCGTCGAGAAGGGTGCTCGGTTCAGTCGTGGACAGCGGGTTTCTCCGGCGAGTTGTAGGCGGGTTGGCGAGTGCAGTCGGGACAGCGGGTTCCCGGCTTTAGGCGAACGCTGGAGGTCGTGCAGGCGGGATCAGTCGTTGGCGAGTTCAGGCGGGTGGCAGCGTTCAGCGGTCGGCTCCGGAAGGTGCGAGATGGTCGGGATGGCGTCGTGTGCTCGGGTGCAGCGGTCTGTTGAGGGCAGCGGGTGATAGCGAGGCGGGTTGGGACGAAGGGAGTCGGCTTCAGGCGGCCGGGGTCGGGCTGCTCGGTGCAACGGTTAAGGGAGAACGGTGGGCAGCGGGTCAAGGGTACTGGCGGTGACAAGGATTCTCCAGCGAGGGGTTGGTCTCCGGTCGAGTGCAGGCAGGGAAGGGTGGAGGGCTCGGTGGACTGTGGTGGCCAGACTTGGCAGCTCCGGTGGAGTCATGGTCGTCCTGGCGGTCAGGGAGGATGGATAACGGGGTGGAGATGGCCGCTGTGGAGGTCTGTGGTCGAGGTGTCGAGGACGACCGGGGAGACACGGTGGATGGCCGGAGCTTGGCCGGGAAGGGAAGGTCGGGATGGTTTAGCATAGGGTTTCGGTTAGGGTAGATGGATGGTGGGGATGATGAAAAATAGTGGGGATGATGGTTTTGCATGTTGGGGAGAGAGGGTGATATTGACAGCCTAGGGATTAGGGTCGGCTGCACACCTTGGGATGGGGTTGGTATGAGGGATTATATATATATATATATATATATATATATATATATATATATATATATATATAGGTGTGTGTGGTGAGGATGGCTCCATTTGAATGAGTGGCCTAGATTAAACATGGAGAAAAATGTCAAACCAAAAAGGAGAAGAGAGTTGACCGGTCAATGAGGGGGGGGGGGTGTTTTCTTTATTGGTCTTGACCAATAGGATGGTGACACATCATTGCACTTTTGCTATAAAGCCCCCAACAATTGGAAAATTACAAATAAAGTGAATTTTTGGATTAAATGAGAGAAAACACCATGTTTGGTGTGATGTATTAGATGAAAAGGATGTTTGGTGTTTAGGATGGGGATAGAGGGTATGAATGGGGGTTTAATTTGGTCTTGGATCTAGTTTTGGGTCAAGTTGGGTCCTTACATTAATTTAATTAAAATTGATGTAAATGGTGTTCTAAAATTAATTGAAAGTACATGGGATTAAAATTAGGTGGGACACAAGTGTCATGGACGTAGAAGACTCTGTCACGCCCTAGTCCCAAAATATTATGGAACCAGGCCACGTGGCAATGGCCAGCTGACACGTCTCTGAGGATATCCCAATTTAATGGATCCACGAAGAGTGCTACGCTGTCCTATAATACTAACATGTCCAATATTAGTCAATAACAGGTAATCTAGTCTCATCCATAATATAAAGAGCAAGAAACACTAAATAAACTGCTGGTTAAATAAATACCAGTCCCAAGATATCATAGTACAACCAGTGATGTCTGGTGGGAACAAACCCACTGCTATGACGAAATAAAGTACTAAAATAAGATATAAAAGAAATGGCTATGGCATCAGCTGAGAAGATAATGATGCCCTCCAACTAGGCTAAGGGCCTACCAACTGATCACGGAAACTCTGACGGTTGCACCTCCAACTCCTCAGCTGTAGCAAATCTCGTCTCCTGTCCTGGGCCATATACGGTGGGGTAGTAAGTCTCGTCTAAATCTGGAAAGGTACCAGGTCCTCAGAGGGACGTAACAAGATACAAGAAAACAACATGCTATATGTGAATACTGAATAAAATAAATACAATAAGGGTGTGCTAGCCATCTAAGTGAATGCAATATGAGGACAACGCTGGTGCATATGGATAGGCGTAGGCATAGCGTCCATGCTCCGAAGAGAGTGGCATCTGTACAGTATATCGTCCATATCGCTCCGAAGAACGTGGCATCAGTATAAAGGGAAAAGTCATTGGATCCGAGGTTCCTCCGAAACTACGGCTCCAATGGGTGTACTCCATCCTCCTACTAGTTGTCCTCCCCGCCCAATGTAGATATGCAAGTCGACTACTCAACGTGCATACCATGTATCTATATGCCAAGTCTCAAATCTATATCCTGACTACATACTAACCGTGATGTAGGTGATACACAACGATATCTAGTCGAGAGCGTAACCCTGCATCCCAATATGAATATATATCACAGTGACCGTGTAATGTGTCAGGTCTCAGACAATAACAGAGTATCGACTGGTGGGTTGGGTCTGCTAGAGCTAAGTCCATCTATCCTAATCATCAACGTAACCGTCGAATGCACCCGAGACAACTCGGACGTGCACAGTTGTATAAACTACAAGCAACAAGGATACAATACAACAGATGCATATTTAAATTAAACAGTAAATATAGCAAGGTATCTTGCCTGAGTCTTCAAGAGGTGAATGCCAAAAGCCTGCTCCTGCGATGTTTCCTGACTGTTCCGATGATCCTGATTGTCGGGACTAGGATCTGCTGCTACTCAACCGTCCTCCGGAGAGTGGAACTCCGGCGTCGCGGCGGCGAGATGCGGCGGCAGCAGCGTCTCAGCAATGCAGCAGTCGCAGCAATGGTGCAGGGCAGCGGCCTGTCCGGCGGAGAACGCCGCCTGGGTGAGGGTCAGGTCGGTGCTGGAGGCGGCTCCTTGCCGAACGGTGGTGGTCGGGATGCTGAAGTCAGCGGCCGGCGGGAACAGTCGGCTTGGTGTGTATCGGGCTAGATGGATTTGGTGGGGATGGTTGTCGCCGGTGCTAACGGTGGCAGGCGGTGGGCATGGTGGTCCGACTGTGGAGGGGCTGGGTGGTCCGGTCATGGAGGTCGGCTAGGGTATGAGGGAAGGGAGATGAATAATTAGGTTTAGGGTTTGATGCAGGAGACATGTATATTTATAAGGGGTTGATGGGCTTGCCTAAGGACTTGGGCCTGTCTGCCTTAGCTAAGGTGGGCTAGTCTATGTAAAAGAGTGTGCATGGCTTGGTGAAGTCCTGTTTAGGGTGAAATTGGCCTCCATAAATTACTAGATTAATAATTCACTGCGTAAGGCGAGAATTTGTGAGCATTGCGTAGCTAAGGTTCTACCATGGTCAGTGAGGTACTTATAATTGCCGTTCATAAATTTTTAATTAAATTACAATTGTTTCCTAGTTCTCCGAATTTAATTCAATTAATCCTTAAATTGGTTGAGGGGGTTTACAATCTACCCTCCTTAGAGCATTTCGTCCTCGAAATTAAAACATACGTATGGCAAAAACGTTTGATTGAAAAGAATACTAAATCGTACCTAGTCCTTCGAAGAGATAAGGATAGTGCTGTCTAATATCCTTCTCGCGTTCCCAAGTTGACTCTCCTGGTGCATGATGTCTCCATACGACGCGAACTAGAGGGATAGTCTGACCTCGCAGTATCTTCTCACTCCTGTCGAGAATCTCCACGGGCTCCTCTTCGTACGATAGGATCGGGCCGACTGTGATCTCGGAATGGTCAAGCACGTGACTAGGATCCGGTATGTACCTCCTCAATTGAGATACATGGAAGACGTCGTGGACTCCTTCCAATGTCTGCGATAAGGCTAATCTGTAAGCAACCTCTCCGACGCGTTCTAATATGTCGAATGGTCCGATGTACCTCGGACTCAGCTTCCCTATGCCTCCGAATCTGATAGTCCCTCGAGTAGGTGAGATCATTAAGAATACGTGATCTCCTACCTGAAACTCTAAGGGTCGACGATGCGCATTCGCCCAATGCTTCTGTCGGTCTTGTGCTGCTCGAAGGTGTCCTTGGATCTTCTTTACCTTCTCTACCGTCCGAACAACCAACTCTGGTCCGAGAATCTGTCGTTCGCCTATATCACTCCAGCATACTGGAGAACGACATTTCCTTCCATACAATGCTTCATAGGGAGCCATCTGAATGCTAGCTTGATAGCTGTTGTTGTAGGAAAACTCGACCAAATGTAAGTGGTCCTCCCATGATCCTCCGAAGTCCAGCATGCACGCTCTTAGCATGTCTTCTAGCGTCTGAATGGTGCGCTCCGACTGGCCATCTGTTTGTGGGTGATACGCTGTGCTAAACTTTAGGCGAGTACCAAGACTCTCTTGCATACTCCGCCAAAAGTAAGATGTAAATCTAGTATCCCTGTCTGACATAATGCTAACTGGCACTCCATGTAGGCGCACAATCTCTCTCATGTACATATCCGCTAAAGCCTCCATCGATTGCCCAACTCTAAAGGGTAAAAAGTGCGCGGACTTGGTGAGTCTATCCACGATTACCCATACGGCATTGCGCCCACCAGGACTCCTCAGGAAGCCCGTAACAAAGTCCATAGTGATATGCTCCCATTTCTACTCCGGTATAGGAAGCGGTTGAAGCAATCCTGCAGATCTCTGGTGCTCAGCCTTGACTTGCTGACACACCAGGCACTTGGCCATGAAGCGTGCTATCTCTCTCTTTATTCCGTGCCACCAGTAGTACTGTCTTAGGTCTCTGTACATCTTCGTGCCTCCTGGATGAACAGAGTAGGTGGAGCTGTGAGCCTCTGTCAACAATTCCTGCCGAAGTTCTCCATTTGGAACATAGAGACGATCTCCGCACCTCAGTGTTCCGTCTTCATGTATCCGCAATCCTGTCTGTAATCCAGCCTCTGTCCTCTGTCCGAGCCTCTGAAATCTGGCATCTGTCGGCAAAGCAGCCTTGATTCTCTCTACCAGTGTCGATTGCAATTAGAAATTCGACAGCTGTCCATCTACTCCGGGTATAACAACCTCTATACCCATCTGCTCGAGATCTCTCAACAGATATTGTTGGGTAGTCAAGAAGAATGCCATAGGTCTTCTGCTCAATGCGTCTGCTACTACGTTGGCCTTTCCTGGGTGGTATTGTAGCTCTATTTCGAAGTCTGTCATCACCTCGAGCCAACGTCTCTGCCTCTGATTTAGATCCTTCTGAGTGTAGACGTATTTCAGGCTTTTATGATCAGTAAATATCTCCACTCTTTCTCCATATGGGTAATGCCTCCAAAGTTTTAACATAAATATCACCACTGCAAGCTCCAAGTCGTGGGTGGGATAGTTCTTCTCATGTGTCCTCAACTGTCTAGAAGCATAAGCTACAACCTTTCCATGCTGTATCAAGACACATCCTAATCCTTTCCCAGACGCATCGCTGTAGATTACGAATCCTTCGGGTCCAGAAGGTATGGTCAAGATGGGTGCTGTAGTCAAGCGCTTCTTTAGCTCATCGAATGCCTTCTGACACTCCTCTGTCCAAGTGAACTCCTGCTCCTTACGGGTCAAGCGGGTTATTGGTTCTGCAATCTTCGCGAAGTTCTCTATGAACCTCCGGTAATATCCGGCAAGTCCTAGGAAACTCCTTACCTCTAAGACATTGGTAGGGGTTGGCCATGTCTCTACAGATGAAATCTTCGCCGGATCTACTGAGATACCGTCTCCTGAGATAACGTGTCCAAGGAAGGCGACACGATCTAGGAGAAACTCGTACTTGCTCAGCTTGGCATAAAGTCTCTCTCTCCTCAGCGTCTCTAACACTAGTCTCAAGTGCTTCTCGTGCTCCTCGTGGCTCTTCGAATACACTAAAATATCGTCGATGAAGACTACCACGAACTGGTCTAAGTATTGATGGAATACTCTGTTCATCAAGTTCATAAATACAGCTGGCGCATTCGTCAGTCCAAAAGGCATCACTAAGAACTCGTAGTGTCCATAACGAGTCCTGAATGCTGTCTTTTGAATATCTTCTCTTCGCACCTTCACTTGATGATAACCCGATCTCAAGTCGATCTTTGTGAACACCACTGCTCCTGTCAACTGGTCGAATAAGTCATCAATCCGTGGTAGGGGATACTTGTTCTTGATAGTCAAAGCATTAAGGGCTCTGTAATCAATACACATACGTACTGTTCTATCCTTTTTAGGCACAAACAATACTGGTGCTCCCCATGGTGATGCACTAGGACGGATAAATCTCTTGCTCTGCAACTCCTCCAATTGTAGCTTCAGCTCGTCTAACTCCTTCTTCGCCAATCGGTACATATTAGAAGATACCGGTGCTGCTCCTGGTACTTACTCAATGGTAAACTCCATGTCTCTATCGGGTGGTAAGCCTGGCAATTCTTCGGGGAAAACATCCTCGAATTCTGCAACTATTGATGGGGGTACAATCTCCATAGTCATGCAAGTTCCAGCTGTCTGTCCTACTCCTTGTTCGACGGTCCCTCGCATGTACTCAAACTCCGGTTGATCTGGGGGTCTAAAAGTGACGCTACCCTTCCGGCAGTTTAGTACGGCGTTATACTGGCTTAACCAGTCCATGCCTAACACAACGTCAAAGTACGGCATAGGCAATACCAGGAATCGTACTCTCATCTCTCTTCCACATACGACTACCGAGCACGTTCTAATAGTGCTGGTAACCGGCACGATACCTCCTCCGGTAAGAATCTTCCAACTCTTAGGTAAGGGGGAAGTCGCTACTCTATGCATTGATACAAATCTACTAGATATAAATGACAAAGTAGCCCCAGAATCAAACAATGCTGACGCAGGTAAGGATGCGACTAAAATGGTACCTGTGATTGCTTATCCTTCTGTTTCCTCCTCAGCGGCTGTTAATGCAAAGGCCTGTCCCTGTCTCTGTCCTCCTGCCTGCTGTCAGGCCCGATCAAACTGTGCTTGCTGTGGGGCCAAGGGTGGTCCCCTCTGGAATCCTCCGGGTGCTGGTGGACGCTGTCCTCCTGGTGGGGGTAGTATCCTCGGGGCTGGTGCTGCTGGCCTTTGTCCGACCTGTGGGGCTGTCTCCCTGCGCTGTGGGCAATCTCTGGCAAGGTGCTGACTGGCTCCACAAATCATGCATGTCCCAAGTCTCTTTCGGCAGTCCTTCTCGAAATGACCTCTCTTACCATAGTAGTGGCAAGTCGGGAGTTCCTGGTGTGGATATGGTGCTGCTCTCTGTTGTGTCTGCGTTCTGGGACGACGGACTGGTCCTCCTGCTCCGGGCTGGACTCTAGCTGGCGTGGTAGTGCTGGAACGCCTAGCTCTTCTGACAATGGCCTCCTGGATCCTCGCCTCGGCGAGAACCTCCTCATAAGAAATCCTCGCCTGTGCGGTGGTATATCTCTGTAGCTCGAAGTTGAGGCCGTGGTAGAATCTCTGAGCCTTCTCTAGATCATTGGGTATCAGGACGGCTCCAAATATGCTAAGGCGGCTAAACTCCGCGTCATATGCGTCAACAGTCATATTCCCCTGTTCTAGATGTAGGAACTGGGAGTACAGGGCATTTCTGACTGTTGTTGGAAAATACTTCGCATTAAAGTATTCCAAGAACTGTTCCCAAGTCTGGTTCTTGCCTACACTGTGCTCGATGGAATCCCACCAGTGATGGGCGTTGCCTTTTAGTTGGGCCCTCACTGCGGTCATCCAAAGGTCTGGATGCAGTTGTGAAGCTTCTAATAGCATCTCCGTGTTGGCGATCCAATCGAAGATCTGCTCTGCAGTCTCATTGCCTGAGAAGGTATCTGGTCCCATCTGTCGAAACCATCTAACAGTGCCACCTGTCGGGGCTGGTGGAGGTGCTGGTGCTGGTGTCGTGACAGGTGTCCTCTCTAGTACTGTCATCAGACTCTGTCGCAGTGTCTCTGTCTGCTGCCACTGTGCTTGTATCATTGCCTGGAAGAACTGAAGCATCTGTGGCTGGCCATCTAACTGTGGCATCTGGGGTGGGTAAGGCGGAGGCGGTGGTAGGGGAGTCTCTGGTTGTGCAGTAGGCGTCTCCTCAGATGTCAGCCTCTCAATCGGCGGCATCGGTGTAGCTCCTGAAGTCTGGCCCTCACAATGCTGCGTGGGGATCGTCTGGGAAGTCTGTCCCTCTGGCTGTGGTGTAGGATCTTCCTGCGAAGACTCGTGCCAATGTATCAACGGAGTCTGTAGCGGGGGTTGCCCTTGGGGTACCTCATCTCCTTGTGTGGTGTTATCTAGCACCATGGCACGGGGTGCTCCTCGTCCACTGCGCAAATTCATCTTGCTGCAAAAGATAGAGCTTCATTAAAAGAGTACGAGAGCAAACAAACAGGATGCAGATATTTAGAAGCAGTATGAAGGAAGTTCAAGGATGAATCAAAAGTGGATGAGACCTAATAATTTCTATCCTATTGCAGGCTCGCTGGGCATGTTACCATACCACAAGCGAAAAAGTAGACCTGCATGGGCTACCACTAAAATTATGTCACGCCCCAGTCCCAAAATATCATGGAACCAGGCCACGTGGCAATGGCCAGCTGACACGTCTCTGAGGATATCCCAATTTAATGGATCCACGAAGAGTGCTACGCTGTCCTATAATACTAACATGTCCAATATCAGTCAATAACAGGTAATCTAATCTCATCCACAATATAAAGAGCAAGAAACACTAAATAAACTGCTGGTTAAATAAATATCAGTCTCAAGATATCATAGTACAACCAGTGATGTCTGGTGGGAACAAACCCACTGCTATGACGAAATAAAGTACTAAAATGAGATATAAAAGAAATGGCTATGGCATCAGCTGAGAAGATAATGATGCCCTCCAACTAGGTTAAGGGCCTACCGACTGATCACGGAAACTCTGACGGTTGCACCTCCAACTCCTCAGCTGTAGCAAATCTCGTCTCCTGTCCTGGGCCGTATACAGTGGGGTAGTAAGCCTCGTCTAAATCTGGAAAGGTACCAGGTCCTCAGAGGGACGTAACAAGATACAAGAAAACAACATGCTAAATGTGAATACTGAATAAAATAAATACAATAAGGGTGTGCTAGCCATCTAAGTGAATGCAATATAAGGACAATGCTGGTGCGTATGGATAGGCGTAGGCATAGCGTCCATGCTCCGAAGAGAGTGGCATCTGTACAGTATATCGTCCATATCGCTCCGAAGAACGTGGCATCAGTATAAAGGGAAAAGTCATTGGATCCGAGGTTCCTCCGAAACTACGGCTCCAATGGGTGTACTCCATCCGCCTACTAGTTGTCCTCCCCGCCCAATGTAGATATGCAAGTCGACTACTCAACGTGCATACCATGTATCTATATGCCAAGTCTCAAATCTATATCCTGACTACATACTAACCGTGATGTAGGTGATACGCAACGATAGCTAGTCGAGAGCGTAACCCTGCATCCCAATATGAATATATATCACAGTGACCGTGTAATGTGTCGGGTCTCAGACAATAACAGAGTATCGACTGGTGGGTTGGGTCTGCTAGAGCTAAGTCCATCTATACTAATCATCAACGTAACCGTCGAATGCACCCGAGATAACTCGGACACGCACAGTTGTATAAACTACAAGCAACAAGGATACAATACAACAGATGCATATTTAAATTAAACAGTAAATATAGTAAGGTATCTTGCCTGAGTCTTCAAGAGGTGAATGCCAAAAGCCTGCTCCTGCGATATTTCCTGACTGTTCCGATGATCCTGATTGTTGGGACTAGGATCTGCTGCTACTCAACCATCCTCCGGCGAGTGGAACTCCGGCGTCGCGGCGGCGAGATGCGGCGGCAACAGCGTCTCAGCAATGCAGCAGTCGCAGCAATGGTACAGGGCAGCGGCCTGTCCGGCGGAGAACTCCGCCTGGGTGAGGGTCAGGTCGGTGCTGGAGGCGGCTCCTTGCCGTACGGTGGTGGTCGGGATGCTGAAGTCAGCGGCCGACGAGAACAGTCGGCTTGGTGTGTATCGGGCTAGATGGATTCGGTGGGGATGGTTGCCGCCAGTGCCAGCGGTGGCAGGCGGTGGGCAGGGTGGTCCGACTGTGGAGGGGCTGGGTGGTCCGGTCGTGGAGGGGCTGGGTGGTCCGGTCGTGGAGGTCGGCTAGGGTATGAGGGAAGAGAGATGAATAATTAGGTTTAGGGTTTGATGCAGGAGACATGTATATTTATAAGGGGTTGATGGGCTGGCCTAGGGACTTGGGCCTGTCTGCCTTAGCTAAGGTGGGCTAGTCTATGTAAAAGAGTATACATGGCTTGGTGAAGTCCTGTTTAGGGTGAAATTGGCCTCCATAAATTACTAGATTAATAATTCACTATGCAAGGCGAGAATTTGTGAGCATTGCGTAGCTAAGGTTCTACCATGGTCAGTGAGGTACTTATAATTGTCGTTCATAAATTTTTAATTAAATTACAATTGTTTCCTAGTTCTCCGGATTTAATTCAATTAATCCTTAAATTGGTTGAGGGGGTTTACAGACTCAGAATAGAATATTGCCATAATTTGGGTTGCACAAAATGGGTCGACATTGTGTCTCCAATTTCGGTTGGAACGCCCAAGGATACAAAGTTGGATTTGTATAGAATTAAATAAAATTGTTTGCGATGAATGTTGTGCGACTAAAATGAAGCACAAGAGGGCATATTTATGAGTTACACAAAGGTCAGAATGGAAGACGGGTACGTCTAGGACAAGGTTGTGAAATTTGTTGGAAAGCAAAAGCTAGGGCAGCGCTCCAAATATCGAAGCAACGATAAGTCACAACAATTTAATAAAATCACAATAATTAATTATAGCCCCAAATAATTAATTCCAAAAATTATAAATTAAATCCATAATACTATATTTTGGTCAGGGCTCCATCTAGTGGGCATCTAGGTCTAGTCTACTAACTCATGCATTAATGAACACTATATATAATACACACACACACACACACACACACACACACACACACACACACACACACACACACACACACACACATATATATATATATATATATATATATATATATATATATATATATATATATATATACACATATCATGCAATTATTTAAAATAAATACACACAATATCTATAATATATAAAATGATAAAAATACCCCTATTTTCAGGATATGGTAGTGACAAGTCTACCCTCCTTTAAAGAATTTTATCCTCGAATTTTAAAATCCTCAGTAGTTGTATTTACTCATTATATATATTATTTTCCATCAAATTTAGATTCATAAAACCTATAATCATAAAGTAAATCCATATTGTTATTTCATAAAACTTTCATAATTCTATAGATATCATATTCCTGAAAATCCTCAAGTTTAAAATCATATTCCATTTTTATCACAATCTCCTCCAAAATTTTAAGTTTGTATCTAAATACTCAAAAATTTAATATCCAATCCTTAAATCTAATCAATGTATATTTAGAAAATTTAAAAATCTCATCCAAAATTTGAATTCAAGATCTAATCCATTAGTGATCTTAGTCCTCGATTTCTTTTTCTACACAATACTCGATGATGTAATACTTACGAACTCTTCAAATACAACATCCAAATTATATGTTTTAAAAATTTATATCTTCTAGACAAATAAATATACTGATCATCTTCTTAATTCCTTAAAATTTAATAACAATTTCAATCATATCGTAATCTTCATAAAAATTAATAATTTAAAAAATCGTCAATTATGCCATATTAAGTTCTCAACTCTTTATTTAATTTAATGTTTATCCTCAAAATTTAAGGTACTTTATCTCTCTTTGTCAAGTCATAACCTCTTCGTTAATCTTCACTATGGTCAAACCCCCAACAATCAAGGTCTAAGAAAATTCTACCTACAGTCATTCAACATGCAATTAGAAAAATATATGTATAGTTTATGGTCTGTTTTGTCATGGTATTGCAGTCTCTGCTAGGATGTACTACTAACTACATTCTAATTTTTTTTGATATAAGATATGGTACTAAGGAATCAATCAATCCATCAAATAGGCAAAAAAAGGAACAGAAGGCAAGAACAGAACAGAACCTACTAACACATCACCTGGACATCTTCAACTTCCAACATATACTTAACTCTGGCACATTCACTCACTAATTCCTATCCTTATACACTGATACCCATATCAACTAATCACCAGTCCATAAGATATCCATGGATACATCCACGTTACACACACATGTCTATTAATACAAAAATTTGATACCAAGGAACTCTAACACAATCATAGGTCAAATGATGCATCCAAAGTTTGATACCCCTATCCTTTGGTACCACTGTTTCTACTACAAGCATACCCACTGCTAACTCTCTTACCTACTACAATTTTTTATACTAGTTGTTCTTATCTCTCAAGTGCATATCAAGTGAAACACAGCACAGTAAGTATTACTCCCTCTAATACAACTCTAGATGGACACCCAAGTCAGTTTGTAGTGCCATCTCAGGCATGCTCAAGCCAACAGATCCTTACACATGTACATCATTCACTCATATACTGATATATATTTCTTACCCACCATAAAATTTTATCCTCAAAATAAAATCCTCAAATTTAACTTCTCGGACAATTTAAAATAAGATGTGTATATTTTCCTCAAAAGTCAAATATTCAAACACTAAAATAAAATTATAATCACTTCCAAATTTTTTTATAGCTTTGACTATGTTTATTGAATTGAATTTGAATCCTCAGAAATTTTAATAACATAAAATCTCAACTCCTCAAAATTCTTAAAAATTAAAATTTATTTCAGTCTTCAAATTATAATTTAAATCCACATCTATCTAAGTATACATATAAATACTCACAGTCTCTAACATTCAAGGTATACATACAAATACACTAATTGTCTACAACCTCAATTGTGTACTGAATATTGCATAGCCTAGATTACTTGCACTATTACTTCCAATGATTTTATATCCATATTAACTGATACACCAATCTACTATCATCACACGAGGTACTTACTGTTACTAGCACATTGCTCAACTAATCCTTGATACAGAACACTTTAGCACTCTTGGTATAGTAACACTAACTTCATCATTAGATTATCTTATCATACTTACTAGAACTCATGGTCAATTGCACTTTCTTTAATACCCATGTTTCACTTCACTCTCAAAGACAGGCATATGGTCCCATATCTCGATTGATGTATACGTATTTCCCCTTAATATTTTATAGATTAATCTGTGATACACTTTATACCTTTCATGATCAATCATGGTATTTCTCAACCCATGTCACATTCATTAATATCATTTATGCATATACATTCCTTTACTCTTGACATACCCAAGTATCAACCATCAAATTGAATATCATGCTCCATTAATTTTCAACACAAATCTTTGATACTTAATTGTTTATGTTGATCACCCAACTACATAAATTTATGACTATCCAGGACTGGCATGCTGACTCTGATACTAACTTTTGGAACCATCACTGATACTCCTTACTCATCTTTCTGCCTATAGTACCAATATTAACTATAATAACACCTATTATAGAACTATTGCTACGAGGTACTATGCTATGGGTTGACTCTAGATTGATACCTACTGCTCACATGTCCAACCAAGAAATACTTACAAACTCACAAGTCATATTCTCAGCAGTCAACACTGATACAGACCTAATTATAAGTCACCAATTATCATACTAACAAGGAATCCTCAAAGAAAAGAAGCTCAAAGGAACTGGGTTAAGGACTGAAGGTATCTCTACTGCCAAGCAAAAATGATGGAACAAAGTCCTAGAATAACAGAAGGGGATAAGTATTGAGATGATACTTTAAGAACCAATTTAAGATACAATTTGAAAATCATACACGTTTGTCCGAAATTATGACACTCAGAATCCTCGCCACGCCAGTAAGCATAGCTGCGATAAACGATAGGCTCCATAACTAAGGTATGTAACTCAATAATCACGTCATCTAGAATCCTCGCTACGCCAACCGGTATGGCTGCGAGAAACTCTAAATTCGATAACTAAGATATGTATATCCAAGATCAGGTTCCTATATTTCTGTTATGACAGCTAACATAGCTGCGATAAACTCTAGGTTCCATAACCAAAGTAGACGTTTTACCTTTCTCACTGTCCTCATCAACATATGTCATCAGATGATACCGTAAATTTTAATCTGTAAAATTTATCTTGATATGAAATAAAACTTAACAATGACACCAAGAATTAATTTGACAACTGATCAACAAGAATCAAATTCAATAACAACAAGCGAGAGCGGACGGGACAAGGAAAAAGATTTAAATTGGAAATTATAATAAGATTCTCAAGGGTCGTCCCAGGAATCTCTTAAATATTTGTGATTGAGTATCCTCTCTCATCCTAGTATCATATGTCCTATATCCTATCGTAGCCACGTAGTAGTACAACTAAGACGTCGCACTACCACGACATAGCACTACTTGCGAAGTTTGACCTGCATGGGCCACCAGTAAAAATATGTCACGACCCGCACCTGAAATTTTGGCACGAGTGCATGGGTACGTCCAGCCTATACCGCAGCATCGGTGGTAGAACGATGTCTATGTCAACACACTATCTAAACAATCTCACACGAATATCCAACTCCATAAGGAGAGACAAATATCACAATACTAATATGGAATACTCAATCACATAACTAAAGCACGATAAGATATCAAAAAAAATGATATATAAGATAAGTCTAAACAACAATAATAGTCTAACCTGCAATCAATAACATCCAAGTCTCCAAGTATGCCGTAAACAAGTCCTCTAAGTCGCATTCTGGAAAAATATTTTCAGTCAGGATGGAATAAAGTACATCTCTGTCACTACCACATTCCGAAAACAGGGGTATTTTTGACTTTTTATATATTCAATATTATGGTAGTTATAATTAAGTAATTGCATGATAATTAATTGTTTTAAATAATTATGCGATGTGTAAATTAAATATAAATATATGCAGTGTCCATTTATTTTGAGCTAGCAGAATTGACCTAGAAGCCAGTAGATGAACACCTGTCCAAATTGTGGAATTATGTAATTAATTGTTTTATTTATAATTTATTTATTGGCGATTGTAATTAATTACCGTAATTTAAATTAATTATTGCGCATTGCCTTTGCTTCGATATTTGGAGCACTACCCTGACTTTTGTCTTCCAACAAATTTCACAATCTTGCCCTAGACATGCCCGCCTTCCATTCTGCTATTTTTGCAACTCATAATTATGCTCTCTGTGCATTATTTCTAGCCGCACAAAAATCGTCGCGGACGTTATTTAATAAATTCCTATTTTGTATCGTTGTGCGTTCCAATTAAAAATTGGGGACAATCTTGACCTATTTTTTGTGCGGCCCAAATTAGGGTAATATTCTGTTCTGAGTCTTCTTCATTATTGGTATTAATGACCTGACCTGATTTTGGCCCCATGTACTCCTAATTAATCTTTGAACACAACTTGCATTTTATTTCTATTTAAATTGAGGATACTAATTTAACCGATTCTGAAATTCCAATTTAATTCCAGTGCCCTGTAAATTGAGCCCATGCCAATCTTACAGTGCCCCCTGACCCTACAAAACATCGGACCCCGAATCGCCCGCCAAATTTTCGTCATTTTATGTGTTTGTGCAATTTCCCGAATTTAAGGGGGCTAATTTGCAAATTTGCATTTTGGTGTAAACAACCAATTATTTAAACAATGAGGGAACCTAATATATTTTATTTAAACTCTCACCCTCACCCACATGAAGGAATTCTCCATGTTTAATCTGGACCACCCATTTAATTGGGTGCATCCTCACCATTAGATTCCACACACCTCTTCATATATAATGTCCCATCCTAAACCCTAATCCCTAGGCAACCTAGGTTTTCCCCCACCTCAAGCCTCCTCCATCCTCAACGTAGGAAACCAAAACTCCTTCTTCTCCTTCTTCCTTTCTTCTTCTCTTTTCTTCTTCTCTTCTTCTCCTTCTTCTTCTTCTTCTTCTTCTTCTTCTTCTTCTTCCTTTCTTCTTTAAATTTGAAATTTAAAAGAGAAGAAAGGGGGGGGGGAACACTGTTCACCTCCCCCCCCGCAGTCACTGTTCACCCGTGCTGCACCCCGATTTCCCTCTACACCCGGTCGGCCGGCTGATCCCGACCTCAGGCCCTCACCCCGGCGGACTGCTCCTCCTCCATTCCGCCTTGCTGCGACTGCTCCGACCCCGCAGCCGGTTGCTGCATTCATCCCGGCGGCCGCTGCTCCCATCGCCACCACCATCAGTCCCCCGCTGCTCCTTCCCCCCGCCGGACAGTTCCCTACGGCGGCCTGCTCCTCCCTCCATCTCCCCCCACACGGATTCCTCCTCCCTCGGCCGGCCTCTGCTATTCGACCACTTTAGCCGGCCCTGAGCGCTCCGACCACCTCGACCCATCTCCCTGCCGCTCTCCCAACTCCCCACTCCAGCGCTGGCTGCCCCACATCTCTCCGACTCCAGTGCGTCTACCCGGCCTCCGACTTCACGACGTCGACCCCACGGTGGCTCCACAGCACAGCGGCTGTGCTATGCTCCACCCTACACCTCCCTCCGACGATGACTGGACGACCCCCTCGACAGCACAGTCATCCTTCCCGGCCAGGAGCTCGAACCCCAGCCATGGCGAAGCTCTGCTCCGGTTCTACATCTCTCATCTTCCGGCGGTGATGAGCGCTACGACCTCGCCATCTCCAGTCTGTCGATCCCTATCCGACCACACACCATTGCACCTCCACCTCGCCCTCAGTCACAGTCCGGCCGTCCTCCCCGGCCAGGCGGCTGTGCACCACCACTGTAAGCTTCCTTTCCCTTTCCCTGTGAATATATATATGTGTGTAAAATAACTTAAAGTGTTAATGTAATGTATATACTAGTACAAGTAATTGTATATATTAATAAAGGTGTATAAATATAAATATATGTAAATACGTATATACATGTATGTGTATACGCGGGTGTGTGTATATGTGTACGTATACATACATATGTATATATATATATAAATACACAGTGTATTTCTCTATTGTTATATATATATCTGTATATAGTATAAATATTACTTTGGTCTAAAAATATATATATATAATTTATATTGGTATACGGTTAATAAAAACATATTTTGGTATTTTGGTGTATATGTATATGTATATACATCTATGATGATTTATATATATATATATACATATTTAATGAATAGGTATATGTGTATTAGTATACATGCATATATCTATATAAAGTGTATTTTCAAATTAGTAGATATGTAAATACATAGTGTCTATGTATATGGTTAATATAATTAATACGTGTTTAAGTAAATAAATTGGTATATGTATATATATATATATATTTGCATACACTTAATATATTTTTCATTATATATAAAAGATTGGTATAGGTAAATATTTATTTGTATATATACCTGGTATATTTTTAAATTGATATATATATATATGGTACACATATATTGTTTAACTAATATATATATATTACATGAAATTAAATGGCATATATGTATGGTATAGGTATTCAATGTGAGGTATTAGTATTAGAATATTTAAATAAATACATTAACAATATATATATATTTTAAAAATATATTTTATGTATAAGTATACTCAGGTAATGTTCAATTTGTATAAATCAAATATGTGTTTTAAAAGGCATATATATATATTGTAAATACTTTTAAATTGGTATATGTGTAATTTTACAATCTCAAACCAGTATATATGTATGTATATATGTATACAGATTATATGATAGTATATATGGTAAATATATTAGCATATATTAATTGTATTTTTGGAATTTAGTACATATAGTAAATTCTATTTTGGGTTATATTCATATGCATATATATATATATACCTTGTGTAAAGTAAGTCCTAGTGGATTTATATAATTAAACATACAGTATTATTTTTATACAAGTGTTAGCTTTATTTAAGCCATAAATACATATCTATTTTCATATCAAATGAATAATATGTATGTATGTTAGTAGTCTATATATGTTATATATATATATATATATATATATATATATATATATATATATATATATATATATATATATATATATATATATATATATATATATATATATATATATATATATATATATATATATATATATATATATGGGTACCAGATGACCCTAGTTGACTAGAGCCATGCCTGGCATAGCCCCTGAATTAGGTATTTGATTGTGTGTGTAGTATAGCATCTGATGCAAATATTGTATTTGAAATATTTTTAGGACTGTTGGTTCCTCCAGACGATACTCTGGGACAGGACATTGGTTTTACCAGCTAAGGACCCAAGGCGAGTACATTCTCTGATTAGTTTCTAATTTATGATATCTCCTATGTTCACTGTATCTAGTGTAAATATCCATGTTCTTGACACATTGGTTACACGGATTGGTATACACGGATCTCGTCATGAGATGTTATTCCTTATTCATGGTGTAGCTTGTACAAGACTTGTTTTCCTTGTTATCTTGTGCACGTACAGACACTGATTCCCGGGGAGATTTGCTACCTTCCTAGGGAATCCAGTGCCATAGCGTACCATGATTGGATCTACTATACCAGTCGGAGGTGGGGAGTATTTTAGTGTAGATATGTGATCATACCCAACTTTACATGCATCATAGCTCACCCCACATCTCACGTCGGGTGCGGCCTGACCCTCTCAGTGCCTCATAGCTGTTACGTGTGATTAGCCTGACCCCTACATGCATCATAGCTAACCAACGGTTAGCCTGACCTTCGTGAATCATAGCTAATCACATGTAACCAGCCTGATCAAGTTCCCAAGCCGATCACATGTTAAAGCTAGTACTCACACACTTAGTCATAGGATTCTTGCTCATTGACATATTGTTCTTTTCCTGCATTTACTTACAGTATTTCCAGTATTTCTCTCATTGTACATTTCTCGTACCTATACATGCATCTGGTATGTTTCCATCTAGAACTGCTACATAGTTTATGTCATTTATATAGAACTGCTATTTAGAGATGTACTTTGCTCCTTCCTGACTGGAAATATTTTTCCAGACTGTGACCTTAGTAGACTGGTTTCCGACACACTTGGGGGATTGGATGTTACTGATTGCAGGTATGATTATTGTGTCATTAGACTTGTGTTGTATTCTTTTATTTCTTCATTTCCTATCGTGCTGTAGTTGTGATTGAGTATTTCTAGATTATTTATGATATCCACGTCTCCTTATGGAGTTGGATACTAGCGTGAGATTGTTTAGATAGTACTTGACCTAGACAGCGTTCTACCGCCGATGCTGCGGCGTAGGCTGGACGTACCCACGCTCTCGTGCCCCTAAACCGGGTGTGGGTCGTGACACGTTTTTAGTGGTGGCCCATGCAGGTCAGACTTCGCAAGTTGTGCGATGTCGTGGTAGTGCGACGTCATAGTTGTACTACTGCGTACCTGCTATTGAATATAGGACATAGGATGCTAGGATGAGAGAGGATACTCAATCACAAACTCTTAAGAGATTCCTGGGACGACCCCTTGAGAACTTGTTATAAATTCCAATTTAAATCTTTTTCCTTGATTCCGTCCGCTCTCGCTTGTTGTTACTGAACTTGATTCTGGTTGAGCAGTTATTAAATTAAATTCTTGGCATCATTGTTGAGTTTGATTCTTGTTGACCAGTTGTTAACTTAAATTCTTGGTATCGTTGTTGAGTTGATTTCAAATTGAGATGAATTTTTACGGACTAGAATTTATGGTATCATCTGATGACATATATTGATGAGGACAGTGAGGAAGGTAAAACGTCTACTTTGGTTATGGAACCTAGAATTTATCGCAGCCATATTAGCTGTCGTGACGAGAACGTAGGAACCTAACTTGGATGTACATACTTTAGTTATGAGATTTAGAGTTTCTCGCAGCCATACCGGTTGGCGTGGCGAGTATTCTAGATGACATGATTATAGGGTTGTATACCTTAGTTACGGAACCTGTCGTTTATCGCATCTATGCTTACTGGCGTGGCGAGGATTCTAAGTGTCATGATTTCGGATAGACGTGTATGATTATCAGGTTGTATCTTAAATTGGTTCTTAAAATATCATCTCAAGACTTATCTATTTCTGTTATTCCAGGACTTTGTTCCACCGCTTCTTTCTTTACTAGCAGTAAAGATACCTTCTGTCCTCAATTCAGTCTTTGAGCTCCTATCCCTTGAGGATTTCTTGTTAAGTATGATAATTAGTGGCTTGTAATTTTGTTTGTGTCTTGTATTAGTATTGACTGTGTTGCTAGTGAGTTGTAAGTGTTTCTTAGTTGGACATGTGAGCAGTAGGCTTTAATCTAGAGTTAGCCCTTAGCATAATACCTTGTAGCAATGGTTCTAGGATAAGTGTCGTTAGAGACTATGATTAGAAGGAGAGTATAGAGTATCAGTGATAGTTCAAGAGTTAGTATCAGAGCCAACATACCGTCCTGGATAATCATGACTATGCAATTGGATGATCTACGTGAACAATTAAGTATCCAGGAATTGTGTTAAGGATTTATGGAGCATGATGTTCAATTTGATGATTGATATCGGGTGTGTTAAAGGTAAGGAATTGTATATGCATAAAAGAGTTAATGGGCTGTCATGAGTGGAGAAATATCGGAATTGGTAATGAAGATAGTGAAGCGTACCATGGATTAGTTTAACAGGCTATAAAAAGGTTAAAAGGAAATACATATACAACAATCGAGATGAGGAACCATACACATACCCATGAGAGTAAAGAAACATGAGTTCTAAAGGACTGGATGAGATAATCCATTAATGAAGCTAGTGATATAATACCAAGAGTGCTAATGATTCTATATCGATGATTAGTCGAGGATGACGTTAATAACAGTAAGCACTCTGTATGATGATAACTAGATGATATACCAGTTGACATAAATTGAAAATCATGAAAGAAATTACAGGTGATGATAACTTTGATCAATGGAGATAATGGTGCAAGTGATTCAGGCAGTACAATTTTAGTACACAGTTATAGACACTAGATGCATTGAGTGCACCTTGAGTATCAGAGACCGTGAGCACTGATATGTACATTTGTGGAGTTATAAATTAAAAGGTGGAATAAAATTTTATTTTTAGAATAATTGAGGAGTTGAGATTACGTCATTAAATTTTTGAGGATTTCAAATATGAATTCAATAAACATGGTTAAGGCTACAAAGATTTTTGGAGTAATTAAATTTTATTCGATGTTGAGTATCTGATTTTGAGGAAGTATATACATTTTACTTTAAAGTTGTTCGAGCAGTTAAACCTTGACGATTATTTGAGGATTAATTTTTATAGTGGATGAGAAACATGTATATTAATAGATGATGTACATGTGTCAGGATCTGTTGACTTGAGCATGATGGAGATAGCACCACAGACTGACTTGGGTGTCCACCTAGAGTTGTATTGGGGAGAGCAGTACTTAGTATGGTGTCACACTTGGTGTGCACTGGAGTGATGAGGATAAGTAGTATGGACTAGTATGGACAATTATAGTAGGAACGGGAACTGACAGAGGGTATGGTACTAAGGAGATAGAGGTATCAACTTAGATGTATTATTGAATCATGGTTATATTAGAGATTCTTGGCATCAGATTTAGGTGTTAATAGACATGTGTGTGCACATGGATATATTCATGGATCTTGTGGATAAATGACTAGTTGATATGGGTACCAGTGTACATGAATAGGAATTAGTTAGTAAATGTGCTAGAGTTAAGTGTTGTTAGAGATATGAGATACCACAAGAAAATGTTAGCAGGTTCCTTCTTTTCTCATGTTGTTTTCGTCTTCTGATTGATTGATTCCCTAGTACCGTGGTTTGTATTCGTGATTTACTTGTTAGAATATAGTTAGTAGTACACCCTGACAGAGACTGCAATACCATGACAGGACACATGACCTATATCTTTTCTTAGATTGCATGACGGTAGGTAGAACCTTCTTAAACCATGATCATTAGGGTTTGGACCATAGCAAGGATCTATGACAAGATTATGACCTGACAAGAGACACGAGATGCTAAAATTTTGGAAGATAAGCATAAAGAATTAAGGATTAATATGGCAGAGTTGATAAATCATTGATTTTATCAAAATTGAGATGTGATTAAATTATCATTAGACTTCGAGGATAAACATTAATTTAAATGAGAGGTTGAAAATTTAATATGGTAGGATTGATGATTATTGATTATGATATATTTATCATTAAAATTTTTGAGAAATTTTAGAAGGTTATTATAATATTTTATTGGACTGGAAGATAAAGATTTAATTAAAAATATTAATTGAGGATTTGGCGAGTATTATATTATTTGAGTATTGTGAGGAAAAAGGAATCGAGGATTTAGATCACTAATGGATTAGTGTTTTGATGGAAATTTTAAATGTGCATTGTTGGATTAAGTTAGAGGAGTAGATATCAATTCGGGTTTTAATAACTAACATCAGATTCGTAGGAGATTATGATACGAATGGAGTTCGATGATAAATTTTGAGGATTTTTCAGGAATACAATAATTTCAAAATTTTGAAATTGTGAGAAGACATTATGGATTATTACCTGATGTCGTGGTTGAGGAATTTAAGTTTGAGGGAAATAATAATGTGTATGATTAAACACTAATATGAGGATTTTTAATTTTGGGGACGAAATTCTTTTAAGGAGGGTAGACTTGTCACTACCACATTCCGAAAACAGGGGTATTTTCGACTTTTTATATATTCAATATTATGGTAGTTATAATTAAGTAATTGCATGATAATTAATTGTTTTAAATAATTATGCGATGTGTAAATTAAATATAAATATATGCAGTGTCCATTTATTTTGAGCTAGCAGAATTGACCTAGAAGCCAGTAGATGAACACCTGTCCAAATTGTGGAATTATGTAATTAATTGTTTTATTTATAATTTATTTATTGGCGATTGTAATTAATTACCGTAATTTAAATTAATTATTGCGCATTGCCTTTGCTTCGATATTTGGAGCACTACCCTGACTTTTGTCTTCCAACAAATTTCACAATCTTGCCCTAGACATGCCCGCCTTCCATTCTGCTATTTTTGTAACTCATAATTATGCTCTCTGTGCATTATTTCTAGCCGCACAAAAATCGTCGCGGACGTTATTTAATAAATTCCTATTTTGTATCGTTGTGCGTTCCAATTAAAAATTGGGGACAATCTTGACCTATTTTTCGTGCGGCCCAAATTAGGGTAATATTCTGTTCTGAGTCTTCTTCACTATTGGTATTGATGACCTGACCTGATTTTGGCCCCATGTACTCCTAATTAATCTTTGAACACAACTTGCATTTTATTTCTATTTAAATTGAGGATACTAATTTAACCGATTCTGAAATTCCAATTTAATTCCAGTGCCCTGTAAATTGAGCCCATGCCAATCTTACAGCGCCCCCTGACCCTACAAAACATCGGACCCTGAATCGCCCGCCAAATTTTCGTCATTTTATGTGTTTGTGCAATTTCCCGAATTTAAGGGGGCTAATTTGCAAATTTGCATTTTGGTGTAAACAACCAATTATTTAAACAATGAGGGAACCTAATATATTTTATTTAAACTCTCACCCTCACCCACATGAAGGAATTCTCCATGTTTAATCTGGACCACCCATTTAATTGGGTGCATCCTCACCATTAGATTCCACACACCTCTTCATATATAATGTCCCATCCTAAACCCTAATCCCTAGGCAACCTAGGTTTTCCCCCACCTCAAGCCTCCTCCATCCTCAACGTAGGAAACCAAAACTCCTTCTTCTCCTTCTTCCTTTCTTCTTCTCTTTTCTTCTTCTCTTCTTCTCCTTCTTCTTCTTCTTCTTCTTCTTCTTCTTCCTTTCTTCTTTAAATTTGAAATTTAAAAGAGAAGAAAGGGGGGGGAACACTGTTCACCTCCCCCCCCGCAGTCACTGTTCACCCGTGCTGCACCCCGATTTCCCTCTACACCCGGTCGGCCGGCTGATCCCGACCTCAGGCCCTCACCCCGGCGGACTGCTCCTCCTCCATTCCGCCTTGCTGCGACTGCTCCGACCCCACAGCCGGTTGCTGCATTCATCCCGGCGGCCGCTGCTCCCATCGCCACCACCATCAGTCCCCCGCTGCTCCTTCCCCCCGCCGGACAGTTCCCTACGGCGGCCTGCTCCTCCCTCCATCTCCCCCCACACGGATTCCTCCTCCCTCGGCCGGCCTCTGCTATTCGACCACTTTAGCCGGCCCTGAGCGCTCCGACCACCTCGACCCATCTCCCTGCCGCTCTCCCAACTCCCCACTCCAGCGCTGGCTGCCCCACATCTCTCCGACTCCAGTGCGTCTACCCGGCCTCCGACTTCACGACGTCGACCCCGCGGTGGCTCCACAGCACAGCGGCTGTGCTATGCTCCACCCTACACCTCCCTCCGACGATGACTGGACGACCCCCTCGACAGCACAGTCATCCTTCCCGGCCAGGAGCTCGAACCCCAGCCATGGCGAAGCTCTGCTCCGGTTCTACATCTCTCATCTTCCGGCGGTGATGAGCGCTACGACCTCGCCATCTCCAGTCTGTCGATCCCTATCCGACCACACACCATTGCACCTCCACCTCGCCCTCAGTCACAGTCCGGCCGTCCTCCCCGGCCAGGCGGCTGTGCACCACCACTGTAAGCTTCCTTTCCCTTTCCCTGTGAATATATATATGTGTGTAAAATAACTTAAAGTGTTAATGTAATGTATATACTAGTACAAGTAATTGTATATATTAATAAAGGTGTATAAATATAAATGTATGTAAATACGTATATACATGTATGTGTATACGCGGGTGTGTGTATATGTGTACGTATACATACATATGTATATATATATATAAATACACAGTGTATTTCTCTATTGTTATATATATATCTGTATATAGTATAAATATTACTTTGGTCTAAAAATATATATATATAATTTATATTGGTATACGGTTAATAAAAACATATTTTGGTATTTTGGTGTATATGTATATGTATATACATCTATGATGATTTATATATATATATATACATATTTAATGAATAGGTATATGTGTATTAGTATACATGCATATATCTATATAAAGTGTATTTTCAAATTAGTAGATATGTAAATACATAGTGTCTATGTATATGGTTAATATAATTAATACGTGTTTAAGTAAATAAATTGGTATATGTATATATATATATATATTTGCATACACTTAATATATTTTTCATTATATATAAAAGATTGGTATAGGTAAATATTTATTTGTATATATACCTGGTATATTTTTAAATTGATATATATATATGGTACACATATATTGTTTAACTAATATATATATATTACATGAAATTAAATGGCATATATGTATGGTATAGGTATTCAATGTGAGGTATTAGTATTAGAATATTTAAATAAATACATTAACAATATATATATATTTTAAAAATATATTTTATGTATAAGTATACTCAGGTAATGTTCAACTTGTATAAATCAAATATGTGTTTTAAAAGGCATATATATATATATTGTAAATACTTTTAAATTGGTATATGTGTAATTTCACAATCTCAAACCAGTATATATGTATGTATATATGTATACAGATTATATGATAGTATATATGGTAAATATATTAGCATATATTAATTGTATTTTTGGAATTTAGTACATATAGTAAATTCTATTTTGGGTTATATTCATATGCATATATATATATATACCTTGTGTAAAGTAAATCCTAGTGGATTTATATAATTAAACATACAGTATTATTTTTATACAAGTGTTAGCTTTATTTAAGCCATAAATACATATCTATTTTCATATCAAATGAATAATATGTATGTATGTTAGTAGTCTATATATGTTATATATATATATATATATATATATATATGGGTACCAGATGACCCTAGTTGACTAGAGCCATGCCTGGCATAGCCCCTGAATTAGGTATTTGATTGTGTGTGTAGTATAGCATCTGATGCAAATGTTGTATTTGAAATATTTTTAGGACTGTTGGTTCCTCCAGACGATACTCTGGGACAGGACATTGGTTTTACCAGCTAAGGACCCAAGGCGAGTACATTCTCTGATTAGTTTCTAATTTATGATATCTCCTATGTTCACTGTATCTAGTGTAAATATCCATGTTCTTGACACATTGGTTACACGGATTGGTATACACGGATCTCGTCATGAGATGTTATTCCTTATTCATGGTGTAGCTTGTACAAGACTTGTTTTCCTTGTTATCTTGTGCACGTACAGACACTGATTCCCGGGGAGATTTGCTACCTTCCTAGGGAATCCAGTGCCATAGCGTACCATGATTGGATCTACTATACCAGTCGGAGGTGGGGAGTATTTTAGTGTAGATATGTGATCATACCCAACTTTACATGCATCATAGCTCACCCCACATCTCACGTCGGGTGCGGCCTGACCCTCTCAGTGCCTCATAGCTGTTACGTGTGATTAGCCTGACCCCTACATGCATCATAGCTAACCAACGGTTAGCCTGACCTTCGTGAATCATAGCTAATCACATGTAACCAGCCTGATCAAGTTCCCAAGCCGATCACATGTTAAAGCTAGTACTCACACACTTAGTCATAGGATTCTTGCTCATTGACATATTATTCTTTTCCTGCATTTACTTACAGTATTTCCAGTATTTCTCTCATTGTACATTTCTCGTACCTATACATGCATCTGGTATGTTTCCATCTAGAACTGCTACATAGTTTATGTCATTTATATAGAACTGCTATTTAGAGATGTACTTTGCTCCTTCCTGACTGGAAATATTTTTCCAGACTGTGACCTTAGTAGACTGGTTTCCGACACACTTGGGGGATTGGATGTTACTGATTGCAGGTATGATTATTGTGTCATTAGACTTGTGTTGTATTCTTTTATTTCTTCATTTCCTATCGTGCTGTAGTTGTGATTGAGTATTTCTAGATTATTTATGATATCCACGTCTCCTTATGGAGTTGGATACTAGCGTGAGATTGTTTAGATAGTACTTGACCTAGACAGCGTTCTACCGCCGATGCTGCGGCGTAGGCTGGACGTACCCACGCTCTCGTGCCCCTAAACCGGGTGCGGGTCGTGACAATCTCTAACAGCAGTTCTAAATTAATGATATAAACTATGTAGCAGTAAATAGATGTAAATATACAAGATGCATATATATATGTACAAGAGATACACAATAAAGGAAATACTGGAAATAAATATAGGGATAAACAATATGACAATGAACAAGAATACTAATGACTAAGTGTGTGAGTACTAGCTTTAACATGTGATCAGCTTGGAAACTTGTACAAGAATAATGGCCTGGCTAGTCATACGTGCGGTGTATGACCAATACTAACATGAGAACAAGACTTGTACATGAAGGGTATGATCACATATCTATACTAAAATACTTCCCACCCCCGACTGGTATAGTAGATCCAACCATGGTACGCTATGGCACGGGATTCCCCAAGAAGATAGCAACTTTTCCTGAGAATTGGTGTCTGTACATGTACAAGATAAACAATAAAACAAGACTTGCACAAGTACACCATGAACAAGGAATAACATCTCATGACGAGATTCGGATATACCAATCCATATAACCATCGTGTCAAGAAATACGGATATCTACACTAAATACAATGAACATAGAGGATATTATAAACAAGAAACTATCAGAGAATATACTCACCTGTGGTCCTGCTGTTAGCAATAACAATATCCGGTTTTCGAGGTCTTGTCTAAATAATCCAATAATCCTATAGACATCATTAAATAATACAATATTGCATCAGACATCACACTAACATACACACAATCATAGATACTCTGAACTCAGGGCTACGCTAGGTACGATACTGGTCAACTAACATGGTCAAAGTTCGTATAATTGCACGGGCGTCACGTCTGCAAATGTTGTGCAAGATCAGACAGTCAAATAACACGGGTCTCGCCAGTACGTCAGTGTACATAAGGCAGTCTAATAACAATTCACAGGGTTACATGGTCAAGGCAATTACGGAATATCCGTAATATCACTAGGGTCTCATAGTACATATATAAATATATATATAGTCTTAACTAGCATATAACATTAATTACTTACAATTTATATATATACCAATTAAATACATATACAATATATATATATATATGTATATATATACCAATGAATAATATACACATACCAAATGTATACTAATTGAATATATATATATATATATATATATATATATATATATATATATATATATGTATATGTATATACCAATTATATACATATTAAACATATACTAATTGAATACATATACTATACATATATATATATATATATATATATATATATATATATATATATATGCTAATACATACATATTAAACATAACTAAATATACATATGTATACTAATGAACAATACGCGTATGCGCGTACAAGTACGTGTACGCAACAAGAAAAGTGTATCCCGAACCTGTGTGCGCGGGAATGAGGCGTTCGTGGAGTCGTCGAGAAGGGTGCTCGGTTCAGTCGTGGACAGCGGGTTGGCGAGTGCAGTCGGGACAGCGGGTTCCCGGATTCAGACGAACGCTGGAGGTCGTGCAGGTAGGATCTGTCATTGGTGAGTTCAGGCGGGTGGCAGCATTCAACGGTCGGCTCTGGCGGGTGCGGGATGGTTAGGATGGCGTCGTGTGCTCGGGTGTAATAGTTGGTTGAGGGCAGCGGGTGATGGCGAGGCGGGTTGGGTCGGAGGGAGTCGGCTTCAGGCGGTTGGGGTTGGGCTACTCGGTGCAGCGGTTAAGGGAGAACGGTGAGCAGCGGGTCGAGGGTGCTGGTGGTGTCGAGGCATCTTCGGTGAGGGGCTGGGCTCCGGTCGAGTGCAGGCAGGAAAGGGTGGAGGGCTCGGTGGACTGTGGTGGCCAGACTTGGCGGCTCCGGTGGAGTCGTAGTCGTCCTGGCAGTCAAGGAGGATGGAGAACGGGGTGGAGACGGCCGCTGTGGTCGAGGTGTCGAGGTCGGCCGGGGAGACGCGATGGATGGCTGGAGTTTGGCCGGGAAGGAAAGGTCGGGTTGGTTTAGCATAGGGTTTGGGTAGGGTAGATGGATGGTGGGGATGATGGAAAATAGTGGGGATGATGGTTTTGCATGTAGGAAAGAGAGGGTGATGTTGACAACCTAGGGATTAGGGCCGGCTGTACACCTTGGGATGGGGTTGGTATGAGGGATTATATATATATATATGTGTGTGTGTGTGTGTGTGTGTGTGTGTGTGTGTGAGGTTGGCTCCATTTGAATGAGTGACCTAGATTAAATACGGAGAAAAATGTCAAACCAAAAAGGAGGAGAGAGGGAGAGAGTTGACCGGTCAATGAGGGAGGGGGTGTTTTTTTCATCGGTCTTGACTAATAGAATGGTGACACATCATTGTACTTTTGCAATAAAGCCCCCAAAAATTGAAAAATTGTACAGAAAATTGGTTTTTGGATTTAATAAGGGAAAACACCATGTTTGGTGTGATGTATTGGATGAAAAGGATGTTTGGTGTTTAGGATGGGGCTAGAGGGTAAAAATAGGGGTTTGGTTTGGTCTTGGGTCTAGTTTTGGGTTAAGTTGGGTCCTTACATAAATTAATTAAAATTGATGTAAATGGTGTTCTAAAATTAATTGGAAGTACATGAGATTAAAATTAGGTGGGACACAAGTATCATGGACGTAGAAGACTCAGAATAAAATATTATCATAATTTGGGTTGCACAAAATGGGTCAAGATTGTGTCTCCAATTTCGGTTGGAACGTACAAGGATACAAAGTTGGATTTATATAGAATTAAATAAAATCGTTTGCGACGAATGTTGTGCGACTAAAATGAAACACAAGAGGGCATATTTATGAGTTACACAAAGGTCATAATGGAAGATAGGCACGTCTAGAATAATGTTATAAAATTTGTTGGAAAGCAAAAGCTAGGGTAGCACTCCAAATATCGAAACAACGGTATGGCGCAATAATTAAATAAAATCACAATAATTAATTATAACCCTAAGTAATTAATCCCAAATATTATAAATTAAATCCATAACACTATATTTCGGTCAGGGTTCCATCTAGTGGGCATCTAGGTCTAGTCTACTAACTCATGCATTAATGAACACTATATATAATACACACACACACACACACACACACACACACACACACACACACATATATATATATATACACACATATCATGCAATTATTTAAAATAAATACACACAATACCTATAATATATAAAATAACAAAAATACCCCTATTTTCAGGATGTGGTAGTGACACTACTCCATCAGCTCCAGTTCTGAGGGCCGTTTCACCGATCTAGGTGGACGTTTCTGTAGCAACTTTTGGGTATGCTCCACCTCCAGTACAGAGGCCGGTGCCTATAGCTTTAAAGGAGCTACCACCACCACCAGCAGTTGATCTGACGCATGTGTTTGCTGTCATTGTCATTAGTATTCTTGTTCATTGTCATATTGTTCATTATTGTATTTATTTTAGTATTTTCTTATTATATATCTCTCGTATCTACTGTCCTTCTTGTATATTCACATCTATTTACTGTTGCATAGTTTTTATCATTAATTAGAACTGCTATTAGAGATGTACTCTGCTTCTTTTCTGACTGGATATATTTTTTCTAGATGACACTGAGGAGTGGTACCCTACATATTATGGATCTCAGGATGTTGTGGGGTTAGAGTCAGAGACCCCATCTTAGGAGGGACTTATCCCAACTAAGACAGATGATCCGGGATTAGTAGCTTCTTAGTATTCCTTTGTACTGGATTTGTCTCCAGCTTATTTGTTAGCTTTCTTTCAGACTCATTGATGTATTATTTTAGACTCATGAGTTGTATGTGACTATTTCTATTCTTTATCTTATTCGTCTCGTTTCCATCTTAGATCTGTGATTGAGTATATTGTCATTGTTGGTAGTTTATTATATTGCTAGATAGATTATCTAGACATCGTTCTACCGTCGATTCTGCGGCATAGACTGGGCGTTGTTTTTGACTTGTATCCTTACATCGGGTGCGGGTCGTGACACATTTTTAGTGGTGGTCCATGTAGGTCAAGCTTCATAAGTTATGCGATGTCGTGGCAGTGCGACGTTTAGTTGTACTATTGCGAGCTTGCGATAGGATATAGGATATAGGATATAGGCTATAGGCTGAGAATACTCAATCACATCTAGGAATATTCTTTTGATTCAACTATTCTTCCTTGATATTGATACTTGATCTCTTAAACTGTCATTTCCTTGAGTGTCTTACATCATGTGCCATATTGATCCTTTTCTTTCGCTTTGTCTCAGGATGCCGCCTAAGACTAGATCGCAACAGGGGAGAGCAGTTTCTGAGAGGTCTGCGACATCCCGAGGGCCTGCACCAGTCATTTCTCCGGTGATTGGAGTATAAGCTACTTTCGGAGGTCCACCACCTACTCAGAGGCTGTGCCAGCTGTATCTGAGGGGCTTCCACCTCCACCTCCTATGCCAGCAGAGGTGACACAGATGTTTATACTATTTCGTGAGATGCTCAAGGCACAAAGGGCTCAGTCTGAGGCATATCAGAGGCAGACCGACGTTCTACGGCAGGGCATCGAGAGTACTCATCAGCTTGCTCGTCCCGTAGTCGAGAGAGGAGTTCCGGTCCAGCAGCAGGTTGTTCCTCAGGTTGCACAGCTTCGGACAAGCAACATTCAGGACTTCAAGAAGCTGGAGCCTAGGGTCTTCAAGGGGACGGAGGGCATCGTCTATGCTGATGATTGGATCGAGGATATTAAGCATCTTATGAGGGTGTCCCATCTTTCTGAGGTTCTGAAGGTTGAGGCGGTAGGACTTCAACTGTTCGATGTCGCTCGTACTTGGTTCAGGAATGAGCCGATCCTGGTTGATGCTGGACAGTCTTGGGAGGTATTCAAGGAACTCTTATAGAAGAAGTTTTTTGCTCGGGTAGACAGGCTAGACTTGGGGAGACAGTTCGAGAGTCTCATTCTGGGGAGCATGTCTGTAGAGGAGTACGCTGCGGAGTTCGACAGGTTGAGCCGATTTGCAGAGTATTTGGTGAGAGAGTCGAAGGTTCGGGCTATTTGTTTCCATGATAGTCTAAACTGGGAAGTGAAGATCTGCATTCCATCTTTTTATGAGACATACTCGAAGATACTTGCGGAGGCACGCAAGGTTGAGCGGGAGTTGGATTTGAAGCCCAAGAGAGACCGTAATTCTTTTGTGGGGGCCAACAGTAGTGCAGTATCTGTCAAACGTCCTCATTTGTAGTCCAGACCTTTCCAGCAGCCACAGCAACACCAGACTCCAGCTAGGGTATCTTTTCACCAGGTACCACAATAGTAGAGACAGTTACAGCAAGCTTCCTGCCACTACTGCAAGAAGCTGGGCCATATCTGGGAAGTTTGCAGGAGGAGGCTAGGAGTTTATTTGTATTGTGGTACAGAAGGGCATCAATCGAGAGAGTGTCCTCGTCATGCAGTTCAGGGAGCAGCTTCAGCTCCGAGGGAACAAACAAGACTACCTGCAATACAGCCGAGGGGACCGCTTCCGACACAGCAGCAGCGTTATATCCAGCATCAACAGCAGGGAGGTGCACGTCAGGGACAAGCATTTGCTATGACCGTTGAGGAGGACGAACCCACCGGAGATGTCATCGCAGGTTCTATTCTTTTTGATTCTATTCCAGCTTTAGCCTTATTTGATAGTGGTGCTTCCCATAGTTCTGTATATGTTTCTTTTGCTCTGAAGCATGGTTTAGTAGCTGAGTCTTTGCTTAGGACTTGCAAGATCATAACCGAGGGAGGCATTATCCTGGTTAGTGATATTTGCAAGGATCGAAGAGTTACTCTGGGAGGTCGAGAGTTGAGTGCGTGTCTACTTGTAATGCCACTTTCGAGCTATGATATTGTACTCGGGATGGATTGGTTTAGTAGGCACCGTGCTAGCATAGATTGTAGAGGAGGTAGAGTTTTGTTTGGTCCGTCGGGAGAGCCAGAGTTCGAGTTTGCTAGAGGAGCTGCAGAGGAGAAGTCATTATTTGTCGAGCTATGGTGAAAGACAAGGAGTTGCCATCCGTTCATAGCAGAGTTCTTGAATGTATTTCCTGAGGAATTGCCAGAATTGCCGCCAGATCGAGATGTTGAATTCTCTATAGACTTGGTGCCAGGTGCAGAACCAATTTCGCAATATGTCTATAGAGTAAACAATAGCGAGCTGGTCGAGCTGAAGAAGCGGGTGGATGAATTACAGGATAAAGGGTTTATTAGATTGAGTTCTTCACCGTAGGGGGCCCCGGTATTGTTTGTACCGAAGAAGGTTGGATCGGTGCGTATGTGCATTAATTACAGGGCATTGAATAATTTCACTATCAAGAATAAGTACCCTTTGCAACGGATTGATGATCTGTTAGATCAGTTAAGTGGTGCCAAGGTGTTTCTAAGGTAGATTTGAAATCAGGCTACCATCAGGTGAAGGTGAAGCCGGTGGACATACCGAAGACTGCTTTTAGAACTCGGTATGGTCAGTACGAGTTTATAGTGATGCCGTTTGGGTTGACTAATGCATCCGGCGGTATTTATGAACTTGATGAACAAGGTGTTCCATCAGTTCCTTGATTCGTGGTGGTGTTCATCGATGACATACTCATATACTTGAAGACACCGGAGGAGCATGAGGAGCATTTGCGGATTGTGTTGGATGTGATGAGGAAGGAGAAGTTGTATGGGAAGTTGTCCAAGTGTGAGTTTCTCTTGGACAAGGTGGAGTTCTTGGGGCATGTTGTGACTGGTGATGGTATTTCAGTGGATCCGAAGAAGATCGCAGCATTAGAATATTGGAAGACCCCGAGTTCGGTAGCAGAGATCAGGAGTTTCTTGGGATTGGCAGGCTACTATAGGAAGTTTGTGCAAGATTTTTTTAGGATTGCCGAGCCGATGACCAGACTCACCAGGAAGGATGTAGAGTTTGTTTGGACGGAGGATTGCCAGGTTGCTTTTGAGGAATTGAAGAAGAGGTTGACGAATGCTCCTATTTTGACGTTGCTATCAGAGTCTGGAGGTTTCACTATTTATAGTGATGCATCGGGAAAATGTTTGGGTTGTGTTCTTCAGCAGAATGGAAAAGTGATTGCCTATGCATCTAGGCAATTACGTCATCATAAAAAGAACTATCCTACCCATGATTTGGAGTTGTATCAGTCATCGTCGCCCTGAAGTTGTGGAAATATTATTTGTACGGAGAGAGTGTGGAGATCTTCACAGACTAGAAAAGCTTGAAGTACGTTTTCACGCAGAAGGAGTTTAACATGAGGCAGTGTCGGTGGTTGGAACTGATGAAGGATTTTGATATATCTTTGCAGTATCATCCTGGGAAAGCTAATGTAGTTGCTGATACTTTGAGTAGGTATCCGGTAGCTATGTTCTTGACGCATGATCGATATTTGCTGGAGGACTTGAAGAGCTTGGGCATCGAGGTGATGGTTCCTGGTTGTGCTATGCAGATGTGGGGATTACAAATACATTCAAATTTGATGGACAGGATCAAGGTAGCCTAGTATGAGGATGTATCTCTGAGGAGCATCAGATCTCAGGTGAGAGCAAGATTGGAGGATGATTTCACCATTGCTGAGGATGAATCTTTGAGGCATGGAGTTAGATTGTGTGTGCCTAGTGGGAAGCTGCTGTAGAAGCATGAAAAATACGCTGGGAGGAGCTACGCAGCATACTGATGTAGGGCAGTGTAAGCAGGGGACCTCAAGGCCATCAAATGTGAAAAATAAGCTCAAAGGACCATCCGCGTAAGTACAGTACGTCCAGGCCGCTCCAGCGTAAGACAGAGTTCTTCATCGCCTCCATGGCGTAAAACTCAACCGCTCTCAAAGCAGCGTTAATGCGTAGGAGGAACGCTTCGTCTTCCCCGAAATGAACCTGTCAAGTCACGCAGTGAATCTGACCTCTGACTCCTGACAAAAAGTGCTGCACGGCTACCCAGACGACGGCTGGAAACGATGGCAGACCCCTCGGGACGTGCCCCACAGTATGATGTCGGATCTCTGTATTTAATGCAGAGGATTTGGTTAAAGCATCACCAAACCGTCATTTACTGGAGTCCCCTCAGCATAAACCGCTCTTTCGCGTACAAGGGAATACGCCGCCCTGTTTTACACAGGCAAACATGAGCTGTTTTACGCTCCGCAGCAGGCAAACCGCCTGCCACGTCAAAAGCTGCACCTCGTACGGGACTCGAGGCACGTCTCCACGTCTAATTACACAGAGCGGTGACAGCTTCTCTCAAGGCACGTCTCTGCGACGGGTGCACAGAAGGGCTGCAGACCTTCAAAACACGCCTCTGCATTTAATGCATAAGATGGTGGCAAATCTCTGAGATTGGATTATATCTCCAAAAGCCATAATTCCAGCTAAGACGTCCACATCAGCACAGTACGCAGCGGCTTCTACGCCCATTCATGATCTGTGCTCATACGGCTTCTACGTCCACTCAGTCTCTACGACCATTCAGTCTCTACGACCACTCGGCTTCTATGCCTGTTTGACTTCTATGCCTGCTCGGCTTCTATGCCCACTCGGCTTCTATGCTTGTTCGACTTCTATGCCTATTCGACTTCTATGCCTACTTGGCTTCTATGCCATGGTGACAGACATTTGGATTCTATGCCAACCTCTGCTACACAATGGATACCTACCTACGTGGCTTTTATGCCGTGATCTTAGTAGCAATTGTATGCGTTGTGTCCCCTTAGTTGGACCCGCGTCACACGCTCATTCAAAAGATCATCTATACGTAGGCATTGGTTACTTTAACCATTGTGTAAAAGGGTGCTGTACTTTTCACTCCTCGGTTGTTACACCGTTGGAGTGGTCAGTGTCACCAAAACTCTATAAATAGAGACCCCTATCATTGGGGAACGAGGTCGACAATTTGGAAGATCGAACCAGGTCGAAGAATTGATAGAGAGAGAGAGAGAGAGCACCCGGAGCTCAGGCAAAGAGTAGGGATCGACGACTTCAGCATCGTGCATCCACCCTCTTCTGCAACCTTCGAAGCTGCTTCCTATCTCCTACGACACTTCTTCAACATCGTGTGGTCCAAGGGCTAAAGTGATCGACCGCAGATCAGACACCTATAGCAATATCTACCCAGATTAAATAAATTGTACTCCCACATCCTCGTATAGGATTACATTGTACAAGTTTGTTTGTAAACAAAAGAAGGCGGGTTCCGTGTAAACCCCCACATCGAATACATTCCTATTCTTTTTATTTAAATAACCACAAACAAGATGGCGATTCTGCTGGGGACATCTTTCTCACACGATGCAGTATCCGTGGGATCCGTGAAGAAGACACTGGTCGTCCAATTCGACCAGTCTGCCTACGAAGACATGCTTCGGACTGGGGGTGGCTCTCACTCTCTCTCCGTCCAAGACAACAGGAAGCTGCGCAAAGTGTGGATGCCCAAGACATCCTCTACCGTTCCTGTGGACTCTTCGATCTTTCCGATCTCTCCGACCAATGAGGTGGTAGCATCGCTCCCTCCGTGCCCTGCACGTAAAAATCAGTCTCCCGCTACGTGCGGTACAAACAAAACTTCGGGCAAAGCCTCAGCGCTGACCCAGAAGTATCCACTGCGCTTTACACGCAGAAATCAGTCTCCCGCTATGCGCGGTAGAGACAAAACTTCGGGCAAAGCCTCAGCGCTGACCCAAAAGTATCCATTGCGCTTTACGCGTAGAAACCAGTCTCCCGCTACGCGCGTACAGACAAAACTTTGGGCAAAGCCTCAGCGCTAACCCAGAAGTATCCACTGCGCTCTACGCGTAGAAACCAGTCTCCCGCTACGCGCAGTACAGACAAAACTTCTGATAATACCTCAGCGCCAAATCGGAAGTACAAATCACGCTCCGCGCGTAAGACAACTTCTGACCTCTACGGGGAACCAGATGAGCGCTGTGATCTCTGCAAGTGCAACGACAAGTCTGGGGGTAGTCTCCCTCGACAAAACCGAGCAACATCCAAAGCTGGGGGTAGAATTCCCTCAGAATCTGAAGATGATGCAACGATGACGATCTTCCCAGAAGACCATAGAACTCAAGCATCAGGAGCCCGAAGGCTAAAAGGGACTTTCTCCTTTAATGAAAATGACATCAATGAAATCTTCAATACGTTGATGAAGGAAAACAAACTTCAGCTATCCAACATCAGATACCCTGAGAGGGCTGGCAAAGACAATGACCCAGATTATTGTCTCTTTCATCGGTACATTCATCATCCTACAAAGGTGTGCTATGTACTAAAAAGGAGAATTCAGGAGTTGATCGATGCCAAGGTCATCACTTTGCATCTATAAATGAGGAGACGATCACTGCAAATTGGTTTCACTTTGATGTGACAATTTGCTCCCTCAAGAAAATACCAGATGATGAATCTCTAAAAAGTTTCCCCAGTGGATTCTTCAGGACCAACCCAGGGAGTTTGTCATGTTCATATTACCTCTGAACAAACCTTCCTAAATTTGGCTATCGATTATCATGTCCATATTACCTCTGATATCGGTTGTCATCTCAACTTAGCACCCGTACTTAACTCTAAGTACGTCAGTGGTGTTGAGTCCACAAAAACTGCCATGTCCATATTACCTCTGAGCAGATGTATGCCTCTATCCCCGATAGAGTCACAACCCAGGGAGTTTGTCATGTTCATATTACCTCTGAACAAACCTTCCTAAATTCGGCTATCGATTATCATGTCCATATTACCTCGGATATCGGTTGTCATCTCAACTCAGCACCCGTACTTAACTCTAAGTACGCCAGTGGTGTTGAGTCCACAAAAACTGCCATGTCCATATTACCTCTGAGCAGATGTGTGCCTCTATCCCCGATAGAGTCACAACCCAGAGAGTTTGTCATATTCATATTACCTCTGAACAAACCTCCCTGATTCGGCTATCGATTATCATTTCATATTACCTCTGATATCGGTTGTCATCTCAACTCAGCACCCGTACTTAACTCTAAGTACGCCAGTGGTGTTAAGTCTACAATACCTATCACGTCCATACCACCTCTGATAGGGTTTATTTCGAACTTATTATTTGCACTTAATGTGCGCAACAAATAATAGGTCTATTAAAAATCCCCCAGTGGGATGTCCTCAACAAATACGGTATCGTACTACGTCAGACTATCATTCAGAGAAGGCGGACAGTCAGCGAATTCAAAAAGTTTTTTTTTGTGCGAAGAAGGTCAGCGGTTCCTACGCTAAGGAGCTTTCTACGCTCGACAGCAACAGATCTACGGTTTTACGCTCGCAGGCTATAAGTCTATGGTTTTACGCCCGGATGCCTTTGTGCTCGATAGCTTTTATGCTCGAGAGGCCACAAACCTACGACTTTACGCTCAGCAGATACCAAATCGATGATCTCACGCTCGTTGGCGCTTAGTTCACGCTCAGAAGCAACAGACCCGCAAACTTCTCGCTCAGAGAAATTTTCTTTTCAGAAGCTACAAATCTACAGTTTTACGCTAAGGAGCTTTCTACGCTCGACAGCTACGAATCTACGACTTTATGTTCGATAGCTATCAGTCTATGGTTTTATGCCCGGATGCCTTTGTGCTTAGTAGCTTTTACGCTCGAGAGGCTATAAACCTACGACTTCACGCTCAGGAACTACAAGTCTATGATTTCACGCTCGATGGTGTTTAGTTTATGCTCAGAAGCTGCAGACTAATGATTTCACGCTCCACGACTTCCCGCACATCTGAAGGATACGTCGGCCAAATCACGCGTACATCTGAACGGTCCTCAAAAGCGGTTCATGCTTCATTCAAAGCGTTTCAAATTCCAAGGAATTTAAAAGCTTTGAAGGGAGTCTTGTAGAAGCATGAAAAATACGCTGGAGGAGCTACGCAGCATACTGATGCAGGGCAGCGTAAGCAGGGGACCTCAAGGCCATCAAACGTGAAGAATAAGCTCAAAGGACCATCCGCGTAAGTGCAGTACATCCAGGCCGCTCCAGCGTAAGACAGAGTTCTTCATCGCCTCCATGGCGTAAAACTCAACCGCTCTCAAAGCAGCGTTAATGCGTACGAGGAATGCTTCGTCTTCCCCAAAATGAACCTGTCAAGTCACACAGTGAATCTGACCTCTGACTCCTGACAAAAAGTGCTGCACGGCTACCCAGATGACGGCTGGAAACGATGGCAGACCCCTCGGGACGCGCCCCACAGTATGATGGCGGATCTCTGCATTTAATGCAGAGGATTTGGTTAAAGCATCACCAAACCGTCATTTACTGGAGTCCCCTCAGCATAAACCGCTCTTTCGCGTACAAGGGAATACGCCGCCCTGTTTTACACAGGCAAACATGAGCTGTTTTACGCTCCGCAGCAGGCAAACCGCCTGCCACGTCAAAAGCTGCACCTCGTACGGGACTCGAGGCACGTCTCCACGTCTAATTACACAGAGCGGTGACAGCTTCTCTCAAGGCACGTCTCTGCGACGGGTGCACAGAAGGGCTGCAGACCTTCAAAACACGCCTCTGCATTTAATGCATAAGATGGTGGCAAATCTCTGAGATTGGATTATATCTCCAAAAGCCATAATTCCAGCTAAGATATCCACATCAGCATAGTACGCAGCGGCTTCTACGCCCATTCAGGATCTGTGCTCATACGACTTCTACGTCCACTCAGTCTCTACGACCATTCAGTCTCTACGACCACTCGGCTTCTATGCCTGTTCGACTTCTATGCCTGCTCGGCTTCTATGCCTACTCGACTTCTATGCCTGTTCGGCTTCTATGCCTATTCGGCTTCTATGCCTACTTGGCTTCTATGCCATGGTGACAGACATTTAGCTTCTATGCCAACCTCTGCTACACAATGGATACCTACCTACGTGGCTTTTACGCCGTGAGCTTAGTAGCAATTGTACGCGTTGTGTCCCCTTAGTTGGACCCGCGTCACACGCTCATTCAAAAGATCATCTATACGTAGGCATTGGTTACTTTAACCGTTGTGTAAAAGGGTGCTGTACTTTCCACTCCTCGGTTGTTACACCAATGGAGTGGTCACTGTCACCAAAACTCTATAAATAGAGACCCCTATCAATGGGGAACGTGGTCGACAATTTGGAAGATCGAACCAGGTCGGAGAATTTATAGAGTGAGAGAGAGAGAGAGGGAGAGAGAGAGGGCATCCGGAGCTCAGGCAAAGAGTAGGGATCGACGACTTCAGCATCATGCATCCACCCTCTTCTGCAACCTTCGAAGCTGCTTCCTGTCTCCTACGGCACTTCTTCAACATCGTGTGGTCCAAGGGCTAAAGTGATCGACCTCAGATCAGACACCTATAGCAATATCTACCCATATTAAATAAATTGTACTCCCACATCCTCGTATAGGATTACATTATACAAGTTTGTTTGTAAACAAAAGAAGGCGGGTTCCGTGTAAACCCCCACATCGAATATATTCCTATTCTTTTCGTTTAAATAACTACAAACAAGATTCTTGTAGAAGCATGAAAATATGTTGGGAGGAGCTACGCAGCATACTGATGCAGGGCAGCGTAAGCAGGGGACCTCAAGGCCATCAAACGTGAAGAATAAGATCAAAGGACCATCCGCGTAAGTGCAGTACGTCCAGGCCGCTCCAGCGTAAGACAGAGTTCTTCATCGCCTCCATGGCGTAAAACTCAACCGCTCTCAAAGCAGCATTAATGCGTACGAGGAACGCTTCGCCTTCCCCGAAATAAACCTTTCAAGTCACACAGTGAATCTGACCTCTGACTCCTGACAAAAAGTGCTGCACGGCTACCCAGACAATGGCTGGAAACGATGGCAGACCCCTCGGGACGCGCCCCACAGTATGATGGCGGATCTCTGCATTTAATACAGAGGATTTGGTTAAAGCATCACCAAACCATCGTTTACTGGAGTCCCCTCAGCATAAACCGCTCTTTCGCGTACAAGAGAATACGCCGCCCTGTTTTACACAGGCAAACATGAGCTGTTTTACGCTCCGCAGCAGGCAAACTACCTGCCATATTAAAAGCTGCACCTCGTACGGGACTCGAGGCACGTCTCCATGCCTAATTACACAGAGCGGTGACAACTTCTCTCAAGGCACATCTCTGCGACGGGTGCACAGAAGGGCTGCAGACCTTCAAAACACGTCTCCGTATTTAATGCATAAGATGGTGGCAAATCTCTGAGATTCGATTATATCTCCAAAAGCCATAATTTCGGCTAAGACGTCCATATCAGCACAGTACGCAGCGGCTTCTACGCCCATTCAGGATCTGTGCTCATACGACTTCTACGCCCACTCAGTCTCTACGACCATTCAGTCTCTACGACCACTCGGCTTCTATGCCTGTTCGACTTCTATACCTGCTCGGCTTCTATGCCTACTCGGCTTCTATGCCTGTTCGGCTTCTATGCCTATTCGGCTTCTATGCCTACTTGGATTCTATGCCATGATGACAGACATTTGGCTTCTATGCCAACCACTGCTACACAATGGATACCTACCTACGTGGCTTTTACGCCGTGATCTTAGTAGCAATTGTACGCGTTGTGTCCCCTTAGTTGGACCCGCGTCACACGCTCATTCAAAAGATCATCTATACGTAGGCATTGGTTACTTTAACCATTGTGTAAAAGGGTGCTGTACTTTCCACTCCTCGGTTGTTACATCGATAGAGTGGTCACTGTCACCAAAACTCTATAAATAGAGACCCCTATCAATGGGGAACGTGGTCGACAATTTGGAAGATCGAACCAGGTCGGAGAATTTATATATAGAGAGAGAGAGAGAGCACCCGGAGCTCAGTCAAAGAATAGGGATCGACGACTTCAGCATCGTGCATCCACCCTCTTCTGCAACCTTCGAAGCTGATTCCTGTCTCCTACGGCACTTCTTCAACATCGTGTGGTCCATGGGCTAAAGTGATCGACCACAGATCAGACACCTATAGCAATATCTACCCAGATTAAATAAATTATACTCCCACATCCTCGTATAGGATTACATTGTACAAGTTTGTTTGTAAACAAAAGAAGGCGGGTTCTGTGTAAACCCCCACATCGAATACATTCCTATTTTTTTCGTTTAAATAACCACAAACAAGATGGCGACTTTGCTGGGGACATCTTTCTCTTCTGACAAGGAAGCAATTGCTCAACACGATACGGTATCCGTGGGATCCGTGAAGAAGACACTGGTCGTCCAATTCGACCAGTCTGCCTACGAAGACTTGCTTCGGACTGGGGGTGGCTCTCACTCTCTCTCCGTCCAAGACAACAGGAAGCTGCGCAAAGTGTGGATGCCCAAGACATCCTCTGCCGTTCCTGTGGACTCTCCGATCTCTCCGACCAATGAGGTGGTAGCATCGCTCCCTCCGTGCCCTGCACGTAAAAATCAGTCTCCCGCTACGCGCGGTACAGACAAAACTTCGGGCAAAGCCTCAGCGCTGACCCAGAAGTATCCACTGTGCTTTACGTGCAGAAATCAGTCTCCCGCTACGCGCGATACAGACAAAACTTTGGGCAAAGCCTCAGCGCTGACCCAGAAGTATCCACTGCGCTTTACGCGCAGAAATCAGTCTCCCGCTACGCGCGGTACAGAAAAAACTTCGGGCAAAGCCTTAGCGCTGACCCAGAAGTATCCATTGCGCTTTACACATAGAAACCAGTCTCCCGCTACGCGCGGTACAGACAAAACTTTAGGCAAAGCCTCAGCGCTAACCCAGAAGTATCCACTGCGCTCTACGCGTAGAAACCAGTCTCCCGCTACGCGCGGTACAGACAAAACTTCTGATGATACCTCAGTGCCAAATCGGAAGTAGAAATCATGCTCCGCGCGTAAGACAACATCTGACCTCTATGGGGAACCAGATGAGCGCTGTGATCTCCGCAAGTGCAACGACAAGTCTGGGGGTAGTCTCCCTCGACAAAACCGAGCAACATCCAAAGCTGGGGGTAGAATTCCCTCAGAATCCGAAGATGATACAACGATGACGATCTTCCCAGAAGACCATAGAACTCAAGCATCAGGAGCCCGAAGGCCAAAAGGGACTTTCTCCTTTAATGAAAATAACATCAGTGAAATCTTCAATACGTTGATGAAGGAAAACAAACTTCAGCTACCCAACATCAGATACCCTGAGAGGGATGACAAAGACGATAACCCAGATTATTGTCTCTTTCATCGGTACATTCATCATCCTACAAAGGTATGCTATGTACTAAAAAGGAGAATTCAGGAGTTGATCGATGCCAAGGTCATCACTTTGCATCTATAAACGAGGAGACGATCACTGCAAATCGGTTTCACTTTGATGTGACAATTTGCTCCCTCAAGAAAATACCAGATGATGAATCTCTAAAAAGTTTCCCCAGTGGATTCTTCAGGACCAACCCAGGGAGTTTGTCATGTTCATATAACCTCTGAACAAACCTTCCTAAATTCGGCTATCGAATATCATGTCCATATTACCTCTGATATCGGTTGTCATCTCAACTTAGCACCCATACTTAACTCTAAGTACGCCAGTGGTGTTGAGTCCACAAAAACTGCCATGTCCATATTACCTCTGAGCAGATGTATGCCTCTATCCCCGATAGAGTCACAACCCAGGGAGTTTGTCATGTTCATATTACCTCTGAACAAACCTTCCTAAATTCGGCTATCGATTATCATGTCCATATTACCTCTGATATCGGTTGTCATCTCAACTTAGCACCCGTACTTAACTCTAAGTACGTCAGTGGTGTTGAGTCCACAAAAACTGCCATGTCCATATTACCTCTGAGCAGATGTATGCCTCTATCCCCGATAGAGTCACAACCTAGGGAGTTTGTCATGTTCATATTACCTCTGAACAAACCTTCCTAAATTCGGCTATCGATTATTATGTCCATATTACCTCGGATATCGGTTGTCATCTCAACTCAGCACCCGTACTTAACTCTAAGTACGCCAGTGGTGTTGAGTCCACAAAAACTGCCATGTCCATATTACCTCTGAGCAGATGTGTACCTCTATCCCCGATAGAGTCACAACCCAGAGAGTTTGTCATATTCATATTACCTCTGAACAAACCTCCCTGATTCGGCTATCGATTATCATTTCATATTACCTCTGATATCGGTTGTTATCTCAACTCAGCACCCGTACTTAACTCTAAGTACGCCAGTGGTGTTAAGTCCACAATACCTATCACGTCCATACCACCTCTGATAGGGTTTAATTCAAACTTATTATTTGTACTTAATGTGCGCAACAAATAATAGGTCTATTAAAAATCCCCCAGTGGGATGTCCTCAACAAATACGGTATCGTACTACGTCAGACTATCATTCAGAGAAGGCGGACAGTCAGCGAATTCAAAAAGTTTTTTTTTGTGCGAAGAAGGTCAGCGGTTCCTACGCTAAGGAGCTTTCTACGCTCGACAGCAACAGATCTACGATTTTACGCTCGCAGGCTATAAGTCTATGGTTTTACGCCCGGATGCCTTTGTGCTCGATAGCTTTTATGCTCGAAAGGCCACAAACCTACGACTTTACGCTCAGCAGATACCAAATCGATGATCTCACGCTCGTTGGCGCTTAGTTCACGCTCAGAAGCAACAGACCCGCAAACTTCTCGCTCAGAGAAATTTTCTTTTCAGAAGCTACAAATCTACAGTTCTACGCTAAGGAGCTTTCTACGCTCGACAGCTACGAATCTACGACTTTATGTTCGATAGCTATCAGTCTATGGTTTTATGCCCGGATGCCTTTGTGCTTAGTAGCTTTTACGCTCGAGAGGCTATAAACCTACGACTTCACGCTCAGGAACTACAAGTCTATGATTTCACGCTCGATGGTGTTTAGTTTATGCTCAGAAGCTGCAGACTAATGATTTCACGCTCCACGACTTCCTGCACATCTGAAGGATACGTCGGCCAGATCACGCGTACATCTGAACGGTCCTCAAAAGCGGTTCATGCTTCATTCAAAGCGTTTCAAATTCCAAGGAATTTAAAAGCTTTGAAGGGAGTCTTGTAAAAGCATGAAAAATACGCTGGGAGGAGCTACGCAGCATACTGATGCAGGGCAGCGTAAGCAGGGGACCTCAAGGCCATCAAACGTGAAGAATAAGCTCAAAGGACCATCCGCGTAAGTGCAGTACGTCCAGGCCGCTCCAGCGTAAGACAGAGTTCTTCATCGCCTCCATGGCGTAAAACTCAACCGCTCTCAAAGCAGCGTTAATGCGTACGAGGAATGCTTCGTCTTCCTCGAAATGAACCTGTCAAGTCACACAGTGAATCTGACCTCTGACTCCTGACAAAAAGTGCTGCACGGCTACCCAGATGACGGCTGGAAACGATGGCAGACCCCTCGGGACGCGCCCCACAGTATGATGGCGGATCTCTGCATTTAATGCAGAGGATTTGGTTAAAGCATCACCAAACCGTCATTTACTGGAGTCCCCTCAGCATAAACCGCTCTTTCGCGTACAAGGGAATACGCCGCCCTGTTTTACACAGGCAAACATGAGCTGTTTTACGCTCCGCAGCAGGCAAACCGCCTGCCACGTCAAAAGCTGCACCTCGTACGGGACTCGAGGCACGTCTCCACGTCTAATTACACAGAGCGGTGACAGCTTCTCTCAAGGCACGTCTCTGCGACGGGTGCACAGAAGGGCTGCAGACCTTCAAAACACGCCTCTGCATTTAATGCATAAGATGGTGGCAAATCTCTGAGATTGGATTATATCTCCAAAAGCCATAATTCCAGCTAAGACATCCACATCAGCATAGTACGCAGCGGCTTCTACGCCCATTCAGGATCTGTGCTCATACGACTTCTACGTCCACTCAGTCTCTACGACCATTCAGTCTCTACGACCACTCGGCTTCTATGCCTGTTCGACTTCTATGCCTGCTCGGCTTCTATGCCTACTCGACTTCTATGCCTGTTCGGCTTCTATGCCTATTCGGCTTCTATGCCTACTTGGCTTCTATGCCATGGTGACAGACATTTGGCTTCTATGCCAACCTCTGCTACACAATGGATACCTACCTACGTGGCTTTTACGCCGTGAGCTTAGTAGCAATTGTACGCGTTGTGTCCCCTTAGTTGGACCCGCGTCACACGCTCATTCAAAAGATCATCTATACGTAGGCATTGGTTACTTTAACCGTTGTGTAAAAGGGTGCTGTACTTTCCACTCCTCGGTTGTTACACCAATGGAGTGGTCACTGTCACCAAAACTCTATAAATAGAGACCCCTATCAATGGGGAACGTGGTCGACAATTTGGAAGATCGAACCAGGTCGGAGAATTTATAGAGTGAGAGAGAGAGAGGGAGAGAGAGAGGGCATCCGGAGCTCAGGCAAAGAGTAGGGATCGACGACTTCAGCATCATGCATCCACCCTCTTCTGCAACCTTCGAAGCTGCTTCCTGTCTCCTACGGCACTTCTTCAACATCGTGTGGTCCAAGGGCTAAAGTGATCGACCTCAGATCAGACACCTATAGCAATATCTACCCATATTAAATAAATTGTACTCCCACATCCTCGTATAGGATTACATTATACAAGTTTGTTTGTAAACAAAAGAAGGCGGGTTCCGTGTAAACCCCCACATCGAATATATTCCTATTCTTTTCGTTTAAATAACCACAAACAAGATTCTTGTAGAAGCATGAAAATATGTTGGGAGGAGCTACGCAGCATACTGATGCAGGGCAGCGTAAGCAGGGGACCTCAAGGCCATCAAACGTGAAGAATAAGATCAAAGGACCATCCGCGTAAGTGCAGTACGTCCAGGCCGCTCCAGCGTAAGACAGAGTTCTTCATCGCCTCCATGGCGTAAAACTCAACCGCTCTCAAAGCAGCGTTAATGCGTACGAGGAACGCTTCGCCTTCCCCGAAATAAATCTTTCAAGTCACACAGTGAATCTGACCTCTGACTCCTGACAAAAAGTGCTGCACGGCTACCCAGACAATGGCTGGAAACGATGGCAGACCCCTCGGGACGTGCCCCACAGTATGATGGCGGATCTCTGCATTTAATACAGAGGATTTGGTTAAAGCATCACCAAACCATCGTTTACTGGAGTCCCCTCAGCATAAACCGCTCTTTCGCGTACAAGGGAATACGCCGCCCTGTTTTACACAGGCAAACATGAGCTGTTTTACGCTCCGCAGCAGGCAAACTGCCTGCCACATTAAAAGCTGCACCTCGTACGGGACTTGAGGCACGTCTCCATGTCTAATTACACAGAGCGGTGACAACTTCTCTCAAGGCACATCTCTGCGACGGGTGCACAGAAGGGCTGCAGACCTTCAAAACACGTCTCCGTATTTAATGCATAAGATGGTGGCAAATCTCTGAGATTCGATTATATCTCCAAAAGCCATAATTTCGGCTAAGACGTCCATATCAGCACAGTACGCAGCGGCTTCTACGCCCATTCAGGATCTGTGCTCATACGACTTCTACGCCCACTCAGTCTCTACGACCATTCAGTCTCTACGACCACTCGGCTTCTATGCCTGTTCGACTTCTATGCCTGCTCGGCTTCTATGCCTACTCGGCTTCTATGCCTGTTCGGCTTCTATGCCTATTCGGCTTCTATGCCTACTTGGCTTCTATGCCATGATGACAGACATTTGGCTTCTATGCCAACCACTGCTACACAATGGATACCTACCTACGTGGCTTTTACGCCGTGATCTTAGTAGCAATTGTACGCGTTGTGTCCCCTTAGTTGGACCCGCGTCACACGCTCATTCAAAAGATCATTTATACGTAGGCATTGGTTACTTTAACCATTGTGTAAAAGGGTGCTGTACTTTCCACTCCTCGGTTGTTACATCGATGGAGTGGTCACTGTCACCAAAACTCTATAAATAGAGACCCCTATCAATGGGGAACGTGGTCGACAATTTGGAAGATCGAACCAGGTCGGAGAATTTATATATAGAGAGAGAGAGAGAGCACCCGGAGCTCAGTCAAAGAGTAGGGATCGACGACTTCAGCATCGTGCATCCACCCTCTTCTGCAACCTTCGAAGCTGATTCCTGTCTCCTACGGCACTTCTTCAACATCGTGTGGTCCATGGGCTAAAGTGATCGACCACAGATCAGACACCTATAGCAATATCTACCCAGATTAAATAAATTATACTCCCACATCCTCGTATAGGATTACATTGTACAAGTTTGTTTGTAAACAAAAGAAGGCGGGTTCCGTGTAAACCCCCACATCAAATACATTCCTATTTTTTTCGTTTAAATAACCACAAACAAGATGGCGACTTTGCTGGGGACATCTTTCTCTTCTGACAAGGAAGCAATTGCTCAACACGATACGGTATCCGTGGGATCCGTGAAGAAGACACTGGTCGTCCAATTCGACCAGTCTGCCTACGAAGACTTGCTTCGGACTGGGGGTGGCTCTCACTCTCTCTCCGTCCAAGACAACAGGAAGCTGCGCAAAGTGTGGATGCCCAAGACATCCTCTGCCGTTCCTGTGGACTCTCCGATCTCTCCGATCTCTCCGACCAATGAGGTGGTAGCATCGCTCCCTCCGTGCCCTGTACGTAAAAATCAGTCTCCCGCTACGCGCGGTACAGACAAAACTTCGGGCAAAGCCTCAGCGCTGACCCAGAAGTATCCACTGTGCTTTACGTGCAGAAATCAGTCTCCCGCTACGCGCGATACAGACAAAACTTTGGGCAAAGCCTCAGCGCTGACCCAGAAGTATCCACTGCGCTTTACGCGCAGAAATCAGTCTCCCGCTACGCGCGGTACAGAAAAAACTTCGGGCAAAGCCTTAGCGCTGACCCAGAAGTATCCATTGCGCTTTACACATAGAAACCAGTCTTCCGCTACGCGCGGTACAGACAAAACTTTAGGCAAAGCCTCAGCGCTAACCCAGAAGTATCCACTGCGCTCTACGCGTAGAAACCAGTCTCCCGCTACGCGCGGTACAGACAAAACTTCTGATGATACCTCAGTGCCAAATCGGAAGTAGAAATCATGCTCCGCGCGTAAGACAACATCTGACCTCTATGGGGAACCAGATGAGCGCTGTGATCTCCGCAAGTGCAACGACAAGTCTGGGGGTAGTCTCCCTCGACAAAACCGAGCAACATCCAAAGCTGGGGGTAGAATTCCCTCAGAATCCGAAGATGATACAACGATGACGATCTTCCCAGAAGACCATAGAACTCAAGCATCAGGAGCCCGAAGGCCAAAAGGGACTTTCTCCTTTAATGAAAATGACATCAGTGAAATCTTCAATACGTTGATGAAGGAAAACAAACTTCAGCTACCCAACATCAGATACCCTGAGAGGGATGACAAAGACGATAACCCAGATTATTGTCTCTTTCATCGGTACATTCATCATCCTACAAAGGTATGCTATGTACTAAAAAGGAGAATTCAGGAGTTGATCGATGCCAAGGTCATCACTTTGCATCTATAAACGAGGAGACGATCACTGCAAATCGGTTTCACTTTGATGTGACAATTTGCTCCCTCAAGAAAATACCAGATGATGAATCTCTAAAAAGTTTCCCCAGTGGATTCTTTAGGACCAACCCAGGGAGTTTGTCATGTTCATATAACCTCTGAACAAACCTTCCTAAATTTGGCTATCGAATATCATGTCCATATTACCTCTGATATCGGTTGTCATCTCAACTTAGCACCCATACTTAACTCTAAGTACGCCAGTGGTGTTGAGTCCACAAAAACTGCCATGTCCATATTACCTCTGAGCAGATGTATGCCTCTATCCCCGATAGAGTCACAACCCAGGGAGTTTGTCATGTTCATATTACCTCTGAACAAACCTTCCTAAATTCGGCTATCGATTATCATGTCCATATTACCTCTGATATCGGTTGTCATCTCAACTTTGCACCCGTACTTAACTCTAAGTACGCCAGTGGTGTTGAGTCCACAAAAACTGCCATGTCCATATTACCTCTGAGCAGATGTGTGCCTCTATCCCCGATGGAGTCACAACCCAGAGAGTTTGTCATGTTCATATTACCTCTGAACAAACCTCCCTGATCCAGCTATCGATTATCATTTCATATTACCTATGATATCGGTTGTCATCTCAACACAGCACCTGTACTTAACTCTAAGTACGCCAATGGTGTTAAGTCCACAATACCTATCACGTCCATACCACCTCTGATAGGGTTTATTTCGAACATATTATTTGCACTTAATGTGCGCAACAAATAATAGGTCCATTAAACATCCCCCAGTGGGATGTCCTCACCAAATACGGTATCGTACTACGTCAGACTATCATTCAGAGAAGGCGGACAGTCAGCGAATTCAAAAAGTTTTTTTCGCGCGAAGAAGGTCAGCGGTTCCTACGCTAAGGAGCTTTCTACGCTCGACAGCAACAGATCTACGGTTTTACGCTCGCAGGCTATAAGTCTATGGTTTTACGCCCGGATGCCTTTGTGCTCGGTAGCTTTTATGCTCGAGAGGCCACAAACCTACGACTTTACGCTCAGCAGATACCAAATCGATGATCTCACGATCGGTGGCGCTTAGTTCACGCTCAGAAGTAACAGACCAGCAAACTTCACGCTCGGAGAAATTTTCTTTTCAGAAGCTACAAATCTACAATTCTACGCTAAGGAGCTTTCTATGCTCGACAGCTACGAATTTACGGCTTTACGTTCGACAGCTATCAGTCTATGGTTTTATGCCCGGATGCCTTTGTGCTTAGTAGCTTTTACGCTTGAGAGGCTACAAACCTACGACTTCACGCTCGGGAACTACAAGTCTATGATTTCATGCTCGATGGTGTTTAGTTTATGCTCAGAAGCTGCAGACTAATGATTTCATGCTCCACGACTTCCCGCACATCTGAAGGATACGTCGGCCAAATCATGCGTACATCTGAACGGTCCTCAAAAGCGGTTCATGCTTCATTCAAAGCGTTTCAAATTCCGAGGAATTTAAAAGCTTTGAAGGAGGTCTTGTAGAAGCATAAAAAATATGCTGGGAGTAGCTACGCAGCATACTGATGCAGGGCAGCATAAGCAGGGGACCTCAAGGCCATCAAACGTGAAGAATAAGCTCAAAGAACCATCCGCGTAAGTGCAGTACGTCCAGGCCGCTCCAGCGTAAGACAGAGTTCTTCATCGCCTCCATGGCGTAAAACTCAACCGCTCTCAAAGCAGCGTTAATGCGTACGAGGAACGCTTCGTCTTCCCCGAAATGAACCTGTCAAGTCACGCAGTGAATCTGACCTCTGACTCCTGACAAAAAGTGCTGCACGGCTACCCAGACGACGGCTGGAAACGATGGCAGACCCCTCGGGACGCGCCCCACAGTATGATGGCGGATCTCTGCATTTAATCCAGAGGATTTGGTTAAAGCATCACCAAACTGTCGTTTACTGGAGTCCTCTCAGCATAAACCGCTCTTTCGTGTACAAGGGAATACGCCGCCCTGTTTTACACAGGCAAACATGAGCTGTTTTACGCTCCGCAGCAGGCAAACCGCCTGCCACGTCAAAAGCTGCACCTCGTACGGGACTCGAGGCACGTCTTCACGTCTAATTACACAGAGCGGTGACAGCTTCTCTCAAGGCACGTCTCTGCGATGGGTGCACAGAAGGGCTGCAGACCTTCAAAACACGCCTCCGTATTTAATGCATAAGATGGTGGCAAATCTCTGAGATTCGATTATATCTCCAAAAGCCATCATTCCGGCTAAGACTTCCACATCAGCACAGTACGCAGCGGCTTCTACGCCCATTCAGGATCTGTGCTCATACGGCTTCTACGCCCACTCAGTCTCTACGACCATTCAGTCTCTACGACCACTCAGCTTCTATGCCTGTTCGACTTCTATGCCTGCTCGGCTTCTATGCCTACTCGGCTTCTATGCCTGTTCGGCTTCTATGCCTATTCGACTTCTATGCCTACTTGGCTTCTATGCCATGGTGACAGACATTTGGCTTCTATGCCAACCTCTGCTACACAATGGATACCTACCTACGTGGCTTTTATGCCGTGATCTTAGTAGCAATTGTATGCGTTGTGTCCCCTTAGTTGGACCCGCCTCACACGCTCATTCAAAAGATCATATATACGTAGGCATTGGTTACTTTAACCGTTGTATAAAAGGGTGCTGTACTTTCCACTCCTCGGTTGTTACACCGATGGAGTGGTCACCGTCACCAAAACTCTATAAATAGAGACCCCTATCAATGGGGAACGAGGTCGATAATTTGGAAGATCGAATCAGGTCGGAGAATTGATAGAGAGAGAGAGAGAGAGAGAGAGAGAGAGAGCACCCGGAGCTCAGGCAAAGAGTAGGGATCGACGACTTCAGCATCGTGCATCCACCCTCTTCTGCAACCTTCGAAGCTGCTTCCTGTCTCCTACGGCACTTCTTCAACATCGTATGGTCCAAGGGCTAAAGTGATCGACCGCAGATCAGACACCTATAGCAATATCTACCCAGATTAAATAAATTATACTCCCACATCCTCGTATAGGATTATATTGTACAAGTTTGTTTGTAAACAAAAGAAGACGAGTTTCGAGTAAACCCCCACATCGAATATATTCCTATTCTTTTCGTTTAAATAACCACAAACAGCTGCATGAGGAGGTATTGTAGGAAGCACACCGCTCTCAGTATTCTATACATGCAGGTACCAACAAGATGTATCAGGATATGCGAGAGAGTGTTTAGTGGTATGGCATGAAGAGAAAAGTGGCACAGTTTGTATCCAGATGCTTAGTGTGCCAGCAGGTGAAAGCTGAGAGTAAGTGGCCACGAGGTTTACTTCAGCCATTACCCATTCCAGAGTGGAAGTGGAAGCACATTGCTATGAAATTGTGTCCGGACTTCTACGATCTCCAGAAGGGAAAGACATGATTTGGGTTATCGTGGATAGGTTGACCAAGTCGGTCCACTTTTTGCGTTTCAAAGAGGGTTTGTCTACAAAGAATCTGGTAGAGATGTATGTGAGGCAGATCGTTAGGATACATGGAGTTCCCGTCAGAATAGTCTCGGATCGGGATAGTCGTTTCACTTCTCATTTCTGGAGGAGTTTGTAGGAGAATTTGGGCACTTAGCTCAAGTTCAGTATTGTATATCATCCCTAGATAGATGGGCAGTCAGAGAGGACTATTCAGACTCTTGAGGATATATTGCACACTTGTGTACTAGATTTTGGGGTTCTTGGGAGGACCATCTCTATTTGGTAGAGTTTTCTAACAACAACAGCTACCGGGCTAGTATAAAGATGTCACCTTTTGAAGCTTTGTACGGTCGGAGGTATCGTACTCCTCTGTCATGGGATGATATTGGAAAGAGAGAGAGTTTTGCTTGGGCCAGAAATGGTTGTAGATGCAGTAGAGAAGGTTCAATTGATCAGAGACAGACTTCGTGTGGCGTAGGACAAAAAGCGGCATTGGGCCGATAGCCACCGAAGACCTTTGGAGTTCGAGGTATAGTTTTAGATTTTTATTTTGTGCTTGTTATTGGTTGTTTGTTATAGATTAAGGTCTTAAGGTGGTATTTTGTTCTAGGTGAGTGGTTTGGTATTTCTGAGGATTTCTCCGATACGAGGCACGATTCGCTTCAGTGGAGGCGGGAAGCTTTGTCTGCGATTCATTGGACCTTTCACTATTCTAGAGAGGGTCGGTACAGTTTCTTATAGACTAGACTTACCACTTGCATTGGAGGGAGTGCACAACATGTTTCACGTATCGTAGTTGAGATAGTATGTGGCAGATCCAAGTCGTGTGTTGGATCACTCGGAGATAGAGGTAGGCCCTACTCTTAGCTATCCAGAGTAGCCAGTTGAGATTCTGGATCGGAGAGAGAAGGTGCTGAGGAACCAGACTATTCCTTTGGTGCACGTCGCATGGAGGCATCACTCTCCGGGGGAGTCTACTTGGGAGAGAGAGGATGAAATGCGAGAGCGTTATCCATATTTGTTTGTGCCATGAGGTATGTTCTTTCCTAATTATGTTATGTTCTTTCATAGTTAGTTATGTTCTTTAGTTCTGTCCTTTTGTTATGTTCTGTTATTTTTTGGGGATAGTTTTCGTCTTTGAATTTTGAGGACAAAATTATTTTAAGGAGGGTAGACTTGTCACTACTATATTTTCTAGGAAAGAGTATTGTAGTAATTTTAAATTTTATTAAATATTGTGCATGATAAATAATTATTTGTTATATTATTTAATTGTTGTTAGATGTTATTTATTTATTTTGGACTTGTGTTAGTGGACCTAACTAGTTTAGTTTAGACTCATGGACGAACATGTATTAAATTGTTAGATTTTAGTCCATTTAGAAATCTCATTAATTAGGAGGATGATTAACTAATTAAATCATTAGACTAGAAGCTTCCCTCTTTAATTATTTCTTCATGAGAGGCCCCAAGGGGCATATTGGACAATTTATAGTGACTTGAGGAAGGGGAAGGGGGGGCTTATTAAAGAGGGGGGAATTGGTTTCTCTTACCTTTTTTCATTTGCAAATTAGATCTAGAATTTCTCTCAACCAAATTTCTTCATTCCCACTTCATTTTCCAACCAAAATTTATCCCAATTCCTTCCCAAATCACTATTGGAGACTAGTGAAGGAAGGATCTAGCAGGAGAAAGCAATGATCTACAAAGAGGAGTAAGGATCTACAAGTTGGAGGCCAATTTTATCATATTTGGAGGTTACATTGGAAATCCATCTCCCAATAGGTACAATTTAGTTTTTCTCCTTAATTTAGGTTCTAAATCTGAGATTTAACCATAAAAAATTAACCCATATGCATAGGCTACCCATAGGATTTGGTTTTGTGTTCATAGGAGGCCTATTGAGAAAGTTATAGTGCTTTTTGTGTCAATTTTGGGAGAATTTCGAGATTGATAATTATTGTGTGTGTCAATTGGTCCTATAGATCATTTTGGCATGTGCTTGTGTGTTTAGGGCTAGTTTTGTGTCCCCAATTGTGTACGTGTAGGTCGTATACCAATAATTTGGTGATACGTGTTAATTTAGGAGTTTTTCCTCCGACACGGGACTTTGAGCATGTAACATTTTAACACGGACACGTAGATTTGTGTTTGACTCTTCGTATTGTTCATAAATAATATTTTAGACTTGCTCGTGTCCTTCGGGGTACGTTTGGATGTGTGGTGGACTCGTGTCATAAGTGTATCCTAGATCTAGTGGGATACGGGGTGATACGATCCATGTGTTTGGGCAATTTAATTTCTAGATCTATTTCTCTTGTCATGTTAAGGTGTAATTATAAATATGTATATATATATTATGGTGTAATTATATTTATGCATTATTTGTGTCTTAGATCTATGTATCTATTTATGTATATTGTATGTAGCTATTATTCTACATATGTAAGAGCTATTTAATAGTGTAGTGTATGTATATATATTGTAATATGTATAGTGTGTATATATTAAGTAGATATTTATTTGTTGTTATATTTATATGATGTATATTATATATTGTGTATGATTATATATACGTATACGTATTTGTGTTGTTATACATATGTTACTATATATGTGTCTATTACTATGTAGTTATTATGTACATATATATGTATGAGAGGAGTATGTGGGTGTGTATAATTATTAGTTGCAGTTATATACATATTATAGTATATATATTATGTGTTATATATATATATTACATATATATTGGGTATATATATATATATATATATATATATATATATATATATATATAAGTGAGAGAGAGAGAGAGAACAGGAGTTTTACCGATGGTTTAATGGCAACAACAGCAAATGCAAACAGCAGCAACAGCAAGAGCATTAGCGACAACAGCTGCAGCAGAATTGGCGACAGCAGGAAATTGCAACAGCAGCAGCAAAGGCAAGAGCAGCACAACAACACCGACAGCAGCAACTCAGCAACAGCGACAACAGCAGGAATCTGTCGCAGTAACAGAAATTTCTGCCACAGCATAGCAGCAACAGCGATGCAGCAGCAACGGCTTTGGCGACAGCAGCAGGAGTCCGTCGCGGAAGACAGCAGAGTATCAGTAGTATCGGTAGTTTCAGCGACGGTAGGCAGGGGCTTTTAATGACAATTTGGCAGTTTTTAATAGTTATTAAATATTTATATATATAGATATATATGTGTATATATATAGTAATTAATATATACGTATATATGTTCCTAACTTTCTAATTGTACTTTAGTATACAATATGTATAATATTTAGTTGTTAGTATATATATTTACGGGTAGTTAGTATAAGCAAGGTATTGGGTATTACCTTGAGATACCAAGGTAAGTACCAAGGTATTGGGAATATCCAAGGTATCGGGTTTGGGTATCAATATTATGGGTTAGAGTTGTGATACCAAGTTGGTCCAAAACCAAGGCATCTATTTAATGTTTGTAATTTGGATTTTATATAATTAATACTTGTTTGATATGTGTATGTGATGATTTACATATTGAGTTACGTAACCAGAGATACGGTATCCTAGTATCCTAAGATATAGCTTTTTGTGACCTAGACTCTAGTGTTTGAAACCAATATTTTTGTGTAGACTTATACAACCTAGAAATAGGTAGTTGACCATAGTTTGACTATAGTTGACCATAGTTGACTTAGAGTTGACTAGTTTAACTTATTTTCTTTCCGAACCTTCTATTGATGTTGTATTCCATATCTAGGTCTTCGAGGCACCGTATCAGACATCTGTGAGACTATTCTTTGGACTTCAGGCGATTACATTCTCTGATAGTTTCTTATTTATGATATTCTCTATATTTATTGTATCTAGTGTAGATATCCATGTTCTCTTGACACGATGGTTACACGGATTCGTATATCCATATCTCGTCATAAGATATTATTCCTTGGTATATGGTATATCTTGTGCAAGCATTGTTTCATTGATTATTTTGTACATGTACAGACACTGATTCTCGAGAAGACTAGTTATCTTCTTGGGGAATCTCGTGCCATAGCGTATTGTGGTTGGATCTATGTAGAAGCATAAAAAATACGTCGGATGACTATACGTGGCATATTGGTGCAGCGCAGCGTAAGCAGAAGCCTTCAGAGCCATCAAGCGTGCAACAGAGCTCTTTCCGCTAAAACGCAGCGTGAAATATGAAAGATCAAAGGACCATCCGCATAAGGCAGTACGTCCAAGCCGCTTCAGCGTAAACAGGGTGCTTCATCGCCTCCAGGGCGTAAAAACTTATCCTCTTTCAGACGCAGCATTGAGGTGTACAAGAGACGCTTCATATTTTCCGAGGTAAACCTGTCAGACCCTGCAATGAAGATCCTACAAATGAACCTGACGTCTGGACTTCTGACAAAGGGATATGGCTCGACTACCCAGACGACGGTTATAATGATGGCACAGCACTGCGACCCAGGCTGTCAAATACCGCCATCCCCTTTGCGTAAACTGCTTTTACAAGCACGAAGGAATACGCTGCCTTGTTTTACACAGGTAGACACAAGTTGTTTACGTTTTGCAGTAGACAAACCGCCTGCCACGTCAAAAGCTGCACTCTGTACAGAGTCGAGGCACGTCTCTACGTCTAAATGCACAAAGCGGTGACAGTTTCTCAAGGCACGTCTTTGCGACTGATGCGCAGAAGGGGTTGCAGACCTTCAAAGACACGCCTCCATATTTAATGCACAGGATGGTGGCAAATCTCGGCATTTAATGCAAGAGATTTGATTATATCTTCAAAAGCCGTAATTCCGGCTAAGACGTCCCCATCAGCACTCTGGCACGGTACGCAGCGGCTTCTACGCCCATCCAGCTCCTACGCCTGCTCGGCCTCTATGACCATTCGGCTTCTATGCCTGCTCGGCCTCTACGACCATTCGGCTTCTACGCCTACTCGTCCTCTATGACCACTCGGCTTCTACGCCTGTTCGGCTTCTACGCCTATTCGGCTTCTATGCCGGTTTGATAACCATTTGGCTTCTATGCCATGGTGACAGACATTTGGCTTCTATGCCAACCTCTTCTACATAATGGATACCTACCTACGTGGCTTCTACGCCGTGATCTTCGTAACGATTATACGTATTTTTGTCCTTTAGTTGGACCCGCGTCACACGCTCATTCAAAGGATCATCTATACGCAGTCATTGGTTACTTTAACCGTTGTGTAAAAGGGTGCTGTACTTTCCACTCCACGGTTTCTACATCGACGGAGTGGTCACTGTCACTAAAACTCTATAAATAGAGACCTCTATCAATGAGGAACAAAGGTCGACAAAATTGGAAAGGTCAAAAAATTGGTCAAGAAACCAATATCAGATCCAAGGTCAAGAGAGAGAGAGAGAGAGAGATAGAGAGAGAGAGAGAGAGGGAGAGAGAGAGAGAATTCGGAGCTCAGGCAGAGAGTAGGGATCGACGACTTTGGCATCGTGCATCCACCCTCTTTTGCAACCTTTGAAGCTGCTTCCTGTCTTCTACGGCACTTCTTCAACATCGTGTGGTCCAAGGGCTAAAGTGATCGACTGCAGATCAGACACCTATAGCAATATTTACCCAGATTAAATAAATTGTACTCCCATATCCTCGTATAGGATCAAATTCTACAAGTTTGTTTGTAAACCAAAGAAGGCGGGTTTCGTATAAACCCCATCCTGAATATATTTTCCATTCTTTCGTTTAATACCACAAACAAGATGGCGACTCTGCTGGGGACATCTTTCTCTTCTGATGAGGAAGCAATTGCTCAACACGATGCGGTATCTATAGGAACTGTGAAGAAGACACTGGTCGTCCAATTTGACCGGTCTGCTTACGAAGACATGCTTCGAACCGGGGGTAGCTCTCACCCTCTCTCCGTCCAAGACAACAGGAAGCTGCGCAAGGTCTGGATGCCCAAGACATCCTCTACCATTCCTGTGGACTCTTCGATCTCTCCGACCTCTCCGACCAATGAGGTTGTAGCATTGCTCCCTCCGTGCCCTGCACGTAAAATTCAGTCTCCCGCTATGCGCGGTACAGACAAAACTTCGGGCAAAGCCTCAGCGCTAACCGAGAAGTATCCACTGTGCTATACGCATAGGAACCAGTCTCCCGCTACGCGCGGTACAGACGAAACTTCGGGCAAAGCCTCAGCGCTAACCCAGAAGTATCCAATGCGCTATACGCGTAGAAACCAGTCTCCTGCTACGCGCGGTACAGACCAAACTTCTGATGATGCCTCAGCGCCAAATCAAAAGTACAAATCACTCTCCATGCGCAAGACAACATCTGACCTCTACGAGAAACCAGATGAGCGCTGTGATTTCTGCAAGGGGAAGCAAGCGACAGAGTACTCAACTTCTCGGTCGTTATGCCAGCAAAGAAGCAATCTGTCTACCCTCCGGATTACGCGGGAAGCCGACGGCTGACTGAGGACCTCTTCAGCTTTACGCCAGTCTGAGCAAATCTCCAAATTACGCCAGGCGGAGTCCCACGACGTAAAGCAAGCTCAGGTTGCGGGAAGGCACCCTCTACGAGGATTATTCGCCACCCAGATGGCCAACCTGTTGTACACAGGTGGCGTAGGGAAAACCATAGTGCCCAATCTCCGTATACCCACTGAGGGGAACAGAAGGAACAAGCCGTCGTCTTCTTCCTCCACTCCTCCTGACCTGCGGGATTATCTAATCCAGAGACGCAAAAACAAGAGTCATAAACGGACTTCAGTTCCCCTAACAGTCAAACACGGGGAGATCATATGGGAAGATACGTCAATGTCTAATGTCGTCATAACAGGTGGACCACAGGAAGACTCCATCTTTATTATTCCACCAACCCACGACGATCAGCGTCCGATAATCTTCGGTAGCAGGCGGAACGCCCCAATCATACAGGAGAAATCGCGCGAGTCTGAAACTGGCAGGATATAAACCCACAGATATAGCCCACAAGCATTAAATATTATGCAAAACATGGGTTACGACTTGAAACTGAAACAAGGTCTCAACTATGGGAAAGGTAGGCGAACGCCGGTGTGTAGTAATTCTCACCATCAAAAAGCTCATTTCGGGTTGGGATATACTACGTCTCTCACGAGACCCAAAATTCTGAAATCCAATCTTGTACAACCAGAGGCAGTTCCTGTTAAGTCAGTTTCTGCGGCCGGAGGCCACGGCATGTCTAGGAGTAACTTACCTCGACAGAACAAATTGACGTCCAGGGCCAGGGGTAGAGTCCCCTCAAGATCCGAAGATGATGCAACAACGCCGATCTCCCCGAAAGACCATAAAATTCAGGCATCAGGAGCCCGAAGACCAAAAGGAACTTTCTCCTTCAACGAAGATGACATCATTGAAATCTTCGATATGTTAATGAAAGAACGCAAACTTCAGCTACCCAACATCAGACATCCTGAAAGGATTGGCAAAGTGGATGACCCAGATTATTGTCTCTTTCACCGGTACACTCATCACCCCACAAAGGCGTGCTATGTGCTAAAAAGGAAAATTCAGGAGATGATCGAGGCCAAGGTCATCACTTTGAATCTGTAAACAAGGGGACGGTCCTTACCAATTGGATTTCCATTCTTTTCTTACATAACAATTTGCTCTTTTCAAAAAAAAAAATGTGTGTACTCAAGGAAGAGTCCCTAAAAAGTCTCTCTAGACAAAGACTTCCATGTCCACATTACCTCTGAGCAGATATGCACTTCCATCTCTGATAGAATTGCATCCCAGAAGTTTGTCATGTTCATATTACCTCTGAAAAAACCTTCTTGGTTTCGACTATCGATTATCACATCGGTTGTCATCTCAACTTAGCGCCCGTACTTAACTTTAAGTACGCCAGTGGTGTTAGGTCCACAAAGACTGCCATGTCCATATTACTTCTGAGCAGATATGCACTTCCATCTCCGATAGAATTGTATCCCAGAAGTTTGTCATGTTCATATTACCTCTGAACAAACCTTCTTGGTTTCGACTATCGATTATCACATCAGTTGTCATCTCAACTTAGCGCCCGTACTTAACTTTAAGTACGCCAGTGGTGTTAGGTCCACAAAGACTGCCATGTCCATATTACCTCTGAGCAGATATGCACTTCCATCCCCAATAGAATTGTATCCCAGAAGTTTGTCATGTTCATATTACCTCTGAACAAACCTTCTTGGTTTCGACTATCGATTATCACATCGGTTGTCATCTCAACTTAGCGCCCGTACTTAACTTTAAGTACGCTAGTGGTGTTAGGTCCACAAAGACTGCTATATCCATATTACCTCTGAGCAGATATGCACTTCCATCCCCGATAGAATTGCATTCCAGAAGTTTGTCATGTTCATATTACCTCTGAACAGACCTTCTTGGTTTCGGCTATCGATTACCACATCGGTTGTCATCTCAGGCTCGTCGCCCTCTGACTCACCTGACGCTCTCGAGCAAGCATTATCAGTGAATATGGTAGTGACAGATCCCTTTGAAGCAGATGAACAGGATTCTGAGCCGTTCGAGAATGACTCTTGGGCTCAACAAATGGATACGCAGTGGGAATTCCGCTTCTAGCAAAGAGAACCTCCCACCAAAGACGAAGTTATCCAATTTGATGTTGGGGGTAAACTTTCGCCAAAGCCGATATTCATCAGTAACAATCTTTCCCCAGCTAAAAGGGAAAAAGTTATCCGGATGATAAAAGAATATATCGACATCTTCGCGTGGAATTATGAGGACATGCCGGGCCTTGACCCGAAGGTGGCTACTCATAAGCTCAATATATTGACCGACTCGAAGCCTATGAAGCAACACCAACGCCGGTTCCGCCCAGACATGATGGACGCCATCGAAGCTGAAGTCAAGAAGTTGATAGCCTGTGGTTTCATCCGGGAAGAACAATATCCCGACTGGGTCGCCAACGTTGTCCCAGTCATGAAGAAAAATGGGAAAATACGTATATGCATCGATTACCGAGATCTGAATACAGCCTGCCCCAAGGATGAGTTCCCTCTTCCCATCACGGACATCATGATCGATAACACCTGCGATTTTGAACGCATGTCTTTCATGGACGGATTCTCAGGATATAATCAGATCAAGATGCATCCTGAAGACGAGAAGCACACTGCCTTTCGGACCCCGTTGGGAGTATATTGCTATACTGTCATGCCCTTCGGATTGAAGAACGCCGGGGCTACATACCAACGGGCTATGAGTAGCATATTCCATGAGCATTTACGCAAAACAGTAGAATGTTACATGGACGACATAGCCGTCAAGAGCCGCCTCAAAAATGATCACATTCGAGACTTGAAGACGGTATTCGAGTTAATGCGCCAACATCAACTCAAGATGAACCCTACGAAGTCCTTCCTGGGTATATCTAGTGGCAAGTTCCTGGGATTTGTCATTACCGCCAAAGGCATCCAAGTGGACCCTGACAAAGTCCAGGCCATCGTAGAAATGTGACCGCCCCGCAATCTGAGGGAACTCCGGGGATTTCAAGGCCGTCTGGCTTATACCCGGAGGTTCATATCCAACCTCTTGGAAAGATGTCAGCCCTTTTCGTATCTCATGAAGAAAGGTGTATCCTTCATATGGGACGAAACCTGTCAGCAAGCATTCGGGGATATCAAACGCTACCTCACCAGTCTGCCGGTTTTGGTGCCTCCCATCATGGGAAGACCATTCTTGATGTACGTTCGAGCAATGGATTATTTGCTAGGAGCTCTTCTCGTGCAGAAGAACGATGTGGGGCATGAACAGGCTATCTACTATCTCAGCAGGATGATGGTCGGAGCCGAACACCGGTACAACCCAGTGGAGAAGGAATGCTTGGCTCTGATGTTCGCTATCCAGAAGATGCGGCACTATGTTACCGGCCAGACTATCCATATCATCTCCAGGATCAACCCTCTTCGAGTACTGATGAGCAAGCCAAGTGTTCTTAATTCCCGGCTCGCAACTTGGGCAATGCTGTTAACACCATATGACATTATATACGTCCCGCAGAAGTCCATCAAAGGCCAAGTGCTGGCCGACTTCCTAGCTGCTCATCCGATCCCGGAGGCCTCCAAATTATACGAAGACATTCCCGACGAAGTTGCAGAATTTAATTCCGCAATGGAAAGTGACGTATGGCAACTGTTCTTCGACGGCGCCTCCAGGACTGGTCCCCAGGGAAACGTGGTTTCAAGGGTAGGAATCGTCCTGGTCACTCCTGATAAACTCGTCGTCTACCGAGCATATTCTTTTAACGAACCATGTTCCAACAATGTGGCAGAATACAACGCTCTGTTAATCGGGCTCCAAGTCGCTAAAGAGATGGGGGTCGAGTCCCTGGAAGCTTTCGGTGATTCTCTGCTTATCGTCAATCAAGTCAGGGGAATATATGAAGTCCGGAATCCAGACCTCATCCACTATCACCAAGCAACGGTCGAGATAGCCATGATATTCAAAGGGTTCTTCCTAGAGCATGTACCTCGATCTCAGAATCTGGAAGCTGATGCCCTAGCCAGTCTAGCTGCGGATTTAGCCACTCCTATAAGAAGGTAGGATTCGGTAATCCTTCTTAACAGATATTTATTCTGCGTGAAGAACAACTTTCACATAGAACGCAGCTACGCTGTGAACACGGATCCCCCTAGAAGAGACTGGAGAAGTCCCTTCATAGATTTCGTCGCATACGGAATCTTGCCGGAGGACCCCAAAAAAGCTCTATCCGTCAAAAGACGATCATTACGCTTCTACTTCGATGCATCTTCACAATACCTGTATTGCCGGACCTACGACGGACTGCTATTAAGATGTCTCTCTGACGACGAAGCACAGCGGGTTATCCGGGAAGCTCACAACGGCGTATGCGGAGCGCATCAGCCTGGTCCTAAGCTACAGGATCGTATCAGGAGGATGGGCTATTACTGGCCCACTATGATCACAGACGCGATCAACTATGCAAGACAATGCAGAGCCTGTCAGTTTCATGCAGACTTCATACATCAACCGTCTGAATATCTACATCCTACGGTTGCATCCTGGCCTTTCGAAGCATGGGGTATGGATATCATTAGTCCTATTCACCCGTCTTCTTCCAGAGGTCACCGGTTTATACTGGCCATCACGGATTACTTCTCCAAATGGGCAGAGGCGATCCCTCTTGCTGAGGTAAAGGCGTCTGATGTAATCAGCTTCATCAAGCATCACGTCATTTATCGCTTTAGGATTCTCCGAAGGATAATCTATGACAATGGGCCTCAGTTCATCAGCCAAGCGTTTCATCAATTTTGCGATAAAAATCGGATACATAATATTGCCTCTACGGCATATTATCCAGCTGCTAATGGTTTGGCGGAAGCTTTCAACAAAATCATTATCAAACTTTTGAAGAAGTTCGTCTCTTCAAACAAAAGAGACTGGAATGAGAAGCTGGGCGAATGTCTCTGGGCATACCGCACAACGGTACGGACACCGACAGGTTGTACCCCATTTTCACTGGTCTACGGGAGCGAGGCAGTTCTTTCCATTAAAATCCAGATCCCGTCGCTCAGGATAGCCGTCACTAATGAGCTGACCCAAGAAAAGAACGACCTGCTAAGGCTTCAAGAGCTAGAAGGATTAGACGAGAAATGCCTCTAAGCTCAACAGCGCATCGCGCTCTACCAAGCACGTATTTCCAGAGCTTTCAATCATAAAGTAAAGGAAAGAGTGTTCAAAGTCGGCGAGCTAGTTTTAGCCGTAAGAAGGCCGATGATTCTTACTCACAGGAGTAAAGGCAAATTTTAGCCCAAGTGGGAAGGCCCTTATGTGATCGAGACAACGTTCTCGAACGGCGCTTACAGGTTAGCCCAGCCTAATGGAGACCTGTTAATGGCTCCTATCAACGGTAAATTCCTGAAGAGGTACTATGCTTAACCTCCTCTGCTCAAGTAGAATATAGCGAGAATCTCAAAGTCTGACCAAACTACTTCTAGAACGAAACTAGTTAGGTCATATTCTATCATGTCCGTGTGACCTCTGAATAGATATATCCTGCTAAAAGTTTATCGAGAGTCTATCATGTTCATACTACCTCTGATATCACTCTCGCCCAAACCTGTCATTTACATTCCGAAATGATGGGTCCACAAAGTCAGAAAAGATTCACTTTATTTATTCCCGAAAAGAGCAGAATTACATTGGGGAAGCAAAAAGAAGAAAGGGCACATCATTGTGGGGGAGCTGTCAGATCGCGAATCAGCTTCGCCAGTGCAGCCACCCTCTCATCCCTGGAAACCAAGGCATCAGCGCGGGCCTGTTCCAGCCGTGCCTCGGGATTGTTCGTAAAAGACAGTTCGGCCCTTGCCCGAAGAGAGCCAGCTCGAGCAGCTTCTGCACGCTCCAGGTCCCGTCGCGTTGTGATCAGTCGAATAGTCGCTACGTCTAGACCTGCCAACGACTGAGAAGCCCACTCCTCTGCCTGAGCGAGTTTCTCCTTCAACTTGCGAGCCCTCGCTGCATTCCCTTCATGCTCGGATTGGCACTTCATCTGAAGAGCAAGAGCCTCCTCCACGACAGCTTTTCTTTTATCCATCTCCAGCTTATGTTCTTTGATGGAGTTATCTAGGCTCTCCAGCTGTTTGGTAAGCCATGCAGTCATGGAGTCGTATCTGGCCTGGACCTCAACTTCAAAACTGCCCCAAGTCAGCTGCAAGTATTCGTTAATAGGTCGCTCCAACCCATTAACCATTGCCTCCAGGGCGTCAGCTACCCCAGAATCGCCAAACTCCCTGACCGCCCCAATCGAAAACTTGGAAGCCTTCTTCAGACGCTCAAAATCCAGATTCTTCGCCAATACCATGGATATCAGCGTTTGCAAACTGGGTAAAAGAGGCTGGTATGCAGCTCGGTCAGCGCAACCAGATCTGGTTGAACGCCAGGAGTGGCCGCGATATTGGCGAGTTCCCCTATAGGAATGATTGCAGACGAGGTGGCCACAGCCGCCGCCTCGACAGGTAGTACGACCGAAGAAGGTGCGACAATGACGGTCGATGTTATCGGCATACTCGCTAGAGGCAAGGTCACGATAACGGGTTCGTCCTCCTCTGGAGGTGACGAAACTACTTCGGGCGAGCTGGCCCCCGAAGGTATTTCCTCCTCGAAGTCGAACGCCTCCGTATCATCGTCAGGAGCCCAAGCAGAGCCAGAAGACGCTTCAGTGCCATACTTCCCGTAGACGCCATCCCCTGAGAAGAGGACAAAAAAGTTGATATCAATATGATACTAATCTTTCTAAGAGAAGACATAAAGATGACCTTTACCCGTAGCCAACGGTATATATGCCGCGTCTGCAGCCGATGTAGCTATATCACGCCTTAATGACACAATACGAACTGTCATACCTGGAGAAGGAGGTGGGCCAACCGACATCGCCAGGAGCTCTACCAAGCCTTCACCAAGACGTAGTCGGGGTTCGTCAACTGGGACCTCGCTGGTCATGCTCACGGATGCGGCAGGAGTTTCATCCTTTGCCGGTCTAGGGAAAGATTCTCCTATTTTCCTCGGCCACGCAGGAGATTTCATTCCACTACCGGAGGCAGTGGCAACAACGGCAGCCTCAAGCAGGAGTTCTCTGACTCGCCAGCCGAAACTGAGGGTCCCTCCCCGAGAGGCGGGGAACCTCCAATCAAAGGGACATCCCCAACAGGAGAGGCAGCAGGTTCCTCTCTTGGAGCCTCAATGCCAGGAATCCGGAGAGGGCGATCAACCATCTTCTTCTTCCTCTTGCGAGGGGAAGTCTGCTTCGAAGCAGGAGCCCTTCGCTTCCCTGATACCGCCAAAGCCCCCGCAGGCAGAGGCACTTCACACCTCGGCACCGACACCAGAGGCTCATCCGGAGTGACGGACTCCTCACCCTCGTCAGATAAAACCGAGGGGACTTCGATTCTTCCCCCAGGCTTGGGAGAAGGCACCCTAAAGCTTCCACGAATGTCAAAATCACGATGGAAGGTGTTGATCGCCACGTAGAACTGAGCGTACGAATGGAGGATGCACAGCTCCGTGTAGAGGGTGGCGACCGGCACGATAAAGATTGCTCCCGTACAGCCCATGATGAAATACCGCCATCCCCTGGCTCCATCAATGAGTCCGCCCCTGGACCTGAAGCTGGTGATGGCATTGCCCACGTGCAGCTGATCGTACCCAAACTACCTAGCGAACCGACTGGGCAAGTAAGGCTCGAAGAAGCAATGATCTTCGCTTCTGTATAGCAGATGGGAGGGTCTGATGCAGACCAACCAATTAAAAGCTTCCGGAGAAAGATTAGTCTTTTCTCCACCTAAATCCTTAAGCCTAATCCCCGACTGATTGAGATGTACAGAGGGGACAGTGCAAAGGAGCTTCCAGCAGTGATCGAGGCTCAGCTCCAGCCGACAATCTAAGACTGTGTTCATATTCCAGAGGGAGTCCTTGTAGTTTAGCAAGAAACTACCCCCCGTGCTGCTACCAGGACCGGGAGACATCACCCGGGGGTTGTGGAGGATTAACCATCCCATCAAGTACAGGTATGGTAACTCTACCCGAGGAAAGCTATCACGTCGAGCTTCATCAACGAGCAGTCCGTCAATCATGGCTCTCAGGCCAGCCTGTATACGGCACACCATGGCAGGGAGCAAGCCCAGTCTTGCCCCGAACACTAGACGAACGGCGGGCCACAGGATATTCCGGTGAATGCGGTCCGCGAACGCGATGCCGGGCACCACTACTCGACGCAGCCATAGGGAAAGAAAGCCAGCCAGCTTGGCTTCCTCAGACAAAGGCCTGCGGCAGCGCCTCAAGTAACTATAGGCCTTAGTGCCTTCAGGGTACTTTCCTACCCCGTCATTGAGAAACTGATCTGGAGCTTTAGCCTCCTCCATAAGATCCTCGACGACCTGGGCACTGAGCACGCCCAAACAGTTCACGGGATCATTCTTGCCCCCCGAAACTTTCTCCGACTTGACGGCCCTGGCCCGGTGGAAGAAGAGGTAGGACATCCACTTAGTGGTGTGAGCCAAATCAGAAGGCTCATTATAAAAAGCAGTGCACGCAAAATCGTGGCACATCAGCTCCTGATACACCTCTACAACCCGAGGGTCCGAGTCCTCCAACTCCCGGTTGGTGGAAACATACTCTTCATACGGGGTATCCCCCATCGACAGTCTCGAGATCGCTGCCATTTCGTGGAGGGCCAACCCCAACTCCCCCAGTGGAGTGGCGAAGGTCCCGGTGAGCGAAATGTATCGCTCCATCAGTGACAGAAACAGGTTAGGGTTGGGAGGCAACCCAACACTCGTCGCGCTCACGGCAGCATATAGTCCTATGACCTCCAGCTCTCTTCGAAAATGCTTCAGAGCCCAGTCAAATAGGCAAGTCCATCGGAGGTTTGCTGGGGTGATCCACCCATTGTACCGAGGATTCTCCTTGGGGTATACTCCCCCTCGCACCATGAAGTCGTTGCAGAAAGTCGGCAATTGGACCGGCTGGATCACTGAACTATCTTCACTCGGGACGCTGCCCGGGCACAGTCCCCTGAACAACGTCACAACGCCAGAAGGGCGGTTGACAAACGACCCCTGGTCAGCTCCTTTCAGGTGAAAGATCTTCCCCGGCTTGCCGTGAAGATCGGGAGTCAGCGTCCACGACATCCTCCTGGAATGTGTGGCATGGAAGAAAGCCGAGATGGGATAATCTCTCGGCATCGTGGGCAGATACAAGACCACGCTCTCGGCAGGGAAAACCCAAGGTTCTCTCTCGGGCTTCGTCTGGGACTGCTTGTCTATCATGTCCCCAAAGAGAAAGGCCGGCTTGATGTACTGCTCTCCGTCTACGTACGTTAGGGGCTCCCCGTTGATCATGCTCAGCAGCATTCGCTCGCCCTGAGCCGATATCAAGATCCCCCTTCCTTCAGGATACTGGGGTCCGGAGATAGGAAATGTCACGTGCGACAGATCCTCCAGGTAGTTCGAATACAGCATCCCAGCAGCAGAACCCATCACCTCAGCCAGTGGAGACTCGTGCAAGTTAACTGCGAAAGTGCAAGGAAAATACGTTATTACAAATCTTGCAAACGCAAAGACCAAGAAACGACAGACTGTGCTTTACGCCAAGACAGTACAAAATTTGGTTATTTTACGCCGAAAGTCACATCCTGAAGCGTAATTGGCGGTATACAGTCCGTGCTTTACGCCAGACTGCCAAAATTCTAGTTATTACGCTGGAGGTCCCATCCAAAACGTAAAACTAAAATTTTATAGTATACACCAAGTTTTTGGCAGTCAGAGCTTTTACGCTCATAACTGCGAAAAACATGGAGTTTTTACGCTGGCACATTAGAAATGTGGGAGTAAAAGATGAAAACGTCTCCGTGCATCATCTTCCTCAAAGAGGCTATCAGCACAGAAGACGACCTAGTGTGGTCACGTTCAACGTGTGCGAAGGATTTTTCGTCGTTCTTTGTCATCCCCAATGTCTATACCTCTAAGGCCGGGTGCGCTACTCGTCGACAGGAGCCTTCGCTCAGAAGGAAGTTCACCTTGCCCGACCGAAGACTCTCTCGCTGGGGCAGAAGAACGAGAAGAAGAGCCTGTGCTCTTTCCCTTGGTGGAGGGGGTTTGTTTTGGCACCATTTCTGAAAACTCGGAGTGCTCGGAGAAAGAACGAGGGGAAAAACTCAAACAATCGAGGCTCTCTTTCGCAGAAGACGGATAAAATTTTTTTCTCTCAAAAGCTTGGGATATATATAAAGTTCGGGTCGACTCCTTGAATCCTCAGATGGGCTCCTCGAAACCCCAACCAAATCTCGCAAATTAAATATTTGATTATGATTGGGTACTACGTCAGCCCACTACTCTCGAAAGACGGACAATTAGCAAATTCGAAGAGTTTTTCGTGCAAAAGCAGGTCAGCAGTTCCTATGCTAAAGAGCTTTCTAGGCTCGACAGCAACTGATCTACGATTTTACGCTCGCAAGCTACAAGTCTATGGTTTTATGCCCGGATGCCTTTGTGCTCGGTAGCTTTTATGCTCGAGAGGCTACAAACCTATGACTTTATGCTCAGTCGATACCAAATCGATGATCTCACGCTCGATGGCGTTTAGTTTACGCTCGGAGGCAACAGATCCGCAACCTTACGCTCGGAAGATTTCTTTTTCACAGGCTACAAATCTACAGTTCTACGCTAAGGAGCTTTCTACGCTCGACAGCAACAGATCTACGGTTTTACGCTCGTAAGCTATCAGTCTATGGTTTTATGCCCGGATGCTTTTGTGCTTGGTAGCTTTTATGCTCGAGAGGCTACAAACCTACGACTTTACGCTTAGCAGCTCCGAATCTACGATCTCACGCTCGGTGGCTTTCTACGCTCAATAGACTACGAACTCAGGATTCTCAGCTCATCTACGCTACGGATCTATGACTTTCCGCATATCCGAACATCAAGGCGGTCGATTACAGGAGTTCACACAGAAGATACTCCTTCTTGACCTCAACATATCCCAAGTACCCGAAGCATACAGAGTTCAAGCATTGAGAAATAACTCTTCTTGGGTCGAATTGGAGGATCATCCAGACTCCAGTCTGAATCTCTTGTCTATCAAGATGGCAACTCAGTTTGACAGCCATTTCACGACCCTGTTCCAAGGGATTTACGAGAAGTCATTCTTGAAGACGAAGTCTGAACAAAAATTCTATGCGGTTCCTCAGTCCTAGCAACAGGACAGTTCTAAATGTTCAAAATGCTCAACAGCGTTCTATGGACTATTCGCTATGCGCAAAAGGACAGGACCTAGCACTCTTTCTACAGAGTCGGCGTAAAGAATCAGACGTGTCGAAGCTACACATATTCAGACTTCACAGTAACATATGGCAAAACGATCATTTGCAGAAAAGAAAGACGATTTTATTAAAGATTAAAGTCATGATTACATATGAGGGAAATCCAATCTACAAGGGTTTTTCTTCATTTTTATGATTACAACTGAGGGAAACTCCGTCGACAGGAGGGCTTCCTCATCATCATCGTCTGAAGATTGCCCATAAGTTGTTCTGACAGGTTCTCGCAGGGGCACAGTTCTTCATCCATCTTCTCCAGCAGTCAGTCAGTTCCAGCAAACTGACTGACATGGCAATGATCAGCGGCGGGAGAATACAGAGTTGGGGCTTGCATAAATTATGCAGATCCTATGCTCCGTGCGCTGTGACAGATTGAGTTGATATATTCCACCCAAATCAATGCCCGAGGTTAGAGCTAGTTGCTTCTCTCACTCCCGGAGGTAACTGGAGAAGGCGCCACTTGCAGGCAGTGTGGTCTAATACGACCCTTCCCTTCTCCTAGAAAAATAGCCACATAAAGTTGCTAATTATCCCGAGCAAGGGAGGCTAAGATATCCTTCCATGATCCATCGTTGCAATGGACACTTGCTCGAAGGTGCCATCTTTTTTGGCTCCTTATACGCTGGAAGAACATGATCTCCTTCTTCCTCAGATCGACCCGACGAACTCCGACGATCATCTCTGCATGGTAATGGGAATATGGGGAGAACAGGTTAACTCCCCCAGCATTTTTATAGGCGAAAGAGGTCACACCGGTCCCCAATAAATCTGCCATAAAGTCAGCATCGACCGTTTTAATGCTCCATTCAGAAATGTTTCGAGTCACGAGGAGCGGTTCATGCTTGATTCAAAGCGTTCCAAATTCTGAGGAATTTGAAAGCTTTGAAGGGGCTCTTGTAGAAGCATGAAAATACGCCGGATGACTATACGCGGCATATTGGTGCAGCGCAGCGTAAACAGAAGCCTTCAGAGCCATCAAGCGTGCAACAGAGCTCTTTCCGCTAAAACGCAACATAAAATATGAAAGCTCAAAGGACCATCCGCGTAAGGCAGTACGTCCAAGCTGCTTCAGCGTAAACATGGTGCTTTATCGCCTCCAGGGCATAAAAACTTATCCTCTTTCAGACGCAGCATTGAGGTGTACAAGAGACGCTTCGTATTTTCCGAGGTGAACCGGTCAGACCCTGCAATGAAGATCCTGCAAATAAACCTAACGTCTGGACTTCTGACAAAGGGATACGGCTCAACTACCCAGACGATGGCTATAATGATGGCACAACACTGCGACCCAAGCTGTCAAATACCGCCATCCCCTTTGCGTAAACTGCTTTTACAAGCACGAAGGGATACGCTGCCTTGTTTTACACAGGCAGACACGAGCTGTTTACGTTCTGCAGTAGACAAACTGCCTGCCACGTCAAAAGCTGCACTCCGTACGGAGTCGAGTCACATCTCTACGTCTAAATGTACAGAATGGTGACAGTTTCTCAAGGCACGTCTCTGCGACTGATGCGCAGAAGGGGTTGCAGACCTTCAAAGACACGCCTCCATATTTAATGCACAGGATGGTGGCAAATCTCGACATTTAATGCAAGAGATTTGATTATATCTTCAAAAGCCGTAATTCCGGCTAAGACGTCCCCATCAGCACTCTGGCACGGTACGCAGCGGCTTCTACGCCCATCCAGCTCCTACGCCTGCTCGGCCTCTATGACCATTCGGCTTCTATGCCTGCTCGGCCTCTACGACCATTCGGCTTCTACGCCTACTCGTCCTCTATGACCACTCGGCTTCTACGCCTGTTCGGCTTCTACGCCTATTCGGCTTCTATGCCGGTTTGATAACCATTTGGCTTCTATGCCATGGTGACAGACATTTGGCTTCTATGCCAACCTCTTCTACACAATGGATACCTACCTACGTGGTTTCTACGCCGTGATCTTCGTAGCGATTATACACATTTTTGTCCCTTAGTTGGACCCGCGTCACACGCTCATTCAAAGGATCATCTATACGCAGGCATTGGTTACTTTAACCCTTGTGTAAAAGGGTGTTGTACTTTCCACTCCTCGGTTTCTACATCGACGGAGTGGTCACTGTCACTAAAACTCTATAAATAGAGACCTCTATCAATGAGGAACAAAGGTCAAAAAAATTGGAAAGGTCGAAAAATTGGTCAAGAAACCAATATCAGATCCAAGGTCAAGAGAGAGAGAGAGAGAGAGAGAGAGAATCCGAAGCTCAGGCAGAGAGTAGGGATCGACGACTTTGGCATCGTGCATCCACCCTCTTTTGCAACCTTCAAAGCTGCTTCCTGTCTTCTACGGCACTTCTTCAACATCGTGTGGTCCAAGGGCTAAAGTGATCGACTGCAGATCAGACACCTATAGTTATATTTACCCAGATTAAATAAATTATACTCCCATATCCTCGTATAGGATCAAATTGTACAAGTTTGTTTGTAAACCAAAGAAGGTGGGTTTCGTATAAACCCTATCCTGAATACATTTTCCATTCTTTCGTTTAATACCACAAATAATCTATTATACCAGTCGAGGGTGGAGAGTACTTTAGTGTAGATATGTGATCATACCCTCATTGTATCAAGTATTGTTTATTGAATAGTGTTAATCATACACCGTATGTATGATTAACTAGAGCATATATATTGTATCATGTTTCCAAGCCGATCACATGTTAAAGCTAGTACTCACACACTTAGTTATTAGTTTTCTTGTTCATTGTTATATTATTCATTATTGTATTCATTCCAGTATTTCCTTATTGTATATCTCTCGTATCTATTGTGCATCTTATATATTCACATCTATTTACTGTTACATAGTTTTTATCATTGATTAGAACTGCTGTAAGAGATGTACTCTGCTCCTTTCCTGATTGGATATATTTTTCCTATATAACACTGAGGAGTGCTACCCTACACATTATGGACCTCAAGATGTTGTGGGATTAGAGTCAGAGACCCTGGCTCAGGAGGGACTTATCCCAACCGAGACATATGACCTGGGATTAGTAGCTTCTTAGTATTCCTTTGTACTGGATTTATCTTTAACTTATTTGTTAGTTTTCTTTCCGACTCATTGATGTATTATTTTAGACTCATGAGTTGTATGTGACTATTTCTATTATTTATCTTATTCGTGCGCTTTTCTATCTTAGATCTGTGATTGAGTATATTGTTATTGTTGGTGGTTCATTATATTGCTAGATAGATTACCCTGACAGCGTTCTACCGCCGATTATGCGGCGTAGGCTGGGCATTATTTTTGACTTGTATCCTTACATCGGGTGCGGGTCATGACATTTGCACTCTTTCAGCAGATGATGGAGGCACAGAGGGCTCAATCGGAGGCCTAACAGTGGCAGTCTGAGGTCATGAGGCAGGGAATTGAGAATGCCCACCTGCTTGTACTTGTCGCAGACGATAGAGTTGCCTTGGTCCAACCACAAGTAGTTCCACCTCAGTTCACCCCGCAGCAGCCGAGGCCGAGGACTATGATAGACTTTAATAGGATGGGGCTAAAGTACTTCAAAGGAACCAAGGGGATTATTTATGCTTATGAGTGGATATAAGACATTGAAAGGAACCTTCGACTGGCGCAGATTCCAGATAGCCTATAGGTAGAGGCAGCAGGAAGCATGATGTTTGACATCGCATTAACTTGGTTCAGGATGGACCCCAGGATCTCAGCGTCGAGACTTACTTGGGAAGCTTTTAAGGAGTTTTTCATGGAAAAGTTCTTCCCGGATGTGGCTCTGACTTCTTTAGAGATCCAGTTTCAATATCTCGTCCAGGGCAGCATGATGGTGGATGAGTACGCAGTAGAGTACCGCAGATTGGGTCACTTTATGGAGGGACAAGATTTTTGGGGGAAGGCCTAAAAGTTCAGAAAGGGTCTGAATAGGGAGATCAAATCCCATACTAGCGGACATCGTAACACTATATTTGAGAAGATCCTAGCACAGGCACAATAGGTGGAGGATGATTTGGAGCTTATCTCCAAGAGGATGAGGGATCCTTCAGGAGCTAGCAGTAGTGCAGGGCAAGCAAATTAGCCTCACTTTCAGCAACAGCATCAGAGATACTTCCAGCAGACGAGGCAGCAGTTCCCCATACCAGCTAGAGCGCTGGTGCAGCAGGCGCACCAGATTCAGAGGCTATCTCAACCGGACATTCCTTGCCCATTCTGTAAGAAGCCGGAACATAGATGGGATGCGTGTAGGATGAGATTGGTCTTGTATTTGTTCTGCGGATCAGGAGACCACTAGTTGAGGGCTTGTCCTAGAGCTCTAGCTCGTCCAATTCTTGGGGGGGGGGCAGGCACAGAGGGCACGAGACAACCAACGGAACAACGGAAAGGACCTCCGTTGCTGACACAACAGCAAAGGTTCATACTGTACCAGCACCAGCAGATAGATGCGCAACAGGGGTGAGCTTTCACCTTGACCGTCGTGGAGGAGAAGCCAGTTGGAGATAATATTTCAGGTTCAGTCTATTTTGACTCTTTTTCAGCTTATACTTTATTTTATTCTGGTGATTCATATATTTTCGTATCTATATCTTTTACTTTAAAGCACCATCTTGAGACTGAACCGTTGGTGAAGACTTACAGGATCATGACCAGGGGTGGCATTATCCTGGTCAGTAATATTTGCAAGGATAAGGAGTTTTCCTGAGAGACCAAGAGTTTATCACGTGTCTACTCATAATGCCACTTCCGAGCTATGATATAGTACTCAGGATGGATTGGTTGAGTAGGCACCATGCTAGTAACGATTGTCGTGGAGGCAAAGTTTTATTTTAGACACCAGGAGAGCCAGAGTTTGCGATTGTCAGAGGAGCAGCCAAGCAGAGAGAGAAAGACTTTTTTGGATCTATGGTGAGAGAGAAGGAGCTGCCACATCCGTTGATCGCAAATTATATAGACATCTTTTCAGAGTAGTTGTCGAGGTCGCCACCAGACCAAGATGTGGAGTTCTCTATAGACATGGTGCTAGGCACAGAGTCAATATCACAGCATTGCACGAACACATAAAATGATGCAAAAATTATGGAAAAATTGTGTTTGGTGATTTGCATGGTGAGGGGGTGTTGGGTGTTAGGCATGGGTTTAATTAAATGGCCATTGGGATTAATTTGGGATTAAAATAGGATTAGACAAAATTGGTATCCCCGATTTAAATAGAATTTAAAGTGTCCTGCGCTTTTAAATTAAATAGGGGCACTTGGGGTCAAAATTTGAAAATAACACAAAGGTCAAAAATGGTGGAGGCTTGGAGTCAGTCTTGGACCCTTTAGTTGGTCCGGCTCAACGGGTTAAGTTGGTATCTCAAAATTGAGGGTAACGACACAGGTGTCTGATACGGAATTAAATATGGATTTTAGGATACGGGAAGTTGTGCAATTAATTTAGGGCACAACGGATTTGATTTTTGTGTGACGGAAAAGTCCAGTGCCTAAATTGGCGAGTCAAGTCAGAAGTATAATAGTCCGATGGAATTCATGAGCTGATAATGGGCTTCGAATAATTAAATAATGATAGGGCGCGCCAAGGGTTTAATTAAATAAAATAACAGACAACACTACTCTAAACCTCAACATCTGCTGCTAATCCAAAATTTTCTAAATCCAAACCTGATTATCTATAGAATTAATCGAGGGAGTTTACATTCTTCCCAACTTAGAAAAATTTCATCCCCGAAATTAAAAGTAAAGCACGATAATAGCTAAGAGAATTTAAAAACAACTAGTAATCAAAATATCGTACGTAAATTCGTACCTTGCTCCTCAAATAAGTACGGAAACCGCTGCCGAATAGAATCCTCGTGCTCCCAAGTAGATTCGCCTGGTGAATGGTGCTTTCATGCCACTCTGACTAGTCGAATAGTCTGCCCTCTCAAAGTCTTCTCGCTGTGATCGAGGATCTTAACTGGCTGCTATACGTAAGATAGACTGGGCCCGACTGTAATCTTCGAATGATCAAGCACGTGGCTAGGGTCTGCGACATATCTCCTTAGCTACGTGAAATACGTCATGTACTCCCTCTAATGATGGAGGCAATACAGGACGGTAAGCCACTTCGCCAACTCGTTCCAAGATGTCAAAAGGCCAGATGTACCTCGGACTCAGCTTGCCTCTGCATCCGAATCTGATGGTACCCTGAGTAGGCGATATCCTCAAAAACATATGGTCACCCTCCTTGAACTCCAATGGTCTACTGTGCGCATCTGTCCAATGTTTTTGTCTGTCTTGCGCTGCACGCATGTGACTCTGAATCTGCTTGACCTTCTCCACTGTCTGTGTCACCAACTCTGGACCAAGTATCTGACGCTCTCCCACGTCACTCCAACAAACTGGCGACCTACATTTTCTGCCATACAGTGCCTCATAAGGTGCCGTCTGTATGCTAGCTTGGTAACTGTTATTGTAGGAGAATTCTACCAAGTGTAGGTGGTCCTCCCAAGATCCTCCAAAATCAATCATGCACGCTCTCAACATATCCTCTAATATCGGTATCGTACGCTCTAACTGACCATCAGTCTGTGGATGATATGTGGTGCTGAACTTGAGATGAGTTCCTAGGCTCTCCTGCATACTCCACCAAAAATGCGACGTGAATCTGGAATCACGATCCGATACGATGCTGACAAGCACTCCATGTAGTCGTACTATCTGTCTCATATACATGTCAGCTAAAATCTCCGTGGATTGCCCAACTCTTAAGGGCAAAAAATGTGCAGACTTGGTGAGTCGGTCTACGACAACCCAAACTGCGTCCTTCCCGCTAGGGTTCCGAGGGAATCCTGTGACGAAGTCCATGGTAATGTGTTCCCACTTCCATTCGGGAATGGGAAGCGGCTGCAATAATCCTACAGTCCTCTGATGTTCAGCCTTGACTTGCTGGCAAACTAAATATTTTGCCATGAATCTTGCAATTTCTCTCTTCATCCTATGCCACCAGAAATGCTGCCTCAAGTCTCGGTACATCTTCGTACCCCCGGGTTGAATGGAATAAATCGAGCTATGTGTCTTGGTCATCAACTCTTGGTGTAGCTCGCCACTCAGAACATATAGGCGATCTCCACACCTTAACGTTCTGTCTTCATGAATCCTCAGTCCCGTCTGCATGTCGGCCTCTGTCCTCTCTCGTAGACGTCGAAATCTCGCATTTGTAGGCAGGGCTGCCCTGATCCTCTCAATCAGTAGACTGAACCTCTAGACTGGCCATCTGTCCATCCATGCCTGGCAATACAATCTCAATCCCAAGCTCCTGGAGATCCTCTAGCAATTGCCTCTGAGTCATCAAAAAGTATGCCATGGGCTTCCTGCTTAAGGCATCTGCTACGACATTTGCCTTGCCAGGGTGGTACTGTAACTCAATGTCATAATCTGTCATCAACTCTAGACAGCGTCTCTGCCTCATGTTGAGCTCCTTCTGCGTGTAGACGTACTTCAGGCTTTTATGATCTGTGTAAATCTTAACACGCTCACCATAAAGGTAATATCTCCATAGCTTTAGTGCAAATATCACTACAGCTAGCTCCAAGTCGTGCGTCGGATAGTTCTTCTCATGAACTCTCAGCTGTCTCGATGCGTAGGCTATCACCTTGCCGTGTTGTATCAGTACACATCCTAATCTGCTCCCAGATGCATCACTATACACTATAAATCCTCCTGATCCTGAAGGTAGTGTCAAAATCGGTGCTGATGTCAGACGTTTCTTCAGCTCATTGAAAGCCGCCTGACACTCGTCGGTCCAGATAAACTCCTCTCCTTTACGCGTCAGTCGCGTCATAGGGGCAGCTATCCTTGAGAAGTTTTCCACGAACCTCCGATAATATCCGGCAAGTCCGAGGAAACTCCTAACCTCTGTAACTAATGTAGGGGTAGGCCACGTCTCAACTGCAGCTATCTTCTCCGGGTCAAGTGATAGTCCATCTCCGGTGATTATGTGCCCCAAAAATGGTACTCTATCCAGGCAGAACTCATATTTGCTGAGCTTGGCGTACAGCCTTTCATGTCTCAGCGTCTCCAACACGATCCTGAGATGCCTCTTATGCTCCTCCTGGCTCTTGGAATATACCAAGATGTCATCTATAAATACCACTACGAACTTATCTAAGTACTGGTGGAAGATATTGTTCATCAAACAAATAAATATCGCTGGCGCGTTGGTTAAACCAAACGGCATGACTAAAAACTCATAGTAGCCATACTTCGTCCGAAAGGCCGTCTTCTGGATGTCCTCTCTCCGTACCTTGATCTGATGATAACCGGATCTAAGATCGATCTTCGAGAATACACATGCACCACTAAGCTGATCAAATAAATCATCAATGTGCGGCAGTGGATACTTGTTCTTTATCGTTACAGCATTTTGCGCCCTGTAATCGATACACAAACGTACCGTCCCGTCCTTCTTCGGTACAAACAGAATGGGTGCTCCCCATGGAGATACACTAGCCCGTATGAAACCCTTATATAAGAGATCATCTACTTGGACTTTCAACTCAACCAACTCCTTCGGTGCTAGTCTGTAAACGTGGGAAGTAACTGGCTCGGCTCCTGGAGTCAACTCTATAGTGAATTCAATCTCTCTGTCAGGTGGCAGTCCTGGGAGATCCTCTGGGAACACATCCTCAAACTCTGCTATATAGTGAGGGTACATCGGTTCACCTTCTGCATTGTGTGTCGCTAGGGTAGTTTGGACACCAAGCTCTCGGGCTCCCCGAAGAAACTCAAACTCTGGGTGATCTGGGGGTCTAAAGATGACACAACCACGATGGCAATCTAGCGTTGCGTGGTATTGGCTCAACCAATCCATGCCTAGGACAATGTCATAGTCCGGCATGGAGAAGACCAAAAATCGGACACGCATCTTGTAAACCCCCTCACCAAAAATAGATATTTTGTGTATATTTTATATTATTATATTTATTATAGATATTAAATTTCTTTAGAGTATTCTCTTAGTTAATTAGAAAATAAATTTCTTGATATATATACTTATATAAATATTTATTTAGAATTATTTTAGGTTATTTTAGATTTTTGGAGATTTTTCTAGAATTTTTGGTAATTAAAACTTAGGAAACATAAATTTCTAGGACTTCTATGATTTACTTTGAGACCATACTTGCATGTTATTCCTACCAAATATTTATTGTAGGTTAAAATATTTAATTATATTTTTTCTATAATTTATTTAGAATTTTAAGAAATATATTTAGATTTTTTGAAATTAATTAGGATTTATTTGGTTATATATAGTCTTAATATTAGATAGATACTAATTTAGTGTTAATATATATTAATAAAATTATATATAAATCATTTGTATTATCTTTAATTCTACTTAAGATTATAAATTATTGAGATAAACTTAAACTATATATTTAAATTAATTCAAATCCTGAGCCTACTAGGAAAGCAACTTCATTCATATCCTATCATTATTTAAACTGATCCTATTCATATTCAAATTAGCCAATCCTAGTCGTATTCAATTAAGTAGTCTCTACCATTATAAATACCTCATCCTTCATATTTTTCTTCCCCAAATTCACCTCTTTTTCGTCCAAAAAGAGTCAAAATTCGTCATAAATTCAGGCTCATTTTCTAGTATGTTATGACGACTTAAAAAGACGATATCTCCTAGCTCCGGACTCCAAACGCGCTCCAGTTTTTTTTGTTAGAACCATATCAAGGTTAGCTTTCCGAATATATAAATTATTTTAATAATTTCAGAACCTATTTTCCCAAAAATTCTAAAAGTGCCAGCTGTCCAAAATCAGACGCGTTTTGGTATTTTCGAGATTTCGGGAGATCCCTAACTCGGAATTACAAACCGTTTGAAGTTTCGGAAAGCTGACATGATGAAATTCCAGAAAAGTATTTTTACAGAATTTATAATATAAATTTATTCTACTGTAAAATTTGTGCAAACGTAGACGTAAATAGAAACCACCGAAAACTGTCATTTGTGCGCCCTTGTGGCCATAACTCTTTACTAACTTGTGATTTTATGAAACCGTCTATTCCAGTGTTCATGTAGCATTAAAATATATAGGATTCCATACACAAATCTAGTATTTGAATCGGTTGACTTTTTGGTCAACGGATTGCCTCGATTTGCGTGCCACGGATCACAAATCCTTAAAGTTGACTTTCTTTGGACCAAAATTTGAATTTAATAATAAAATTAGATTATAATAAGATTAAAATACTATTTTAGGTTATTTTATTCAGAATTAAAATAGATTAAAATGGAGGAACCTATTCACCCACTTTTGTAACCTAACTTATTTAATTTATGTGACGGGTAGGTCGGACGACGCCTTGAGTTAGGACTTCATTCTCTTTCAGATCAGGCAAGATACCTTGCCAAATTGTTTACAGTATTTTGCATGCTTAGTATATTTTTGTATATTTATTGCATTATGTTTATTCATTGCATGTGCAGTTTCTTTCAGTCATTACTATATATTAGATATGTTAACACACACTTGACACTTAGTATCATAGATGACAATCATTAGGCATATGGGCTTTTAACCACTCTGGTAAACCGTAATATATAGCTCGCACTACGGGCGTGTGTCGCCCTGGTCGCTACCCCCGAGGTATCTCGATTTCTGTAGAGTCGTGCTGGTCGCTACCATCGAGGTATGACGATTTCTGATGTCCACTGGCGGGTGTGTGAGTTATGAGGCTTAGATCGAGTAGCCTACCCTTGCCCATACGTCAAAAAATTGTCCTCATTTGCATTCATATAGATTGTCTTGTACAGCGTACTTACATATTTTCTACCTATTATGCATGTTTACTGTATTCAAATTGGCTTGTTGTTCTGTATCTTGTTACGTCCCTCTGAGGACCTGGTCCCCTTCCAGGTGTATCTGTTCTTGAGTATTTGCAGGAGCACAGATTCGGATGGTTACATATGTTTCGAGGATGTCTTCTCTTCAAGTCCGTGGTCGTTAGCTGGTATTCTTATATTGTGTTTATTGTGTTGTACCTTTACCTTCGAGTTGGTAGTGGATTTGTTTCCATCCAACTATCATCCTTAGATACTTATATTGAGATCTAGTTTCATAGACACTGGTTATTTATTTATATTTGATTTTTGTGGATGAGATTTAGATTATACCCTGTGACTTGTGACATATGTTTATACCACTGGTGGATTGATATTCATATTATAGCGTACGTGTGGATTTTGGTTTCCATATATTGGAGTTGCCATATCCATACGGCTGGCATGCTTACGTGTCCTAGTCCTACGTATTTTTGGGACTGGGGCGTGACATATTTTTGTGGTGGCCCATGCAGGTCGAGAGTATATTCTCTCGGTTACATTACTGTACCGAACAAGCCTGCACCTAGGAATAGAGTATAGGATCTCATCCACAATTGACTATGATTTGCTTTTCTTCTAATCCATTCTATATGAATAATTGTATCCTGCTTGATTCCTTACTTCCCAAATAGTTCCTTGAGTATAGCCCCCTCCTAGAATATAGAAGTCCCTGTCGTTAGATGATAAGTAGGGTAACCTTCCTATTAAGAGTATAACTAGAGTGTTGACACACCACTAAGTTTAGAATATCTAGTGAACCCTAGAATTCCTTATCTATAGATTGGTCTACCATTACCCCTTGACGTATTATGAAGACTTGAGAGTAGTATAAACACTATTAGAGTCAGTTAGAAATTTAACCATATTGTTTGACCCTAGTATTGAGGGACCACTAGAAATCCATGGTCGAATATTAGGACCAACCCTAACTTTTGTAGTGAGATAGTAATATTAGAACTATAAATTTAGATTCTTGTCCTGATATTAGCATATAGTACCTTAGGAAGCCAAGAGGAATAAATATAACATCTTCCTTGATCATACCTTGAACATAGCAACTAGCATACTACTCCCCCTTGGAAAACCATGAAGCTATCTAGAGCCCTCTATTCTAATTTCATATATTGTTCCTCTGCGACCTTAAACGTTTGCTATTGTGCAATGACTAAATTATGTTCTTCTTTTCTTCATATTTTAACTCGTGCCACCTGACACCTCTGATTATAGACCAAGTGATTTTATTCTATGTTAGGATATATATCTTGCTAGGATTTTGGTTGTTACTCTTGAATTTTTAAATTATGTGATTAGTAATTAGAACTTGATAGTTTTAAGTTATTCTGGTAGATTGCGACATGATGATTATCCCTTAGTTTCAATTGCGTAACTTGTACCATACCTCGATACGAGTTATATCCCCTTTTTCCCTTGAAGGCCAGTAACTTTCCATTCTTACTATTGACACTTTCTCTATAAGCGCTATGACTAAGACTTAAGACGACCATGACCTATGTAATGTAAAAGGATACCCTAATAAGTACTAAGACCCTTTCTCGTAGACCTTAATAGGAGTTTCTACGGTATCCTTAAGACATTACAGTATTAGTTTATTGTTATAAGTTGGGTAGTATACCTCACAACCTAGTATCACATAGTCTTTTGCCCTATTATTGAAGTATAGCTGAATGACATTAACTGTATGCTAGCTTAGGACGACAGTATTTTTTTTTCAGACTGTAGAACTTAGAGGCTATACCCCTACTCTGTCGACTATCGACTTAGACAAGGAATTAGTATGACAACTGTAGAGATTGTAAGGGTCTTATTTTCTTTGTGAACTTGGATTATTTTATAACTTCTCTCATCATATTCTAGCGTACTTATATTTTTTGTACTACCTTGACTTATGCTGCTATTATAGCCTAGTTTTTGTAAGCTTATTCTTTCATCGAGCTTGCTCATGATATATGTATTATTGGGTGCACACAATGATACAATTGTCTAATCAGAATCGGTGTATTAAGGTCTAGCTAACCTTAGTGCGCTTGGTTCGCTCTTCGCATGACTACTTTACGTGGATTGAGATATATGGTAGTAGACGAATATACTTGTCCCTAGACATGTCTGACATATCGTATCGGTTACGTAACTGTACTGATACGAGCATGTAAATAGAAAATTACCAAAAATATAATTTTAATCTACAACTGCCCTGATAACTCTCTTTTCAAATTCCTTAATCTCTTTGAACCTCGTACTTGTATTCTATCACCTTCACCTTGAATTCTTTATTATTGCTCTCCGTCTTCCCTTATTTCGGAAAGACGAAACCTCGTGCTTGGTATAAGTTGACACACTGATAGTACTAGATATACCCCATAAGGCTAATCACATGACTTAGTGACTCTCTTTTATAATTGATTAAGGGCATACCATTGGTGATATGTTTGGTGTTAAAATTTCTGATGATTGAATAACATGATTAAATAATTTGAGAAATAGTTTTCTTAAAAGTATAGCCTTATTTGATAGGTGGGTAAATTCTAAGTTGGGTAGAAATTGCATTATTAAACTTGAGGTGAATTCTTTTAGATTGTGATCAAGTGAGATTAGATAGAGAGAAACCATGTCCTATTTTAATTTCGAGGACAAAATTTTTGTAAGTTGGGTAGATTGTAAACCCCCTCACCAAAAATAGATATTTTGTGTATATTTTATATTATTATATTTATTATAGATATTAAATTTCTTAAGAGTATTCTCTTAGTAAATTAGAAAATAAATTTCTTGATATATTTACTTATATAAATATTTATTTAGAATTATTTTAGGTTATTTTAGATTTTTGGAGATTTTTCTAGAATTTTTGGTAATTAAAACTTAGAAAACATAAATTTCTAGGACTTCTATGATTTACTTTGAGACCATACTTACATGTTATTCCTACCAAATATTTATTGTAGGTTAAAATATTTAATTATATTTTTTTCTATAATTTATTTATAATTTTAAGAAATATATTTAGATTTTTGAAATTAATTAGGATTTATTTGGTTATATATAGTCTTAATATTAGATAGATACTAATTTAGTGTTAATAGATATTAATAAGATTATATATAAATCATTTGTATTATCTTTAATTCTACTTAAGATTATAAATTATTGAGATAAACTTAAACTCTATTTTTAAATTAATTCAAATCCTGAGCCTACTAGGAAAGCAACTTCATGCATATCCTATCATTATTTAAACTGATCCTATTCATATTCAAATTAGCCAATCCTAGTCGTATTCAATTAAGTAGTCTCTACCATTATAAATACCTCATCCTTCATATTTTTCTTCCACAAATTCACCTCTTTTTCGTCCAAAAAGAGTCAAATTTCGTCATAAATTTAGGCTCATTTTCTAGTATGTTATGACGACTTAAAATGACGATATCTCCTAGCTCCGGACTTCAAACGCGCTCCAGTTTTTTTTGTTAGAACCATATCAAGGTTAGATTTCCGAATATTTAAATTATTTTAATAATTTCAGAACCTATTTTCCCAAAAATTCTAAAAGTGCCAGCTGTCCGAAATCAGACACGTTTTGGTATTTTTGAGATTTCGGGAGATCCCTAACTCGGAATTACAAACCGTTTGAAGTTTTAGAAAGCTGACATGATAAAATTCTAGAAAAGTATTTTTACAGAATTTATAATATAATTTTATTCTACTGTAAAATTTGTGCAAACGTAGACGTAAATAGAAAACCACCGAAAACTGTCATCTGTGCGCCCTTGTGGCCATAACTCTTTACTAACTTGTGATTTTATGAAACCGTCTATTCCAGTATTCATGTAGCATTGAAATATATATGATTCCATACACAAATTTAGTATTTGAGTCGGTTGACTTTTTGGTCAACGGATTGCCTCGATTTGCGTGCCACGGATCACAAATCCATTTAGTTGACTTTCTTTGGACCAAAATTAGAGTTTAACAATAAAATTAGATTATAATAAGATTAAAATACTATTTTAGGTTATTTTATTCAGAATTAAAATAGATTAAAATGGAGGAACCTATTCACCCACTTTTGTAACCTAACTTATTTAATTTATGTGACGGGTAGGTCGGACGACGCCTTGAGTTGGGACTTCATTCTCTTTTAGATCAGGCAAGATACCTTGCCGAATTGTTTACAGTATTTTGCATGCTAGTATATTTCTGTATATTTATTGTATTCTGTTTTTTCATTGCATGTGCAGTTTCTTTCAGTCATTACTATATATTAGATATGTTGACACACACTTGACACTTACTATCATAGAGGACAATCATTAGGCGTATGGGCTTTTAACCACTCTGGTAAATCGTAGTATATAGCTCATACTACGGGCGTGTGTCGCGCTGGTCGCTACCCCCGAGGTATGTCGATTTCTGTAGAGTCGCGCTGGTCGCTACCACCGAGTTATGACAATTTTTGATGTCCACTGGCGGGTGTATGAGTTATGAGGCTTAGATCGAGTAGCCTACCCTTGTCCATTCGTCAAAAAGTTATCCTCATTTGTATTCATGTAGATTATCTTGTACAGCGTACTTACATATTTTCTACCTATTATGCATGTTTACTGTATTCAAATTGGCTTGCTGTTCTGTATCTTGTTACGTCCCTCTGAGGACCTGGTCCCCTTCCAGGTGTATCTATTCTTGAGTATTTGTAGGAGCGCAGATTTGGGTAGTTACATATGATTCGAGGATGTCTTCTCTTCGAGTCCGTGGTCGTTAGCTGATATTCTTATATTGTGTTTATTGTGTTGTACCTTTACCTTCGAGTTGGTAGTGGATTTGTTTCCATCCAACTATCATCCTTAGATACTTATATTGAGATCTAGTTTCATAGGCACTGGTTATTTATTTATATTTGATTTTCGCAGATGAGATTTAGATTATACCCTGTGACTTGTGACATATGTTTATACCAGTGGTGGATTGATATTCATATTACAGCGTACATGTGGATTTTGGTTTCCATATATTGGAGTTGCCATATCCATGCGGCTGGCATGCTTACGTGTCCTAGTCCTACGTATTTTTGGGACTAGGGCGTGACACATCTCTCGCCCGCAGACAACTACTGAACATGATCTACAAGTGTCGCTAACAGGTACTATTCCGCCTCCCGTAAGAATCCTCTTGACCTTCGGAAGGGGTGCGGTGGCTATTCTATGGGTAGCCACGAAACTAGCAGCTATAAAAGAGTACGTGGCACCAGAATCAAATAGGACTAATGCTGGTAATGAAGCTACTAAGATAGTACATGCAATCACTTTTTCGGTTGTCTCTGCCTCCTCTACAGTCATCGCATAGGCCTGTCCCTGTCTCGGTGCCGGTGCCCTCGGCTGATGTCGGGCCTGATGGAAACGATCCTCTTATGGGGCCAAGGGTGGCCTCCTCTGGTTTCCCCCTGGTGCTGGTGGTCGCTGTGCTCCTGCTCCTGGGTAAGGCGGCCTCGGTCCAGGAGGTTGCTGATAAGGCATCGGTGCTGTTAGGGCTGACCGATGAACCATCTATACTGGATCTCTCTGGTCAGGGCAATCTCGAATGGCATGCTGGCCCGATCCACATCTCAAACATACGCCCAGTCTCCGTCGATAGTCCCTCAACAAATGTCCCCTCTTGCCGCAGAAATGGCATATGGGAACCACTGCTCCTTGCCGGGGTGCTGCCCTCTACTGCTGGTGCTGTAATAGAGGGCGCTTCGTAGGTGCTCCCTGTGGGGCTCAAACTATTGATGATGACGCACTGGAGCGCTTCAGGATGGCCTCCATCTTGTTGATGCGGTCCTGGCATCGTGCTGCAAGCAATACCTCGGAGTAAGAGGTGGGGGCTATGGACCCGATAAACCTCTCGGTCTCGAAACTCAGGCCCTCATAAAACTTCTCGGCCTTCGCCTCCTCAGTGGGGATCAGGTACGGTGCAAACCTGCTCAGGCGGAGGAACTCAGCATTGTATTCCTCAACAGTCACACCTCCCTGCCTGAGGTTCTGAAATCTGTCCCAAAGCTCTGCTCGGGCAATAGAGGGTATGTACATCTCCTGGAAGAGCCTAGTGAACTCTTCCCATGTGGCACGATCTGGTCCTGAACGCTGCTTCTTGGAAAGCCACCAGTGATGCGCGTTGCCAGTGAGCTGCATCCTGACGGCCGTCATCCATCGGTATCGGGGGAGGTTGGTAGCCTCCAGCTGGTGCTGAATGCTGGTGAGCCAAGAGTAGACCTATGTCGGCTCCTCTGTGCCCGTAAAAGGTTGCGGCATCAAACGACGAAAGTCTATGACAGACCCCAGCGTCGACAGGCATGCTGGTGGTGACGCCTGACCCAGGGCCATCACAATACTCTCTCTCAGGGTCTCAGCCTAGTGCTGCTGGGCCTGCTGCTGAGCCTGCTACTGGACCTGCTGCTGGGCCTGCATCATCGCATACATCATCTGGAACATCTGTGTTCCATCCATCGGTTGCCCTACGGAGAATGGCATATAGGGCATCTGGGGTGGGAATGGTGGAGGAGGTGGTAGCTGCTGCTCTTCCTGACTCGTGATCTTCTGATCCTCAGGTCCTGCCTGATGCGGAGTCTGATGCCCGTCTGAAGGCACCTCGGGCTGTCCTGATACTGCCCCAAGGGAGCTGGAGTCAGCAGAAGGACCTGCTCCAGTTCCGGTTCCCCGGATGATCCTGCGTCACGGGGAACATCGCCAGGCTGCGCGATGCGTCCACTACGGAGATTCATAACTCTGAAAAGAAGTCATGACTGCGATCAGCGTTGAGGGAAAATAAACAAGATATAATTTGACAAAAGATATTGAGATAGAGGTGTCATGTGAAGGTTTCAAACTTTGCAGATGAGATTCCTAATATCTATTCCTAATTTGCAGGCTCGCTTAGCACAGTCAGGTGACCAAGACGATTTAAATCTGACCTACGTGGGCCACCACAAAAACCTTGTCATATCCCGGTTCCATAGGTAAGGAACCGAGTCACGTGGCAATGGTCAACATCGTACTTCGGCGGGCATCCCAATCTAATGGGCCCGTCGGAGTACACTTAAGCTGTAAAGTACAATGAATAACCCATCACATAACACATAAATAGTCATTCTAAATCTCATCCACAGACAGCAATATAAGAGCACAATAGAGGTAAATACAACAACTAATGTGCAGAAAGGAAATGTCCAAGATAAGCATCAAGTAAAAATACTAGAGTAGTCACACGGAAACAAACCCGCTAGTACAAAATACTGGAATGTAAGTAAGCAATAAGATAACTTGGAACAACATCAGGTAACTAGGTAATGATACCGTCCCAAGGAAAGAGTCACTACCAGCGATCAGGCAAAGTCCTCGGGGATGACCTCGTCCTCGGCAGTGAGTACAGCTGCTGGATAGATGCCCGGTCCGTACTCCTCCGGGTAATCCTCGTCTCCTACACTTGGAAGGAAACCAGGTCCTCAGAGGGACGTAACAAGGTACAAAAATACAGCATACCAAGTAAACAGAAAGTACAAGTGCAACAACAGGGTACTCTATCATAACCAAACAAGTGTGACACAGTTTAAAGACAACGTTCGACGCGTGGGCTATCTAAAATAAAATCGTAGCTCCGAACACAGAGACACACGGGGCGTACCGTAGCTTCGAGCACAGAGTCACACGGGTGATACACTACTCTAGAATACAAGATCACTACATAAACATATATAAGCGCGTACAGAGGAGCCCAAACATCTAGTAACTGTCTTTCCTTTCCCAAGCGGTCAACGATGGTGCGCTGAACCTGAACCTCTATCTAGCAGTCTCGACGCACGAAAATAACTCAACAGACGCGACCCTAAGGTCGTCCCAGTCTCTGGTCATGATGTCAGTATCAGGATGCAGGAATCTGGCACGATCACATTGTATGAGTGTGTCCTGGGGTATCAATATACTCAGGTACGTACATCGAGATGCTACGAAGCATCTAACAATTATTCTAAGATGTTACGACGAACGTCTGCACCCGGTTGTGATTCGGACGTGAAGTATCTAACGTCAACATAAATACGTGCACCATGTACATAAAGAACAAAAAATATCTGAAATCTGAAATACAGGGTGGCAAGGTACACTTGCCTGCGTGCCGCTGCTGATGACGGGGTCCCGGTACCGCGTCCAGGCCCTTAGGTCCCGCAGTACCTAGAGATGAGATACAAACCCAATCAAAATCTAACACACGACAGACAGGGGTGTGACACACATCTATACATATGCTCAGTCTCAGCTACGACTCACAGGGGCAAGACGCTAGGGGGGTTGACCACAGTTGACTATCGGTACGATACATCAATCAACTAGTCATCTGTACACTCTCATCGACCAATCCTTATTCTTACCATAGTCATCACGTTGTTCAGTAGTTCAGGTATGCTCACTCCTCGACAGTAATTACTTATTAAATATTAGGTCCTCCTCAACCATCATTATTATTTCACCCAAAATCACTGCTCATCCATACAAATTATCATGCACATAAATCAATATGTTAAATCCTAAATCTTAATGTCTATCATTTAAATCCATTTTATAAACTTATGAAGAACAATCCCTAAACTCACCTCCATAATTTAATCCTCATTAATCTGTTTAGCATTTCCCACCATGTAATATATCCCGAACATTTATTAAAAATCAAAACCTAAACCTTCAATGAAATCCTTTATCATTTTATAATTTATTTGCAAACACTATACCTAAACCTTCAATGCAAAATATTAAAAAATCATTTTAATCCATGTAATTAACAAATTATTTATAAACCTTAATTAATTGATCTAGCATTTTTTCAACCATGTGTAATATTCATAACATCTAGTTAAATCAAGCCCTAAACTCCCATGCAATTAAACAACTCTAACATAAACCCTAAACCAATATTAAACCCTAATCTCTTATTGTTAACACATGCTCAATTTATACTATACCACATTAACACAGCCATTAGAAACACAAACCTAGCAAATGTACACGAAATCATATATATCAATAACCCTAACTAAACACATTACAATATATATCAATATAGAGAGGGGGAAGAGTTATTTTACCTTGGCGTGGGGGCTGCTGGCCGGAGAACCACCTTTGGCCGGAGGGGAGGAACGGGGATGGCTGGAAGTGGTGGTTCGTGGGGTCGACTGGGATATGGCCGGGGTGTTTGGGATTGACGGGGCGGACGGGGAGCCACACAGTCGCTGCGGGGGTACTGCACAGGCTGTGGTGGTGATGGTGAAGCCTGTGGTGGTGGTGGTGGTGGTGATGGTGGACAGAGGAGGTCGGATGGGGGAAAGTAGGCCGGAGCAATGGGAGGAGTAGGCCGGAGGAGGGAGGCCGCACAGTGTAGTCGAGGTGGTTGCATACCTGAGCGGTGCTGGGGGAGCTCGAACCGCTGCAGTCAGTCGGTCGGCGTCGGTACAGCAGTAGACAGGACAGGGGGAGCGGTACAGTGTCGCCGGAGTCGGGAGCGGTGCACAGCCGGATTGACACGGTCGGCCGGACCGAAGACTGCACAGGCCGAATTTGGTTTGGTCGGCCGGACCGAAATATTTCTTTCCAGGAAGGAAGAAAGGAAGAAGAAGAAGAAGAAATATGTAGGGAATAAATATGGAGAAGGGAGGAGAGAGAGAGAGAGAGAGAGAGAGGGAGGTTTTCAATACCTAGGGATTAGGGCCTGATTGGGAGGAGTGAGGGTGATGTTGATGTTTTATAGGGAGGTGTGTGAGGGATGTGTGGTGGGGATGCTCTCATTTAAATTGGAGGGCTAGGATTGATCATGAAGGTTTGGTTTCTTCATGCCAAGGAAATGGGAAGAAAAATATTGACTACGGTCAACAATTGGTAACCTCTCCATTTGGTCTTGGCCAATGAGGTGAGGACACCTAAAATCAATAAATTGCAACTAAGCCCCTTAAATTCGGGAAATTGCAAGAACACATAAAATGATGCAAAAATTATGGAGAAAATTGTGTTTGGTGATTTGCATGGTGAGGGGGTATTGGGTGTTAGGCATGAGTTTAATTAAATGGCCATTGGGATTAATTTGGGATTAAAATAGGATTAGACAAAATTGGTATTTTCGATTTAAATAGAATTTAAAGTGTCTCGCGCTTTTAAATTAAATAGGGGCACTTGGGGTCAAAATTTGGAAATGACACAAAGGTCAAAAATGGTGGAGGCTTGGAGTCTGTCTTGGACCCTTTAGTCGGTCCGGCTCAACGGATTAAGTTGGTATCTCAAAATTGAGGGTAACGACACAGGTGTCCGACACGGAATTAAATATGGATTTTAGGATACGGAAAGTTGTGCAATTAATTTAGGACACAACGGATTTGATTTTTGTGTGACGGAAAAGTCCAGTGCCTAAATTTGCGAGTCAAGTCAGAAGTACAATAGTTCGATGGAATTCATGGGCTGATAATGGGCTCCGAATAATTAAACAATGATAGGGCGCGCCAAGGGTTTAATTAAATAAAATAACAGACAACACTACTCTAAACCTCAACATCTGCTGCTAATCAAAAAATTTCCAAATCCAAACCTGACACTCTATAGAATTAATCGAGGGGGTTTACAATTGCTTTGTAGTATCATCCAGGGAAGGCCAACATAGTCGCGGATACCTTAAACAGGTATCCAGTGGCTATGTACTTGACAAGGAAAAAATATTTATTGGCCGATCTTAATAGCTTGGGTATTGAGGTATTAGTTCCTGGAGTTGCAGCACAGATATGGGGACTTCAGGTATAGTCAGAGTTGATAGACCGGATCAGAGCCACATAGTTCGAGGATGAGTCTCTGAGGAGCATCAAAGCACAGGTCCGGTTAGGATTGGCAATGGACTTCGGTATCGTAGATGATGGATCATTACGGTACGGTACCAGATTATGTGTGCTGAGTTGAGCATTACGCGAGGAGATTCTTCAGGAGGTGCATCAAACTCAATACTCTATGTATCCAGATGCCAACAAGATGTACAGGGACATGAGAGAGCATGTTTGGTGGTATGGTGTGAAGCATGAAGTGGCTAGCTTCGTATCCAGATATTTAGATTGTTAACAGGTAAAGGCAGAGAGACAGAGGTTAGGTAGATTATTTCAGCCTTTACCCATTCCAGAGTGGAAGTATGAGCATGTGACAATGGACTTTGTTTCAGGGCTTCCGTGTTCTCCAGGAGGTAAAGATGCGATTTTGGTCATCGTAGACATGTTGACCAAATCAGCCCACTTTCTGCCATTCAAAGTGGGTACGTCTATGGAGAAGCTCGTGGAGATATATGTGTGTTAGATAATCACATTATATAGAGTTCCTGTAAGCATTGTCTCTGATCGGGATAGTCATTTCATGTCCCACTTCTAGAGGAGTTTGCAGGCTAGCTTGGGCACTCAGCTCTTATTTAGCACCGCATATCACCCTCAAACAGACGGACAGTCGGAGAGGACTATTCAAACTCTCGAGAACATGTTATACTCCTGTGATTTGGATTTTGGAGGCTTTTGGGAGGATCATCTTCACTTGGTAGAGTTTTCTTACAACAACAGCTACCAGGAAAATATCGAGATATCACCGTTTGAGGCAATGTATGGACGGAGATGCCGCACTCCTCTATCATGGGAAGATGTTGTTGAGAGAGCCTTATTGGGACTAGAGATGTTCATGGATGCAGCTGAGAAGGTGAAGCTCATCAGGGATAGAATTCGAGTGGCGCAGGACAAAAATGACATTGGGCCGATAGCTACCGAAGATCATTGGAGTTTGAGGTATAGATTTTGTTTTGCTTTGCTTGTGATTGTTGGTTTTGTTAGAGTACAAAGGTTATATTTTGTGCTAGGTTGGCGATCTGGTTTTCTTGAGGATTTCTTCGACATGAGGCACGATTCGTTTTAGTAGAGGCGGAAAGCTTAGTCCGCGATTCATCGAACCTTCCAGTATTCTCGAGAGGGTCGATATAGTTGCTTATAGACTAGATTTGCCACCTACATTAGGGGGGAGTATATAACGTGTTCTACGTGTCGCAGTTGAGACGATACATGGCGGATCCTAGTCACATGCTAGATCACTTGGAGATAGAGGTGGGCCCTACTCTAAGCTATCCAGAGCAGCCAGTTAAGATTTTGGATCGGAGAGAGAAGGTGTTGAGGAACCAGACCATTCCTTTGGTGCGCGTCGCATAGAGGCATCACTCGCTAGGAGAGAGTACCTGGGAGCGAGAGGCCGGGATGCGTGAGCGATATCCTTATCTGTTTGAGCCGTGAAGTATAATTCTTTCTTGCTTGTATTGATGCTTTTGGTAGTTAGTTTCTTCCTTAATTTCGAGGATAAAATTTTTCTAAGGTGGGTAGGATTGTCAACCCTCACTTTTTCAGCTGGGGGTAGTTTGGTAATTTGGCATGGGTATTTATTTTAGAATATAATATTAAATATTATGCGTTTTGAATATTTATTTATTGTATTATTTATTTATTGTTAGATATTAAATTTTAGTTTTGGACTTGTGTTGGTGGACCTAACTAGTTTAGATTAGATCCATGGACCAACATTTAATTTTAATTAGAATTGAGTCCAATAATAAGCCCATTCATTAGGAGGATGAATTAATTAGTTAAACCAATTAGACTAGAACCTTCCCTCTTTAATTAATTTCTTCATGACAAGCCCCAAGGGGTATTGTGGATATTTTATAGTAGCTTGAAGGAGGGGGTAGAGGTCGGCCACCTATTGAAGTGGGGAGAGACTCTCTCTTTATTTTTTATTCCAAATCTAGATCTAGAATTTCTCTCTTCCAAATTCCTTTATTCCTACACCAATTCCTTCCCAAATTTCTTTCTAATTACTTTCCTATTCTTTATTGGAGGCTATTAGAACAAGAATCTACAAGGAGAAAGTAAGAATCTATACGAAGGAAGAAATGATCTACAAGGAGGAACAAGGATCTACAAGTTCGAGGCTCTTGACACTCAATTTGGAGATTTCATTGGGAGTCCATCTTCTAATAGGTATAATTTAGTTTTTCCTCTTTATTTAGACTCTAAATCTGTAATTTAATCATTAGGAACCCTCCCATATACTAAGGCTACCCATAAAAATTAAAATTAAGTTCATAGGAGTCCTATGGAGAAAGTTATGTAATATTTTGTGTCAATTTTAGGAGAATTCTGAGATTGGCACATCTTGTGTTTGTCAATAGGCCAATTAGACTAAATTAACATATGTTTGATTGTGTGTGACTACTGTCGTGTCCATAATTGGATACGTGTAGGCCGTATCCCGATAATTTGGTGATACGGGTTAATTTGGAGGGTTTTTTCGATACGGGAGTTTGAGCATGTCATATTTTGACATGGACACGTAGACGAGTAGCTAACAGTTCATGTTGCTTCTAATTATGATTTTAGACTTGCTTATATCTTTCGGGATATATTTGTTGTAGTGGTGGAGCCGTATCGCAAGCATATCATAGATTGAGTGTGATACGGGTGTGGTGCACTTCACATATTTATTTTCTTGTGTTTCAATTCAATATTCCTTGGTTATAGCTATTAGAATATTGTAATTATAATTGTTATATGATATATATGTATATATATAATTATGTGTATGTTCTATATTCCATTTTGATATGCTGGTGGTCATGGGATAATAGGAGAGTGCATGTGTATCATTAGTGTGGTTATGTGGTGACATATATATATATATATATATATATATATATATATATATATATATATATATATATGTGTGTGTGAGTGAGTGTATGTGTGCATTAGATGTGTGCATGCGAGCTAGAGGGGGAAATTATAGGTAAAGCAGCCCTAAAAAGCAGAAGCAGTAAGCAGCAACAAAAGCAGACGATAAGCAGCAGCAAAAGAAGGCAGTAATAAGCAGCAAAAGCAGCAGTAGAAGCAGTAAGCTGCAGAGATAAGCAGCAGTAGCAGAAAGCAATAAGCTGCAGCAGCAGCAGCAAAAAGCAATAAACAACAGCAGCAGAAAGCAATAAGCAGCAGCAGCGATAAGCAGTAGCAATAAGCAGCTGTAGCTTGAGTGCTTAGAAATTAAGTTATAGATATGTTATTAAGCTAGTAATATGCTAAGTTAGTTTATATTGATAAGTTATATATATATATATATATATATATATGAGAGAGATATAAATTGGTTAGTATTATTTCTAGTTTACCTTGAGTTACACCAAGGTAATGAGAGTTGAGGTATCTTGGGTATGGGTATTGAATATCTATTGGGTATGTTAGTTATGATAGTTGGTATTATATTATTATAAGTTTAAATGCATGTTAGTGTATAGTGAGGTAGATTGGTTAGTTAGCTAATTTTAGATATTGGATTACCTTGTGATACCAAGGTAATATCAAGGTATTGGTTTATACTCAAGGTATTGAGTTTGTATATCAAGATGGGTGTGTAGGTGCTGTGATACCACTTTTGGTTCAAAGACAAGGTATCCACTAAGCATTAGTTTGGCTAGGAGTATTATATATTTTGTCTTGTATATATATATATATATATATATATATATATATATATATATATATATATATATTATAGTATTTTTATATCTAATAACTTGCGTATCTTATGATACGGTATTTTGTTGGTATCCGAGTATCCTAGTATAGCTAGTATAGCCTAGTTACATAGTGTATGGACCCAATATCCTAGAGATAGACTCATACAACCTAGAAATAGCTACTTTGACCAAGTTTGACTAGTTTGACCAGGAATTGACCTAGTTTGACTGTTTTGACTTAGAAATGGCTTTATGACCTAAAATTGAACTAGTTTAACTTATTTTTATTCCAAAACCTTATATTGATGCAATATTCCATAATAGGTCTGTGTGACTCCAGCTTGGGCATCGAGAGACACATTGCTCAGGAACTCAGGTGAGTATATTTCTCTTTTTATTTTATTTTATAATAGTGTATACATCGCATGTTCTAGAACTGTATACTTGATCCCGACACAGTGGTTTCACGGAATGGTACTACATGGATCCTGTCAGAAGATATGATCCCTTACCGTGTTCAGTTGATACTCCTTCACATGTATTTCTCATATGTATCGGGTATTAATTTAGTGTACTTCGTATTCATACACTGCTCATATTTAGTGTGCTTATATTCATGTATACACACTAATCGTGTTCAGTGTGCCCATATTAGTGTTCGTAATATGTCGTGATTGGATCCATTAGTATTAGTTGGGGATGGGGGAGTAGGAGTTGATTATGTGATCATGCCCTAGTGTATTCATGTATATGTCAATTTCATACCACACTTGTAATCGAGTTACCTTATTGTATTCGTGTTCAACCTAAATCGATCACATAATGAACTTGTATTCCATGGCACATTAGCTAAATTTTAGTTATTTTCTTTATATTACAGATATTCTATTGTATGTTCTTCTTTCCAGTACATTATTTTTCATTCTAGTTTATTATATTATGTTGTTTAGTTATCTTATATTCTTTTCTATTATCTGTTATATATGCTAGATTATGTATTTGAAACTGCTTTCAGAGGTATGTACTTCGCTCCAATCCTAACTGGATATATTTTTTAGATGATTGGCTCGTAGACCAGTATCCTACATACTATGGACCGCATGATGGCGTATCATTAGAGGATACTCCATTAGAGCCGGAGGAATTAGTACCAGAGCATGAGGAGGTTTAGTTTATTGTTAGACTTGTATTAGACTTTTATTGAGACTTATGGCATGTATATTTTATTTCAAATATGTGGTTGTATTGTGATTCTTTTCCTTCATTGTTCCATATCGTGCTTTATCTTCCATAGTTTGCATTGTGATTGAGTATAGTTTACATTTATCAGATACCATATTGTTCCTCTATTTGGAGTTGAGAGGATTGACAGGTACCATATATATATTGTTGAGGTATTTAGTTAGTAGAGTTAACCTAGACAGCGTTCTACCGCCGATACTGTAGCGTAGGCTGGACGTACCCATGTACTCGTTCCCGAATATCCGGGTGTGGGTCGTAATAATAGGCATGACGACGGTCTTCTATTTCCCTATTTTCTTCCTTTTTTCTTTTACATGTACAATGTAGACTTAAAAAAATAGAAGAAAGAAGAAAGAAAGAAAGAAAGAAAAAGAACGAAAGACCTAAAATACGGAGACACGTGTACACGCACACTTTACTCTCGTTTAGAGCAGAAATAGTCACTTTGGCACACTTTCTATCGTTCAGAGCAAAAACAGTCATCTTGGTGCATTTTTCTTTGTTTAGAGCGGAAGCACCCATTTTGGCACATTTTCTCTCGTTCAGAGTAAAAACAACAATTTTTGCGTACTTTCCCAATTATTGACGAATCGACGTGCTTTCTATCTGTTTTAAAAGATTGGCACATTCTCTGTCTGTTTGGGTAGATTGGGGCATAAAAATGTGCTTATCTCCTAAATTTTTTCTAAAAATATGCTTATTATGAGATTTGTTAACTCCTTATTTATGGCTTTTACAGTTGACTTGGGTACGAATCCTCTGGATGAACTGATGGGATCCACTGCTAGACTTTTTCATACCAATTATTTATAAGGCCTATCTTATACTGAGTTTTCCCAATCCGATAAGAAGATGTCTAGTACCTGTCAATTATTGTTAGCTGGACAAGTGGAACGAATGTTGACATCTCTGATAAGCAGCGAACCACTAACTTCCTTTGTGAATGAGACATATTCAAGCCGGATTTCTTGTTTGGTGATGCCATTCATCCATCTTCTTAGCCTAAGAATAAGAAGGAGAACTGATTGTTCACTGTTTATGGTAGGGTCATGTATCTTCCTGAGATGATAAAAAGTTTGTTGTTGTCTGCCTTCTTCCATGCTACATATCTACGGAAGATGAAGTAGGATTTGACTCCCATTACTAATGGAGCCAAGCCAGGGAAGATCAGCTATAATCAAGGTCGTTTCTTCAGTTTTGGTGATGGACATTCAGTCCAAATGCGAGGACTTCATCCTGGGAATGTACTCAGTGAAGATTCTTTGTTGATTCAACCAATCCAGTCTCCCTTGTTCGCCAACATTTACACTGATGTTGAAGTTGTTTATCCTCAGAAGAATGCTCGGCTGCTATGATGGTTGACAAATAAAAATATCTATTGGCGTCGGGCAATGACATAGATATTGGACGAATATACCGAGAACCTTCTATCTTCGGATTTATACAATGCCTTGTTAGTGACTTGTTATGGCATTGTGCCTAACGCTAAATGTTATTGGCTTTGCTGGAGCAATATAACTCTAGCACTGGAACTATTTTTACTCCTTGTGGCGAGTTGGGGTTCGCGCTACATGAGATAAACCATGTATCTGCACTGTAAATGGGGGAGGTTCCTTATAAGGAATACGTACCTACCAACACAGAATTGGTGGATTTAGCACAGACTGAGCCGCGTCTAGTTAAAGTATACCAGGAGCTGATGTGCCACTACTTGGCTTGTAATCATTATCACAATACTGATACTGGAACTGTCTTTATCAGAAAGTGGTTTCAATACCTCTTCAATGATAGAAGCGAGAAGGAATGCACGGAGATTCGGCCGCTTTGACCTTTGAGCTCTACTAGAGTTGAAGAGATTATGGCAAGTCATAATGCCATAGATATGTCCTTATAGGATCGTGTTGTGGATTTTTTAGTAGGCACACAGGCTATGAGCTATCTTAGACTTACTTGTATAAAGATTTCATCTAAAGCTTTGTTGGTTGGATATTTCTCTTTGTGGCTCCAAAAATAGGTAGTCCCCGGAAGTTCAGGCTCAGTTGACCGTCTTTATAGGAATATTTTGTTTCCTGCAGTGCGACCGGTCTTCAAGCATCGAATGGCATTGCTACCAGCTATGGTATGCCATTTGAATGCTAGTTTTTAAGAACTTGCTCATAATTTGGCAGTAGATTCTCGACGAAAGGAATTCTCTCAAACAGAGCTTTCATTCTCCTATCTGATGGGCTAGTTGATTTTGCACAATCAAAGTTTGATGGCTCCCAACTTGACTCAGGATGATGGGACAGAACACATGTTTCATTGTAGATATAGGCTTTCTAAGTGGACCTACGCCTTTTCAGACCAGGTAAGCTTTGAATATGGGGAACAGTTGAAGCTTTTAATACGCTGTTCCCGACGTGGCAACTGAGCACCATAGTTTGAGTTTTATTAACAAGGGGACTACCATATCGAGGCTGCCAACTGAGGTCTTTTTATGGTTAATGTTTATCCAACCCTCTCACTTAGTATACAAAAATGGTAACGGTTTCACCATCGAACCGTATCTACCTAGCCGCTTTGTAAGGTAATTTGGCTATGATCAACTGCATGTGGGAAATGCTACTCCATGCTCAGCCAATTCTGGAGGTTTAATTAATTGCGCTCGAGGATGGATATATTTCATTACGGGTTGCACGGGAGCCACTTTTACTGTACCAGAACCAAAATCTCATTTACGCCTATTGCATTCTTTGGCCTAATTTTATTAATCCATAAACCAATTCCACGTGGACTTCGACATACTGGTTAGTTTTCGAAACCCGACGGAAGGAGTTAATCTGGAGTCAATAAGACCTTCTCTAGTTGAAGAGGAGGAGGATGGATCATTGGATAAGATATTGGAATCTCTTCCACATGTAGGACCGGATGCACTCACCCCTGCAACAGTGGTACAGAAATCTCGAAAGCATAGGATTACATCCCCTGCTGAGGACCAACCTGCTAGAAAGATGGCTGCTGTCACGAAGCCTAGGAGGCCAAAATCGACGATTTTTGTTCCTTCATGTAAGAGTTTGATTGATGAACTAACTAGTTCTCTAGAGTGGCCTGGACCATCCGTCTTTTCTCCAGTAGTGTAAAAAATTAGCGCTTTCGTTCCTCCTACTACAGGAATAAGTGTCGCTCCTACTGCCGCAATAGTCGGTTTTGTGGATCCTATCCTTGATACAACAGCTCAATTTATCATGCCGATTGCACTCATACCTGTAGTATCCCGCTCCTATCGGTGCACTATATAAGGCTTGTGGCTCGATTGACTCAGTCAAAATTGATTATGGGGAAATTTTATGGCAGAATCGATCACGGACAATACAATAAATATTTCCAATTGATGGATTGGCTTCTGTTGGAATGAGTCCAATAGCATTCGTTGATTTTTGGTTGGCTTTCTTGGATTTTTGCTGCTTAATTTTGATGAATGCATTTTTGTGATTGGTTTTTGATAATTTATTGTTTAGCCCAGTTTCATCGATTGTATGCATTCATTCTAGAGAACTCAGAGAAATAAAGACGGTAGTCTAATCAAATGTTGGTGCCAATGCAGATAGATGCGTGACCAGAGACTGAGCAAACAAGCATCTTTTCTCTCTCGACATTCTCTATTTGGTGAGCATTTAGGTCCCTTCTTCTCTACTCCTTCATGCTAATAATCAATAATGTTCTCTTGTAACCTTACTAAGTCCAATGATCGATAAAGTCATTAATGTCACAAGTTTTATACTACTATTATAAATCAATAGAAATGCATTGATATGAGAGAAGTTAAATTATGTAACACAGGGAAGGATATAATCATTGTAATATGGTTTGGTGCCATAACTTAGCGATAAATTGGAGTCTACGGACTACCAATCGAATCAAATGAATAAGTATACTGAAACGAGAATAGGAAAATATGCATTATTCCTCTGAATGTTCCAATACCTTACACTGCTATTTATGCTTATCATATAGTCGTAGATGCATTGTATGGTCATGGACAACTTATGCACAAGGTAGTAAATTTCCTCGAACGAAACTTGGGACATTGGGACCGTTCGGACCGGGAGAAATAGTAGCGCTTTAGTAGCATCGGGTATAAGCGAGACATTTATTGAGGCTTGCTACCTGCTTTGAATGGTGAATCATACGCCCATCGAAGTCCTATATGACATGTCCATCGTGGTGCTACACCAGAAATGACTCAGTGAGAATGAGTTGCATACTAATGATGTCTTATACAGGGATGGTAAGAACAATCCTGTAAATTATACGGGAACGGCCATTGGCCGGGGTAAGGATTCCATATGTACAAAGCTTATATATATTTCACTGCATGAACTGTTGCTTATAAACTAATGACTATTATAATATTTCTAGTAGCTGCTTTCAAGTTTCCAAGAAGTAATAAAGGGTCATAATGTATGGGATAAGAACATTATCTCATGTCATCCTATCAGTCTTTATTTTATGCAAAGATATGTAAGCCGTTCAGGCATTTCCATTTTGGTGCTGAAAAAATTGTACTTCGTTGCAAAGGATCAATAAAAAAATTATTTTCTTCCTATACAAATGTGTGTTTTATTATCTGCTACTGTGTGGTAGAACTGTTTACAAAAGATATTTGACACATGTGCATGTACTTGCCTTGTACAAGTGCAACCCCAGACTTGTAAGGCATCACGTCTAGCGAGGACGATCGGTTCTACAGAACCAAATGCGAGGATGAATCAGTTCTATGAAACTGAGGCATGGCAAGTTGGTATCAAATCACGGTTTAAAGTTCCTCGGATTAAAAAAAATTAGTTTTCAAGTGAAAGTTTCAAACAATAACGATTTTCTTAAATGATTAGCTTTTCGATAGTGCTGCATAAAATATATTCCATACAATAAGCCCATAAATATTTTATGAGTGCTAGTGGAAGTTATTTCTTTTGCAGATGGCTAAGGGTGATAGCGCCAAGGCGATATCGTCTTCTGACCCAATAGAAAAAGTAATAAAAATTTTAGAGGCGCAGAGGAAGCAGAGCGATGCATATCATAAGTTGATTGAGGCACAACATCGTGAGCTTCAACCATAGCTAACCAAACAGTTTCAAGCATGATTCTATGCGCAATAGCAGCAAGTGAACAACTTGTCTCAACTGGTAGCTACATTAATTGAGAATGACATAGAGACCGTAGTGGCTGCTGCAAAAGTGATAGTAGTAGTAGAAGCAGAGAAGACGGAATAGCCTCCAAGAAGGCGACCGACATTCAAGTTTTCTGAATTTAAAAGCTGCAATCTGCCTGAGTTCAATGGTAGGGCAGAACCAGAGGAAGTAATGGGATTCATAAAGACTTTATAGGATATCTTTCATATATTGGATGTGCAAGGAACCAAAAGAGTGGATTGTGCGGCTGTGCAACTATTTCTCAGAGCAGAAGACTGGTGGGAGTCGAAGAGACAAGTATTATGCGGTGCTAACCAAGAAGCCAAAGTCTCTTGGGAGATATTTAAGTAGGCATCCATCCCACAGTTTATTCCAGCAGCTGTCCATCATAGAAACAAAAAAGAGTTCATAGCGTTCGAGCAGGACAACATGTCTGTCAGCGACTACGAAGCAGAGTTCTCAAAGCGATCCTAGTTCGACGGCTACATAATACCAAATGATGAAGCAAAACGACTGTGATTTGTTGGTCTGAATAAGGGCTTACAACATGATGTTCTCAACCGGAAGTATGCGACATACCGGGAAGCCTATGAAGCGGCTCTCGAGATAGAAATTTTTTATCCTCGAGAGGCGACACAACACAACAGTGAAAACAGCTATAAATGACTCATGGCAGCAAACAGGTCTCTTGCTTCCAAGCATCAAAATATAAATAACAACAGGGGATCCATCAGCGACCGTACTATAACAGGTGCAAGCAGATTGGATACCGTCAAGACAAATATCGGACTAGATGTTTTAAGTGTGGCAGTTTGGATCACATGGCTGCGTGGTACAATAGTGGGAGAAGGAATCAAAATCACGATCAATATCGCATTCAGAATCTTGATCAACATTACAATCAGAATCATAGACAAGTGCCAAGAGCTCAGAACCCCACGACTAGGAGGACAAGGTAGAGTGTTTGCACTGACTCAAGATGAAGTGCTTGCCTCAAACATTGTCATAATAGGTATATTACTTTACAGAGACATACCTTCTCGAGTACTATTTGACTCTGGTACTACACAGTTTCATATTATATACATTTGCTAATGAACATAAATTTTGTAAGATACCGTTAGATATGAATATTAGTGTCAACACTCTGTCCGGAATAGATTTGTCTGCAAGTTTAATTTGTAGGGATGGTTATCTTTTCATTGGAGGAAAGTATATGTCCTTGGATTCAATAGTCCTGGACATCTACAATTATGATATTATCTTAGGAATGGATTGGCTCAGAGCGTGCAATACGAAAATTGACTGTACGGAGAAGAGAGTTGTGTTTCATATTCCTGGTGAGGCAGAGTTCTATTATTCGTTTAGTCCAGCGGCTAAAACAGTGATGATGGTATCAGAAATGATGGCAAGACGTATGCTATGTGCGGGGTACCATGCTTCTGTACGGGACACTCGGATGAAGGGCGCAGACTCAGGAGAGACCGAAGTCGTAGAAGAATTCTCCAACGTGTTTCCAGAGGAGATACCTGGAATGCCTTCAGACCGAGAAATTGAGTTCATTATTGACATCTTTCCAGATACTCGGCTGATATCAAAAGCTTCATATTTGATGGCTCCTGCCGAATTGAAGGAACTGAAGTCACAACTACAAGAAATACTATATTATGGCTACATTTGTCCCAGTATTTCACCTTAGGGAGCTCCAGTGCTGTTTATGAAGAAGAAAGATGGCATAATGTGTCATTGCATAGATTATCAGAAATTAAACAAAGCGACAGTCCGGAACAAGTATCTATTGCCAAGAATTAATGATTTGTTTGATCAACTTCAGGGTGCAATAGTATTTTCAAAGATTGATCTTTGTTTAGGGTATCACCAGTTGAATATCAAACCAGAGGATATTCCAAAGTTAGCTTTTCGTACAAGATATGGACACTACATAATATACCACTAAGAACACCATCGACCCGGTGGAGAGGTGCAGAACCTCGTCATTCCAGAATGGAATTGGGAGGACATCCCAATGGATTTCATAGTGGGCTCACCAAGGAAGGCAAAGGGAAGTAATACGATTTGGGTCATCGTGGATAGACTGACCAAGTCGGCTGATTTTATAGCAATCAAGAATAATTGAGAGCTGACCGTTTGGCTCAAATTTACTTAGATCAGATTGTCCGATTATATGGAGTTCCAGTCTCAATTATGTTGGATAGGTATTGTCTGATAAAATAAATGAAAGATATGGAAACAAGGCTTTATACGAAAACTCGCTCTTTATGTTTACAAACAAGCAGTACAATTAATCCTATACGAGGATGTCGAGTATAATTTTTTAATCTGGGTAAATATTGCTATAGGAGTCTGATCTGCAGTCGATCAGTTTGTCCCTTGGACCACACGATGATGAAGAAGTGCCGTAGAAGACAGAAAGAAGCTTCGAAGGTTGCTAAAGAGAGTGGATGCTCGATGCCAAAGTCGTCGATCGCTACTCTTTGCTTGAGCTCTGGATTCTTCTCTCTCTCGACTATTTTCTCTCCTCGATCTGATACTCTATTTTTTGACCCTTAAATCTGCGACCCCGACCTTTGTTGATAGAGGTCTCTATTTATAGAGTTTTAGTGACAGTGACCACTCAGTCGGTGTAGAAACCGAGTAGACAGCACCCTTTTACACGACGGTTACAATAACCATTGCCCGCGTATAGATGACCTTTTGAATGAGCGTGTGACGTGTGTCAATTAAGAGACAACGCATATAACTGTTGCGAAGATCATGTCATAGAAGCCACGTAGGTAGTTATCCTTTGTGTAGAAGAGGTTGGCGTAGAAGCCAATAACTGTCACTATGGCGTAGAAGCCAAGTAGGCATAGAAGCCGAGTAGGCATAGAGCCGAGTGGGCGTAGAAGCCGAGTGGGCATAGAAGCCGAGTGGGCATAGAGCCGAGTGATGATGTGGATGTCTTTAGCCAAAATTATGGCTCTTGGAGATATAATCAAATCTCTTGTATTAAATGCAGAGATCTGCCCCCATCCTGCACATTAAATGCAGAGGCTTGTCTTTAAGATTTGCTATTATTCTGCACATTAAATGTAGATACGCGCCTCGAATCTTGTACGAAGAGTAACTACTAACGTGGCAGTCTGTTTGTCTTCAACAGAGCGTAAGAAGCTCACGTCTGCCTGTGTAAAACTAGGCAGCGTATCCCCTTGTATGCGTAAAAGTAGTTTACGCAAAGGGGATGTCACTAAACGATGGTTCAGTGACATTTAATCAAATCTCCTGCATTAAATGCAGAGATCCGCCATTATCTTGCGCATTAAATACAGAGGCGTGTTTTGAAGGTCTGCCACCCTTTCTGTGCATTAAATGACAGCCTGGGTTGCAGTGCTGCACCATCATTATAGCCGTCGCCTGGGTAGTCGTACAGTACTCTTTGTCAGGAGTCCAGACGTCAGGTTTATCGCATGATCTGACAGGTTCATTTCGAAGAATATAAAGCGTTCCTCGTACACTTCAATGCTGCATTGAAAGCGGATGAGTTCTACGCCATAAAGGCGATGTAGCACCCTTTTTACGCTGAAGCAGCCTAGACATACTGTATTACATGGATGGTCCTTGAGTTTATATGCCATGCTTAGCAGAAAAAGCTCTGTTGCACGTAGTGGCTCTGAAGTCATCTTTTTACACTGCCCCGTATCAACATGCTGCGTATAGCTATCCAGCGTATTTTTTATGCTTCTACAAGACCCCCTTCAAAGCTTTTAAATTCCTCGTAATTTGAAACACTTTGAATGAAGCATAAAGCGTTCCTCGTGATTTGAAATGCTTTGAATGGAGCCTGAAACGGTCAAGCCTGACACGTTCTTTCAAGGCTGACTTTATGGCGGAGTTATTGGGGATCCGTGTGATCTCTTTCGCCTATAAAAGGGCTGAGGAGTTAACCTGTTCTTTCCATATTTCCTTCACCACACAGAGATGATCGTCGGAGTTCGTCGGTTCGACTTGAGGAAGAAGAAGACCATGTTCTTCCAGCATGTAAGGAGCCAAAAAAGATGGCGTCTTTGAGCAAATGTCCTCTGCAACGATGGATCATGGAAGGATATCATAGCCTCCTTTGCTTGGGATAATCAGCAACTTTGTATGGCGGTTCTTCCGGAGAGAGGAAGGGTCGTATTTGACCACACAGCTTGCAAGCTATATCTTCTTCTGATATTTGCGGACGAGAGCAGACAAACGAGCTGCCGTCCGAGATTAAGTTGGGTCAAATACCTCAACTAAATATGTCATGGCGCTGGACGCAGGAAAGCAGATTGACCCTGCCTTCCTGTATTGGAGGATGGGTCTAGGCCCATTTCTGTACCCTCCCGCCATTCACCAATTTCTTGTTCATCGACTGTGGAAATCGTAAACTGCTGGAGAAGATGGATGAAGAAGCCCACCAATACGAGAACCTGGCAGAACAGACTCTGGGGGTGGCCTTCCGACGACGATGAGGAAATCCTTTGTAGACGGGATTTCCCTCATATGTAATCATGAAAATGAAGAAAAAAATCCTTTGTAGATTGGATTTTCCTCATATGTAATCATGAAAATAAATAAAATCGTCTTCTTCTGTGCATATGATTATTTCGCCATATACTTTGCTGTGAAGTCTGAATATGTGTAGCTTCGACATGTCTGGTAACTTTACGCCGACTCTGTTAGAAAGAGTGCTAGGTCCCGTCCTGTCTTTTACGCATAACTAGGGATACGTAAAAAGTCGCTTAGTATTCGAGTATTCGAACTGTCCTGCTGTTAGGAATGAGGAACCGCATAGAATTCTGAACTGTCGCTTCTGATAAACAGAATTCTCGTTCAGACATCATCTTCAGGAATGTTTTCTCGAAAATCCCTTGGAACAGGGCGATAAATGGCTGTCAAAAACTGAGTTGCCATCTTGAATTATAGATGAAATATTCAGACTGGAGTTTGGATGAACTTTCAATCGACCCATGGAGAAGAGTAATTTTCAATGTTGAACTCTGTATGCTTCGGGTACTTGGGATATTTTGAGGTCAAGAAGGATTATCTTCTATGTGAACTCTTGTAATTGACCGCCTTGAGAATCGTTCAGATGTACGCGTACTCTGGCCTGCGTATCTTTCAGATGTGCGGAAAGTCATAGCCTAAAATTATAAGTTCGTAGCCTCTCGAGCGTAAAAGCTGCTGAGCATGAGAGCATCCGGGCGTAGAAACTGTAGACTTGTAGCTTCTGAAAAGGAAATCTTTCGAGCGTAAAACTGTGGATCTGTTGCCTCAGAGCGTAAAAGCCACCGAGAGTAAAATCATAGATTTGTAGCTGCTGAGCGTGAAGTCGTAGGTTTGTAGCCTCTCGAGCATAAAAGCTACCGAGCATAAAAGCATCCGGGCGTAAAACCATAGACTTATATCCTGTGAGCGTAAAACCGTAGATCTGTAGCTGTCGAGCGTAAAAAGCTCCTTAGCGTAAATCCACGAATCTGCTTTGCACGAAAACTTTTCGAATTTGCTGACTGTCCGCCTTCTTTGAGTAATAGGCTGACGTAGTACCCAATCATAACCGAATATTAATTATAAGATTTGGTTTGGGATTCGAGGAGTCCATCCGAATTCTATTAATATCTCATGCTTTTGAGAGAAAAACTTTTCATCCGTCCTCTGCGAAAGAAAGCCTTCGACTGTTCGAGTTCTTGTTCATTTCTTCTCCGAGCCTTCAAATTTTTCAGTAATGGCCCCAAAACAAATCCCCTCCACTAAGGGAAAGAATGTTGATTTTTTTTCTCGTTCTTCCGCTCAAGCGAGAGCATCTTCGGTCGGGCAAGGCGAACTTTATTCTGAGCGAAGTATCCCGCCGACGAGCAGTGCACCCGGCCTTAAAGGTAGAGCTCTTGGGACAAAAAAGAACGACTGAAAATCCTTCGCACACGTTGTACGTGAACGTGCTAGGTCGTCTTCTGTGCTGATAACCTCTTTGAGGAAGATGATGCACTGAGACCTTTCATCTTTTACGCCCACATTTCTAATGTGTCAGCGTAAAAAACTCTATATTTTCGCAGTCGGGCGTAAAAGCACAGACTGTCGAAACTTGGCGTAAATTTGAGTGTTACGCTATCGGCGTAATAACTCAAAATTTGGCAGTCTGGCGTAAAACACAGACTGTCGAAACTTTGCGTATACTGCCAGCCTTGAATTTTATGTTTTAGGAAATGGATTCCAGCGTAATGATCAAGTTTTTACAGTCTTGGCGTAAAGCACAGACTGTTGATTTTTGACGTATGCTGCAAGATCTGTAATGTCTAGTTATAGGAACTGATATATTTTTCTTGCACTCTTGCAGTTAACTTGCATGCATCTCCGCTAGCCGATGTGATGGGTTCTGCCGCCGAGATGCTGCACTCCAACTATCTGGAGGATCTGTCGCACGTGACATTTCCTATCTCCGGGCCCCAGTATCCCGAAGGAAGGGAAATTTTGATATCGGCTCAGGGTGAGCGAACGCTGCTGAACATGATTAATGGAGATCCCCTGACGTACATAGATGGGGACCAATACATAAAGCCGGCTTTTCTCTTCGGGCACATGATTGATAAGCAGTCCCATACGAAGCCCAAGAAAAAACTCTAGGTTTTTTCTGCCGGGGGCTTGGTCCTGTATCTGCCCAAAATACTGAGAGACTATCCCATCTCGGCATTCTTCCATACTACACATTCGAGGAGGATGTCGTGGACGCTGACTCTCGATCTTCACGGCAGGCCGGGGAAGATCTTTCATTTGAAAGGAGGCGACCAGGGGTCGTTTGTCAGCCGCCCTTTCGGCTCTGTGATGCCGTTCAGGAGACTGTACCTGGGCAGTGTCCCGAGTGAAGATAGTTTAGTGATCCAGCCGGTGCAATTATCGACCTTCTGCAATGATTTCATCGGGCACGAGGGAGTATACCCCAAGGTGAACCCTCGGTGCACTGGGTGGGTCACCCAAACAAATCTTCAGTGGGCTCGCTTAGCTGACTGGGCCCTGAAGCATTTTCAGACCGATCTGGAGAGCATTAGTCTGTACGAAGCTGTGAGTGCTACCAGTGTTGGGTTACCTCTCAACCCCAACCTGTTTCTGGCACTGATGGAGCGATATATCTCGCTCACTAGGGCTTTCGCCACTCCACTGGGGGAGTTGGTATTGGCCCTTCACGAGATGGCAGAGATCTCGAGACTGCCGATGGAGGATACTCCATATGAAGAGTATGTTCCCACGAACCGGGAGTTGGGGAATTCAGACCCTCAGGTAGTGGCTGTGTACCAGGAGCTGATGTGCCATTACCTCGCTTGTACCACTTTTTATGGTGAGCCATCAGATTTGGCTCACATCAATAAATGGGCGTCCTACCTCTTCTTTCACCGGGCCAGAAATGCTAAGCCGGAGAAGGTCTTGGATAGCAAGGATCAGCCTTTGAATCTTCTGAGCGTGCTTACTACTCAGGTAGTCGACGACCTTATGGAGGATGCTGGGGCTCCGGACCAGATTTTCGATGAAGGGATAGGGAAATATCCCGCAGGCACTAAGGCCTACAGCTATTTGAGGCATTGCCGCAAGCCTCTGTCCAATGAAGCTCAACTGGCTGGCTTCCTCTCCATATGGCTGTGCCGATTGGTGGTACCGGGCATCGCATCTGCGGACCGCATTCACCGCAATATACTATGGCCTGCAATGTGTCTGGTATTCGGGGAAAGACTGGGCTTGCTTTCTGCCATGGTGTGCCGCATACAAGCTGGCCTGAGGGCCATGACTGATGGGCTGCTCGCCAATGAAACCCGGCGTGATAGCTTTCCCAGGGTAGAATTACCATACATGTACTTGATGGGGTGGTTAATTCTCCATAACCCCAGGATTATGTCTCCCGGCTCTGGCAGTAGTTCGGGGGGTAGTTTCTTGTTGAACTACAAGAAATCTTCCTAGAATGTGACCACGGTTTTAGCCTGTCAGCGAGTGCTAAGTTTCAGTCACATCTGGAAGCTCTTCTGCACTGTCCCCCCTGTACATCTCAATAAACAGGGGATCAGACTTCAGGATATAGGCGATGGGCAGACCATTCTTTCTCCTGAGGCTTTTAATTGGTTGGTCTACATTAGACCTTCCCATTTACTGTATAGAAGTGAAGACCATTGATTCTTGGAGCCTTACCTGCCCAGTCGGTTTGCCAGGCAGTTCGGGTACGACCAGTTGTACGTGGGCAATGCCGTCACCAGCTTCAGGTCCAGGGGTGGACTCATTGATGGAGCCAGAGGATGGCGATATTTCATCATGGGTTGCACTGAAGCAACTTTTACCGTGCCCGTGATTTCACTCTCCACGGAACTGCGTATTTTCCATTCGTATGCCCAGTTCTACGTGGCAACCAACACCTTCCATCGCGATTTTGATATGCATAGAAGTTTTAGGATGCCCTCTTCCAAGCCTGGGGGAAGAGTCAAAATCCCCTTGGTTTCTTCTGACGAGGGTGAAGAGTCCGTTACTCCGGATAAGCCTCTATTTTCGGTGCCGAGGGGTGAAATACCTCCACCTGCAGGGGTTTTGGTAATCTCTGGGAAGCGAAGGGCTCCTGCTCCGAAGGAGACTTCCCCTCGCAAGAGGAAGAAGAAGACGGTTACTCGTCCTCTCCGAATTCCTGGTAATGAGGCTCCTAGAATTGAGCCTGCATCTCCCCCTGTTGGGGATGATTCTTTGATTGGAGGTTCCTCGCCTTTTAGAGAGGGACCCTCTAATGTTTCGGCTGGTGGTGCCAGAGAATTCCTGTTGGAGGCTGCTGTCGCTGCTACCGCTTCAGGTAGTAGAACAAGATCGCCTTCGGGGCCGAGCCGAATAAGGATATCTTCATCCGGATCAGCATCGGGAGAAACCCCTGCCGTGTCCGTCAGTGCACCCAGCGAGATTCCAGCCGATGAGCCTCGGTTGGAACTTGACGAGGACTCAAAGAATATTTGCCAGTGTCGGTTGACACACCACCTTCTCCAGGTATGACAGCTTGCCTAGCATCATTAAGAAATAATTTAGCTGTACTGGCCACAGACGCGACATATACGCCATCGGCCATGGGTAAATATCGTCTTTACACCTCTTTTTAGAAAAGTTAACATTATTTCGATATTAACTTCCTTTTGTCTTCTTTTCAGGGGAAGACATCTTCGGGGAGGGCAGTGTAGATGCGCCCTTTGGCTCTGTGTCAGGTCCTGGCGGTGACACGGAGGTGCCTGACTTTGAAGAGGAGACACTTTCGGGTGCCGGCTCGCCCGTCGAAGAGATTCTGATATCTCAAGAGGAGGACGAGCCTGTCATTGCGAAATGCTTCCTTTGAGTATGCCGGTCACTTCGTCTGGTGTTGGCGCTTCTTCTTTTGTCGCACCACCTGTTGAGGCGACGGCCGTGGCAACATCGTCTACGGTTGTTCCTGGAGGGGGATTCGCCAATATCGCGGCCACTCCCAGCGTCCATTCGGATCTAGCTGCGCTGACCGAGAATTACACTAGTATCTTCTACACTACCTTGAAAATATTAATATCAATGGTGTCACTGAGGAGGTCCTCCCGGTCCGCGATAGTGCCGATCCGAGAATTCAACGACACTGGGGTAGCTGATACGCTGGAGGAGATAGTTAATGGTTTGAAGCAACCCATTAACGAATACTTGCAGCTAGCTTGAGGCAGCATTGACGGTCTCTTTCAAGCTAGGTACGACTCCCTGACTGCGCAGCTTGCTGAACAGATAGAGTCTCTGAATAAGTCCATCGAGGATCAGCAGCAGGAGATGGATCATGAGCGTGTCCAATTGGAGTATGTCGTTCCCAAGTTGACCCAGTTAGATGCCGAATATGAGGAAGTGGCAGCGAAGGCCCGCATATTGAAGGATGAGCTCGTTTGAGTAGAGGCGAAGGCTCTCTCTTTGTCGGCAGCCCGAGATGTGCTGAAGGAGCGACGGGCGACTATTCAGCAGAATATGACGCGTGTGGGTGCTTTCCACTCAGGTTTTGTAAGGGCTCGGTCTGAGCTAGCTGCTTTGAACAACGATGCGGCCAGGTTGGAGCGGGCTCACGCCGACGTCTTGAACTCCCGGGATGGAGAATGGTTGCTCTGGCGGAGCAGATTCGTGACCTAACCGCTCCCCCCAAATGATGTACTTTTTTGCTTTTTAATGTACTTTTGCTCTTTCTGGAAGTAATGAAGAGACTCTTATCTGACTTTGTGGACCTATCATTTTGGAATATAAATGACAGGTTTGGGTGAAAGTGATATCAGAGGTAATATGGACGTGATATACTCTCGGTAAGTTTCAGCAGGACATATCTATTCAGAGGTTATATGGATATGATAGAATATGCTTTAGCCAAAATTTGTACACAAAACACTATCAGAGCTAATATGGACATGATAGGTCTTGAAGTTCCAAAGTAGTTAAACATATCTATTCAGAGGTTATATGGACATGATAGAATATGATCCAACTAGTTTCGTTTTGGAAGTAGTATTGTCAGAATAAGGTCTTCACCATACTCCATTTGAGCAAAGGAGGTTAAGCATAGTACCTTTTCAGGAATTTGCCATTGATAGGAGCCATTAACAGATCTCCATTAGGCTTGGCTAACCTGTAATTGCCGTTTGAGAACGTCGTATCGATGACATAAGGGCCTTCCCATTTGGGCTGGAATTTGCCCTTACTCTTGTGAGTAAGAATCATCGGCCTTCTCACAGCTAAAACTAGCTCGTCAACTTTGAACACTCTTTCCTTTACTTTTTGATTAAAATCTCTGGAAATGCGTGCTTGGTAGAACGCGATGCGCTGTTGAGCTTGGAGGCGTTTCTCGTCTAATCCTTCTAGCTCTTGAAGCCTTAACAGGTCGTTCTTTTCTTGAGTCAACTCATTAGCCACGGCTATCCTGAGTGACAGAATTTGAATCTCGATGGGGAGAACTGCTTCGCTCCTGTAAACTAATGAGAATGGGGTGCAACCTGTCGGTGCTCGTACCGTTGTACGGTATGCCCAGAGACATTCTTCCAGCTTCTCATTCCAATCCCTCTTGTTCGAAGAGACAAACTTTTTCAAGAGCTTGATAATGGTTTTGTTGAAAGCTTCCGCCAAACCATTAGCAGCAGGATTATATGTCGTAGAGGCCATATTTTGTATCCGATTTTTATCGCAAAATCGATGAAACGCTTGGCTGATGAATTAAGGCCTATTGTCATGAATTATCCTCCGGGGTATCCCGAAGCAATAAATGACGTGATACTTGATGAAGCTGATCACATTAGATGCCTTCACCTCAGCAAGAGGGATCGCCTCTGCCCATTTGGAGAAATAATCTGTGATGGCCGGTATGAACCGGTGACCTCTAGAAGAAGACGAGTGAATAGGACTAATGATATCCATACCCCATGCTTCGAAAGGCCAGGACGCAACCGTAGGATACAGAAATTCAGGAGATTGATGGATGAAGTCTACATGAACCTGACAGGCTTTGCATTGTCTTGCATACTTTATTGCATCTGTGATCATAGTAGGCTAGTAATAGCCCATTCTCCTGATACGATCCTGTAGCTTAGGACCGGGTTGATGCGCTCCGCATACGCCATCGTGAACTTCACGGATAATCCAATGTGCTTCATCACCAGAAAGACATTGTAATAATAGTCCGTCATAAGATCGGCGATATAGACATTGTGAAGATGCATCAAAATAGAAGCACAATGATCGTCTTTTGACGGATACTGCTTCTTTAGGGTCTTCTGGCAAGATTTCGTATGCTACGAAATCTATAAAGGGACTTCTCCAGTCTCTCTTTGGAAGATCTGTGTTCACCGCGTAGCTATGTTCTATGTGAAAGTTATTTTTCACACAGAATAAATCTCTGTTAAGAAGGATTACCAAATTCTGCCTTCTTATAGGGGTAGCTAAATCTGCAGCTAGACTGGCTAGGGCATCAGCTTCCAGATTCTGAGATCGAGGTACATGCTCTAGGAAGAATCCTTTGAATGTTATGGCTATCTCGACCGTTGCTCGGTGATAGGGGATGAGGTCTGGATTCCGGACTTCATATATTCCTTTGACTTGATTGACGATCAGCAGAGAATCACCGAAAGCTTCCAGAGATTCGACGCCCAATTCTTTAGCGACTTGGAGCTCGATTAGTAGAGCGTTATACTCTGCCACATTGTTAGAATAGGGCTCGCTAAGAGAATATGCTCGGTAGATGACGAGCTTATCAGGAGTAACCAGGACAATCCCTACTCCCGAAATCACGTTTCCCCTGGGACCAGTCCTGGTGGCACCATCGAAGAACAGTTGCCATGCATCACTTTCCATTGCAGAATTACATTCTGCAACTTCGTCGGGAATGTCCTCGTACAGTTTGAAGGCCTCCGGGATCAGATGAGCAGCTAGGAAGTCAGCCAACACTTGGCCTTTGACGAACTTCTGAGGGACGTACACCATGTCATACGGTGTTAATAATATCGCCCAAATCGTGAGTCAGGAATTAAGAACACTTGGCTAGTTCATCAATACCCGAAGAGGATTGATCCTGGAGATGATGTGAATGGTTTGGCCTGTGACATAGTGTCGCATTTTCTGGATAGCGAACATCAGAGCCAAGCATTCTTTCTCCACTGGGTTGTACCGATGTTCGGCTCCGACCATCATCCTGCTGAGGTAGTAGATAGCCTGTTCATGACCCATATCATTCTTTTGTGCGAGAAGAGCTCCCAGAGAATGATCCATCGCTCAAACATACAGTACGAATGGTCTTCCTATGACTGGAGGCACCAGAACTGGTGGACTAGTGAGGTAGCATTTGATATCGTTAAACGCTTGCTGACAGGCTTCGTCCCATACGAAGGATACACCTTTCTTCATGAGACGAGAAAATGGCTGACATCTCCCAGAGAGGTTGGATATGAATCTCGAGATATAAGCCAGACGACCTTGAAATCCCCTGAGTTCTCTCAGATTACGGGGCGGTCGCATTTCTAAGATGGCCTTGACTTTATCAGGGTCCACTTGAATGCCTTTGGCGGTAATGACAAATCCTAAAAATTTGTCACTAGATACCCCCAGAAAGGACTTTGTAGGATTCACTTTGAGTTGATGTTGGAGTATCAATTCAAATACTGTCTTCAAGTCTTGGATATGATTATCCTTGAGGCAGTTTTGACAGCTACATCGTCCACGTAACACTCCACTGTCTTGCATAAATGCTCATGGAATATGTTACTCATAGTCCGTTGGTACGTAGCCCCGACATTCTTCAATCCGAAGGGCATGATCGTATAGAAATATACCCCCAATGGTGTCCGGAAGGCAGTATGCTTCTTGTCTTCAGGATGCATCTTGATTTGATTGTATCCTGAAAATCCGTCTATGAAAGACATACGTTCAAAACCGCATGTATTGTCAATCATGACGTCTGTGATGGGAAGAGGAAACTCATCCTTGGGGCATGCTGCATTCAGATCTCGGTAATCGGTGCAGACTCGTACTTTTCTATTTTTCTTCATGACCGGGACAACATTGGTGACCCAGTCGGGATGTTGTTCTTCCCGGATGAAACCATAGGCTATCAACTTCTTGATTTCAGCTTCAATGGCGTTTATCATATCCAGGCAGAACCGGCGTTGGTGCTGCTTTACAGGCTTCGAATCGGGCAATATATTGAGCTTATGAGTAGCTACCTTTTGATAAAGGCCTGGTATGTCCTTATAATTCTACGCAAAGACGTCGATATATTCTTTTATCAGCTGGATAACTTCTTCCCTTTCTGCTTCGGAAAGATTGTTACTGATAAATATCGATTTTGGCGAAAGTTCATCCCCAACGTCAATCTGGATAACTTTATCTTCAGTGGGAGGTTCTCTCTGCTCGAAGCGGAACTCCCATTGTGTATCCATTTGCTGAGCCCAAGCGTTATTCTCAAACAGTTCAGATTCTTGTTCGTCTGCTTCGAAGGAATCTGTCACTACCATATTTACTGATAACGTTTGTTCGAGAGCATGAGATGAGTCGAAGGGCGCTGAGCCATTTTGAGAAGAGGAAAAGATATCCTCGTTTGACTCAGGAGTTGCAAGGGAGGTGGTATACCCTAACCCGAAATGAGTTCGTTGATAGTAGGGATCGCCGTGCAGCGGCATTCGTCTGCCTTTCCCGTAGTTGAGACCTGGTTCCAGCTTCAAGTTATAACCTATACTTTGCATGATCTTCAAAGCTTGCGGGCTGTATCTGTGAACCTGCATTTACAGGCATCATTATCGAAAGAATCTTCTTGCATAGTCGGTTCATTGCGCATGCGGCCGAAGACTATTGAATGCTGACTGCTGCAAGTAGGCGGGACAATAAAGATAGAATCCTCATACGGTCCATATGTCATGGTGATATTGGATGATGACGCCACTTCCCACATATACGGATGATAGGAATCTATAGCTTCCAAGAATTTTTGCGCTATAGGTTCTATATCGTCATGGGGGAAGGATTCCTGATTCGGAATTTAAGCTTCAATATACTGGAAAAGAGGATGTTTATTATCATCTGAAACTTCGTTCCCGGTTGTATTTACATCAATCAGCTGCCTGTTGCGCCGAAGGTTGATGACCAAGGGTAGAGGCTTCTGGTTCAAAGTGATCACTAGAGGATCACCCTCTTTTCCTGACCTGGTTTTGTTCAGGTGGATAGCCATAGGCTCTATGGCTTTTGGACGAGTAGTCCATCCTTTCACCTTGATTGACAGAGGTTGCTTGGCAGAGGGTTCTTCTGGCTCCCGGTGGGATTCCTTCTCTGCTTCGGCTGACACCTCTTCCTGTAGTCTTGAGAGTACAATACGGCATCAGAGTAGTAGGATTCTACTCCTTTGAACAGGTTCAGGTCAACAAACTCCGTTTGTACTGTTCCTTGGGCATCTACATATTTAAAGCATTGATGTAGAGTCGAAGGAATGATGTTGTGGTCGTGGATCCATGGTCTGCCCAGCAGAATATTATAGGACACCTCTGAATCAATGACATAACATGTAGCCACTGATCTGAGGTTGCCAATCTGGATCATCAGGCGAATTTTCTCCAACGGCTTACTTTTTCTTGCGTTGAAACCCACGATTATAGTGGTGGTGTAAGCCAATTCGCTGGTAGGAATCCTCAACGGTCTAAGCAGACTATGAGGAATGATGCTGATTGATGATCTCGGATCTATGTGAATCCGGTCGACCTCCATGGAACCGACGTACCCGGTGTAATAGAGGTGTCTGTCATGCCTGCTATGTTTTAACAGCATGTCATCTTGAGTAAAAGTGATATTCGGGACCACCTCCATCACACTGTGGCATTGAGGGCATGCCACTGGTTCTTCGTCAGGGGACTTTAGCTGGGTCAAGTATGCATCCGCCTACATCAATGCTTCACTCAGGGCTTGACGAGTGTCTTGAGAGAGCCTGAGTAGTTCAAAGATGGACAATCTGGCTGGTGTATTAGCCAATTGGGCTAGGATGTCGAAGTTGTACGGCTTCTCTAAACCTTTGTTTCGAATATTTTTCACAGGTTTATCGAAACACAATTCTTTTTGCTTCCCTCTGTCCGCCGAAGTTGGTCTCGAAGGACCGGCCTCTGGTACGGCGGATTCCGGTTCTGAAGGCTTGGCAGCTGAAGCGTCTGCCGATGTATCTTCCTGGCTGGCTCTATAGTATTTTCTGATAAAATAAACGAAAGATATGGAAACGAGGCTCTATACGAAAACCCGCTCTTTATGTTTACAAACAAGCAGTACAATTAATCCTATACGAGGATGTCGAGTACAATTTTTTAATCTGGGTAAATATTGCTATAGGAGTCTGATCTACAGTCGATCACTTTGTCCCTTGGACCACATGATGATAAAGAAGTGCCGTAAAAGCCAGAAAGCAGCTTCGAAGGTTGCTAAAGGGAGTGGATGCTCGATGCCAAAGTCGTTGATCACTACCCTTTGCCTGAGCTCTGGATTCTTCTCTCTCTCTCGACCGTTTTCTCTCCCAATTTCTCCTTTTTTTGTCGACCTTTTCCTCTGTTGATAGAGGTCTCTATTTATAGAGTTTTAGTGATAGTGACCACTCAGTCGGTGTAGAAACCGAGTAGTGGAAAGTACAGCACCCTTTTACACGATGGTTATAATAACCATTGTCTGTGTATAGATGACCTTTTGAATGAGCGTGTGATGCGTGTCCAACTAAGGGACAACACGTATAACTACTGCAAAGATCATGACGTAGAAGCCACGTAGGTAGTTATCCTTTGTGTAGAAGAGGTTGGCGTAGAAGCCAATAACTGTCACCATGGCGTAGAAGCCAAATAGGCATAGAAGCCGAGTGGGCATAGAAGTCGAGTGGGCATAGAAGTCGAGTGGGCATAGAAGCCGAGATGATGTAGACATTTTAGCCAGAATTACGGCTCTTGGAGATATAATCAAATCTCTTGCATTAAATGCAGAGATCTGCCCCCATCTTGAGCATTAAATGCAGAGACTTGTCTTTAAGATTTGCCATCATTCTGCGCATTAAATGCAGATACGCACCTCGAATCCTGTACAAAGAGTAACTGCTGATGTGGCAGTCTGTTTGTCTTCTGCGGAATGTAAGAAGCTTACGTCTGCCTGTGTAAAACTGGACAGCGTATCCCCTTGTATGCGTAAAAGCAGTTTACGCAAAGGGGATGTCATTAAACGACGGTTCGGTGATATTTAATCAAATCTCCTGCATTAAATGTAGAGATCTGCCATTATCCTGCGTATTAAATGCAGAGGCATGTTTTGAAGGTCTGCCATCCTTCTGCGCATCAAATACAGAGACGTGCCTCGGGCATCTGTCAGTATTCGACGCATTAAATGCAGAGACGTGCCTCCAGAACCTGTCACCACTCTGCGCATTAAATGCAGAGACGTGCTCGAGCCCTGTACGAAGAGCAGCTTTTGACATGGTAGGCTGTTTGTCTTCTGCGGAGCGTAAACAGCTCACATCTGCCTGTGTAAAACTAGACAGCGTATTCCTTTGTATGCGTAAAAGCGGTTTACGCCAAAGAAATGGCAGTAAATGACAGCCTGTGTTGCAGTACCGCGCCATCATTATAGCCGTCGCTTGGGTAGTCGTGCATTACTCTTTGTCAGGAGTCCAGATGTCAGGTTTATTGCATGATCTGACAGGTTTATTTTGAAGAATACGAAGCGTTCCTCGTACACTTTAATGCTGCATTGAAAGCGGATGAGTTTTACGCCATAAAGGCGATGTAGTACCCTTTTTATGCTGAAGCAGGTGGTCCTTGAGCTTTATTCTTTACGCTGTGCTCAACGGAAAAGCTCTGTTTGCACGTTGACGTCTTTGAGGTCCATCTTTTTATGCAGCCCAACATCAACATGCTGCGTAGAGCTATCCAGCGTATTTTTTATGCTTCTACAAGACCCCCTTCAAAGCTTTTAAATTCCTCGTAATTTAAAACGCTTTGAATGAAGCATGAAACATTCCTCGTAATTTGAAATGCTCTGAATGGAGCCTGAAACGGTCAAGTCTGACACGTTCTTTCAAGGCTGACTTTATAGAGGAGTTATTGGGGATCGGTGTGATATCTTTCGCCTATAAAAAGGTTAAGGAGTTAACATGTTCTTCCTACATTTCCTTCACCACACAGAGATGATGGCCGGAGTTCGTCGGGTCGACTTGAGAAAGAAGAAGACCATGTTCTTCCAGCATGTAAGGAGCCAAAAAAGACGGCGTCTTCGAGCAAATGTCCTCTGCAACGATGGATCATGGAAGGATATCATAGCCTCCTCTGCTCGGGATAACCAGCAACTTTGTATGGCGGTTCTTCAGGAGAGAGGAAGGATCGTATTAGACCACACATCTTGCAAGTTGTATCTTCTTTCGTTACTCGTGGACGAGGGCAGGCAAACTAGCTGTCGTCCGAGATTGAGTTGGGTGAAATATCTCAACTCAATCTGTCATGGCGCTGGACGCATGAAAGCAGATTTACCCTGCTTTTCTGTATTTGGAGGATGGGTCTTGGCCCAGTTTTGTATCCTCCCGCCATTGATCATATGTCAGTCGATTTGCGGACACCGAATGACTGCTGGAGAAGATGGATGAAGAATTCTGCCCTTGCGAGAACCTGGCAGAACAGATTCTGGGCGCGATCTTCAGACGACGATGAGGAAGTCCTTTGTAGACGAGATTTCCCTCATATGTAATCATGAAAATAAAGAAAAACCCTTGTAGACTGGATTTTTCTCATATGTAATCATGCTTTTAATTTTAATGAAATTGTCTTCTTCTGTGTATATGATCATCTTGCCATATATTTTGCTGTGAAGTCTAAATATGTGTAGCTTCGATACGTCTGATACTTTACGCCGACTCTGTTAGAGAGAGTGCTAGGTCCTGTCCTGTCTTTTACGCATAATTAAGGATGCGCAGAAAGCTGCTTAGCATTCGAGTATTCGAACTGTCCTGCTGTTTAGGAATGAGGAACCACGTAGAATTCTGAACTGTCACTTCTGATAAACAGAATCCTTTGTTTAGACTATCTTCTTCAAGAATGGTTTCTCGAAATTTTCCTTAGAACAGGGTGAGAAATGGCTGTCAAAAACTGAGTCGCCATCTTGAACTGTAGACGAAATATTTAGACTGGATTCTGGATGAACTTCGAATCGATCCATAAAGAAGAGTAATTTTCAATGTTGAACTCTGCATGCTTTGGGTACTTGGGATATTTTGAGGTTAAGAAGGAGTATCTTCTGTGTGAACCCTTGCAATTGACCGCCTTGAGAATTATTCAGATGTACGCGTACCCTGGCCTGCGCGTCTTTCAGATGTGCGGAAAGTCATAGCATAGAATCATAAGTTCGTAGCCTCTCGAGCGTAAAAGCTGCTGAGCATGAGAGCATCCGGGCGTAGGACTGTAGATTTGTAGCCTCTGAAAAGAAAATCTTTCTAGCGTGAAGTTGTGGATTTGTTGCCTTTGAGCGTAAAAGCCACCGAGCGTGAAATCATAGATTTGTAGCTGCTGAGCGTGAAGTCGTAGGTTTTTAGCCTCTCGAGCGTAAAAGCTACCGAGCATAAAAGCATCCGGGCGTAAAATCATAGACTTATATCCTCTGAGCGTAAAACTGTAGATCTGTAGCCGTCGAGCGTAGAAAGCTCCTTAGCATAAAAACCACGAATCTGCTTCGCACGAAAACTTTTCGAATTCGCTGACTGTCCGCCTTCTCTGAGTAATAGGCTGACGTAGTACCCAATTATATTCGAATATTAATTATGAGATTTGTTTCGGGATTCGAGGAGTCCATCCGAACTCTGTATATACCCTAAGCTTTTGAGAGAAAAAACTTTTCATCCGTCTTCTGTGAAAGAAAGCCTTCGACTGTTCGAGTTCTTCTTCGTTTCTTCTCCGAGTCTTCAAAGTTTCCAATAAGGGCCTCAAAACAACTCTCCTCCTCTAAGGAAAAGAAGGTTGATTCTTTTTCTCGTTCTTCTGCTCAAGCGAGAGCGTCTTCGGTCGGGCAAGGCGAGCTTCATTCTGAGCGAAGTGTCCCACCGACGAGCAGTGCACCCGGCCTTAAAGGTAGAGCTTTTGGGACGAAAAAGAACGACCGAAAATCCTTCGCACACGTTGTATGTGAACGCGCTAGGTCGTCTTCTGTGCTGATAGCCTCTTCGAGGAAGATGATGCACAGAGACGTTTCATCTTTTATGCCAATATTTCTAATGTGTCAGCGCAAAAACTCCATATTTTTGCAGTCTGGCATAAAAGCTTTGACTGTCGAAAGTTGGCGTATACTATATAATTTGAGTGTTACGCAGGGATGGAAATTCTGGCGTAATATCTTAAATTTTGGCAGTCTGGCGTAAAACACAGACTGTCAAAAACTTTGCGTATACTGCCAGTCTTGACTTTTACGCCTCGGAATGGGATCCCAGCGTAAAAGCTCAGTCTTGGCATAAAGCACAGACTGTTGATTTTTTGCATATGCTGCAAGATTATAGAAACTGACTTGTCTTTCTTGCATTTTGCAGTTAACTTGCATGCGTCTCCGCTAGCCGATGTAATGGGTTCTGCCTCCGGGATGCTGCACTCCAACTATCTGGAGGATCTGTCGTACGTGACATTTCCTATCTCCGGGCCTCAGTATCCTGAAGGAAGAAAAATTTTGATATCGGCTCAGGGCGAGCGAACGCTGCTGAACATGATTAATGAAGAGCCCCTGACGTACATAGACAGGGACCAGTACATAAAGCCGGCTTTCCTCTTCGGGGACATGATTGACAAGCATTCCCAGACGAAGCCCAAGAAAGAACTCTGGGTTTTCTCTGTCGGGAGCTTGGTTTTGTATCTGCCCAAGATGCCGAGAGACTATCCCATCTCGGCATTTATCCATGCTACACATCCCAGGAGGATATCGTGGACGCTGACTCCCGATCTTCACGGCAGGCCGGGGAAGATATTTTATCTGAAAGGAGCTGACCAGGGGTCTTTTGTTAGTCGCCCTTTCGGCAATATGACGACGTTCAGGGGACTGTACCCGGGCAGTGTCCCAAGTGAAGACAGTTTAGTGATCCAGCCGGTCCAATTACCGAGTTTCTATAATGATTTCATGCGGCACGGGGGAGTATACCCTAAGGTGAACCCTCGGGCAAGTGGGTGGATCACCCCTACAAATCTTCGATGGGCTCGCTTAGCTGAATGGGCCCTGAAGCATTTTCAGACCGAGTTGGAGAGCATTGGTCTGTTTGCAGCTGTGAGTGCCACCAATATTGGGTTACCTCTCAACCCTAACCTATTTCTGGTACTGATGGAGCGATATATTTTGCTCACCGGGACTTTCGCCACTCCACTGGGGAGTTGGGATTGGCCCTCCACGAGATGGCAGAGATCTCGAGACTGCCGATGGAGGATACTCCATATGAAGAGTATGTTCCCACGAACTGGGAGCTGGGGGATTCAGACCCTCGGGTGGTGGAAGTGTACCAGGAGCTGATGTGCCACTACCTCGCTTGCATCACTTTTTATGGTGAGCCCTCAGATTTGGCTCACATCAATAAATGGACGTCCTAACTCTTCTTTCACCGGTCCAGGACTGCTAAGCCGGAGAAGGTATTGGAAGGCAAGGATCAGCCTTTGAATCCTCTGAGCGTGCTTAATGCTTAGGTAGTCGACGATCTCATGGAAGACGCCGGGGCTCTGGACTGGATCCTCGATGAAGGGATAGGAAAGTATCCTGTAGGCACTAAGACCTATAGTTATTTGAGGCGCTGCCGCAGGCCTCTGTCCAGGGAAGCTCAACTGGCTGGCTTCCTCTCCATATGGCTGCGCCGACTGGTGGTACCCGGCATCGCATCTGCGGACCGCATTCATCGCAATACGCTATGGCCTGCAGTGCGTCTGGTATTTGGGGCGAGACTGGGCTTGCTCTCTGCCATGGTGTGCCGCATACAAGCTGGCCTGAGGGCCATGACTGATGGGCTGCTCGCCGATAAAACTCGGCGTGATAGCTTTCCCAGGGTAGAATTACCATACCTGTATTTGATGGGATGATTAATTCTTCATAACCCCAGGGTGATGTCTCATGGCTCTGGCAGTAGTTCGGGGGCTAGTTTCTTGTTGACCTACAAGAATTCCTCCTGGAATGTGACCACAGTTATAGACTGTCGGCGGGCTCTGAACTTCAGTCACAGCTGGAAGCTTTTCTGCACCGTCCCCCCTGTACATCTCAATCAACAGGGGATCAGACTTTAGGACGTAGACGACGGGAAGACTGTTCTGTCTCCTGAGTCTTTTAATTGGTTTGTCTGCATTAGACCTTCACATCTACTGTACAGAAGTGAAGACCATTGCTTCTTCGAGCCCTACTTGCCTAGTCGGTTTGCCAGGCAATTCGGGTACGACCAGTTGCACGTGGGCAATGCCATCACCAGCTTCAGGTCCAGGGGTGGACTCATTGATGGAGCCAGAGGATGGCGATATTTCATCATGGGTTGCACTGAGGCAACTTTTACTGTGCCCGTCATTTCACTCTCCACGGAGCTGCACATTCTCCACTCGTATGCCCAGTTCTATGTGGCAACCAACACCTTCTATCACGATTTTGATATGCATAAAAGTTTTAGGGTGCCCTCTTCCAAGTATGGGGGAAGAGTCGAAGTCCCCACAGTTTCTTCCGACGAGGGTGAGGAGTCCGTCAATCCAGATGAGCCTCTATTGGCGGTATCGAGGGGTGAAGTACCTCCGCCAGCAGGGCCTCTGGTAATCTCTGGGAAGCGAAGGGCCCCTGCTCCGAAGGAGACTTCCCCTCGCAAGAGGAAGAAGAAGACGGTTAATCGTCCTCTCCGGATTCCTGGTATTGAGGCTCCTAGAAGTGAGCCTGCATCTCCCCATGTTGGGGATGATTCTTTGATTGGAGGTTCCTCGCCTTTTAGAGAGGGACCCTCTAATGTTCCGGTCGGTGGTGCCGGAGAATTCCTGTTGGAGGCTGCTGTCGCTGCTACCGCTTCAGGTAGTGGAACGAGATCGCCTTCGGGGCCGAGCTGAATGAGGATATCTTTATCCGGATCAACATCGGGAGAGACTCCTGCAGTGTCTGTAGGTGCACCCGGTGAGATTCCACCTGGTGAACCTCGAGTGGATCTCGGCGAAGATTTGGAAGAGTATCTGCTAGTGTTCGTTAGCGTACCCCCTTCTCCAGGTATGACAGCTTGCCTAGCATCACTAAGAAATGATTTAGCTGTACTGGCCGTGGACGTGCCATATACACCATTATCCATGGGTAAATGTCGTCTTTTATGCCTCTTCTTTAGGAAAATTAACATTATGTTGATATTAACTTCCTTTTGTCTTCTTTTCAGGGGAAGATATCTTTGGGGAGGGCAGTGTAGATGCGCCCTTTGGCTCTGTATCAGGTCCTGGCGGCGACACGGAGGTGCCTGATTTTGGAGAGGAAACATCTTCGGGTGCCAGCTCACCTGTCGAAGAGATTCCGATATCTCAAGAGGAGGACGAGCCTGTCATTGCGACAATGCCTCCTTTGAGTACGCCGGTCACTTCGTCCGGTGTTGGCGCTTCTTCTTTTGTCGTACCTCCTGTTGAGGCGACGGCCGTGGCAACATCGTCTGCAGTTATTCTTGGAGGGGGACTCGCCACTATCGCGGCCACTCCCAGCGTCCATTCGGATCTAGCTGTGCTGACCAAGCAGTACACTGGTATCTTCTACACCACCTTGAAAATATTAATATCAATGGTGTGGGGAAAGAATTTAAGCTTTGCGTCGCTGAAGAGGTCCTCCCGGTCCGCGATAGTGCCGATCCGAGAATTCAACGACACTGGGGTAGCTGACACGCTGGAGGAGATAGTTAATGGTTTGGAGTAACCCATTAACGAATACTTGCAGCTAGCTCGAGACAACATTAACGGTCTTGTTCAAGCTAGGTACGACTCCATGACTGCGCAGCTTGCTGAACAGATGAAGTCTCTGAATAAGTCTATCGCGGCTCAGCAGCAGGAGATGGATCATGAGCATGTCCAATTGGAGTATGTCGTCCCCGAGTTGACCCGATGCGAAGCCGAATATGAAAAAGTGGCAGCGAAGGCCGCATATTAAATGATGAGCTCGTTCGAGTAGAGGCGAAGGCTCTCTCTTTGTTGGCAGCCCGAGATGTGCTGAAGGAGCGATGGGCGACTGTTCAGCAGAATCTGACGCATGTGGGTGTTATCCATGCTGATTTTGTGCAGGCTCGGTCTGAGCTAGTTGCTCTGAACAATGATGCAGCAAGGTTGGAGAGGGCTCGCGCCGACGTCCTGAACTCCAGGGCTGAGAGAATGGTTGCTCTGGCGCAGCAGATCCGCGACCTAATCGCTCCCCCCAAATGATGTACTTTTTTGCTTTATAATGTACTTTTGCTCTTTTTGGGAATAATAAATAGGCTCTTATCTGACTTTGTGGACCCATCATTTTGGAATATAAATGACAGGTTTGGGTGAAAGTAATATAAGAGGTAATATGGGCGTGATATACTCTCGGTAAGTTTTAGCCGGATATATCTATTCAGAGGTAATATGAACATGATAGAATATGATCCAACTAGTTTCGTTTTGGAAGTAGTTTTGTCAGAATGAGGTTTTTGCCATATTCGACCTGAGCAAAGTAGGTTAAGCATAGTACCTTTTCAGGAATTTGCCATTGATAGGAGCTATTAACAGGTCTTATTAGGCTCAGCTAACCTGTAAGCGCCGTTTGAGAACGTCGTCTCGATCACATAAGGGCCTTCCCATTTGGGCTGGAATTTGCCCTTACTCCTGTGAGTAAGAATCATCGGCCTTCTTACAGCTAAAACTAGCTCGCCGACTTTGAACACTCTTTCCTTTACTTTTTGATTAAAAGCTCTGAAAATGCGTGCTTGGTAGAACGCGATGCGCTGTTGAGCTTGGAGGCATTTTTCGTCTAATCCTTCTAGCTCTTGAAGCCTTAACAGGTCATTCTTTTTTTGAGTCAACTCATTAACCACGGCTATCCTGAGTGACGGAATTTGGATCTCGATGGGGAGAACTACTTCGCTTCCGTAAACTAATGAGAATGGGGTGCAACCTGTCGGTGCTCGTACCGTTGTGCGGTATGCCCAGAGACATTCTCCCAGCTTCTCATTCCAATCCCTTTTGTTCGAAGAGACAAACTTTTTCAAGAGCTTGATAATAGTTTTGTTGAAAGCTTTCGCCAAACCATTAGCAGCAGGATTATATGCCGTAGAGGCCATATTTTGTATCCAATTTTTATCGCAAAATCGATGAAACGCTTGGCTGATGAATTGAGGCCCATTGTCATGAATTATCCTCCGGGGTATCCCGAAGCGATAAATGACGTGATGCTTGATGAAGTTGATCACATTAGATGCCTTCACCTCAGCAAGAGGGATCGCCTCTGCCCATTTGGAGAAATAATTCGTGATGGCCAGTATGAACCGGTGACCTCTAGAAGAAGATGGGTGAATAGGACCAATGATATCCATACCCTATGCTTCGAAAGGTGTCACTACCACATTCCAAAAACAGGGGTATTTTCGATTTTTTCAATATTTAATATTATGTTATTTACAATTAATTGATTGCATGATAGTGTATTTGATTTAAATAATTTTGTGCGATGTGTGATTAAATATATAATTATATGCAGTGTTAATTATTTTATTTTAGCTAGCAGACTAGACCTAGTAGCCAGTAGTTGAGCACCTGTCGGAATTTATGGAATTTTGAGGTTAATTGTTTTATTTTAGAATTTATTTATTGGAGGTGTAATTAATTACTGTATTTTATTTAATATTTTTGCGCATTGCCTTTGCTTCGATATTTGGAGCACTAACCAGACTTTTGTCTTCCAACAAATTTTACCATCTTGCCCTAGACATGCCCGCCTTCAAATCTGCTATTTTTGCAACTCATAATTATGCTTCCTGTACATTGTTTCTAGCCGCACAAAAATTGTCGCAGACGTTTATTCTAAAACCCTATTTTGTATCGTTGTGCGTTCCAATCGAAAATTGGAGGCCATCTTGACCTATTTTTCGCGCGACCCAAATTAGGGTAATATCCTGTTCCGAGTCTTCTTCAATATTGGTATTGATGACTTGATCTGATTTTGACCCCATGTACTCCTAATTAATTGTTGAACACAACTTGCATTTATTTCTATTTAAATTGAGGATATTAATTAAGCCAATTATAAATCCCAATTTAATTCCAGTGCCCTGCAATTTCAGCCCATACCCATCTTACAGCGTCCCCTGACCCTACAAAACATCGGACCCCGAATCGCCCGCCCAATTTTCGTTATTTTATGTGTTTGTGCAATTTCCCAAATTTAAGGGGGGTTAAATTGCAAATTGGCATTTTGTGCCAACACCCAATTATTTTTAACTAATGAGGGAGCCTATTAATCTTTTATTTAAAAACCCTCATCCCTACATGAATTAAATTTCCTCATGTTCAATCCTAGCCATTCATTTGAAATTGGCCCATCACCACCCTCCATCAAAACCCACTCTCCCTATTTAATATCATGTCCCATCCTAAACCCTAATCCCTAGGCAACCTAGAAAACACCACCTCCTCACAAGCCCCCTCTCTCCTACGTATGTAACTTCTTTCTCCTTCTTCTCTTCTTCTTCTCTTTCTTTTCTTCTTCTTCTTCCTTCTTTCTTTCTCCTTCTTCTTTAGTTTTTATTTTTGAATTCAAATTTCAAGGGGGGGAAGAGGGAACACTGTTCCCTTGCTGGGAACTCCCCAACCCGATTCTCTGTTCCCGGCGGGCGGACATCTCCGGCGGCCGAGTCCCCCTCTGCACGCCGGTCCTCCCTGCGTCGACATCCCTCCGGACGGCCGAGTTCCCCCGGCAGCCCGATCCTCCGGCGCCGAGTCCCCGACCTCGGCAGGCGGCTGCTCCCATCCCCCTCTGCGTCTCCGGCGTCCGGCGACTCCCACCTCCACCAGCATCAACCATCACCCCCACCATCTCCTTCTCCACTCTATCCCCCGACCCCGCGCTCGGCCAGACGACTGCACCCCGCGGTCCGGCGAACTGCCGACCACCTGCTCGAGTCCACTCGATCCCCTCCGGCCTAGCCGATCCCCGGCGGCGAAGCCGCTGCTCCCCTCTGCGTGCAGCCCACAGCCCTCGGCTGCTCCCCCTCGCGCCACCAACGGTCGGCGGCTCTCCCTCCGATCTACTCCGGGCCGAGCCTCCAGCCCGGCGGCTCCTCCCTCTGCCGACGACTCCGGCGGCCCGCTCCAGTTCTTCCTGCTGCGCTCGAGCCCTCTCCCTCTGGCGGACCCTGCTGTGCATCTCCCTCCGGCGGCGCTGAACGGCCGGCCCACTGGTCAGCCGTACTCCGGCGGCCGGCAACCCGTACAGTAAGCCTCTCTCCCCTTCCCTCTTTATATATATATCTATATATATATATATATATATATATATATATATATATATATATATATGTATATATATATATACACGTATATATATGAGTATATATATACCAAATGTATAATTATTGTAGGTAATTATTTAATGAGAATATAATGGTATATTAATCAATATATAATATATGTAAATATTAGCATGTATATGTATAGCATTTAATTAAATTAATGTATATACTAGTATATGTTTTGTATATATAGTATAGTGTATGTATATAAATATATATATATATATCTAATGTATATATATATAAATGTTGTTTATATATTTAATTAATGTGGAAATTAGTATATGTATTTTAATTTAATTTGTATATATATTTTATGTATGTATTAATGAATATGTAATGTATAGTATTCTTAATTAATGCTTTAAATATTTGAATGTGTATAGTATATAAATACAAGGGTAAGGTATAAATGTGAATGTATATTGTCTAATTAATGTAATGATGGTAAATATATACATATATTTGTATAAGTATTTAGTAAATGTATTTAATTTAATTTGTATATAAAATGTAAAGTATTTATATATTTAATTAATATGAAATTAGCATATGTATATTATTTATTTAATTTATGCTTAATATGTATATATGTATAATATATAAATACATTGGTAATGCATGTTTTAAAGAGGTAAATTAGTATATATTTAAATGAACGTATTTTGGTAAAAATACAACTATAGCAGTGTATTTATATTGGCATATATTTTAGAGATATACATATATTAGGTTAAATTCTTTTGTGTGTATACAAGTATTATTTATTAAGTTTATATATATATGCAAGTATCACTTTCTAAAAGTATATATTGTAGGTATTTAACCAAGGTGTATGCATTAATTTAACTGGTATAAAGGTATGTATATATATTATGTGTATAATTATTTTGATATACATTGATATATATATTTTGTATAAAAACCTTAGCATATTTTAATATGTATTTAATTTGATGTATATATTGTAAGTACATATGTTAATTAAGATGTGTATAATTATGTATCTATCTACTAGGTGACCCTAGTTGACTAGTGCCCTGCCTGGCATAGCCCTGAGTTAGTATTTGTTGTGTGTTAGTATAGCTTCTGATACAAGTGTTGTAATTGTGATATGTTTATAGGACTGTTGGTTTACCCAGGGGATACTCTGGAACAGGACATCCATAAATACCAGCTAAGGACCCAAGGCAAGTACATTCTCTGATAATTTCCAATTCTTTGATAATTTCTATAAATTCAACAATCATGAAATGTTACATCTGAATCTTTGACACTGTGCTACACGGACTAGTATAGCTTGGATCTGCAGTCATGAGATGTTACCTTGATTATCATATTGACATTGTACACGACATGTATATTAGACATCGTACATGATAGACTTGACTTGCTCGTGTATCGTGACGTGTCATGATTGGATCCACAATACTAGTTGGGGGCGGGGAAATTGCTAGTGAGAAATGTGATCAAATACCTATCGTACAAGTTTATATTATTGGTGTTAATCATTCGCCTCACGCATGATTAGCCAGGCCATGTAGCAATCGTACAAGTCCCAAGCCGATCATATTTCAAAACTATAATTTCAAACACTTAGAATAGTTACAGTTCTCTATTTTAGATCATATGCTACATCATCCGTATATGATACTGTCCCTTGTTTCTTCCATTTTTATACATGCACTGACTGTATCATATTGTCTATTGCCTGTCTCTTTACATTGCCTGTCTCTCTTAAATTGTCATTACATTTATTTCACTGTCTTCCCAGTAGCTAGCATGACATGTTTTATTGTATTATAGACATTATCAATTAATGGAACTGTTATTTGAGAGTGTTGCTTTGCTCCTTCCTGACTGGAAATATTTTTCCAGACTATGCCTTAGAGGACCGCTGTCCGACACTTTATGGACCATATGGTGAGTAGCTGCAGACTTGATAGTAGTTGTGATTCCAGGAGGTCTAGCTGGAAATTACTATTTTTTGTTAGTTCTTTAAGTAGACTATTTGGTACCGGATTTGTCTCCGGCATTTTAATGATTCTTGGATATTGTTGAGTTAGAATATTACTTGTGGATTTGTGTTGTGTTAAATTTTAGTTTTATTATTCGAAATCTTATCGTGCTGTAATCCTGTGATTGAGTATATGTTCATCTTATTTGTGTCATCCGTGCCTCCTAATGAAGATTGGATGCTTGCGTGACATTAGTTAGATAGTATCAAGACCTTGACAGCGTTCTACCGCCGATGCTGCGGCGTAGGCTGGACGTACCCACGCACTCGTGCCCCTAAACCGGATGCGGGTCGTGATACGTTTTTAGTGGTGGCCCATGCAGGTCAGACTTCGCGAGTTGTGCGATGTCGTAGTAGTATGACATCCTTGTTATACTACTGCGTGCCTGCTATAGGACATAGGACATAGGATACTAGGATGAGAGAGGATACTCAATCACAAATTATTTGAGAGATTCCTGGGATGACCCTTGAGAATCTCATTATAAATTCCAATTTAAATCCTTTCCCCTTGTTTTCTTCCGTTCTCACTTATTGATATTGAGTTTGATCCTTGTTGACCAGTTGTTAACTTTAATTCCTGATATCGTTGTGGAGTTTGATTTCATATTGAGATGAATTTTACGGACTACAATTTATGGTATCATCTGATGACATATATTGATGAGGACAGTGAGAAAGGTAAAACGTCTACTTTGGTTATGGAACCTAGAGTTTATCGCAGCCATATTAGCTGTCGTGACGAGAACGTAGGAACCTGACTTGGATGTACAAACTGTAGTTATGAAACTTAGGGTCTCTCGCAGCCATACCGGTTGGCGTGGTGAGGATTCTAGATGACATGATTATAGAGTTGCATACCTTAGTTAAGGAACCTGTCGTTTATCGCATCTATACTTACTGGCGTGGCGAGGATTCTGTGTGTCATGATTTCTGGCAGACGTGTATGATTATCAGGTTGTATCTTAAATTGGTTCTTAAAGTACCATCTCAAGACTTACCTATTTTCTGTTATTCCAGGACTTTGTTCCATCGCTTCTTTTCTTTACTAGCGGTCAAGATACCTTCCGTCCTCAATCCAGTTCTTTTGAACTCACATTCTCTAAGGATTCCTTATTAAAATTTCTAATTTAAATCATTCCTTGTTCCGTCCATTCTCACCTATTGATGTTGAATTTGCTTGTTGTTATTGATTAGGTATTAAATTAGGATTTTGGTTTCATTATAGAGTTGATTTCATATCAAGGTAAATTGCAGACTGATTTATGGTACTATTTGATGATGCCCGTCAATGAGGACAGTGAAAATGATTAACATTAGAGCTATTGGACTACAGAAGGTGGATTTAAAATTTTTAATTGAAGATTGAAAATGAATTTCAAATTTTTGAATTCTGAGAAGGTTGAGATATTATGTTATTAAAATCTTATTTTAAAGATTTCAATGAATTGCAAAATTTTGAAATTGAGGAGTTGAAATATGGTTATTAAAATTTTATTTTCAGACTCAATTTGATGAACACAGACAAGTCTGTAAGGGTCTTTTAGTGATTAAGTTTCATTCAGTATTTAAATAATTGACCTTGAGGAAAGTGTATGCATTACTTTAAATTTTATTCAAGGAGTTATTTTTGAGGAATTTTATTGAGGATAAAATCTTATAGAGAGAGAGATATATTATAATATAAGTAGATAAGATGCATGTGTAAGGACTTGTTGGCTTGAGCATGATTGAGATCTCACTGTCAACTGGCTTGGGTGTTCAACTAGGATTGTATTAGAGAGAGAGAGAGCAGTTGTTAGTATGGTGTGTTGCAATTGATATGCACTTGAGTGATAAGAATAACTAGTAGCAACGATTGCAGTAGGTAAGGAAGCTAGCAGTGAGTATGCTTGTAGTAGAGTGTGGTACCTAAAGAGATAGAGGTATCAAACTTTACATGCATCATTTGACCTATGACTATGTTAGAGATAGAAGATACTGCAAGTAATATGTTAGCAGGTTCTTTCTTTTCTTTCCTCATGTTCTTTTGTCTTCTGATTGATTGATACCTTAGTACCGTAGCTTGTATGCATGATTTCTTGTTATAATGTAGTTAGTAGTACCCCTGATACAGAGACTGCAATACCATGACAAAAGACACCCTGATCATACATATTTCCCTTAGGTTGCATGTTGAATGGTTGTAGGTAGAATTCTCTTAGACTTTGATTGTTGAGGATTTAACTGTAGTAAAGATTAACGAAGAGGTTATGACTTGACAAAGAGAGACAAGGTGCCCTAAAATTTGAGAAAAAATATTAAATTAAATAAAGAGTTGGGAATTTAATATGGCATAATTGAAGTTTTGTTAAATCATTAATTTTTAAGAAGATTATGAAATGATTGAATTTATCATTGAATTTGAGAAATTTAAGAAGGCTATCGATATATTTATTGGACTGCAAGTTATGAACGTATATTTTGAATATTGTATTGGAGGTTTCATAAGTATTACATCGTTGCATATTATGTGGAAAAAAAAATCGAGGAATAAGAACACAAATGGATTAGTGTTGAATTCAAATTTTGGGATGAGATTCAATTTTTGAAATATGCATTGATTGGATTTCAATTAGAGGATTGAATATTAAATTCTTGTATTTCGTTATTAACTTAAAATTTTGGAGGATATTGTGATAAGAATGGGATTTGATTATATTTGAAGATTTTAAGGATATGACATTTATAGAATTTTTGAAAGAATTCATTGTGAAATAACAATATAGAGTAGTTCATGATTATATGATTTGAGGAATTTAATTTTGATGGTAGTAAATAAATAAATAAAACAATCGAGGATTTAAAAAAAAAAATCGAGGATAAACGTTGATTTAAATAAAGGGCCAATAATTTAACATGGCAGGATTTATGATGTATTAATTCCAGGAAGGATATGATATGATTGAGGTTATCATTAGAATTTGAGGAAATTAAGGAGATTGTCATTAAATTATTGGATTGCAAGTTATGAATTTTAGAACTTTATATTGGGATGTGACATTTGGAGAATCCTTAAATATCATATTGTTGAGTTTTGAGGAGTGGATATTAAATTCTGAGTATCGAATTAGTAGCTAAAAACTTTCAAGGAAATTTTTGATGGACTTTGAGTTTACTTGAAGATTTTTCAGGTTATAAAAATAATTTTAGATTTTTGAAATTATGGAAGAGCTTGTGGATTATTCATGGTTGATGAATTTATTGAGGGAATAATAGTGAGTATGATTTAAACACTAGTATGAGGATTTTAAATTTCGAGGACGAAATTCTTTTAAGGTGGGTAGACTTGTCACTACCACATTCCGAAAACAGGGGTATTTTTGATTTTTTCAATATTTAATATTATGTTATTTACAATTAATTGATTGCATGATAGTGTATTTGATTTAAATAATTTTGTGCGATGTGTGATTAAATATATAATTATATGCAGTGTTAATTATTTTATTTTAGCTAGCAGACTAGACCTAGTAGCCAGTAGTTGAGCACCTGTCGGAATTTATGGAATTTTGAGATTAATTGTTTTATTTTAGAATTTATTTATTGGAGGTATAATTAATTACTGTATTTTATTTAATATTTTTGCGCATTGCCTTTGCTTCGATATTTGGAGCACTAACCAGACTTTTGTCTTCCAACAAATTTTACCATCTTGCCCTAGACATGCCCGCCTTCAAATCTGCTATTTTTGCAACTCATAATTATGCTTCCTGTACATTGTTTCTAGCCGCACAAAAATCGTCGCGGACGTTTATTCTAAAACCCTATTTTGTATCGTTGTGCGTTCCAATCGAAAATTGGAGGCCATCTTGACCTATTTTTCGTGCGACCCAAATTAGGGTAATATCCTGTTCCGAGTCTTCTTCAATATTGGTATTGATGACTTGATCTGATTTTGACCCCATGTACTCCTAATTAATTGTTGAACACAACTTACATTTATTTCTATTTAAATTAAGGATATTAATTAAGCCAATTATAAATCCCAATTTAATTCCAGTGCCCTGCAATTTCAGCCCATACCCATCTTACAGCGTCCCCTGACCCTACAAAACATTGGACCCCGAATCGCCCGCCCAATTTTCGTCATTTTATGTGTTTGTGCAATTTCCCAAATTTAAGGGGGGTTAAATTGCAAATTGGCATTTTGTGCCAACACCCAATTATTTTTAACTAATGAGGGAGCCTATTAATCTTTTATTTAAAAACCCTCATCCCTACATGAATTAAATTTCCTCATGTTCAATCCTAGCCATTCATTTGAAATTGGCCCATCACCACCCTCCATCAAAACCCACTCTCCCTATTTAATATCATGTCCCATCCTAAACCCTAATCCCTAGGCAACCTAGAAAACACCACCTCCTCACAAGCCCCCTCTCTCCTACGTATGTAACTTCTTTCTCCTTCTTCTCTTCTTCTTCTCTTTCTTTTCTTCTTCTTCTTCCTTCTTTCTTTCTCCTTCTTCTTTAGTTTTTATTTTTGAATTCAAATTTCAAGGGGGGGAAGAGGGAACACTGTTCCCTTGCTGGGAACTCCCCAACCCGATTCTCTGTTCCCGGCGGGCGGCCATCTCTGGCGGCCGAGTCCCCCTCTGCACGCCGGTCCTCCCTGCGTCCACATCCCTCCGGACGGCCGAGTTCCCCCGGCAGCCCGATCCTCCGGCGCCGAGTCCCCGACCTCGGCAGGCGGCTGCTCCCATCCCCCTCTGCGTCTCCGGCGTCCGGCGACTCCCACCTCCACCAGCATCAACCATCACCCCCACCATCTCCTTCTCCACTCCATCCCCCGACCCCGCGCTCGGCCAGACGACTGCACCCCGCGGTCCGGCGAACTGCCGACCACCTGCTCGAGTCTACTCGATCCCCTCCGGCCTAGCCGATCCCCGGCGGCGAAGCCGCTGCTCCCCTCTGCGTGCAGCCCACAGCCCTCGGCTGCTCCCCCTCGCGCCACCAACGGTCGGCGGCTCTCCCTCCGATCTACTCCGGGCCGAGCCTCCAGCCCGGCGGCTCCTCCCTCTGCCGACGACTCCGGCGGCCCGCTCCAGTTCTCCCTGCTGCGCTCGAGCCCTCTCCCTCTGGCGGACCCTGCTGTGCATCTCCCTCCGGCGGCGCTGAACGGCCGGCCCACTGGTCAGCCGTACTCCGGCGGCCGGCAACCCGTACAGTAAGCCTCTCTCCCCTTCCCTCTTTATATATATATATATATATATATATATATATATATATATATATATATATATATATATATGTGTGTGTATATATATATACGTATATATATGAGTATATATATACCAAATGTATAATTATTGTAGGTAATTATTTAATGAGAATATAATGGTATATTAATCAATATATAATATATGTAAATATTAGCATGTATATGTATAGCATTTAATTAAATTAATGTATATACTAGTATATGTTTTGTATATATAGTATATTGTATGTATATAAATATATATATATATATCTAATGTATATATATATAAATGTTGTTTATATATTTAATTAATATGGAAATTAGTATATGTATTTTAATTTAATTTGTATATATATTTTATGTATGTATTAATGAATATGTAATGTATAGTATTCTTAATTAATGCTTTAAATATTTGAATGTGTATAGTATATAAATACAAGGGTAAGGTATAAATGTGAATGTATATTGTCTAATTAATGTAATGATGGTAAATATATACATATATTTGTATAAGTATTTAGTAAATGTATTTAATTTAATTTGTATATAAAATGTAAAGTATTTATATATTTAATTAATGTGAAATTGGCATATGTATATTATTTATTTAATTTATGTTTAATATGTATATATGTATAATATATAAATACATTGGTAATGCATGTTTTAAAGAGGTAAATTAGTATATATTTAAATGAACGTATTTTGGTAAAAATACAACTATAGCAGTGTATTTATATTGGCATATATTTTAGAGATATACATATATTAGGTTAAATTCTTTTGTGTGTATACAAGTATTATTTATTAAGTTTATATATATATGCAAGTATCACTTTCTAAAAGTATATATTGTAGGTATTTAACCAAGGTGTATGCATTAATTTAACTGGTATAAAGGTATGTATATATATTATGTGTATAATTATTTTGATATACATTGATATATATATTTTGTATAAAAACCTTAGCATATTTTAATATGTATTTAATTTGATGTATATATTGTAAGTACATATGTTAATTAAGATGTGTATAATTATGTATCTATCTACTAGGTGACCCTAGTTGACTAGTGCCCTGCCTGGCATAGCCCTGAGTTAGTATTTGTTGTGTGTTAGTATAGCTTCTGATACAAGTGTTGTAATTGTGATATGTTTATAGGACTGTTGGTTTACCCAGGGGATACTCTGGAACAGGACATCCATAAATACCAGCTAAGGACCCAAGGCAAGTACATTCTCTGATAATTTCCAATTCTTTGATAATTTCTATAAATTCAACAATCATGAAATATTACATCTGAATCTTTGACACTGTGCTACACGGACTAGTATAGCTTGGATCTGCAGTCATGAGATGTTACCTTGATTATCGTATTGACATTGTACACGACATGTATATTAGACATCGTACATGATAGACTTGACTTGCTCGTGTATCGTGACGTGTCATGATTGGATCCACAATACTAGTTGGGGGCGGGGAAATTGCTAGTGAGAAATGTGATCAAATACCTATCGTACAAGTTTATATTATTGGTGTTAATCATTCGCCTCACGCATGATTAGCCAGGCCATGTAGCAATCGTACAAGTCCCAAGCCGATCACATTTTAAAACTACAATTTCAAACACTTAGAATAGTTACAGTTCTCTATTTTAGATCATATGCTACATCATCCGTATATGATACTGTCCCTTGTTTCTTCCATTTTTATACATGCACTGACTGTATCATATTGTCTATTGCCTGTCTCTTTACATTGCCTGTCTCTCTTAAATTGTCATTACATTTATTTCACTGTCTTCCCAGTAGCTAGCATGACATGTTTTATTGTATTATAGACATTATCAATTAATGGAACTGTTATTTGAGAGTGTTGCTTTGCTCCTTCCTGACTGGAAATATTTTTCCAGACTATGCCTTAGAGGACCGCTGTCCGACACTTTATGGACCATATGGTGAGTAGCTGCAGACTTGATAGTAGTTGTGATTCCAGGAGGTCTAGCTGGAAATTACTATTTTTTGTTAGTTCTTTAAGTAGACTATTTGGTACCGGATTTGTCTCCGGCATTTTAATGATTCTTGGATATTGTTGAGTTAGAATATTACTTGTGGATTTGTGTTGTGTTAAATTTTAGTTTTATTATTCGAAATCTTATTGTGCTGTAATCCTGTGATTGAGTATATGTACATCTTATTTGTGTCATCCGTGCCTCCTAATGAAGATTGGATGCTTGCGTGACATTAGTTAGATAGTATCAAGACCTTGACAGCGTTCTACCGCCGATGCTGCGGCGTAGGCTGGACGTACCCACGCACTCGTGCCCCTAAACCGGGTGCGGGTCGTGAAAAAAGGCCAGGATGCAACTGTAGGATGTAGATATTCAGGAGGTTGATGGATAAAGTCTTCATGGACCTGACAGGCTCTGCACTGTCTTGCGTACTTTATTGTATCTGTGATCATAGTAGGCCAGTAATAGCCCATTCTCCTAATGGGATCCTATAGCTTAGGACCGGGTTGATGCGCTCCGCATACGCCGTCGTGAGCTTCACGGATAATCCGCTATGCTTAATCACCAGAGAGATATCGTAATAATAGTCCGTCATAGGTCTAGCGATATAGACACTGTGAGGATGCCTCAAAATAGAAGCGCAATTATCATCTTTTGACGGATACTGCTTCTTTAGGATCCTCCGACAAGATTCCGTATGCCACGAAATCTATAAAGGGACTTCTCCAGTCTCTCCTGGGAGGATCTGTGTTCACAGCGTAGCTGCGTTCTATGTAAAAGTTGTTTTTCACACAGAATAAATCTCTGTTAAGAAGGATTACCGAATCCTGCCTTCTTATAGGGGTAGCTAAATCTGCAGCTAGACTGGCTAGGGCATCAGCTTCCAGATTCTGAGATCGAGGTACATGCTCTAGGAAGAAACCTTTGAATGTCATGGCTATCTCGACCGTTGCTCGGTGATAGAAGATGAGGTCTGGATTCCGGACTTCATATATTCCTCTGACTTGATTGACGATCAGCAGAGAATCACCGAAAGCTTCCAGAGATTCGACGCCCAATTCTTTAGCGACTTGGAGCCCGATTAGTAGAGCGTTATACTCTGCCACATTGTTAGAACAGGGCTCACTAAGAGAATATACTCGGTAGATGATGAGCTTATCAGGAGTAACCAGGACAATTCCTACTTCCAAAACCATGTTTCCCCTGGGACCAGTCCTGAATCCCGTTTGCATGTCGGCCTCTGTCCTTTCTCGCAGTCGTCTAAATCTCGCGTCCGTAGGCAATGCTGCCTTGATCCTCTCAACCAAAGTAGACTGAACCTCAAGACTGGCCATCTGTCCATCCATGTCTGGCAATACAATCTCAATCCTGAGTTCCTGAAAATCCTCTAACAACTTGCGATGAGTCATAAACTACATTCGTCTTGCCATAGTGGTTCTGCAACTCGATATTATAATCTGTCAAAAATTTTAGCCAATGCCTTTGTCTCATGTTGAGTTCCTCCTTTGTATAGGCATACTTTAGGCTTTTATGATCTGTATAAATCTCAACACGCTCACCATAAAGGTAATGTCTCCATAGCTTTAATGCAAATATCACCGCAGCTAGCTCCAAGTCGTGCGTCGGATAGTTCTTCTCAGGAACTCTCAGCTGTCTCGATGCGTAGGCTATCACCTTGCCGTGTTGCATCAGTACACATCCCAATCCGCTCCCTGACGCATCACTGTATACTACAAATCCTCCTGATCCGGAAGGTAGTATCAAAATCGGTGCCGATGTCAGACGCTTCTTCAGTTCATCGAAAGCCGCCTGACACTCGTTGGTCCAGATAAACTCTTCGCCCTTACGCGTCAGTCGCGTCATAAGCGCAGCTATCCTCGAAAAGTTTTCCACGAACCTCCGGTAATATCCGGCAAGTCCGAGGAAACTCCTAACCTCCTTAACCGATGTAGGGGTAGGCCTGGTCTCTACTGCAGCTATCTTCTCCGGATCAACTGATAGTCCATCTCCGGTGATTATGTGTCCCAGAAATGGTACTCTGTCCAAGCAAAACTCACATTTGCTGAGTTTGGCATACAGCCTCTCATGTCTCAGCGTCTCCAACACAATCCTGAGATGTCTCTCATGCTCTTCCTGGCTCCTGGAATATATCAAGACGTCGATGAACACCACCACGAACTTATCCCAGTACTGGTGGAAAACCTTGTTCCTCAAGCTCATAAATACTGCTGGCGCGTTGGTCAAAAGAAACGGTCATGACTAGAAACTCATAGTGGCCATACTTAGTCCGAAAGGCCGTCTTCTGGATGTCCTCTTTCCATACCTTGATTTGATGATATCCGGATCTGAGGTCGATCTTCGAGAATACACATGCGCCGCTAAGTTGATCAAACAAATCATCGATGCGCGGCAGTGGATACTTGTTCTTTATCGTTACAGCATTAAATCCTGTAATCGATACACAAACATACCGTCCCTGAAATCAATACACAGACGTACCATCTCGTCCTTCTTCGGTACTATAAGATGGTTGCTTCTCATGGAAAAACACTAGCCCGAACGAAACCCTTGTCTAAGAGGTCCTCTATTATGGACTTTCAACTCAACCAAACTCTGTCGGTGCTAGTCCGAAGACGGAAAAATAATCGGCTCGGCTCTTGGAGTCAACTCTGTAACAAACTCTTTCTGTCAGGTGGCAGGCCTAAAAGATTATCTAGAAAACATCCTCAACTCTGCTATAACATGGTGGTACACTGGTTCACCTCCTGAATTGTATACCCCTAAGGTAGATGGACACCATACTCCTAGGCTCCCTGAACTCAACTCAGGGTAACCTGGTGGCCCAAAAATATAAATGCAACTACGTTGACAATCTAGTGTCGCGTGGTATTGGCTCAATCAACTCCTGCTAGGACGGTGTCATCGTCCAGACTTAACCTCAAAATAAATTCTCCTGTTCTGTTTACCACAATAATCCTCCAAAAGAAAAATTCCTTCTTGCCTAATGTAAAATTTCTCTTCTCCTCAAGGTCTTCCCTAAAATTTTAATCCTCGAATTTTTTCTTTTCATTATTTCTCTATCCAAGTCATAATTACAATTATAATAATGATGTCAACAATCATACTAATATTCACATACTAAAATTTCCATCATTTTATTTCCAAGTGAGAGCTTGAAATTTTATCTCCTCTAGTCCATAATATCATTCCTGGTATTGCTATCATATACAACCACTAGTTTCCATCATTAGACTATGCATTCACATAAAACATTCTAGGTCATGTTCAATAATCCTTCTAGCTCTCAGTACTTCTAAGATCACTGTTACCTCCAGCACGGGTAGGGTACCACTGGGTCCAACTCTCTTGCCAACCTTCCACACTAGTTCTAGAATCCAAAGAACCCATCAATCTATCCTGACAAGGTAATAATTTCCTCAAGGAAAGGTATACGAATTCTGTCTTCTGTCGTCTGGTCTTCGATCTTCTTCTGGAGGTAAGTCATCAGTCACAAGCATTCGTCTCCCCGAACAATAGGGGACGAGAAACAAGGATAGCGATATTTGACGAAGATTGAACGAATGCACAGTGGAAGTCCAAGGGCGATAATCACATACAAAGAGTTTTAAATTGATTATGGATTAAGATCCAATTCAACAATCATAATATCTTTTCCTAATTTGCAGGCTCGCTTGGCACAGTCAGGTGACCAAGACGATTTAAATCGGACCTGTATGACCAGGAATACGTGACACGCCAGCTACGCATTCGACCAGACTCTGGTCTGACTCGAATACGTATAAGCTGTAATATAAAGGACACTATCTAGATAGTCCATAAATGTAAACCTCTATGTCTCAATCCACAATGTATATCAGTATACAAGAAAGAGCTATATGTGCTAAGGTCGGCCGCCCAATAACACACTAACTCGAATAGACTCGAGAAGAAGTATGAGTCTACAAAACTAGGCTACAACAGCAGATGAATAATCAATGTAAAATAACCATAATGCCGGTAGATATAATGTGAGTACCTGGTACCATGCTCGCAAGATATGTCACTCCATCAGTATCTCCAAGTGCTCCGTAATCGTCTATGCTGCAAAACTGGCAGGGAACCAGGTCCTCAGAGGGACATAACAAGGTACAAAAATATAGCATGCCAAGTAAACAGAAAATACAAGTGCATGACAGAGAACTCTATCATAACCAACTAGTGTGACACAGTTTAAAGACAATGTTCGACGCGTGGGCTGTCCAAAAAAAACTGCAGCTCCAAACACAGAGACACACGGGTCGTACCGTAGCTCCGAGCACAGAGATACACGGGTGTTACCACTACACTATGAAACAGGATCACTACACTATGAAACAGGATCACTACATATACATATATAAGCGCGTGCAGAGTAGCCCAAACGTCTAGTAACTGTCTTCCCCTTCCTAAGCGGTCAACGATTGTGCGTTGAACCTGAACCTCTAACTACAGTCTCGACACAAGGAAAAATAACGCAACAGACGCGACCCTAAGGTCGTCCCAGTCTCTGGTCATGATGTCAGTATCAGGATACAGGAATCTGGCACGATCACAGTGTATGAGTCTGTCCTGGGGTGTCGATAAACTCAGGTACGCATATCGAGATACTACGAATCATCCGACAATCTTTCTAGGATGCTACGACGTACGTCTTTACCCGGTTGTGAACCGGACGCGAAGTACCGAACGTCAATATAACTACGTGCACAATGTACATACGAAATAATAAATATCTATAAACTGAAATACAGGGTGGCAAGGTACACTTGCCTGCGTGCGGCTACTGATGACGGGGATCGGGTACTGCGTCCAAGTCCTCAGGTCCCGCAATACCTAGAGATGAATTACAAACTAGAATCAATAATCTATTTTACAACAGACGGGGGTGCTACACATATCTACACCTAGACGCAATCTCAGCTACGACTAACAGAGACTAGACACTGGGGGGGTGACTACAGTTGACTATCGGTACGATAGTCAAATCAACTAGTCATCTATACGCTCTCCTCAATTTACTTCTCCATAATTAAATTAATAATTTCTATCATGTACCATACATCTCGATCATTTATTTAAATGTCAAAAACTCACTTTTCCTCGAATTCATAATTTAATTTCATTTGTTATATTTCATGTCGAAGACAATCTCTAATCCACAGTCCAACTTTATCAAATACGAGATACATGCTCACTATAAATATTTAAACTATGTCAACCTCATTAAACCCATCCTCAAGTAATTTTAATTTTTATATGCATTCACATAAAATCTTATTTTAATCAACCACAGTATTCTTTAACACTTAGTGCAACGTAAACCTACACTAACCATTTATATATATTCAAGAATCCTTCTTTCAAATTGTAATTAATCCATATGTAATTTATTTATTATTTCCTTCACCCATGCATATATCCATGACACATTATTCATATCCAAAAATTATACTAAACTAGTCCACACAATATATACTCTAACAATATATATAAACATCTCCATAATTAACATCATTCCATAATTAAAACTTCCTATTTAACACAATTAATATTCTGGAATTTAATACATGAGAGGTAGAGGAATGAACCTCAATGAGGCTCGCCGGAGTTGATGGTGCTCATGGTGGTCGTGGGACTGGATGGTGGTGGTGGAGTGACTGGATGGGGGTGGTGAAGTTGAATGAGGTGGTGGTGAAGGTGGATGGTGGTGGTGATGAAGAAATGAAGTGTGAAGGTGAGGGGTGAGGTGGTGAAGTAGTGAAGGGAGAGGGGGCTGTGTACAGTGGCCGTGGGGTGGGCTGTGCACGGCCGTGGGAGTGTTGGAAGGGGCTGAGGTGGTGGTGGTGTAGAAATGAAGGTGTTGGTGAAGTAGGGAATTAAATGGTAAAGTAGGAGGGAAGAAGAAGAAGAAGAAGAAGAAGAAGAAGAAAAGAAAAGAAAATGGGAAGGGAGCTTACGGTTGAGGGAAGGAGAGGGAGGAGAGAGAGTGAGAGAGGGGGGTTTTCAATGTTCCTTGGAATTAGGGCCGGCCTAGGGATAGGTGTGTGAGGGGGGGGTGATTAAATAGGAGAGTGTGTATGAATGAGTGGTGGAGAATGATTTGAATTAATTGAATGAATGGTTGAGATCGTTCATGAGGGATAAATGAATCCATGAGAGAGAGGGGGGTTGTGACCGGTCCAAGAGGGAAGGGGGCTTTCTTCATTGGCTCAAACCAATGAGAAAGTGACACCTATCGCTACTTTTGCACATTAGCCCCTTAAGTTCGGGAACTTACATAAACACATGAAATGATGCAAAAATTGTGCCGAAAATTGCATTTATTAAATTGTATGACGAGGGGGTAGTGTGGGTGAGGAACGGGCTTAATTAAATGGGCATTGGGATTAATTTAGGATTTAAATAGGATTTACCAAGTTGGTAATCCCGATTTAAATAGAAATAAGTGTCCCGTGAATTTAATTTAATTTGGGGCACTTGGGGTCAAAATCCGAAAATGGCGCAAAAGCCAAAAATGGTGGGGGCTTGGAGTCAGTCTTGGACCCTTTTGTTGGTCCGGCTCAACTGGTTAAGTTGGTATCCCAAAATTTAGAGTAACGACACAGGAGTCCGACACGGAATTAAATATGGATTTCGGATTCGAAAAAATTGTGCAATTAATTTAAAGCACAACGGAATCTGACTTTTTGTGACGGAAAAGTCCAGTGTCTAATTTGGCGGGTCCAGTCAGAAGTACAATATTTGTACAGAATTTATGGGCTGAAAATAGGCTTCGAATAATTAGACAACGATAGCGCGCGCCAAGGGTTTTAATTAATTGGATTAAAATTCCAGATAAATATATTCTACTCTAAACCTCAATATCTTCTATAAAAATTTCCTGGTCCACTCTAACTATCTACAGAATAAAATTGAGGGGGTTTACATGTACACCATGTCATACAGTGTTAATAACATCGCCCAAGTCGCGAGTCAGGAATTTTGAACACTTGGCTTGTTCATCAGTACCCGAAGAGGATTAATCCTGGAGATGATGTGAATGGTTTGGCCTGTGACATAGTGCCACATTTTTTGGATAGCGAACATCAGAGCCAAGTATTCTTTCTCCACTGGGTTGTACCGGTGTTCGGCTCCGACCATCATCCTACTGAGGTAGTAGATAGCCTGTTCATGACCCATATCGTTCTTTTGTGCGAGAAGAGCTCCCAAAGAATGATCCATCGCTCAAACATACAACACGAATGGTCTTCCTATGACTGGAGGCACCAGAACTGGCGGACTAGTGAGGTAGTGTTTGATATCACCGAACGCTTGCTGACAGGCTTCGTCCCATAAGAAGGATACACCTTTCTTTATTAGACGATAAAAGGGCTGACATCTCCTAGAGAGGTTGGATATGAATCTCCGGATATAAGCCAAACGACCTTGAAATCCCCTGAGTTCTCTCAGATTACGGGGCGATCACATTTCCAAGATGGCCTTGACTTTATCAGGGTCCACTTGAATGCCTTTGGCGGTAATGAAAAATCCCAGAAATTTGCCACTAGATACACCCAGAAAGGACTTTGTAGGATTCATTTTGAGTTGATGTTGGCGCATCAATTCAAATACTGTCTTCAAGTCTTGGATGTGATTATCCTTGAGGCGGCTTTTGACAGCTACATCGTCCACGTAACACTCCACTGTCTTGCATAAATGCTCATGGAATATGTTACTCATAGCCCGTTGGTACGTAGCCCCGGCATTCTTCAATTCGAAGGGCATGACCGTATAGCAATATATCCCCAATGATGTCCGGAAGGCAGTATGCATCTCATCCTCAGGATGTATCTTGATTTGGTTGTATCCTAAAATCCGTCCATGAAAGACATACGTTCAAAACCGCATGTATTGTCAATCATGACGTCTGTGATGGGAAGAGGAAACTCATCCTTGGGGCAGGCTGCATTCAGATCTCGGTAATCGATGCAGACACGTACTTTCCTATTTTTCTTCATGACCGGGACAACATTGGCGACCCAGTCGAGATGTTGCTCTTCTTGGATGAAGCCACAGGCTATCAACTTTTTGACTTCAGCTTTGATGGCGTCCATCATATCCGGGCGGAACAGGCGTTGGTGCTGCTTCACAGGCTTCGAATCGGTCAATACATTAAGCTTATGAGTAGCCACCTTTGGATCAAGACCTGGCATATCCTCATAATTCCACGCAAAGACGTTGATATATTCTTTTATCAGCTGGATAACTTCTTCCCTTTCTGCTTCGGAAAGATTGTTACTGATAAATATCGGCTTTGGCAAAAGTTCATCCCCAACGTCAATCTGGATAACTTTATCTTCAGTGGAAGGTTCTCTCTACTCGAAGCGGAACTCCAATTGTGTATCCATTTGATGAGCCCAAGTGTCATTCTCAAACAGTTCAGATTCTTGTTCGTCTGCTTCGAAGGAATCCGTCACTACCATATTCACTGATAATGTTTGTTCGAGAGCATGAGATGAGTCTGAGGGCGCTGAGCCATTTTGAGAAGAGGAAAAGATATCCTCGTTCGACTCAGGAGCTGCAAGGGAGGTAGTATAACCTAACCCGAAACTGGTTCGTTGGTAGTAGGGATCTCCACGCAGCGGCATTCGTCTGCCTTTTCTGTAGTTGAGACCTGGTTTCAGCTTCAAGTCATAACCCATACTTTGCATGATCTTCAGAGCTTGCGGGTTGTATCTGTGAACCTGTATTTTACCGGCATCGTCATCGAAAGAATCTTCTTGCACAGTCGGTTCATTGCGCATGCAGCCGAAGACTATTGAATGTTGACTGCTGCAAGTAGGCGGGACAATGAAGATAGAATCTATATATCGTGGTGACATTGGATGATGATGCCACTTCCCACATATACGGATGATAGGAATCTATAGCTTCCAAGAATTTTTGCGCTATAGGTTCTATATCGTCATGGGGAGAGGATTCCTGGCTCAAAATTTGAGCGTCAATATACTGGAAAAGCGGATGTTTATTATCATCTGAAACTTTGTTCCCGGTTGCATTTACATCAATCGGCTGCCTGTTGCGCCGAAGGTTGATGACCAAGGGTGGAGGCTTCTGGTTCAAAGTGATCACTAGAGGATCACCCCCTTTTCCTGACCTGATTTTGTTCAGGTGGATAGCCATAGGCTCTATGGCTTTCGGACGAGTAGTCCGTCCTTTCACCTTGATTGACAGAGGTTGCTTGGCAGAGGGTTCTTCTGGCTCCCTGTGGGATTCCTTCTCTTCTTCGGCTGACACCTCTTCCATGTAGTCTTGAGAGTACAATACGGCATCGGAGTAGTAGGATTCTACTCCTCTAAACGGGTTCAGGTCAGCAAACTCCGTTTGTACTGTTCCTTGGGCGTCTATATATTTAAAGCATTGATGTAGAGTTGAAGTAACGATATTGTGGTCGTGGATCCAAGGTCTGCCCAGCAGAATGTTATAGGACACCTCTGAATCAATGACATAACATATAGCCACCGATCTGAGGTTGTCGATCTGGATCCTCAGGCAAATTTTCTCCAACGGCTTACTTTTCCTTGCATTGAAACCCACGATTGTAGTGGTGGTGTAAGCCAATTCGCTGGTAGGAATCCTTAGTGGTCTGAGCAGACTATGAGGAATGATGTTGATTGATGATCCCGGATCTATGTGAATCCGATCGACCTCCATGGAACCGACGTACCCAGTGTAATAGAGGGGCCTGTCATGCCTGTTATATTTTAACAGCATGTCATCTTGAGTGAAAGTGATGTTCGGGACCACCTCCATCACACTGTGGCATCGAGGGTATGCCACTGGTTCTTCGTCAAGGGACTTGAGCTGGATCAAGTATGCATCCGCCTGTATCAGTGCTTCACTCAGGGCTAGACGAGTGTCTTGGGAGATCCTGAGTAGTTCAAAGATGGACAACCTGGCTGGTGTATTAGCCAGTTGGGCCAGGATGTCAAAGTTGTACGGCTTCTCTAAACCTTTGTTTCGGATGTTTTTCACAGGTTTATCGAAACGTACTTCTTTTTGCTTCCATCTGTCCGCCGAAGTTGGTCTCGAAGGACCGGCCGCTGGTACGGCGGATTCCGTTTCTAAAGGCTTGGCAGCTGAAGCGTCTGCCGTTGCATCTTCCTGGCTGGCTCCATAGTCCTGGAGGTAAGCTTTCCCAGAACGGGTTCCCGTAGCCAAGACCTCGTCTTCTGATGCCGAATGTACCATAATCATGTGACACGGCTTATGCTTTGAGTTCTTTTTGGACTTAGCCTTAGCAACTTGAGTCTCTTTCTCGATCCCGGGCACCAAATCTGGATGAACCCACATAATCTCGCCTCGCTGGGTAGTTAGGGGTACCAGGTCATGATTTTGACCTCTAGTTGGAGGGAGATTAACGATGTTCATCGTCGTCCAGGATATAGGTGTAACACCATCAGGGATATCTTGGGGAGGCAGATTGCCAAATTACAGAGAGATCATGTTGGCTGTGACCGTCTTCTCGCTGTTGCGCAGAGTGATGGCTTTAGCATCGATCAGCTCCTGGATCTTCCTTTTTAGTATATAACATGCCTTTGTGGGGTGGTTTATGTACCTATGGAAGATGCAGTACTTGGGGTTATTGGTACTGCCGGCTTCGTAAGGCCGTCTCACCTCAGAAAGGGTAATCTTGCCGCTTTTGACGAGACATTCGAATATGCTCGGAATATCGTCGTTGTCGAAAGAGTACACTTCAATGGGCCTGGAAGTCCCAGGTTTCGTCTGCGTGGTAGTCACAGTCTTTTGCCTAGATGTGTTGATCGCCAGAGCTTCTTTACCCTTGGTACCACGAGGATGGTCGATGTTAGAGGATGACCTCTTGCCTTTATCAGAGGCCGAGATAATGATGCCATTATGTCATGCCCCAGTCCTAAAATACCGAGGGACCAGACGCGTGATAATGGCCAGCAGTACGCACCGATGGACAACCCAATTTAATGGCTCCATCAGGGCATACTTAAGCTGTAATATAACAATAAGCAGGTCCAATAATGATTGTCACAGTCTATACTAATCTCATCCATAACAGATAATCACAGATCAAATGCCAGAATAAATGCAAATAGAAACAAACTAGCATATCTCAAATAAGGTGTCTCGGAGAACCATCCGAGAACAAGTCTGATACATAAATGCAATAGACTGGAAAATAAAGGAACTGGAAATAGAAATAAATGAGTATCTCTAGGCAATACCCAGGAGAAGTCCTCTGGCACAATCTCGTCCTCAGGTGTCGGTACAGCTCCTGTATCTGCTCCTGTTCCTGCTTCTGCTCCTGATAATGCTCCTGTACTGTATAACTCTAAGTGGATCTCCTCTGCTAGTCCTGGGGACAAAGTCCGGATCCAAGTCCTCAGAGGACAGCAAGGTACAGAAAATACAAGCCAAAATAAATACAGTGCAGCAAAAATGCAATAAATAGGGTAAGCTATATAACCATCTATGTGAAAATGCAAGTGAGAGCATCACTAGTACTCAGGCCGAAGCCACTACAAGCTCTGTGTCGGGGAGCCGGTAGCGGTAATAAACACGTAATGTGCCTAGCTCTGCTACGAGAGTCTGAGGCCTCACAATAGTAGTAGATAGATATATGAAACAGCCTGTAGCATGTGTGTCTCTCCCCACCCAATGTAACCACGCCTCTCATGACCATAACGTCTCATGTTCATGTCAAGCGGGATTAAATCTAATGCAACAAGTCATACTATATCTAAGAATATAATGTCCATGTCCTGTATCCTATACAGAATCACCACGAATATCTCGGGAAGATCCTGTCACATGAGTAGTGTCAAGTGTCCTCGGTCAAAGTGTACTTGGTAAGACCAGTACGAGAATATATAGTGTCACGAATGTCCATCTCTAGATGACCGTACTCAACACCGCTTACAGTGTTGGCACCCGACTAATAATCGGACGCTAAGTACGTCACACGGTCCTAGGTTAAGCATGCACAGCAATATGAATGAAGCAAGGAAATATATAACAATACTGCAGAGTTTGGCAAGGTACACTTGCCTGGGGTCCTGGCTCCAATTGTAGCTCTGGTCTCAGTGTGATCTGCAGGTACTACTCCGGTTGCTGAAATAAACATCACCATTAGATTCAAAAAATGTCAAATAGCTAAAAACGCCTGTCCTTGAGTCCAATTTGGACACAAGGGCAATAATGACATTTCCGGGCCAAAGCGGGGTCCACATGTGGGCCACTTTGTACCGAAAAGCGTGCCAGGGTCAAAGGTCTCCAAATTGGTCAAACTTAGTGTCAACAGGTCAGGAACGATGATACGAACCAAACGGAACTTCCAGAATTGGATTTCGATGAGCCGGTCACAAAATCGCCCGTCGGGTGGAACCTGTGGGGCCCACGACACACGATTTTGTCAACGTTCTCAGAATTGAACCAAACTTGGCTCACAGGACCAGCGTATTGCTACGAGTCCGATGGCGCAAGTTTCGTCTCGATCCGACGAGTGTACACAAAGTTACAGCGTGTTCCAGAATCGACGGATACGGGGCGGTGTCGGCGGATACGCGTTGATTCCGGTGTGCACGCACATCCGAATCGACTTCTGCGAAATCCCACACGTCCGTATCAACGTCACGCACGATTCGTTAAAGACCGCGTGCGACCAAGTCATCCCGTTTGGCGGGGCGTACTCAGTTCCGGGGTGAAACGGGGTGTTGGTTTTCCTGTTTTTGGATCGCGGTGTACGATCACCACAGGACGCGATGCACCGAGCGGGTTGCACGGGCACCGAGAGGGTCATACAGGCTTCGTAATGCAACTGACGGAATCAAAAACGGGATTACAAGGAGAGAGAAACGGGTACCTGAACTGGGCTCCGTGAAGTCTGTAATTCTCGTGTCCGAGAATCCGAATTGCGTCCTGGTCGTGTCTTCGCGTGTCCTGTCTTGAGCTGCTGTGTCTGCGTGTCTGCTGCGAGTCCAGACTATGGTCCTGGTCTGGAGACAGCGGGGTGTCGCTCGGGATGAGGACGTCGCTTGTCGAGGGGAGACGGGAGATGGCTGCTCCGTCGGCACGACGGATCCGTCGAGAATTCTACTCCGGCGAGATCGGGCTAGGAGGGGGAAGTGTCGGCGTCGCTCGAGCTTCAGCGGATCGGCTGCTGTGGAGGGGCACGGGTCAGGCATCGACGAGGGACTCTGCGGTGGCGCGGGCGGACTCCGGTGGAGGAAGGAGGCGGAGATGAGGGGAAGACGGCCGAGCGGGTAGCAGCTGGAGGCACGGCGGCGGATGAGTCGTCGCTGGGGACTTCGGGTTGGCAGCGGAGAGGAGGAGAGTGGAGGTGGCTCGCGGCGGAGCGGCCGTGGCCGGACGGGGCGGCACGAGGAGGAGAGAAGGGCGAGAGGGTGCTTTGGGTCGGCGACGGAGCCGATGGCGTCGTGGAGTTCGAGTCAGGGCTGCGGCGGCTCGCTGCGTCAGCGGGGATGAGGAGGTAGCAGAGGGGTGCAGGTGATGATGGTGGTGGATGACGGAGGAGGTCGCGGGGAGCGGCGCCGGAGTGGCGGCCGGCGGCCGGTTAGGGTTAGGAAATTAGGGTTTTTAATTTGGGATTATTAGTTAGGGATTTCTTTAGGATTTTGCTATCTTCTTTTATTTCTTTTTCTTGTGGAGAAAACTAGAAAATAAATAGGTATTTATACATACAGAAATTAGAATAGGGTTAGACCTAGGATTTGGGGCTGGGTCAACGCTCCTCGGGCTGGGCTTCGGCTCTCATGGGGATGTCGGGCGTTGGCACGGATTTAAATTCGGTTTAATTCTAAATTGGTTCCTAGGGCTTTAAACGGGTTTCCGGAGTCCAATAAATCCGCAGAAAATTACCCTATGTCCGGTTTCCCATTTTACACCATAAAATATTATTTCCATAATATTTTAATAGGAATTAACCGAAATAAAAAATCATTGAATTACCAACGCCTAGGTTTTAATTCCCGAAAATACCAGAAAAATTGAAAAAAAATCCGAAGTTAAAATTCTGAAAATCAGGGGGCTTACACATTATCGCGCTCCTTCTGACTGTTGTCCTCTGCGACTACCACTGAGATGATGAACGAGGGCCAATCATGGAACTGATATGGTCCTGTGAACACCGAGATCATGGGAAGAAGGTTCTTCCTGCAGATGTCCACCAATGCCGAGTCTAGAACTCCTGGAGGCATTTGCAAAGTGGCTTGATGAAAACGTTCGATGAATGTGCGAACATTCTCTTTTTTCTTCTGCTTGACTTCGATGAGAGAGGACATAGACATGTCCATCCCTCCCTCGTAGAATCGCGTGAAGAATAAATCCTTGAAGTCTTCGAAGGAAGTAATGTAGTTGTCCGCCAGGCTGCGGTACCACTGGTAAGCCACTCCCGAGAGACAGCCCTTGAACACCCGAGTGAGGAGGGCGTCATTCCCCTGTAATAATACCGTCATCATACTGAAGTAGTTCATGTACTGACTTGGTGATATTTTTCTCTCGAACAAAGCCATAGTCTGTGGTTTGTATCTAGCAGGGAAAGAGACCTCTTCCCAGATAGCTGGGTAAGGTTGGTTGATTCTCAATTTCTTGAGCTGATCTTTGTGCTTCAAGGCATCAAATTAGGCTTTCAGCTCCCGTACTGCCTGCATCGGATCTTCAGCCGGTAGCGGGACCACGGAATGATGAGAAATCGGTTGCATCGCGACTCCGACGGGAGGTAATACATTCTCCGAGTGAGGAAGCGGAGGAACTGCTGACTCCTGATCTAGAGCAGGCTCTTGGATCGCGTTGTATGGTGGTAAGTCCACCCCCACACGTATCTGAGTTGGAGGGACCGACGCTTGAGCCATAGCAGCTGTGTGTTGAGTCAGCATCATCTGGTGCATGTTCTCCATCATGGATTGCATTTCTTTCAGAGATGTCTCCAATGGCATAAACTCCCCTCTCCCTGGGTGTCATTGAAAGATTAGTATAGGTCTCTGTAGAAGTTGACTCTATACTTTCGGCGTCTGATTCGGGAGACTGGCGACCCCCAACATCGGAATCAGAAGAGTACGAAGCCGGTTGTCGTGACCTCGAATGAGTGTTTTGGAATACCCCAGCCTCGGTGTTCCTAAGGAGCATGTTAAATCTCCTTCGGCTCAGAGTTCTAGAGGGATGACGTCTTGAGCTCGATCTTCCTCTTGGTATGTGTGAAGCCATGTTCACTGATGCATGTGTAGGCTCTTCTTCCTGGAAAGACGGAGAGTAGCTCAACCGGTCAAAAACCGACCGTTTTGCTTCAGAATAGCAACAATTAATTACAATCCTATGACTATTACAATAGTGCTCGTTAGGAGACGTAATAGACATGCTGGAAGATCCCCTCTCCTTGTGTTTCTGGATCAGATACTTGCGCAAGTCAGGAGGAGTTACAGAAGAAGAAAATGATGGCTTGTTTCTTCTGTTCACATCAGTGGGCATGCGGATGTTGGGAACCATAGTTTTCCCTGTGATACCTATATACAACAGGTTGGCCATCTGGGTAGCGGATAATCCCCGAGGAGGGTGTCTTCCCAAAAATTGAGCCTTCTTTACACTGAGGGGCTTCTCCTGGGGTAATTTGGAGATCTGCTCTGGTTGGCGTAAAGCTGAGGATGTCCTCAGTCGTCCGTCAGCCTCTCGCGTAATCCGGAGGGCGGGCAGATTGTTCCCTTGCTGGCGTAAAGGCCGAGAAGTTGAGTAGTCCACCGCTTGCTTTCCTTTGCGTAGGTTGCAGGGATCATCTGCTTTTTCGCGGAAGACAGATGCATTTTTACGTGTGGAGCGCGTTTGGAACTTCTGATTTGGTGCTAAGGCATTGTCAAAAATTTTGTCTGTTCCGCCAGGGACGGGAGACTGGTTTCTACGCGCAGAGCGCGGCGTATGCTTCTGGACTAGTGCTGAGGCATTGTCCGAAGTTTTGTCTGTTCTGCCAGGGACAGGAGACTGAAATTTACGTGCAGAGCGCGGAGTATACTTCTGGATTAGCGCTGAGGCATTGCCAGAAGTTTTATCTGCCTTGTCAGAGACAGGCGACTGAATTTTACACACAAGGCGCGGAGGGAGCAATGCTACAACCTCGTTGGTCGGAGAAATCGAAGAGATCGGAGAGTCGACAGGAAGGGTAGAGGATGTCTTGGGCATCCAGACCTTACGCAGCTTTCTGTTGTCTTGGACAGAGAGAGAGTGAGAGCTACCCCCTGTTCGAAGCATGTCTTCATAGGCAGACTGGTCGAATTGTACGACCAGTATCTTCTTCATGGATCCCACGGATACCGTATCGTGTTGAGCAATTGCTTCCTCTTCAGAAGAGAAAGATGTCCCCAGCAGGGTCGCCATCTTGTTGTCTGATAAAATAAATGAAAGATATGGAAACGAGACTTTATACGAAAACCCGCTCTTTATGTTTACAAACAAGCAGTACAATTAATCCTATACGAGGATGTCGAGTATAATTGTTTAATCTGGGTAAATATTGCTATAGGAGTCTGATCTGCAGTCGATCACTTTGTCCCTTGGACCACACGATGATGAAGAAGTGTCGTAGATGACAGAAAGCAGCTTCAAAGTTTACTAAATAGAGTGGATGCTCGATGCCAAAGTCGTCGATCACTACCCTTTGCCTGAGCTCTAGATTCTTCTCTCTCTCTCGACCGTTTTCTCTCCCAATTTCTCCTTTTTTTGTCGACCTTTTCCCCTGTTGATAGAGATCTCTATTTATAGAGTTTTAGTGACAGTGACCACTCAGTCGGTATAGAAACCGAGTAGTGGAAAGTACAGCACCCTTTTATACGACGGTTACAATAACCATTGCCTGCGTATAGATGACCTTTTGAATGAGCGTATGACGCGTGTCCAAGTAAGGGACAACGCGTATAACTGCTGCGAAGATCACGGCGTAGAAGCCACATAGGAAGTTATCCTTTGTATAGAAGAGGTTGGCATAGAAGCTAATAACTGTCACCATGGCGTAGAAGCCAAATAGGCATAGAAGCCGAGTAGGCGTAGAAGCCGAGTGGGCATAGAAGCCGAGTGGGCATAGAAGCCGAGATGATATGGATGTTTTAGCCGAAATTATGGCTCTTGGAGATATAATCAAATCTCTTGCATTAAATACAGAGATCTGCCCCCATCCTGCGCATTAAATGTAGAGGCTTGTCTTTAAGATTTGCCATCATTCTGCGCATTAAATGCAGATACGAGCCTCGAATCCTGTACGAAGGGTAACTGCTGACATGGCAGTCTGTTTGTCTTCTGCGGAGCGTAAGAAGCTCACGTCTGCCTGTGTAAAAATGGGCAGCGTATCCCCTTGTATGCATAAAAGCAGTTTACGCAAAGGGGATGTCACTAAACGACGGTTCGGTGACATTTAATCAAATCTCCTGCATTAAATGCAGAGATCCGCCATTATCCTGCGCATTAAATGCAGAGGCGTATTTTGAAGGTCTGCCACCCTTCTGCGCATCAAATGCAGAGACGTGTCTCGAGCATCTGTCAGTATTCGGCGCATTAAATGCAGAGACGTGCCTCGAGAACCTGTCACCGCTCTGCGCATTAAATGCAGAGACGTGCCTCGAGCCCTGTACGAAGAGCAGCTTTTGATGTTGCAGGCTGTTTGTCTCCTGCGGAGCGTAAATAGCTCACATCTGCCTGTGTAAAACTAGGCAGCGTATTCCTTTGTATGCGTAAAAGCGGATTACGCCAAGGAAATGGCAGTAAATGACAGATTGTGTTGCAGTACCGCGCCATCATTATAGCCGTCGCCTGGGTAGTCGTGCAGTACTCTTTGTCAGGAGTCCAGACGTCAGGTTCATTGCATGATTTGACAGGTTTATTTTGATGAATACGAAGCGTTCCTTGTACACTTCAATGCTGCATTGAAAGCGGATGAGTTTTTCGCCATAAAGGCGATGTACCACCCTTTTTACGCTGAAGCAGCCTGAACATACTGCATTACGCGGGTGGTCCTTGAGCTTTATTTTTATGCTGTGCTCAGCAAAAAAGCTCTGTTTACACGTTGACGTCTCTGAGGTCTATCTTTTTACGTTGCCCAACATCAACATGTTGCGTAGAGCTATCCAGCGTATTTTTCATGCTTCTACACATAGTCCTGGAGGTAAGCTTTCCCTGAACGGGTTCCAGTAGCCAAGACCTCATCTTCTGATGCCGAGTGTACCGTAATCATGTGACACGGTTTGTGCTTTGAGTTCTTTTTGGACTTAGCCTTAGCAGCTTGAGTCTCTTTTTCGATCTCCGACACCAGGTCTGGATGAACCCACATAATCTCGCCTCGCTGGGTAGTTAGGGGTAGGAGGTCATGATTTTGACCCCTAGATAGAGGAAGACTAACGATGTTCATCGTTGTCCGGAAAATAAGTGTAACACCGTTCGGGACTTCTTGGGGAGGCAGATTGCCAAATTGCAGAGAGATCATGTTGGCTGTGACCGTCTTCTCGCTGTTGCGCAGAGTGATGGCCTTAGCATCGATCAGCTCTTGGATCTTCCTTTTCAGTATATAACACGCCTTTGTAGGGTGGTGTACGTATCTGCGGAAGATGCAGTACTTGGGGTTATTAGTACTGTCGACTTCATTGGGCTGCTTCTCCTCCGGAAGGGTAATCTTGCCACTTTTGACAAGACACTCGAATATGCTCAGAATATCATCGTCATCGAAAGAGTACACTTCAATGGGCCTGGAAGTCCCAGGTTTCGTCTGCGAGGTTGCCACAGTCTTTTGTCTGGACGTATTGATCGCCAGAGCTTCTTTTCCTTTGGAAATGCGAGGATGGTCGCTGTTGGGGGATGACCTCTTGCCTCTGTCGGAGGCAGAGATCATGATGCCATTGTAACGAGCCTTCCTACTGTTGTCCTCGGCGGCTACCGCTGAGATGATAAACGAGGGCCAATCATGGAACTGATATGGTCCTGTGAATACCAAGATCACGGGAAGAAGGTTCTTCCTGCAAATGTCGACCAATGCCGAGTCTGGAACTCCGGGAGGTATTTACAAAGTGGCTTGATAAAAATGTTTGATGAAGGTGCGAACGTTATCTTTTTCCTTTTGCTTCACTTCGATGAGAGAGGACTTTGACATATCCATCCCTCCTTCGTAGAATCTTGCGAAGAATAAGGCTTTGAAGTCGTCGAAGGAAGTAATGCAGTTATCCGCCAGGCTGCGATACCACTGGTAAGCCACTCCCGAGAGACATCCCTTGAACGCCCGAGTGAGGAGGGCGTCATTCCCTTGTAGTAACACCGTCATCATACTAAAGTAGTTCATGTACTGACTTGGTGATGTTTTTCCCTCGAACAGAGCCATGGTCTGTGGTTTGTATTTAGGAGGGAAAGGGGCCTCTTACCAAATAGCCGGGTAAGGTTGGTTGATTCCCAATTTCTTGAGCTGATCTTTGTGCTTCAAGGCATCAAATTGGGCTTTCAGCTCCCGTACTGCCTGCATCGGATTTTCAGCCGGTAGCGGGACCACGGAGTGGTGAGGAATCGGTTGTATTACGACTCCAACGGGAGGTAATACATTTTCCGAGTGAGGAAGCGGAGGAACTGCTGACTCTTGATCTAGAGCAGGCTCTTTGATCGTGTTGGATGGTGGTAAGTCCACCCCCACACGTATCTGAGTTGGAGGGACCGATGCTTGAGCCATGGCAGCTGTGTGTTGAGTTAGCATCATCTGGTGCATGTTTTCCATCATGGATTGCATCTCTTTCAGAGACGTCTCTAGTATAGTGATGCGTTGCTCAGTGATCCCGGATGGGGAAGCTTTCTCGCGTTCATCTCCAATGGCATAAACTCCCATCTCCTTGGGTGTCATTGAAAGATTAGTATAGGTCTCTGTAGAAGTTGACTCTATACTTTCGGCATCTGATTCGGGAGACTGGCCACCCCCAGCATCGGAATCAGAAGAATACGAAGCCAGTTATCGTGACCTCGAACGAGTGTTTCGGAACACCCCAGCTTTGGTGTTCCTAAGGAGCATGTTGAATCTCCTTCGGCTCGGAGTTCTTGAGGGATGACGTCTTCCTCTAGGTATGTGTGAAGCCATGTTCACAGATGCATGTGTGGGCTCTTCTTCGTGGAAAGACAGAGAGTAGCTCAACCGGTTGAAAACTGACCGTTTTGCTTCAGAATAGCAATAATTAATTATAATCCTATGACTATTACAACAGTGCTCGCTAGGAGGCATAATAGACATGTTGGAAGATGCCCTCTCCTTGCATTTCTGGATCAGATACTTACGCAGGTCAGGAGAAGTCACAGAAGAAGAAGATGATGGCTTGTTCCTTCTATTCACATCAATGGGCATACGGATGTTGGGAACCATAGTTTTCCCTGTGCCACCTATATACAACAGGTTGACCGTCTGGGTAGCGGATAATCCCCGAGGAGGGTGTCTTTCCACAAATTGAGCCTTTTTTACGCTGAGGGGCTTCTCCTGACGTAATTTAGAGCTCTGCTCTGGTTGGCGTAAAGCTGAGGACGTCCTCAGTCGGCCGTCAGCCTCTCGCGTAATCCGGAGGGGGGCAGATTGTTTCCTTGCTGGCGTAAAGGCCGAGAAGTTGAGTAGTCCGTCGCTTTCTTTCCCTTGCGTAGATTGCAGGGATCATCTGCTTTTCCGTGGAAGGCAGATGCATTTTTATGCGCGAAGCGCGTTTGGGATTCCTGATTTGGCGCTGAGGCATTATTAAAAATTTTGTCTATTCCGTCACAGATGGGAGACAGAATTTTACGCGCAGAGCACGATATGTACTTCTGGACTAGCGCTGAGGCATTGCCAAAAGTTTTGTCTGCCTTGTCAGAGACAGGCGACTGAATTTTATGCGCAAGGCGCGGAGTATACTTCTAGATTGGCGCTGAGGCATTGCCAGAAGTTTTGTCTGCCCTGTCAGAGACAGGCGACTGAATTTTACGCGCAAGGCGCGGAGGGAGCAATGCTACAACCTCGTTGGTCGGAGAGATCGGAGAGTCGACAGGAATGGTAGAGGATGTCTTGGGCATCCAGACCTTACGCAGTTTCCTGTTATCTTGGACAGAGATAAGTGAGAGCTACCCCCTATTCGAAGCATATCTTCGTAGACAGACTGGTCGAACTGGATGACCAGTGTGTTCTTCACGGATCCCACGGATACCGCATCATGTTGAGCAATTGCTTCCTTATCAGAAGAGAAAGATGTCCCCAGCAGAGTCACCATCTTGTTGTCTGATAAAATAAATTAAAGATATAAAAACGAGGCTTTATACGAAAACCCGCTCTTTATGTTTACAAACAAGCAGTACAATTAATCCTATACGAGGATGTTGAGTACAATTTTTTAATCTGGGTAAATATTGCTATAAGAAGTGCCGTAGAAGACAGAAAGCAGCTTCAAAGGTTGTTAAAGAGAGTGGATGCTCGATGCCAAAGTCGTCGATCGCTACTCTTTGCCTGAGCTCTGGATTCTTCTCTCTCTCGACCATTTTCTCTCCTCGATCTGATACTCTATTTTTCGACCCTTAAATCTGCGACCCCAACCTCTGTTGATAGAGGTCTCTATTTATAGAGTTTTAGTGACAGTGACCACTCAGTCGGTGTAGAAACTGAGTAGTGGAAAGTACAGCACCCTTTTACACGACGGTTAACCATTACCCGCGTATAGATGACCTTTTGAATGAGCGTGTGACGCGTGTCAATTAAGAGACAACGCGTATAACTACTGCAAAGATCACGGCGTAAAAGCCACGTAGGTAGTTATCCTTTGTGTAGAAGAGGTTGGCGGAGAAGCCAATAACTGTCACTATGGCGTAGAAGCCAAGTAGGCATAGAAGCCGAGTAGGCATAGAGCCGAGTGGGCGTAGAAGCCGAGTGGGCGTAGAAGCCGAGTGGGCATAGAGCCGAGTGATGATGTGGACGTCTTTAGCCAAAATTATAGCTCTTGGAGATATAATCAAATCTCTTGCATTAAATGCAGAGATCTGCCCCCATCCTGCGCATTAAATGCAGAGGCTTGTCTTTAAGATTTGCTATCATTCTGCCCATTCAATGCAGATACGCACCTCGAATCCTATATGAAGAGTAACTACTGACGTGGCAGTCTGTTTGTCTTCTGGAGCATAAGAAGCTCACGTCTGCCTGTGTAAAACTAGGCAGCGTATCCCCTTGTATACGTAAAAGCAGTTTACGCAAAGGAGATGTCACTAAAAGACGGTTCGATGGCATTTAATCAAATCTCCTGCATTAAATGCAGAGATCCGCCATTATCCTGCGCATTAAATACAGAGGCGTGTTTTGAAGGTCTGCCACCCTTTCTGCGTATTAAATGACAGCCTGGGTTGCAGTATCGCGCCATCATTATAGTCGTCGCCTGGGTAGTCGTGCAGTACTCTTTGTCAGGAGTCCAGACGTCAGGTTCATAGCATGATCTGACAGGTTCATTTCGAAGAATACGAAGCATTCCTCGTACACTTCAATGCTGCATTAAAAGCGGATGAGTTCTACGCCATAAAGGCGATGTAGCACCCTTTTTACGCTGAAGCAGCCTGGACATACTGCATTACACGGATGGTCCTTGAGTTTATACGATGTGCTCAGCAGAAAAAGCTCTGTTGCACGTAGTGGCTCTGAAGTCATCTTTTTACGCTGTCCCGCATTAACATGCTGCGTATAGCTATCCAGCGTATTTTTTATGCTTCTATAATAGGGATAGACGATTCTTGTCTCGATTCTGGGAAAGCCTTCAGGCGGCAATGGGTAACAAGTTGTATTTCAGTTCAGCGTACCATCCGTAGCTTGATGGACAGACCGAGAGAGTAAACTAAATCCCAAAAGATATATTACGACTGTGCGTGCTATATTTGAAAGCAAGTTAGGATACCTATCTATCACTGGCAGAGTTTCCTTATAACAACAGTTATCAAGAGAGTATTCAGATGGCCCCGTATGAAGCACCATATGGAAGCAAGTATCGATCACCGATATGTTGGGATAAAGTCGATGAAAGACAAGTACTCGGACCGGAACTTATTGAATAAGCCATCAAGAAAGTTCGCATGATGCGGGAAAAGTTTTAAGTTGTTCAAAGTTGACAGAAAAGCTACGCGAATGTACATAGGCGACCTTTGGAATTTATGGAGGGTGATTATGTGTTCGTAAAGGTGACACCTATACGAGATATGATGCGGTTCAGCGTCAAAGGGAAGCTGATTCCACGGTTTGTTGGACCTTTCAAGATTTTAGATAGGGTGGCACCAGTGGCTTATCGACTTGCACTACCTCCTGCTTTCATGATAGTGCACGATGTCTTCTATGTTTCCAAACTAAGGAGATACGTGCATGGCCTGAGTCACGTAGTGAACTTCGATCAGCTTTAGCTGAGTGCTGTCCTATCTTACTCGGAAGAACCTGATCAAATCCTAGACAGTAAAGATAAGACCCTACGAAATCGATCAGTGGCTTTGGTCCGTGTGTTATGGCAAATTATACAGTTGAGGAATTTATATGGGATCTTACAGAAGAGATACGAAAGCAGTACCCTTTCTTATTCGATAACCTAAAGGTAGAACCTTTATTTTTAGTTTTGAGGACAAAACATTTTCTTAGTGGGATATTATATAGTGTCCCACTCCTAGCGGGGCACTATATAAGGCTTATGGCTCGATTGACTCAGTCGAAATTGAGTATAGGAAAAATTTATGGCAGAAATGATCATGGACAATACAATAAACCTTTCCAGTTGATGGATCGGCTTCTGTTGGAATGAGTCCAATAGCATTTGTTGGATTTTTGGCTAGCTTTGTTGGATTTTTGCTGCTTGGTTTTGATGAATGTATTTTTGTGATTGGTTTTCAATGATTTATTGTTTAGCCTAGTTTTATTTATTGCATGCATTCATTCTAGATAGCTCTGAGAGAAATAAAGACGGTAGTCTAACCAAATATTGGTGACAATACAGATAGACACATGACCGAAGCTTGAGAGAATAAGCATCTTTTCTCTCTCGACATTCTCTATTTTGTGAGCGGTTTTGTCCCTTCTTCTCTACTCCTTCATGTCAATAATCAATAATGTTCTCTTGTAACCATGCAAAGTCCAATGATCGATAAATCCACTAATGCCACAAGTTTCATACCACTATTATAAATTAATAGAATTGCATTGATAGGAAGGAAGTTCAATTATATAACACAGGGAATGATATAATCATTGTGTCATAGTTTGGTGCCATGACTTAGCGGTAAATTGGAGTCTACAGATTACCAATCGAATCAAATAAATAAATATACTGAAACGAGAATGGGAAAATGCATTATTGCTCTGAATGTTTCAATACCTTATACTGTTATTTATGCTTATCATATAGTCGTAGATGCATTGTATACAACTTGTGCACAAGGTAGTAAATTTTCTCGAATGGAACATGTGGCAGTGGGGACCGTTCATGTCACACCCCGATCTCCCGCAGGCAAATCGATCGTTCCCGCTAGGTGCTGATCACCCTCGCCAGCGCTTCCGCGGAACGATCGCTTGACCCATCTGGGCATGATGCCACACGAGCGTGAGCCACGCCCATGCAAGGCCGTGGTCCATTGGCTGGCAGTAAGAGTTCTAAGCCACAGAGTCGCACAGATTGTCCGAGTGCAGCGAAGTCATAAACGCATAGCAATTTGGTAACAGGTTCACTGAGTCGACAATATAGCGGAAGCATTGAATAACACAAGTTGAAGTAAAGCAAGCTCTTTTATTGATATAAACATGTGTTACAGGCGGCACTTAGCCGAGATTATAAGTCGCTCAAGCCTCTCTCTCTGAAACAGTAAAAGCGTGCCAAGTGGCTACAATTGTGGAATGATTGTACAGGCGATGTTCAGGCGATGTTCACAATATTATGTCTTTTATATGTGCTTCTGTTCCGGACGCACCGTTGCTTCGGAGTGATCTCCATACCTTAGCACGCACGAAGGAGGCATCCGCACCGAACGAGGTTCTCCCGCACCCTATATACAAACTGGTGGATTATCAGTACATTGAATACACTAGTGGGGATGCTACTCGCCCGCTCGACAAAACCAAACATGTAATACAGGTTCCGTGCACAACTATTAAGTTATCTTTCTAGTTGCCTTAGGATCAGTTTCATGCAATATTTGAATAGCCTAACTCGTGTGGCAGTGTGCCGTGCGACATGAGAGGAAACACGGTGAGACTTACCAACTTACCATTTGTCCTTCCCTGTCCAAGGCAAACCTTATTAATTCATGCACGAGCAAGTATAACATTCAAGATGTATAGCATATGCAAACATGATGTTATGGGCAAGATCACGTTTTACAAGTATACGATTTACAGGAGTATCAGGTGTGTTGCATACAATGATTTACTTGAAATATACTTGACACCGTTTGGTATCTTTTACCTGACTATCTGAATCACCTGCACAACTTACCCTGCCTTTCCTGCCATGAAGACACAAGTTAATATGCAACATGTTCAAATATACATGATGATCACTGGCTTGATTGCCATAAAGGACTTAGTCTGTGACGAAGATGGTTTGCTACGTACAAATACGAGAGGCGCTGCATACCATCCCGTCCAAGTACGTAAGACTAAACGTGAGTTTCGTCCAGAGCCAAAACGGTGCCAGTGCCCCAGCAACCGCCCGCAGGAACTATACCTTGTGCATAAGTTGTCCGTGATCGAACAATAACATTCATTCGCCCGAAGGCTACGTGATCCGCCCGGAGGCTACGTGAATATCCGCCCGGAGGCTACGTAATTATCCGCCCGGAGGCTATGTGATCCGCCCGGAGGCTACGTAAATATTCGCCTGGAGGCTACGTGATCAATCATTCGCCTGAAGGCTACGTGAATATCCGCCCGGAGGCTACGTGATCAATCATTCGCCCGAAGGCTACGTGAATACAAGACAAGCAGTATTGCATGATTCATTTATATTGCATCTACGTTCAATTCATGCAATCAGGATTGAGCTTATATATTGCACAATATAATAACGTTAGACATTCGTAAGTAGGCAAGTATGCGTTTCTAAGGAACATAAGCAAACACGTTTGCTCAGACCCGAAGGTAAGCCGAGTAATGAAACCATAAAGAAACTTGGCATGCGAGGGCCTGAACATATATAAGCAATGTTTCATTTACATGTTCTAGCATAAGCAATACTGTTGGGATTATTCCCTTAGCTAGGTGCGTTGGATTCTTATTAGCATGTAGGGGTGAATCACCTAGCGACTAGCATGAACATTTCCAGATTTTATGTGTGCTGGCTAAGCAAAGACAAGTTCATCGTAGCCACCCACCTTAGCGATGATTCGCCTCGGTAGAGCGATACGTCAAGCGAGCCTCTGAAAAACTAAGCCGAGATCCTGTAGGGACAAGTCTGGATATTCTTTGCTTCTTATTTGAGGCAAAGCGGGTCTTGCACTTTTGCTGTTTGAAATGGCAGTCCCCTTGAACGGAACGGGGTGTTACAGTTCGGCCCGGGGGAAATAGTAACACTTTGGTTGCATCGGGTATAAGCGAGACATTTATTGAGGCTTGCTACATACTTTGAATAGCGCATCGCACTCCCATCGAAGTCTTATATGGCATGTCCATCGTAGTGCTACACCATAAATAACCCAGTGAGAATGAGTTGTATACTAATGTTGTCTTATACAGGGGCGATAAGAACAATTTGTAAATTATACGAGAACGGCCATTGACCCGGGTAAGGATTCCATATGTGCAAAGCTTATATATATTTTACTGCATAAAATTTTGCTTATAAACTGTTGCATTTATAATATTGTATATTTAACTGTTGTCTTAATTAAGAATTGTTGGTTTAAGTGAGTGGTCTAGTTCTTCTCACCAGTTCAAGTTAAGTACTGACCTACGTCTCTGTGGACAAACCAGGTGATCTAGATACGACGGGCACTCAAGAAAATTAAAGCTTTTTTTGCAGTCTTTTCAAGCTTCTTCCTATTTCCAAAGTATTTCAAATATTTCTAGTAGTTGCTTTCAAGTTTCCAAGAAGTAATAAAGGGGCATAATGTATAAGATAAGAATAATATTTCATGTCAGCCTATCAGTCTTTTTATGCAAAGCTATGTAAGACATTGAGGCATTTCCATTTTGGTGCTGAGAAAGTTGTACTTTGTTACAAATAATCAATAAAAGAATTATTTTCTTCCTGCACAAATGTTGGTTTTATAATCTGCTGTTGTGTGGTGGAACTCTTTACAAAAGATATTTGACACATGTGCACGTTCTTGCCTTATACAAGTGCAATCCTAGACTTGTACGGCATCACGTCCAACGAGGACAATCGGTTCTACGGAACCGAGGCATGATAATACCTCCTCCTTATACAATGGATCCAAATGATCAACCTGCTCCGGGAAGTCCTGATTCTAATATAAATATAATTTCACCTTCTCAGGCTGGAATTGGTGAGTAGGTCGAGTCACAAGATGACATTTCCGCTACAGCCCACGAAGATATGCCTGGTCAGGACGTTCGGGCTCAGCCTCAATTTGCTATAGTTACAGCTGGGCTTGAAGATGCTTCATATCAGAGTGATACTGAAACTATAGCTTCAGATGCGAGCATGACTCAAAGTTTTTATGATGATTTGCTCATTCATGTCGACTCGTCTGAGGTAGAGGCTTCGTTAACGGGCCTGAGAAATTTCTTGGAGGGGCAGTTTCCTTAAGACCAATATGCACCATCGGGTGCTGGTAAGCGTCTCTTTATTCTTTCTATACCACAAGTTCTTGTGTTATATGATTCATTATCACGAATTCATGTACTGATACCTCCGGCTAGCACAGGCCAAGGTGTCACTTTTTTTCTTAGTTTGACGTGCATATATCTTGATTACAATATGTTGTTTATTGATCATGTTGTTTGCTTGATCTTTTAGGTGATGAGATTATGGTAGGAGTCACTCCTGAGAGGGCTGAAGAGACGGTTGTTTCGTATATTGAAACAACTTCAGTTATCGATATCACAGTTTCGTCTACGGATATTGTATTAATCCCACCAATATCTTCAACTGCTATTGTGGTTGAATTGACTATTACTGTTGAAATGGCTTCCACTATTAGCCCGCGAGAACGAGCGACGGGTTCTTCATCTTTTGTCCCCAGTGTCAAGGCTACAAATTTTATGTCGACTTCTTTCGTGCACTATGGTCAAGGATTAGCGATAATTATCGCGACTCCGAGTTTAAGCACTCGTTTTAATGCTTTAGTAGAAGCTTATACATCTGCTTTCTATGGAACTTTGAAATAGTTGATAAATTTAGTGCTCGAGAAAGGTTTATCCTTTGGGGATGTGAAAGATGCTAGCTTATTCATGATTCGACTTATCTAAAATTTCAAGGATGAACCAGGGCTGTTGCTCTCGAACAGATCTTGATAGGCCTTGAGCAGCCTATTAATGAGTATCCGCAGCTTAATAGTAGGGACATATCGCCTATAGTTCAGACCGAATACGTGTCAATTACTACTGAGTTTATAGAACTTCTGTGAGCACCCTGATTTTTATATAGAATTATTTTGGTAATTAGCAATTAATTTTTTTATTTAATTTAAATATTAATTTGATAATTTATTGAACTATAGACACTTTTTGCCCCATGGTCTTAAGAATTTAGTACAACACTAGCCCTTACTTTTCGACCAATTATGTATACTAGACTTAGACGAGACAAATTAGGTTCATGGATTGAATGTCACTGATAAATTTGCATCTCTATGCTTCATTTTTGTCGCACAACTTTTGCAACGTAAAATCTAGATATTGACAATTTAGCACTTTGTCGTTGCGTACAACTTTAATGCACAACATCAACAATTTTTATCTAACCAACTTCACATCCATGAGCCTAACTAGACCTAATATGTTCATATTAAGGGTGTCTCATTCATTTAAATCCCTACATGTTTCATAAATATCACAGGTTCAAATCCTAGTTTAAATATCCAGTTTTTTATTTTAGAAAATCGCATCTTGCATATCTTTTGTGTACTTTATTTAAATTAAAATAATTAATTATATAATAGAACAAGGATTGTTAGAAGCCTAATAAACCCTCATGGACCCTTAAACACAAGTCCCTTTTGGGCCCAACACAACTCCAATCAACCAACACCCAAAAGCCCAACCAACAAGTATATATAAACATGCAACCCTCTCCTCTACCTAGCCATAGCCGCCTCTCCTCTCTTATGAATGACCACAACAGATGCCCCTCCCTTTTTAACATCTTCTCTTCCTTCTCTCTCTTCTCCACACCTTTACGCACCCCCACGAGCACCCCAAGTATTGTTAATTAGTGTTAAAATATTATAAAAATAATATTTTATGGTGTAAAATGGAAAACCGGACATAGGGTATTTTTTTGTGAATTTATTGGACACCGGAGACGCGTGTAAAGCCTTAAAAACTATTGGAATTATAAACCCAAACTAAACCGAAGCAAACCAAACCAGACTAAACCCATCCGGTTGAACCAAACCCAGCTTGTTGGGTCGGGTCGGGTCAGATCCGAGCCAACCCGACTCGGACCCGAAACCCATTGGGAAAACCCTAGCTGGGAACACTGTTGCGGCTATTTAAGTCGGCCTAGGGATCCGTGCAGCCGCCGCCGCCACTCACTTCTCCACTCCTCCCCGCCGACGCAGCGACTCCGCCGCAGCCCGCTCCGATCACTGCCGGTCTTCCCTCCACAGCCATCAACCTCCCCATCGCCAGCAAACTCGCCTCAGCCCTCCACCACGCCGCTGCCGCCAGGCCGCCGCACGACCCTCGACGCCTTTCTCCTCCTTCCCACAGCCCCGCCGACCTCACCGCTCTGCCCGCTTCACCCGAGTCGACCCAGCCCTCGGTCAGACCCGAGTCGACCCTTCCCCGAACCCGACGATAGCCCCAGACCCCGGCGCCGCTGCCGCCAGGCCATCGACGACCCCGAGCTCGACTCCCTCCGGCGAAACCCCACTGTCCCCTGATCAGAACACTAGCTCGGACTCACGGCAGACACGAGCAGACGGGAACTCTCGACCAGGACACGAACAGTACCCTCGGACACGTGGAATTCAGACTCCTCAGAGCCCGGTTAAGGTACCGTTTTCTTCCTCCTCGTAACTCCGTTTTTGATTTCGTCAGTTGCAACACGTAGACTGTATACCCCTCTCGGTGCCCGTGCAACCCGCTCGGTGCATCGCGTCCTGTGATGATCGTAAACCGCGATCCAAAAATAGGAAAAACAACGCCCTATTTCACCCCGGAACTGAGTACACCCCTCCAAACGGGACGACTTGGTCGCACGCGGTCTTTACCGAAATATGCGCGACGTTGATACGGACGTATGGGATTTCGCATAAGTCGATTCGGATGTGCGTGCACACCGGAATCAACGTGTATCCGCCGATAACGTCCCGTATCCGTCCATTCTAGAACACGCTGTAACTTTGTGTACACACGTCGGATCGAGACAAAACTTGTGCCATCGGACTCGTAGCAATACGCTGGTCCTGTGACCCAAGTTTGGTTCGATTTTGAGAACGTTGACAAAATCGTGTATCGTGGGCCCCACAGGACCCACTTGACGGGCGATTTTGTGATCGGCTCATCGGAATCCAATTCTGCAAGTTCCGTTGGGTTCATATCATCATTCCTGACTTGTAGACACTGAGTTTGAGGAATTTGGAGACCTTTGACCCTGACCCGCTTTTCGGTGCAAAGTGGCCCACATGTGGACCCCGCTTTGGCCCGGAAATGTCATTTTTGCGCTTGTGTCCAAATTGGACTTAAGGACTGGCATTTCTAGCTATTTGATATCTTCTGAGACGGTTGGTGATGTTTATTACAGCTTTTAGAGGAGTACCTACAGGATCCACTGAGACAGGGACGACTGTTGGTATTCCAACCCCAGGCAAGTGTACCTTGCCAAACCCTGCAGCTTTGATACTTATTTCCTTGACTTATTTATACATCAGTGGGCAAGTGTACATTGCCAAACTCTACAGTATTGTTACTTATTTCCTTGCTTCACTTATATTGTTGTGCATGCTTAACCTAGGACCGTGTGACTTACTTAGCGTCCGATTATTAGTCGGGTGCCAACACCGTACGCGGTGTTATGTATTGTCATCTAGAGATGGACATTCGTGACACTTTATATTCTCGTACTGGTCTTAACAAGTACACTTTGACCCAGGACACTTGACACTGTTCATGAGACAGGATCTTCCCGAGATATTCGTGGTGATTCTGTATAGGATACAAGACTTGATAGAGATATTATATTCCTAGACAATTATGACTTATTGCATTAGTTATGATCCCGCTGACATGGACATGAGACGTTTTGGTCATGATATGCGTGGTTACATTGGAAGGGAAGAGACACACAGACTACAGGCTGATCATATATATATACCCCTATTATTGTGAGGCACAAGACTCTGAAGCCCGAGCTTGGCCCATTACTCATTATTACTGCTGCTACCGGCTCCCCGACACAGAGCTTGTAGTGGCTTCAGCCTGAATTCTAGTGCTGCTCTCATCTTGCATATCACTTAGCTGGTTATTTAGTACTCCCTTATTATTCCATCTATTGCTGGAGAGACCCACAGGCTACAGGTTGATTACGTTATGCCGGCTACTCAGTCTCCCGCTGAGCTAGACCACCTCATGATATCACTGCTACCGGCTCCCCTACATAGAGCTTGTAGTTGTTTCAACCTGAGTACTATTGATGCTCTCTCTTGCACTTCACACAGATGTTATATACTTACCATATTTATCTTATTATTTGCTGCACTGCTTATATTTTCGCTTGTATATTTTCTTTACCTTGCTATGTACCCTGAGGACCTGGATATGGATTATGTCCCCAGGATTTGAGGACGAGATCTATCCCGAGGTATATGGGACCCCAGCAGGAGCTGATCCAGGAGCTGTACCGCCATCCGAGGATGAGGTGTTAGCCGAAGACTTTTCCTGAGCATTCATGTTTCATGCTCAGCATTTATTTACTTCAGTCATTTATATTCTGGTCTGTTGAACCATTGTATTAGATATTTATCGGGTTGTTCCCCGAAGCACTTTGTTGAGACTAGCTGATGATTTACATTCCTTATTTATTCTGTGGATCATATTTTTATATCTTGTGTGGATGAGATTAGTTGTGCATTGATTGTCGTAGACTTTGTTTTACAGCTTAAGTATGCCCTGATAGATCCATTAAATTGGGTTTGTCCATCGGTGCGTGCTGCTGGCCATTGCCACGTATCTGGTCCCTCGGTATTTTGGGACTGGAGCGTGACATAGTTTTTGTGGTGCCCATGCAGGTCTACGACTAAATTATTCGATTTTAACTTAGGGTCCGAACCAGCTTGCCCTAAGGATAGGATAAGTTTTAGGATCTCATCCATTATTTGAAGCATTTTGAACTCTATATCGAACTTGAATTTGTTACTTGATTTGCATCATGTGTTGATTCCTCTGAGCGTTCTTACAGTTTATCTTTTGGTTGCAGAGTAATGGATCCCAGAAACGGAGACGAGATTCCTTTGGATATGCCACACGACGTTGTGGTTACTTATATAGACGGAGTGACCCCAGGGAATGGAGGACAAGCATCGCAGAGCGATCAAACCGGTCAGCCTAATCCAAGGTTCCGGAGAGATGACATCCCACCTCCACCATAGTTCACTCCACAGATGCCAGTTTTCCTGCCAAGACAAGCCATGGATGGGCAACAGATATTCCAGATGATGTATGCTATGATGCAAGCACAGCAACAGATTCAGCAAGAGGCCCATCGGCAGGAGGCCGAGTATCTGAGAACCAGCCTGGTAACCGCATTGGAGCAAGCAAATCCACCAACGAGGCGATCAATGACGGGATCTATCACCGACTTCCGTCAGCTCAAGCCTCGTACATTTTCTGGTAAAGAGGGGCCAACAGAAGGTCATGAATGGCTCACAAACATTCAGCACCAGTTGGAAGCAGCTGAACTTTCGAGAGAGAAGTGGATGACTGCAGTCAGAATGCAGTTAACTGAAAATGCACATCACTGGTGGTTAGCAGAAGAGAGGAGGATCGGACATGATCGAGTCACTTGGGAAGAGTTCTCCAGACTCTTCCGAGAGATGTATATTCCAGCAGTAGCAAGGTCAGAGCTCAGAGAGAAGTTCAACCGCCTTATCCAAGGCAATATGACAGTGGAGCAATACAACGCAAAATTTATTCGCCTCAGTCGCTTTGCCCCAACCTTGATTGCGACAGAGGAAGAGAAAACTGAAAAGTTCTTTGACGGACTGAAGTTTGAGCTTCAGAGATTGATTGGATCGGTCGCACCTACATCATATACCGATGTTCTTGCAGCAGCACGACGCATGGAGTGCGTCACTAGAAGGGAGTCGAACCTGAAGAGGCCTATCACCTCAGCACCATCCAGGACAGCACATGGAGATTCAGCAAAACGGTCCCAGAGGAGTATGCCAGAGAGGACAGCACACAGGGCCATATCTCTCCCTACTTGTCACCACTGTGGCAAGATAGGTCACATTGAGTGAGAATGCAGATGCAAGTTGGGACTCTGCCTGGCTTGCGGGTCCAACCAGCATCAGACCAGAGACTGCACCAAGCGCAGAGAGGAAGCACCGAGATTAGCTTTACCTGTACCACGACCAGCTTATCCAGCAGTAGGAGCACAGCATCCAGGAGTTGGAGGCGTCAGGCCCCCAGCCCCAGGAGGAAATCAGCAGAGACCACCCCTGGCACCGCATGCAGCTCTATTTCAGCAGGCTCAGCAGCAGCAGAGAGGTCCAGCTCAGGGACGAGGACAGGCATTCACATTAGCTGTTGAGGAGGAGGATACGGCAGTCGAGGTTATCGCAGGTACTATTTTAGTAGCTTCATTACCAGCTGTACCTTTATTTGATTCTGGAGCATCGTATTCATTTATAGTAGCTAGCTTTATAGCCACCTATAGAGTAGCTATCGCACCCCTTCCGAAGATAAAGAGAATTCTTACGGGAGGTGGAATTATTTCGGTTAGTGACGTCTGTAGATCATATTCTGTAGTAGTCTGTGGAAGAGAGATCCGCGCTCAATTTCTGATCTTTTCTATGCCGGATTATGATGTTGTACTTGGTATGGACTGGTTAAGTCAGTACCATGCGACTCTTGATTGCCGACTTGGGCGGGTTATATTTAGACCGCCTGGACATCCAGAATTTGAGGTTCTTCGAGGAGCGGTAGAGCAAGGAGTTCAGCCTACTCTTAGGGTACTATCTGTAGAAGGGGAGACAGGTTACCCAAGAGTCATATCAGAATTTGTGGATGTATTTCCTGATGATCTTCCAGGTTTACCGCCTGATTGGGAAATAGAATTCACAATAGACTTAACTCCAGGAGCAGAGCCTATCACTTCATCAGTTTATCGGCTAGCACTTAAGGAGTTAGTGGAGTTGAAAGAACAGGTTGATGATCTTTTGGAGAAGGGTTTCATTCGGCCCAGTGTTTCACCTTGGGGAGCACCCATATTATTTGTGCCAAAGAAGGACGGAACCGTACGGTTATGCATTGACTACAGGGTACTGAATGTTGTGACCATCAAGAACAGGTATCCCTTACCACGCATTGATGATCTATTCGATCAATTGAGTGGTGCAAGGGTATTCTCGAAGATTGACCTTAGATCCGGCTACCATCAGATCAAAGTAAGGAAGATATACCAAAGACAGCTTTCAGAACCAAGTATGGACATTATGAGTTCTTGGTAATGCCGTTTGGTTTAACCAACGCGCCAGCAGTATTTATGAGTTTAATGAACAGAGTCTTTCATCAGTTCTTGGATAAATTTATGGTTCTGTTCATTGACGACATTCTAATATATTCTAAGAGCCACGAAGAGCACGAAGAGCATCTCAGAATCGTGTTAGAGACCTTGAGGAAGGAGAAGTTATATGCCAAACTCAGTAAGTGTGAGTTTTATATGGACAAAGTGCCTTTCTTGGGACATATCATCTCAGAAGAAGGACTTTCAGTTGATCCAGAGAAAGTTATGGCAATAGAAACTTGGCCTACACCCACATCAGTTGCAGAGGTGAGAAGTTTTCTCGGACTTGCGGGATATTACCGAAGGTTTATAGAAAAAATTTTAAGGATTGCAGAACCGATGACGAAGCTGACACGTAAAGACGAGGAGTTTATATGGACAGAAGACTGCCAGAAGGCTTTTGAAGAATTGAAGAGAAGGTTAACAACAGCACCTGTCTTGACTCTTCCTTCAAGGTCAGGAGGTTTTGTTGTTTACAGTGATGCATCAGGAAGTGGACTAGGATATGTTTTGATGCAACATGGCAAAGTCATTGCTTATGCATCGAGATAGTTGAAGGTTCACGAGAAGAACTACCCCACACACGATCTGGAGTTAGCAGCATTTATATTTGCATTAAAGATTTGGAGGCACTACCTGTATGGGGAGGAGGTAGACATCTTTACAGATCACAAAAGTCTGAAGTATGTATATACTCAGAAGGAACTTAACATGAGGCAGAGACGTTGGCTTGAACTGATGGTAGATTTTGACATAGATCTGCAGTACCATCCGGGATAGGAGAATGTCGTAGCAGACGCACTCAGCAGGAAGCCTACGGCTTATTTCTTGACGATGCAGCCCGAATTATTGAGAGATCTACAGGAGCTTCAGATAGAGGTTGTTTTACCAGGACATAATGGCTTGCTGGCTAATCTCGAAGTTAAGTCATCACTCGTAGAGAAGATTAAAGAGGCATTACCCACCAATGCTAGATTCCGAAGACTCAAAGAGAGGACAGAAGCAGGCATGCAGAAAGGACTTCGCACATGAAGACGAGACATTGAGGTTTGGAAATCGCCTGTATGTTCCAAATGGAGAATTAAGACAGGAGTTAATGACTGAAGCACATAGCTCTATGTACTCTGTTCACCCAGGAGGAACCAAGATGTATCGAGACTTGAGGCAGTATTACTGGTGGCATGGAATGAAAAGGGAGATTGTAAGATTTGTGGCTAAATGTTTAGTCTGTCAGCAGTTAAAGGTCGAGCATCAGAGGACTGCAGGTATGTTACAGCCGCTTCCTAAACCAGAATGGAAGTGGGAACATATCACGATGGATTTTGTTACAGGTTTTCCAAGGAGCCCCAGCGGAAGAGATACGGTGTGGGTTATCGTGGATAGACTCACTAAATCGGCACACTTCTTGCCATTTAGAGTTGGACAGTCCACAGAGGTACTAGCCGACATGTATATGCGATAAATCGTCAAATTACATGGAGTGTCGGTTAGTATTATATCGGATCAAGATTCGAGATTTATATCTCATTTCTGGTGAAGCATGCAAGAGAGTCTTGGCACCAGACTCAAATTCAGCACAGCTTACCACCTACAGACAGATGGCCAATCGGAGCGCACCATTCAGATCTTGGAGGATATGTTGCAATCATGTATGCTAGACTTTGGAGGATCTTGGGAAGATCATTTGCACTTAGTGGAGTTCTCCTACAACAACAGTTATCAGGCCAGCATTCAGATGGCACCATTCGAAGCTTTATACGGAAGGAAGTACAGATCGCCTATTTGTTGGAGTGACGTTGGTGAACGTCAAATACTGGGTCCAGAATTGGTAACGCAGACAGTGGAGAAGGTGAAACAGATTCAGAATCATCTTCGAGCAGCTCAGGACAGACAGAAGCATTGGGCAGATACGCACAGACGTCCCCTAGAGTTTAACGAAGGAGAGCACGTGTTCTTGAGGATTTTGCCCACTCGAGGTACTATCAGATTCGGGAGCAGAGGCAAGTTGAGCCCAAGGTATATTGGGCCATTTGACATTCTAGAGCACATTGGTGAGGTGGCTTATCGTCTTACATTACCTCCATCCTTAGAGGGAGTACATGACATATTCCATGTCTCACAGCTGAGAAGGTACGTGATCGACCCAAGTCACATAGTCGATCATTCAGAGATCGTAGTGGGCCCTAGCTTGAGATATGAAGAACAACCAGTTGGCATCCTCGACGTCAGTAAGAAGACATTACGGGGACAGACAATCAGACTGGTTCATGTAGCTTGGAAACATCATTCTCCTGGCGAATCGACTTGGGAACGAGAAGATAGTATGCGCCAGCGTTACCCCCACTTATTCGCGGAGGCAGTTATTACCTGAGCAACCTTGTATTTTTATAGTTCTTTCTTTAGTAGCTTATTTTTTGATTGCGAGGACGCAATCCTCTTAAGGGCGGTAGATTGTAAACACCCTATTTTCAGAATAATTTTAATATAATTTTCTCGTATTTTTTCGGTATTTTTCTGGAAGAAGAACCAAGGTAATTGTGAGTTAAAGATATTTTAAGTGTTGTTAATTGGTGTTAAAATATTATGGAAATAATATTTTATGGTGTAAAATGGAAAACCGGACAAAGGGTATTTTTCTGTGAATTTATTGGACACCGGAGACGCGTGTAAAGCCTTAAAAACTATTGGAATTATAAACCCAAACTAAACCGAACCAAACCAAACTAGACTAAACCCATCCGGCTGAACCAAACCCAGCTTGTTTGGTCGGGTCGGGTCGGATCCGAGCCAACCCGACTCGGACCCGAAACCCATTGGGAAAACCCTAGCCGGGAACACTGTTGCGGCTATTTAAGTCGGCCTAGGGATCCGTGCAGCCGCCGCCGCCACTCACTTCTCCACTCCTCCCTACCGACGCAGCGACTCCGCCACAGCCCGCTCCGATCACTGTCGGTCTTCCCTCCACAGCCATCAACCTCCCCATCGCCAGCAAACTCGCCTTAGCCCTCCACCACGCTGCTGCCGCCAGGCCGCCGCGCGACCCTCGATGCCTTCTTCCTCCTTCCCACAGCCCCGCCGACCTCACCGCTCTGCCCGCTTCACCCGAGTTGACCCAGCCCTCGGTCAGACCCGAGTCGACCCTTTCCCGAACCCGACGATAGCCCCAGACCCCGGCGCCGCTGCCGCCAGGCAGTCGACGATCCCGAGCCCGACTCGCTCCGGCGAAACCCCGTTGTCCCCTGATCAGAAACCTAGCTCGGACTCACGGCAGACACGAGGACACGAGAACTCTTGACCAGGACACGAACAGTACCCTCGGACACGTGGAATTCAGACTCCTCGGAGCCCTGTTCAGGTACCGTTTTCTCCCCCCTCGTAACTCTGTTTTCGATTCCGTCAGTTGAAACGCGTAGACTGTATACCCCTCTCGGTGCCCGTACAACCCGCTCGGTGCATCGCGTCCTGTGGTGATCGCAAACAGCAATCCAAAAACAGGAAAAACAACGCCCTGTTTTACCCCGGAACTGAGTATGCCCCGCCAAACGAGATGACTTGGTCGCACGCGATCTTTACCGAAACGTGCGCGACGTTGATACGGACGTGTGGGATTTCACAGAAGTCGATTCGGATGTGCGTGCACACCAGAATCAACGCGTATCCGTCGACAACGTCCCGTATTCGTCCATTCTGGAACACGCTGTAACTTTGTGTACACACGTCGGATCGAGACGAAACTTGCGCCATCGGACTCATAGCAATACGCTGGTCCTGTGACCCAAGTTTGGTTCGATTCTGAGAACATTGACAAAATCGTGTATCGTGGGCCCCACAAGCTCTACTGGATGGGCGATTTTGTGATCGGCTCATCGGAATCCAATTCTGGAAGTTCTGGTGGGTTCGTATCATCGTTCCTGACTTGTAGACACTGAGTTTGAGAAATTTGGAGACCTTTGACCCTAATCCGCTTTTCAGTGCAAAGTGGCCCACATGTAGACCCCGCTTTGGCCCGGAAATGTCATTTTTGCCCTTGTGTCCAAATTGGTCTTAAGGACAGGCGTTTCTAGCTATTTGATATCTTTTGAGACGGTTGGTAATGTTTATTACAGCTTTTGGAGGAGTACCTACAGGATCCACTGAGACAGGGACGATTGTTGGTATTCCAACACCAGGCAAGTGTACCTTGCCAAACCCTGCAACTTTGCTACTTATTTCCTTGACTTATTTATACATCAGTAGGCAAGTGTACCTTGCCAAACCCTGCAGCTTTGCTACTTATTTTCTTGACTTATTTATACATCAGTGGGCAAGTGTACCTTGCCAAACTCTGCAGTATTGTTACATATTTTCCTTGCTTCACTTATATTGTTGTGCATGCTTAACCTAGGACCGTGTGACTTACTTAGCATCCGATTATTAGTCGGGTGCCAACATCATATGCGGTGTTGTATATTGTCATCTAGAGATGGACATTCGTGACACTTTATATTTCGTACTGGTCTTACCAAGTACACTTTGACCCAGGGCACTTGACACTGTTCATGAGACAGGATCTTCCCGAGATATTCGTAGTGATTCTGTATAGGATACAGGACTTGACAGAGATATTATATTCCTAGACAATTATGACTTATTGCATTAGTTATGATCCCGCTGACATGGACATGAGATATTATGGTCATGATATGCTTGGTTACATTGGGAGGGGAGAGACACACAGACTACAGGCTGATCATATATATATACCCCTATTATTGTGAGGCACAAGACTCTGAAGCCCGAACTTGGCCCATTACTCATTATTACTGCTGCTACCGGCTCCCCGACACAGAGCTTGTAGTGGCTTCAGCCTGAGTTCTAGTGTTGCTCTCATCTTACATATCACTTAGCTGGTTATTTAGTACTCCCTTATTGTTCCATCTATTGCTGGAGAGACCCACAGGCTACAGGTTGATTACGTTATGCCGGCTACTCAGTCTCCCGCTGAGCTAGACCACCTCATGATATCACTTCTACCGGCTCCCCTACACAAAGCTTGTAGTTGTTTCAACCTGAGTACTATTGATGCTCTCTCTCTCGCACTTCACACAGATGTTTACATACTTACCATATTTATCTCATTATTTGCTGCACTGCTTATATTTTGGCTTGTATATTTTCTGTACCTTGCTATGTCCCCTGAGGACCTGGATATGGATTATGTCCCTAGGATTTGAGGACGAGATCTATCCCGAGGTATACGGGACCCCAGCAGGAGATGATCCAGGAGCTGTACCGCCATCCGAGGATGAGGTGTTAGCCGAAGACTTTTCCTGAGCATCCATGTTTCATGCTCAGCATTTATTTACTTTAGTCATTTATATTCTGGTCTGTTGAACCATTGTATTAGATATTTATCGGGTTGTTCCCTGAAGCACTTTGTTGAGACTAGCTGATGATTTACATTCCTTATTTATTCTGTTGATCATATTTTTATATCTTGTGTGGATGAGATTAGTTGTGCCTTGATTGTCGTAGACTTTTTTTTACAGCTTAAGTATGCCCTAATGGATCCACTAAATTGGGTTTGTCTATCGGTGCGTGCTGCTGGCCATTGCCACGTATTTGGTCCCTCGGTATTTTGGGACTGGGGCGTGACACGACCCCAAGGCCAATTCTTCATCCGAACACCCCTATATTAGGTTGGCTGCTACTGTTGCTTATTGCTGCTATAAAAAGTAACCAAAACTCCTCCAAAACCCGATTGTCTTTATCTATTTGATGTCCCATAGCACCCCATCAAGTGGCTCAAATTTTGGAGTCCGTTTAGTATTTTATTTAGCCGTAGTGGCGAAGAAGGTCCCCGACGTAATCGCGTACACGTAAGTTTTCCAATTTCAAATCTCCTTCCTATTTTTATGAAATAAAACTCATGTAGAACCATGTTAATGTTAAGTAGTGATTATAAATATTTTAATGCATATGAAATCATATTTTTATGTATAAAACTATTCCTAGTTGTTGAACAATCTAGACACGGACATAGTGCATTAATACTAGTTGTAGTTCTTTGAAGGTTGCCATATTTGGACTATGTAAATAAATTCTAAAATTTAATATATTTTAGTTATAGAATATTAAATGTATTATTTTGTTATTTTTTGATTTTTTGATGCAAACAGGGTAGTTGCATTCATAAACTACGTAGCTTAGTTGCTAATAATCACTTGTTGTCGCCCGTAGAAACTTTTTGCATGCAATAATATTAGGTTGGTTATTTTCATATAATTATAATTAATTTCATAATTAATAGTTTTTAATAATTAATAATTTAAAATTAGTTTTGAAAATATTTAATGACTAGTAATATTTGGGTGTGTAGCTATTTGTATTATGCCTAGTTGTTATTTGTTAATTATGTGCGCGTCTTAGAGCAGTAGACTTACCTGATATATTATGAAGTTACATGGTATCTTCTGACCTGACACTTGTTCAACATGTTCACTGAGTGAGAGAGAGTGCATGGACTAGCGTATTGACTAAAAATTGATTCGTGAGTTCGCATCTTGTGTTAGTCGTTGATGTTAGTTTAGTTCCTAGATTTTTTTAACGTCATTGCATTATGTCAGCACCGCGTATACGGTTCGGATAGTACATGTCCTCTAAGTCGCAGTCTGGAAAAAAATTTCCAGTCAGGATGGAGTAAAATACAAGCACTAATAGCAATTTTATGTATATTGACAAAAACTATAATACAGTGTAAAGAAATATAAGATGGATACAAATACTGGCAATAAGAAATACTGGTGAAATAAAGTACTGGAAATAAGAAATGCTGGAGCATATATCATCATCAATGGTACAACTAGCAATGAACAGGAATACAAGTGCATGCTAGAATAATGAACTGGAATATAAGTGAATGCTAGAACAATAACTAGAACATAGGGAAATGCTAGATCAATAACTAGAAATAGAAGTATAGATTATCTAGCTAAGTGTGTAAAACATCAGCATATCATGTGATCGGCTTGGGAGTGATCAGACTTGCTATGTATGATTAGCTATGATTAATGTAAGGTCAGGCTAACCATCCGGATAGCTATGATGCAAGCAATAGTCAGGCTAATCATACATAACTAGCTATGAGGCATGTAATTGTCAGGCTGCATCGACGTGAGGTATGGGTGAGCTATGATTCATGTAGAGTTGGGTATGATCATATAATCTACTAATATTTCTTTATCTCCAGCTAGCACGATGGATCCCAATCACGACTCCTCGTGATAGGTCTCGATGATGCCAACTAGTGTATCATAGTGTCAGAATCATGTACGCTATACAACTAGAATCATAGAGATAATTGACATAATAAAAACTGTCAGAGAATGTACTCGCCAATGATCCTCTGCTAGCAATACCAATGTCCTATTTTCGAGATCTTGTCTGAATAATCCAACAGTCCTATAGACATCATTTAATAATAGTATTGCATCAGTCGATACACTAACATACACACAATCATAAATATACTGAACTAAGAGACTACGCTAGGGGGTGCTACTTGTCGTCTAACAGGGTCAAGTGTGCGTCTAGCTGCACAGGTGTCACGTCCTCAAATGCTGTGAAATCAGACAGTCAAACACTAACATATGTCTCACCAGTACGTCAGTGTACACAAGGCAGTCAACTCACAATATTCAGGGTCACATGGTTAATGCAATTATACGGGAAAGTCTACAGTTAATACTTATGGTCATAAGCAACTACGTACGTATATATATATATATATATATATATATATATATATATATATATATATATATATATATTACAGTCATACATATTACTAGCATTTAATTACTTATATATATCCATATATTCATATATATATCAAACTAATATTATATGCATATGCACACACACGTACGAGCACACTAGTCATTAGGTTCACCGACACGGGTCTGAAATAAACCAACTAAACCTGTCATGAAGCAATATATTAAACCCTATACTATTCACACATGCACACATATAAAATAATGAAGAAGGGCAGTCGAACCTTGGCGTGCACGCACGGGGTCGACGATGACGACGATGACGACGATGATGATGATGATGGTGATGGTGATGATGATGATGATAATGATGATTATGATGAATGTAGCGCCCAGTTCTCCCTGTGCGGAGATTGCAGCTAAGAAACACTAGACGGTATCGTTCGATCGGGATAGATTGAATTAAGAACTCGTCCTCGTTATGGATTTGTTTCTTCGAAATCGATTCCCATATTCAGTGGACCGTGCCCCCGGGATCGACTTAGCGGCAGAGTCAGGAGGGACCTCTCCGCTGCTATCTTTTATTGCCTCGATTTTCGATGTCGCTTGTTGCTTTCGTACTTTGAGTTGGTTTTGGGATTTGCTTGTTTTCCTTGAACGGTTTTGATAGTTTTTATTATTTTTGTTCATTGAACTGCACTTCAATTTTCGAGATTGGAAAAGTGGAAGAGGTATTGATCGAGCTGTTCGTAATGCAGGTGAACGAGCAGTAGATGGCTTGCGAGCGGAGTCGTGAAGCGCCTCTTTCCTTCTCCCTTCCAACAATCTAAGTGAATGGCTACCAACCCGATTAGCTAGCCATGCTTCCAAGCTTCATATCTATAAAATCTGCACTCTTCTTTGCCCCGATCAAACGATACCAAGTAATAATAAAAGAAACCAAGATAAAAGAGAATAGACTTGGTTATTATGCTTGTCAATCAAATATGTGAACTGTTATCATACTGTATGCTAGTTTATTTATAATTGTTCTATAAATCGTGCTAAGTATGGAACACCTTGTATGCTTTAAACTGTTCAAGGAGGCTATGTTAAATGAATCATGCAATACCGACTATCCTGTACTACTGTTTGCCTTAACTGTATGAACTGTTAACTTAGTAAACGTACTGTTCGATCATAGACAACTTGTGCACAGGGTAACGTTCCTGCGGACGGTCGCTGGGGCACTGGCACCGATCTGGTCCGGACGAAACTCTACTGTATAGTCAACTGTACTGGACGAAATGGCTTGTAGCACCCACTGTACTCTCGCTGCAAACCATTCTCGTCTATGACTAGTGTCCTTTATGGCAACGCTAGTGATCTATTGTATATTTAAACCTGTTGCAAACTAACTTGTGTCTTCGTGGCAGAGAAGGCATGGTAAGTATTATGCATGTAATTCAGACGGGCAGATAAAATCCACCGAACGGTGGCACGTTCATTTCAGTAAATTCTATATGCTGCTTACTTGTAAATGAACTAAGGCAAGATAGAAACCCACAAAAACATGCATGCTTCATTAAAACAACGTGTTGATTGGTATAGTTCGGCTAGCTCGCCTTCACCAGTATGTTTCGACATGCTGACCCTCGTTGAAACAGGTTCTCCGCACCAAGGCGAACCGAGCGAGGAGCCGAAGTCGTCTTTCCGATCCAGTCCAGCTGTTGTCGCATCTTCACCGTGCCCCTCGAAGCATTTTGGAGTCAGAAGCTTGCAACTCTTCATACACAATGCAGCTTCGTGGCAAAGCCGTCCTCCAGCCTGGAGGTCTTTATCATTTTGAAGTTTATAAAGGGATGTAATGTACATGATTGCTATCTCATTTTGAGTCAATACTTTTGTAAGCCGTTCGGCATATTAGCTGACTCGTTCAGGAGTTTGTAATAGATATTCATTATCAATAAAGAGAACTTTTCCATGTTTCAAATCTGTATTTCAATTTATCTGCTTACTCTGAATATGTGCTTGTTATGCAAAATACTTTAGCCTAGTGCGGGCGCAACCCCAGGCCCGCACGGCATCACGATTCGGGGGACGCCCCAACGATTCTACAGAATCGGGTCATGACATAGTGGTATCAGAGCACAGATTCAAGTTCCTTAGACTTCGTGCTGGAAAAGTTCCTTTAACGATCAAATTCCTGTGCGAACTCTTAAACTCGCTAGGCCAAAATGAGATACGTTCATGCAATAAGTCCATAATATATTATGATCCTAATATAATTTACCTTCTTTTGAAGGAGTGGCTCCAACGCAATCTGCAGCACAAACACCGGACGAAATGCAAGGCCAAGGAAGTAGTTCGGGCACTTCGGGAAGTTCAGAGAGCCAGCGAGCCGTGCCAAGCATCGATCCCATCCAGCAAATATTGCAGATGTTGGAGGCAAACCAACAAAGGGATGAGGCTCACTATGAACGGGCCGAGAAGCGGGCGAAAGAGAGTCAGCTCAAGTTTCAAGACAATATAGAAGCACGATTCTCAGTCCAGCAAAAGCAGGTATATGCCCTGCAACAGATCGTTCAGACTTTGGCTTCCAACCATTCCACGGCAAGAGCGCCGACTCCGGTGGAACAGCTCGTGCTTGAAGTAGAGACGCCACAAATTCCAAGGCCGAGGGACGTGACTGCCTTCGACTTTGGCCACTTCAAGAAAGTCTGCAATACCCCATTCAACGGGACTGAGGACCCAGTCGTAGCTCTAGATTGGTTGGCCGAACTTGAAGATCACTTCGCTCTGCTAGAGGTCCCCGAAGAGAAGCGCGTCGCCTGCGCGCAACTATAGCTCTGCCTCAACGTGCACGATTGGTGGGACGTGCATCGACGATCTCTCCAATTTGATCACGGAGAGGAGGCGATCTCGTGGACGACTTTTCGTGCCGCATTCGAAGAGGAGTTCGTACCCCCTCCAGTACAACGACAAATGGAGAACGAGTTAGTGCAACTGAGGCAGGGCAGCATGACTGTTAAGCAGTACTCCCATGACTGTTAAGCAGTACCCCACCGAATTCAACCGTCTCTCCAAATTCGCTAGGGCCTATTTACCTGATGTAGCGAGTCGAGCAAGAAGTTTTGAAGGTGGACTACGCCCTGCCATTCAAGGGCACGTAGTCGTTCATCAGTATCGTACAATGCGTGAAGTCATGAATTACGCCCTATCTCTCGAACCACATTATCCTTACGTTCCTGCCGGTGCTGTGCATACCTACAATCATAAACGCCAAAGCAACGACAGAGGAAACAATGTTGTAAAGCGTCCGAACAATGGTGGCAAGCATAGAGAAAAGTTAGACAAAGTATGTCACTTCCGCAGGCGGCCGGGGCACACAATAGATAAGTGTCGCCTGAAACTTGGATTATGTTTAGTTTGCGGTGAAGCAAACCATACCGTTCGTGACTGTCCACTGAGCCGCCTCAATAACCGTCGCCCACAACAGAATAATCCCTAACGGTAGGTTCTATCCTAAGTTTCGGGAAGAAACTTCAAATTAGTTGGGTAGGATGTAGCACCCCGTTCTCCCGGTACGGAGATCGCGGCTAAGAAACACTAGACGGTATCGTTCGATCGGGATAGATTGAATTAAGAACTCGTCCACGTTATGGATTTGTTTCTTCGGAATCGATTCCCATATTCAGTGGACCGTGCCTCCGGGATCGACTTAGCGGCAGAGTCAGGAGGGACCTCTCCGCTGCTATCTTTTATTGCCTCGGTTTTCGATGTCGCTTGTTGCTTTCGTGCTTTGAGTTGGTTTTAAAATTTGCTTGTTTTCCTTGAAAGGTTTCGATGGTTTTCATTGTTTTCGTTCATTGAACTGCACTTCAATTTTTGAGATTGGAAAAGTGGAAGAGGTATTGATCGATCTGTTCGTAATGCAGGTGAACGAGCAGTAGACGGCTTGCGAGCGGAGTCATGAAGCGCCTCTTTCCTTCTCCCTTCCAACAATCTAAGTGAGTGGCTACCAACCCGATTAGCTAGCCCTGCTTCCAAGCTTCACATCTATAAAATCTGCACTCTTCTTTGCCCCGATCAAACGATACCAATTAATAATAAAAGAAACCAAGATAAAAGAGACTAGACTTGGTTATTATGCTTGTCAATCAAATATGTGAACTGTTATCATACTGTATGCTAGTTCGTTTATAACTGTTCTATGAATCATGCTAAGTATGGAACACCTTGTATGCGTTAAACTGTTCAAGGAGGCTATATTAAATGAATCATGCAATACCGACTGTCCTGTACTACTGTTTGCCTCAACTGCATGAACTGTTAACTTAGTAAACGTACTGTTCGATCACGGACAACTTGTGCACAGCGTAACGTTCCTGCGGACTGTCGCTGGGGCACTGGCACCGATCCGGTCCGGACGGAACTCTACTGTATAGTCAACTGTACTGGACGAAATGGATTATAGCACTCACTGTACTCTCGCTGCAAACCATTCTCGTCCATGACTAGTGTCCTTTATGGCAACGCCAGTGATCTATTATATATTTAAACCTGTTGCAAACTAACTTGTGTCTTTATGGCAGGGAAGGCATGGTAAGTATTGTGCAAGTAATTCAGACGGGCAGGTAAAATCCACCGAACGGTGGCACGTTCATTTCAGTAAATTATATATGCTGCTTACTTGTAAATGAACTAAGGCAAGATAGAAACCCACAAAAACATGCATGCTTCATTAAAACAATGTGTTGATTGGTATAGTTCGGCTAGCTCGCCTTCACCAGTATGTTTCGACATGCTAACCCTCGTTGAAACAGGTTCTCCGCACCAAGGCGAACCGAGCGAGGAGCCGAAGTCATCTTTCCGATCCAGTCCAGTTGTTGGCGCATCTTCATCGCGCCCCTTGAAGAATTTTGGAGCCAGAAGCTTGCAACTCTTCATACACAATGCAGCTTCCTGGCAAAGCCGTCCTCCAGCCTGGAGGTCTTTATCATTTTGAAGTTTATAAAGGGATGTAATATACATGACTGCTATCTTATTTTGAGTCAACACTTTTGTAAGCCATTCGGCATATTAGCTGACTCGTTCAGGAGTTTGAAATAGATGTTCATTATCAATAAAGAGAACTTTTCCATGTTTCAAATCTGTGTTTCAATTTATCTACGTACTCTGAATATGTGCTTGCTATGCAAAATACTTTAGCCTTGTGCGGGCGCAACCCCAGGCCCGCACGGCATCACGATTAGGGGGATGCCCCAACGATTCTACGAAATCGGGTTGTGACAATGAAGGTGATGATGATGGTGATAATGGTGATGATGATGATGATGATGATGATGATGATGATGATGAAGGTGATGAAGATGGTGAAGATGGTGATGATGATGATGATGAAGGTGATGATGATGGCCGGAGGAGAGGCTTGGCAGTCAGGGATATCTAGTGAGTGGAGAGGAGTCGAGGGAAAGTAGGGAGTCAGTCGTGTGGCGGCTGGGAATGGTGCTGCTCGGGGTGATGGTTCAGGCGAGGTCTGGGCGGGGAAGGTGATGGCAGGTGGTGCAGCGAGGGAGGTCAACGAGGCATCGACGGGCTGCTAGAAAGTCTGGTCGGGTCCTGCTCAGGCGGCTACTATCGTTTAGTCGAGTCGGCTGCTTGGCTGAGGAGAGCTCCAGCGAGGGGGATGGTTACAGTGGCGGAAGGAAGTCGGGAAGAAGTCTGGTCGGGGTGGGGAAGGTTGGATAGAGAGGTGATAACTGGGGATCCGACGGGTGATCACCGGGGAAGATGGTGGAGAGCAGGGAAATCGAGAACGAAGGCTCAGGCGGCTGTGAGGGGATCGGCGATGATGATCTGATATTGGTCGACGGCTGCTCAGGCCGACGGAGGAGAAGGTCGGGTCGGGTGTTTAATGGTGGTGGCGATCCGGCAAGGGAGGGTGGTTCAGGTAGTGGAGAAGGCCGAGGAAGATGGCCGAAGTTGGAGGCCGAGAAGAAGGGGATGGAGGTGATGGTTTAGTTTAGGGTTTCAGTTATTGAAAAGGGATGGTGGTGATGTTGAAAAATAATGGAGGAAAGAAGAGGTTGCATGTAGGAGAAGAGGTTGATGGTGACATCCTAGGGATTAGGGCCGGCTATGATGGGATGGGGTTGGCATTGGGAAAGGGGTTAGTATATATATATATATATATATATATATATATATATATATATATATATATATATATATGAGGGTATTGTGTGGTGAGGATGTTGCTCCATTTAAAATGGATGGCCATGATTAATCATGAAGGGGAGTGCACAACAAAAAGAAGAAAGAGAGAGAGAGAGAGAGAGAGAGAGAGAGAGGACCGGTCAATAGGGGAGGGGTTGGTTCTTCATTGGTCTTGACCAATAGGATGGTGACACCTCATTGCATTTTGCATAAAAGTCCTCAACAATTGGAAAATTGCACAAAAAATAGAAATTGGAATTAAATGAGGGAAAACACCATGTTTGGTATGATGTAGTGGTTAAAAAGGGTGTGTGGTATTTAGTATGAAGCTTGAGGGTGTGAGTGGGGGTTTAGTTTGGTGTTGGATCTAGTTTTGGGTCAAGTTGGATCCTTACACCAATTTAATTAAAATTGATGTAAATGAAGTTCTAAAATTAATTGGAAGTGCATGTGGTTAAAATTAGGTGGAACACAAGTGTCATGGACGTAGAGGACTCAAAATAGAATATTGTCATAATTTGGGTTGTACAAAATGGGTCAAGATTGTGTCTCCAATTTCGATTGGAACGCACAAAGATACAAAGTTAGATTTATTTGGAATTAAAAATAAATGCCCGCGACGAATATTGTGCGACTAAAATTATGCACAAGAGGACATATTTATGAGTTACACAAAGGTCAGAATGGAAGACGGGCACATCTAGGACAAGGGTATAAAATTTGTTGGAAGACAAAAGCTACTGTAGCGCTCCCAATATCGAAGCAACGGTAAGGTATAATAATTAAATAAAATCATAATAATAAATTACAACCTCACTAATTAATCCTAAAATAATATAAATTAAATCCATAATCCTATAATTTGGTCAGGGGCTCATCTAGTGGGCTTCTAGGTCTAGTCTACTGACTTATGCATTAAAGAACACTATATGTAATATAGATATAGACACCTATCATGCAATTATTTAAAATAAATACACACAATATTTATAAATAATAAAAAGACATAAATACCCCTATTTTAGAATGTGGTAGTGACAATAAATTTAGATTCTTGTCTTGGTATTAGTAGAGCAGTATCTTAAGAAACCAAGAGGAATGAACCAATACCTTAGTAAGAGCAAGGATACCCTATCTTCAGCCTAGCAGATCCCCTAGAATCTATGATCATCGTTGATTCATATTTGAGTATTCCTAAGTCACCGGCAATGTCATATCATCCAACATTGGGTAACTATTTTTTCTTTATTATAACTTCCTTATCGTTACGTTAAACATCTAACCATTGCAAGAATTTGACTCTATTTTCAAATTGTGCCAACCTAGGAGACTATCATAACCTCGCGAATATCATCTCCTCTTAGGAAATATGTTATCATCCAACTATTTATATGCTTTCCCATCTTGAGTTAACCATCCACCAATTATAGATGAATTGTCATAGCTCTTTAAATAATTGAACATAGTAAATGATTAGAACCTTTTTTTTCTTGACCATACCTTGAACACGAAGACTAGCATATCATATTCTCTTAGGAAACCATGATATCCACTTATGTTACTTATCCCTTCTATCAATCATAGATCCCTTGTCATGCTCTCTAATTGTTTGCACCTAGGAAATAATTAAAATCCTTCCTTGATCATATCCTGACCTCGATAACTTGCATACCATCTCCTTTTAACAAACCACGTTATCAACAAGAACCTTATTTACTTTTATATCTTATTTTCTCATAAGCTTAACTTTGATGTTCGTTATTTTGTGCGATAATTAAAATTTTTTTTCATCTTTCAAATTGTGCCACCTTACCCCTCTAATTTTAGCCAAGTAATTTTTTTATAATAGGATTATAGTTTGATAGGATTATGGTTTGATTAATCTTAAATTCTAATTTTGTTGATAATTGTTAGAACTTGATAGGTTGAGTTGTTCATTTAGGTTAGAATATAATTTTATAATTATCCTTTAGTTCCAAATCATATAACCTTCATCAATATATCTCAATACAGATTATATTCTCCCTCTTGTTGTGAGCCAACAACTTCTCCATTCTCAATATTAACACCTTTTGTTCTATAAGCACTGATTATAAGTAAGAGTTAAGGATGACCATCACCTTAGAAAATTGTATAATGCACTATGATACCCTAATAGTACCAAGATCTTTTCCTTATATACCTTAATAAGAGTTTCTACTCTATTTATAAGAACAAGGCTATTTTGTAGAATCTCCATAAAGTAATTACAATACTAGTTGAATCTTTATAATTTGGGTAGTGTGTCCTAGAATTTCATAGTTATTAAGCTACACTAATAAGGTATAATTGAACGACACCAAAATATATATATGCTAGCATAAGGAGATAGTATTTGTCAAGACTGCAGAATCCTAGCGGTCTAATCCTTAATTGGTCAACCATAACGTAGACAAGAAGTTAGTATGATAACTGTAGAGACACAAACACCGGACGAGTCTTAGATTCTTGATGAATTTGAAATATTTGTACTTTCATTCATCATAATCTCACGTACTTATATTTTGGACTATCTTGACTTATGCCACTATTATAGCCTAGTTTTGCAAGCTTTTTCATAACATATGTGTTATTGGGGACGCCCACTAATACATTGTCTAATTAGAATCGATGTATTATGGTCTGATCAACCTTAGTGCACTTGGTTCGTTCTTCGTATGACTATTTGCGTGGATTGAGATATCGTTGACTTAGCTTATTAGACAAATATACTTGTCCTCTAGACATGTCAGAGCATATCGTATTATTTACATAACTATACTGATATGAGCCTGCGAATAGGAATATACCAAGATAGGAACTCAATCCACAACTGATTTAACAATTTTCTTATTGAATTCGATTATCTCCCTTGGCCTTCGTAATTGTAATCATTTATTTTTCTTGACATCATTATCATTGTTTCTCGGCTCCCTTATTTTGGAGAGAGGAACACCCATGCTTGTTATAAGTTAGAAAATGGTTAGAAATAAATATTCCTTAGATATATTGCATTATTAGTTGCTTGTTATATTTTTAATATACTTTGAAGATAAGGAGGAGTATATGGATATGCTAAAGAAAATTATAGGTACATAGTTGGATTGAAAGTTTTCGAGACTAACTGATATTAGAGGAACTTATAAAAATTCTTTTGGAAGATAAAAAATCTTGTTTAAACTTAAAATTTTGATATTGTGTTTGTTCTAATATGGAAAGTTGTAGAAATTATAAATGTCAAATTCAAATTATAATAAAAAAAATTATATTGCAAGTGAAACCCTTAGATGGTGGTTAAGAAAAAAATTAAGAATAAGATGATAGAGAGAATTGAGTGCTTTGCCCGTAAGTTTTTTTTGAAGAAAATTTAAATTTTTTTTGAGATTATGTAAAGGAAAAAAAACGTAAAGTTATATATTTGACTGTGAGGATAAGCGTATGGGGATTGAATTTAAATTTTTATAGGATGAATTTAGAATAAAAAAATATTAATTAATTTGAGGATTCGAATTAAGGTTTGAATTTTAAGAAATAAATTATTAATTTAGATTTTGAGAATAAAAATTTAGTTTAAAATTTAAAGACTACAAAGTTCAAAAATTTTAAATTTCGGAATAAGATTAGATTGAATGAGCTTTGGTTATTTAAATTTTTGAGGAGATAATGATAGATCAAATTTAGATTTAAATTTAGTTATTTGAATTTTAAAGCAATTATGATGTACTGAATTTTAATTTTAATATAAAATAATTGATGAATTTAAAAAAATTAGAATTTAGATTTCTACGATAAACATGAATTTAAATAAAGAGTTGAGAATTTAAGATTATGATATGCTTGGAATTGTATTTAAATTTTAAGGAGATTATGATGACGGATTTAAATTTAGATTTGAAGTTGCTTAAAATATTTAAATTTTGTTTGCAGATTTTGATAAGATTTGACTTTAAATTTAAATTTAAGGATTTTAATAAAATTTTAAGAGTAGAATAATAATAATTTTAAAAGTGAGAATTGGTTCTAAGTTAAATTTGAGGAATTTAAATATTGAAGTGAGCAAATTTTGAAGATTTAATTTTAATTTTTTAAGTTTTGAGAATAAAAAGTTAATTTTGAGGATCTTGTGAAGTCATAACCAATGATTTGACCCCGTGATTATATTATTTTTTGAGTTCAAAGTTGATAAAAAATTTGTTATTGAAGATATTTAATTTCGAGGACGAAATTCTTTTAAGGGGCGAAGATTGTGAGCTCCCTAATTTTTATATAGGATTATTTTGGTAATTAGTAATTAGTTTTTTATTTATTTAATTTAAAATTTTATTTGATAATTTATTGAACTATAGACACTTTTTGCCATAGTCTTGAGATTTTAGTACAACACTAGCCCTTACCTTCTGACCAACTTTGCATACTAGACTTAGACGAGACAAATTAGGTTCATGGATTGAATGTCACTGATAAATTCGCATCGCTATGCTTCATTTTTGTCGCACAACTTTCGCGACGTAAAATCTAGATATTGACAATTTAGCACTTTGTCGTTGCGTACGATTTTAATGCACAATATTAACCCTTTTCATCTAACCAACTTCACATCCATGAGCCTAACTAGACCTAACATGTTCATATTAAGGGTGTCCATTCATTTAAATCCCTACATGTTTCATAAACATCACATGATTCAAATCCTAGTTTAAATATCCTATTTTTTATTTTTGGAAACCGCATCTTGCATATCTTTTATGCACTTTATTTAAATTAAAATAATTAATTACATAATATTCCAAGGATCATTATAAGCCTAAAAAACCCTCATGAACCCTTAAACATAAGTTCCTTTGGGGCCCAACACAACTCCAAGCAACCAACACCAAAAAGCCCAATCATCGAGTATATATAAACATGCAACCCTCTCCTCTACCTAGCCCTAGCCGCATTTCATCTCTTATGAATGACAGCAATAGCAAAAACCTCCCTTTTTAACATTTCCTCTTCCTCCTCTCCCTTTTCCATACCTTCATGCACCCCCACGAGCACCCCAAGGCCGATCCCAAGGCCAATCATTCACCCAAACACCCCCATATTAGGTTGATTGCTACTGCAGCTTATTACTACTGTAAAAAGAAACCAAAACCCATCCAAAACTAGTTTTCTTTATCTATTTGAAGTTCCCTAGCACTCCCATCCATTGGTGCAAAGTTTGGAGTCCGTTTGGTATTTCGTTTGGCCGTAGTGGCGAAGAAGGTCCCCGTCGTAATCGCGTACGCGTAAGTTTTTCAACTTCAAATCTCCTTCCTATTTTACATGAAATAAAACTCATATAGAACTATGTTAATGTTAGTTAGTGATTAGAAATATTTTAATACATGTGAAACCATATTTTTATGTACAAAACTATCTCTAGTTGTTGAACAATCTAGACACGAACGTAGTGCATTAATACTAGTTGTAGTTCTTTGAATGTTGCCATATTTTGGATATGTAAATAAATTCTAAATTTTAATATATTATAGTAATAGAATATTTAATGTTTTATTTTTTTATTTTTTTTATTTTTTGATGCAAATAGGATAGTTGCATGCATAAACTACGTAGTGCAGTTGCTAATAATCACTAGTTGTCGTCCATAGAGACCTTTTACATGCAATGATATTGGGTTAGTTATTTTTATATAATTTTAAATAATTTCAGAATTAATGTTTTTAATAATTAATGATTTTAAAATGGTTTTGAAAATGTTTAATGAATATTAATATCCTAGTGTGTAGCTATTTGCATGTGCAACCAATATAGAATTAATAACTAGATAATAACATAATTTAACTATAAAATTAGTGTCTAATTAGTGTAATAATTAATTGGTAGGTATTCGAGACGTTTCTTTGGAGAGCTCCGGACGGGACTTGTTGTGCTCGCAGTTTGGCTCGGAAGGCAAGTAAACCTTACTTAATTGTATCGTTCAGTTACATTATGCCTAGTTATTATTTGATAGTTATATGCACGCGTCTTAGAGTAGTAGACTTACCTGGTATATTATGAAGGCACGTGGTATCTTCTGACCTGACACTTCTTCAACACGTTTACTGAGTGAAAGAGAGTCCATGGACTAGCGTGTTGACTGGCCATTGATACGTGAGTTCGCATCTTGTGTTAGTATGTTAGTAGTTGATGTTAGTTTAGTTCCTAGATTTTATTGACGTTATTGCATTATGTCTATACCGCGTATACGATTTTGATAGTACATTGGGAGGGTTGAATCTACTAGTGAGCGTATGGGATTTTTATTTCTTACTGTGTAAATAGTGTAAATGGTGCACCCCCGAGTTCTGTTGAATGCCTGGTTGGATGACTGGTTATTCTATTTCTCTACCCTCCCCCCCCCCCACATGTGCCACTAGAGATGTCTTGAGTGTATATCACATAAATGGTTTAGTTACCCTATTTATTGTTTACTACTTTACTTTTATGCATGTCAATTTTTGTGTACTTGTTATGTCCCTCTGAGGATCTAGCACCTTTTCCAGATCCAGATGAGCACTTGTACCCTACGAACTACGGAGTTGGAGATTTTGCTGACGAGGACCTTAAGGTGGAGCCACATGAGTTTTTCTGAGCGTTATGGATGATAGTTGCTTAGTGTCTTAGGTTTCCTTATCTAGTTAGCTGGCACCTAAACTAATTCATTATTCTCTAGTTTTATTTTTATTTAGTATTCTTTCATACTTATATTTTGTGGATTGTTCTCCACTAGACTTTATTTTGTAGTGCATTCTGAGACTTTATCTATTCATTCAGTTTCCTATTCGGTGATATTTATGGATGAGACTAGATTATTACCTGTCGGTGATATTGTCACTTAGTTATATTCTACTGCATACTATGACTGGTTAGTTCCATTAAATTGGATTCCTATAATTGTTCATACAACTGACATGTATACGTATACCTGGCCCTATATATTTTGGGACTGGGGCACGACAACTTCAGACCACCTTCCAAGAGCATATGATGAGTCATGCTGACAAGACTGTCCGGATAAATGCTTCTATGAAAGAAGTAACTTCTTCTCTGTTTGTTTATCGTTCTGCCCACGATGAACAGAATGATAAGGTGATACAGCTCAAGACTCAAGTTCAAGAACTGGAAGCCCAGCTCAAGCAAGCGAAGGAGGAGTTGAAGGTGGCTTTGGAGCAACGTCGAAAAGAGCTGGTTTATTGTGATTTAGCAAGGTAACAACTTTTGGAGCTTGAGAACAACAAGAACGAGCTTGACCATGCTCGAAATAATATGATAAAGTCATATGCTTCTATGGCTCCTTTTGCTACAGATGACTCCATAATGCTCCAAGAACATAGTAGAGCATCATTGAAAAAGGATCAATAACTAGCTCGGCTGATCCAGTTCCTTCTTGATCTTTCTACTCCTTCTGAGTGAGCTCCATCTTATGTTCTTTCTTGTTTTATAAATTTTTCCATTGAAACTTTTAGCTTTAAACATTGCTTGTTTGTTGTGGACCGGTTATTTATTGGGTATCTCCTATTAGATATAAATAACAGGTTAGAGTAAAAATAAAATCAGAGGTCATGTGGACGTGATATGTTTTCAAATAGGATTCTACCGAATATACCCGCTTAGAGGTATTATGGACATGGCAAGATAATTTTGTGAGAGAATTTGGTAGATTTATCATACAAGGTATACTCGTGCTGAGTACAAATGATAATTTTTAAAGGATGTAATACTATCAGAGGTGATGTGGACGTGATAGTTCACGAGTTTACTACACCGGGAAAGAAAAGAAAGAGTAGTTCAAGGGCGAACTATCATCTCCTCTTTAGGGGATAATAAATAAAATATGATTTAGAGGTAATATAGACGTGAATTATATTACACTTAATGACTGGTGAGTAAACATATGAGATTATTCCTAACCCTACTGGGGATCAGGAATAGGATATCCTTAAAACAACTGGCTTTAAGAATAAAATATTTTAGTTGGGGAGAATTATTTAGGTGATCTCAAGGAGAGTATTCCGTTGGATCTGAGTATTGTCCCGCTGTGGAACTTTAAGGACCCATTACCCATGTATTATTCAAAAATGAATATAGGTAATAGTTTGAGGGGCCGTGTAGACTATGAGTTGCTGGGGATTAAACAAAATATATCTTGTTTTAATCCGCTGGAGATGGAAACGAATATGTCGTGCTTAGACATAATACGTCTTGAGGAATTTGTCGTTGATAGGCATTATTATCAAATCTCTAATATATTTATCATCTGGGGCAGTTGATACCATATTTACAGAGAAAGCCTGTTTGAATATGTTACCCAAGCTTTTGTTAAAATCCCATAATAATGAGCCAGAAGAATGAGAATGCGTCTCTTCTTCTGATTCTGAACTTTCAGGAGTTGAGTTTCTTTTTATCATGCCCCTTCTTGGAATGAGTATGTAGGCTAGTCTCATCATAGCCTAATCCACTATGGGATTTATTGGACTATCCTCGAAGTTGTATAGTAATATGTTGCCCTTTTCCAAAGTTCAAACCTTCAGGTTTCTGGAAATCATACCCTATTTTTTGCATCATGCAAATATCTTGTCGGCTGTATTAATGAAATTGGAGGCGATCCTCTTCAAGTACCTGAGTCGAGGTCAATGCTCTGATGGTTGCAGAAGGAGGAGGTAGAATTTGTGTAGGAACACCTTCATAAGTACTGAAGATTTGTTGTGCCTTATATAGCGAAACGGTGCCAATCATGGACTATTGTCGGTACATCAAGCGAAGCTTACGAGTAGAACTTGGTGGGAAAATATTCAGATTTTAAAATCTGACATCAAGAGATATATTTTCCTGATGTTGTTCATGATCTATGTCTGAATGAAGATCCAAAGAAATCATATTGCATGATTTATACTTCTTACCTTTCTTAGATTTTGAGTTGTAAGATGCTGCTCCCTGGTCCCAATCAGACAGTAGATCAGGATGAATCCACATAATCTCGCCGTGATTTGTGGTGAGAGGCAATAATTCCTCTGTTTGACTTTTAGGAGGTGGAAGATTTACCACTTCCATCGTATCTCGAGGTATTGGGATGATATCGTTCGGGACTTCTTGTGCTGGAAAGTTACAGAATTGAAGAGACACCATATTGGCAGTGACTGTCTTTTCTTCGTTGTGAAAGGTGATAGCTTTAGCATCTATCAACTGTTGTATCTTTATTTTTAAGACATAACAAGACTTGGTAGGATGATTTATGTATCGGTGGTACAAGCAGTACTTTGGGTCGTCTATTTTACCAGCCTCATTTGGTCGCATGTCTTAAGGCAACTGCAGCTTATTGCTTTTTATCAAGCATTCAAAAATGCTGGAAATATCGCTCTCGTCAAAGGAATAATCTTTCTTAGGCTGAAAGATTCTGGAGGCTTTTGTGCTGGAGGATAGTTGGGTTGCTTTGACGATTTATCCCCAAAGCCTCATTTCCTTTATTGTTGCGATTATTCGCACTATTAGAAGGACACTTCCCTTCCGTATTGGTCATTTGTAATCCCAAATTGTGTGCTATTTTTGTGTTGCCTTCAATAACTTTATCCCCGGTGATGAACGTTGTCCAGTCTTAAAATTGAGTTAGACCTGCCTAGAGCCCTACTATAGGCAGTAGGTTCTTCTTGCAGGTATCAATGAATGCAGAGTCTGGAATACCGGTATGTAACTTTAGAGTTGCCTGCCTGAAATGCACATTCACGATCAGATTCCTTCTCTATATGTTTGATATCGATGAGTTTCATAACCCGCACCCAGAATAAGGGCCCGAGTAGTGAGTAACTCTCAGCCTACATGGCAGCATAGTGGTAGAACGATGTCTAGATCAACAATACTAACTAAACATCTCACACAATATATATAAGGTACCTGTCAATGTCATCTCCACTCCAAACGGAGGAACAAATATACTGACATGATAATAATATCCATACTAAATCATAATATCAAACTAAGGAAGATAAAGCACAATATGGAATAAGGAAGATGAAATAGGAATCATAATACAATCTCAAGTCCACAATAATATACATACCAAAAGTCACAATAAAAGTCTAAAAAATAAGTCTAAGCCTCCTCAGAATCTGGCATTAGTTCCTCCTGCTCTAAGGGAGTATCCTCTAACATTATATCGTCCTGCGGCCCGTAGTAAGTGGGACACTGGTCCCTAAGCCAATCATCTGAAAAATATATCCAGTCAGGATTGGAGCAAAGTACATACCTCTAAAAATAGTTCCAAATACATAACCGAGCATATATAACAGATAATAGAAAAGGATACAAGATAACTAATCATAAGAATGGAATGAACTAGAGTGAAAAGGTAATGTACTGGAATGAGGAACGGGCAATCTGAATAACTATAATTTAAATAGAAATAGATAAAACTAGCTAATGTGCCATAGAGTACAAGTTCATTATGTAATCGATTTGGGTTGAACACGAATACAATATGGTATCTCGATTACACGTGTGATATATAATCGACATATACACGAATACTCTTGGGCTTGATCACATAACCAACTCTTACTCCCCCATCCCCAACCAATACTTATGGATTCAATCATGACATATTACGAACACGAATATGGGCACATTGATCATGAGCAGTATGTGAATACGAAGTACACGATAATGAATACCCAATATACGCGATGAAATACATGTAAAGGAGTACCCGCTAAACACGGTAGGGGATAACATCTCCTGATAGGATCCATATAATATCAGTTCGTGTAACCATTGTGTCAGAATCAAGTATACAGTTAGAGAACATGCGATATATACACTATTATAAAATAAAAACTAACAGAGAGATGTACTCGCCTGTGGTCCGGAGCAAATGGTATAACTATCACGACCCGCACCCAGTATAGGGATGCAAGTCGGGAACAACGCCCAGCCTACGCCGCAGCATCGGCGGTAGAACTCTGTCTTGGTCAACTATACTATCTAAATATCTCACAATAATATAAATTCTGCCAGCAATCTCACATAAAAACTTAATCACATTCTAAAGCACGAGAAGAAATGAAAGAAGTCTAACTATACATCAAAAATATAAATCATCAACAATAAAAATAAATCCAATCTCAATTATAAGCCGGAAACAAATCTAGTACAAAAATGCTAAACAAACTAACTATGTAAACTAGTGATATGGATAAACCTTCGGTCAATCACTCCAGAACTAATGGGTCCAAGTCTGCACCATCTATAAGTCAAAGTCCATAGTATGTCAGACACCAATCTCTCGGATCCTCTGAAAAATGTTTTTCAGTCAGGAATGGAGCGAAGTACATCTCTAACAGCAGTTCTAAAATCAATGATATAAACTATGTAGCAATAAATAGATGTGAATATACAAGATGTTATATACATGTACAAGAGATATGCAATAAAGAAAATACTTGAAATAAATACAAGAATGAACAATATGGCAATGAACAAGAATATACTAATGACTAAGTGAGTGAGTACCAGCTTTAACATGTGATCGGCTTGGGAACTGGATACAAGATTTATGGCCTGGCTAATCATACGTATGGTGTATGATTAATACTATTCAATGCAAGACTTGATACGAGGGTATGATCACATATCTACACTATATACTCCCCAACCTTGACTGGTATAATAGATCCAACCATGGTATGCTATGGTACGAGATTTCCTAAGAAGATAGCGACTCTTCCCGAGAATCAGTGTCTGTACATGTACAAGATAATCAATGAAACAAGACATGCATAAGATACACCATATACCAAGAGAATAACATCGCATGACGAGATCCGGATATACCAATCAGTGTAACCATCGTGTCAAGAGAACATGGATATCTACACTAAATATAATGAACATAGAGGATATCATAAATAAGAAACTATCAGAGAATGTACTCGCCTGAAGTTCAATAAATAGTCTCACAGATGTCTGATACGGTGCCTCGAAGACCTAAGTATGGAATACAACATCAATACAAGGTTCTGGAAAGAAAAAAAGTTAAACTAGTCAACTTCTAGGTCAACAAGTCAATTCTAAGTCAAAAGTCAAACTAGGTCAACTCTAAGTCAACTATGGTCAACTATAGTCAAACTATGGTCAACTACCTATTTCTAGGTTGCATGAGTCTAACTCAAAGATATTGGGCTCACAGACTATGAATCTAGGCCATACAAGCTACATCTTAGGATACTAAGATACCGTATCTCAGAAAACGCAAACAAAGGATAAATATAACACATATGTACATATCAAATAATATTATATATATAAAATCCTAATTATAAATGTTAAATGGATACCTTGGTTTCGAACCAACTTGGTATCGCAATACTAAACCTCTATCTTGATACCCAAACCCAATACCTTGGGTATCCTTAATACCTTGGCATTTACCTTGGTATCTCAAGGTAATGTCACTCTAGTATATATATATTAACTATCCTACTATAACTATAAACTACCATGTATTTAGTATTTATATAATATTATATACCTTATTTTAGCCACCTTAATACCAACCCATAATTAGTTTATAACTATCCTATTACTATGCCAATAGCTACTACTCATATCTTGGTATCTCTTGATACTTACCTTGGTATCTCAAGATAATTGCCAAACTCTTCATATATATATACTAACCATTCATCAATAACTATATGTATACATATATCAATCAAATATAACTTCTAGTATGTACTAAATAGAATAAATACTAACTACCAACTACACACTAAATACTAATACATATATACGTACATACATACATACATACCTATAAATATATAATATATATAACTAAAGATACTCATAACAATAGATAACTAAAATATACTAACTATTCTAATAATACTATATGCTACAACTAAATATATTATACATATAGTATACTAAAGCACAATTAGAAAATTAGAAAGATATATACATATATATTAATTACCATATATATACATATATATATCTATATATATAAATATCTAAAAACTGCCAAACTGTCGCTAAAAATCCTGCCCGCTGTCGCTGAAGACTGTTGTTGATACTGATACACTGATGTTTTAGTGATAGTTTTCTGCATTGTCGCTAAAAACTGTCACTAAAGCTCCTGATACGCTGCTGATACGCTGCTGTTTCAGCGATAGTTTTCTGCAACTGTCGCTGGCTGTTGTCGCTGTTTCCCTGCTGCCGCTGTTCCTGTGTTGCCTCTGCTGCTATTTGTGACGCTTTGCCCGCTGTTGTCGCTAATAAAATATATCTATATATATACAATATATACTTAAATACCATATATATAACCCATAATATATATATATATATGCAATATGCATATAAAACTATATATATACTATACATACACTTATACATGGTAAATTGTATAAAATACCATATAGTAACATACACACATATACATAATGATACATATATATATATATATATATATATATATATATATATATATATATATATATATATATATATAATCATTCCCCATAAATAACACACATTATAGAAATATAATTATAACACATGAAATTATACTTAACATATATATATATATATATATATATATATATATATATATATATATATATATATATATATATATATATATATATATATATATACACTATAATATATATATATACACACATAGAAGAATGGTTACATACAATATATACACCTATAGTATATACATAGATACATAGATCTAAGATACAATATTACATAAATATATATACACTATATATATATATATATATATATATATATATATATATATATATATATATATACTTCTCTATGAAATAAGAACACAAAAGAATTGGATCTAAAATTAAATTGCACAAACATGGACCGTATCACCCCGTATCCCACTTGATTTAGGATACGCATGCAACACGAGTCCACCACACATCCAATCGTACCCCGAAGGACACGAATAAATCATATATATTATTTATGAATAATACGAAGAATCAAACACAAATCTATGTGTCTGTGTCAAAATGTGATATACATAAAGTTTCGTGTCAGAGGAAAAAAATTTCCAAATCAACACGTATCACCAAATTATGAGGATACGACCTACACGTACCCAATTGTAGATACGACACTAGCCTCAAACACATAAGCACATGCCAAATTGACCTATAGGACCAATTGACACACACAACAAATATCAATCTCGGAATTCACCTAAAATTGACACAAAAAGTACCATAACTTTCTCAATAGGCCTCCTATCAACATAAAACCAAATTCTATGGGTAGCCTATGCATATGGGTTAATTTTTCAAGGTTAATTCTCAGATTTAGAACCTAATTTAAGAGAAAAATCTGAATTGTACCTATTGGGAGATGGATTCTCAATGAAACCTCCAAAATTGGTAAAATTAGCCTTCAACTTGTAGATCCTTGCTTCTCTTTGTAGATCCATGCTTCATTCTTGTAGATCCATGCTCTAATAGCCTCTAATGGTGATTTGGGAAATAATTGGATGGAAATTTGGTAGGGATTTGGTTGAGAAAATTTTCTAGATCTAGATTTGGAATAAAAAATAAAGAGAGAGAAAGTTTTCATCCCCTTTATATAGGCCTCACTTGCCCCCTCACTCAAGCTACTATGTAAAGTCTAAAATACCCCTTGGGGCCTCTCATGAAAAATTTAATTAAGGAGGGAAGATTTTAGTCTAATGGGTTTAACATAATTAATCATCCTCCTAATAATTGGGCTTCTAATTATTGGGCTCAATTCTAACTAAAATTAAATATTGGTCCATGAGTCTAAGCTAAACTAGTTGGTCCACTAACATAAGTCCAAAAATAAATCTAACATGCTAACAATAAATAAATAATACAACAATTAAATATTTAACATGCACAATATTTAATTAATTACCAAATGACTAAAATACCCTTTCCTAAAAAATATGGTAGTGACAAATCTACCCCCTTAGAAGAATTTCGTCCTCGAAATTAAAACTCTCACCCCTCTCTCTTAGGCCAGTCATATCCTATTCATACAAATCTTACTATGGTTAAACCCCATCAATCACAGTCTAAAATAGTATATATCCTATAACATACAATCATATCATTCTACTGAAAGAGAAATCATACTTAGATATAGTCTCTAACTATCATAAAATTCAGTCTCTGTCCTGCTGAGGTGTCTCTCTCTACTGGTACAGGATAACCTGCTATGCCACATGTGGCCTATTCCATCACACTAAGCATTCACTAATCATCAATCGAGTCAAGACATACTTAATACTGAGGGTTACTAAATACTAGTAATATACTCTAATTCTAGGTCATGGACATGCTTAGCTCACTGGCACTTGCTACTTAGGATACTATTCAAGATACTTCTAAGATACTACCTCCTTGTTCTGTTTCAATCACCAAAATTTCTCAATCATTCTCTTGCAAGGAACACTTGTATACCTTTTCAATCATATGCATTTTGATGATATCCGTATACCAAGTTACTCATGTCTCTCCTCTATTATGCTTGTACCTAAACTTTCATAATACGTGAGGTACTCCGGCTCTTGTTACTAGGGTATATCTTTTTATTTGATACTTGGTACAACTCATCCTCTAACATTTATTAATCATCCTAAGGTTATCATCTGTACATTAGTATCACAATAAATACACAATTACCTTCTAGCCATTACAATACCATGATATCTCACTGGATCCTTATACACCTCGGACTATTCGCTGATACATACGACCTCTATAATCAAATTTAGCAAGGTACTATTCTTACTTACTTCTATATATATATTGTCTCCCGCATCTACTGCTTGGATCACTTGTACTATTACTCCCAAATATCTTTCTATCCATATTAACTGATACACCAATCCAATATACTTACTGTTACTAGCACATTACTCAGCTAATCCCTGATATAGAAATACTAACACTCTTGATATAGTAACACTAGCTTCAAAACTACATAATATATACCCTTAATATTCTAGGACACTAGCTTCCTTATTAGATCACCTCATCACACTCACTAGAACTCATGATTACTTGCACTAGTTATTAACTTCTATAATTCACATGTTTCACTTTACTCCCAAAGGTGGACATATGGTTCTATATCTCTATTAATGTATATGTATTTCTCCTCAAACCTTTTACAGACGGATACACAAATCATTGATACATATCTTCCATGACCAATCTTGATATTTCCCAACCCATGGCATAATATTAACACTTAAGCTTTCACTTTCTGATACTCATGAACTTCCACATTGACACTTATCATCCACTATACATCCTACACACAATTTCTTGATACTTCTCCCACCTATTGCTTCCAATATATTACTAGACTCAATATTAGGTGAGATACCCATCACTAGTCATATACTGGTACACTCCTATCTACTCACATTAATGCTCTACTTTATCTTAACACAAGTCTTACTACTTTAGCACAATGTATTATTATTCCCTCATACTTTTCTATATAATTATGGGTACCATTCTACTATGGCATGCTTACTAATATCCTTTATGCATATATATTTCTCTACTCTTGACACACCCAAGTATCAACCACCAAATTGAATATCAAGCTCTATTATTTTTTACCACAATTTCTTTGATACTTAATTGTTACATGGATCACCCAACTACATAAATTTATGATTATCCTAAACTGATATGCTAATTATGATACTAACTTCTGGAACCACTACTGATATTCTCTACTTCCCCTTCTACCTATAGTACCCATACTATCTATAATGATACCTATCATAGAACTATTGCTACAAAGTACTATGCTATGGGTTATCCCTAGATTTATGCCTATTGCTCACCTACCCAACCAAGAACCACTTACAGACTCATAAGCCACACTTTCAATAGTCAATACTGATACTCAAGACACAGACCTAATTGTAAGTCACTAATTATCACACTAATCAAGGAACCCTAATGAAGCTCTATAAGGAACTAGACTAAAGAACTGAAAGTATCTCTACTGCTAAGCTAAAGAAAAATGGAACAAAGTCCTGAAATAACATAAATAAATAAATAAATATTGAGATGATACTTTAAGAACCAATTTAAGATACAATCTGATAATCATATACGTCTGTCCGAAATCATGACACTCGGAATCCTCGTCACGCTAGTAAGCATAACTGCGATAAACAATAGATTCCATAACTAGGGTATGTAACTCTATAATCATGTCATCTAGAATCCTCATTGTGCCAACTAGTATAGCTGCGAGAAATTTTAAATTTCGTAACTAAGATATGTACATCCAAAGTCAGGTCCCTACGTTTTTGCTACGCCAGCTAATATGGGTGCGATAAACTCTAGGCTCCATAATCAAAGTAGACGTTTCACCTTTCTCACTGTCCTCATCAACATATGTCATCAGATGATACCGTAACTTAGTCCATAAAATTTCTCTCGATATAAAATTAAACTCAATAGCGAACACCAAGAATTTAAATTAACCGATCACCAAGAATCAAATTCAACAACAACAAGTGAGAGCGGACGAAAACAAGAGAAAAGATTTGAAATGGGAATTATAATAAAATTCTCAAGGGTCATCCCAGGAATCTCTCAAGAAATTTGTGATTGAGTATCCTCTCATCCTAATATTGTATATCCTATATCCTATGTCCTATATCCTATCGCAGGCTCGCAGTAGTACAACTAAGTCATCGCACTACTACGATATCGCAAAACTTGCGAAGCCTGACCTGCATGGACCACCACTAAAAATGTGTCACGACCCGCACCCAGTGTAGGGATGCAAGTCGGGAATAAAGTCCAGCCTACGCCGCAACATCGACGGTAGAACGCTGTCTTGGTCAATTATACTATCTAAATATCTCACAATAATATAAAGTCTGCCAACAATCTCACACAAAAACTTAATCATATTCTAAAGCACGAGAAGATATGAAGGAAGTCTAACTATACATAAAAAATATAAATCATCAATAATAGAAACAAATCCAATCTCAACTATAAGCCGAAAACAAATCCGGTACCAAAATAGTCGCTGAAGACTGTTGTTGATATTGATACACTGTTGTTTTAGTGACAGTTTTTTGTACTATCGCTAAAAACTGCCACTAAAGCTCCTGATACGCTGCTGATAGGCTGTTGTTTCAGCGACAACTGTCGTTGGCTGCTGTCGTTGTTTCCCTGCTGTCGCTGCTGTTGTGTTGCCTCAACTGCCATTTGCGACGCTTTGCCCGCTGCTGTCGCTAATAAAAATATATTTATATATATCTAATATATATTTAAATACATATATATAACCCATAATATATAAATATATAAAACTATATATATACTATACATACACTTATACATGGTAAATTGTATAAAATACCACATAGTAACATACACACATATACATAGTGATACATATATATAACTATACATATATATATGTATGTACATATAATCATTCCCCATAAATAACACACATTATATAAATATAATTACAACACATGAAATTATACTTAACATATATATACTACAATATATATATATATATATATACACACATAGAAGAATTGTTACATATAATATATATACCTATAGTATATACATAAATACATAGATCTAAGATACAACATTACATAAATATATATGCACAATATTATATATATATATATATATATATACATATATAATTACACTTTTCCATGAAATAAGAACACAAAAGAATTAGATCTACAATTAAATTGCACAAACATGGACCGTATCATCCTGTATCCCACTAGATCTAGGATACGCATGCGATATGAGTCCACCATATATACAAATGTACCATGAAGGACACGAACAAGTCATATATATTATCTATGAATAATACGAAGAGTCAAACACAAATCTATGTGTCCGTGTCAAAATGTGATATGCACAAGGTCCCGTATCGGAGGAAAAAACCCCTAAATCAACACGTATCACCAAATTGTTGGGATACGACCTACACGTACCCAATTATGGATACGACACTAGCCCCAAACATACAAGCATATGCCAAATTGATCTATAGGACCAATTGACACACAACAAATGTCAATCTCGGAATTCCCCTAAAATTGACACAAAAAGTACCATAACTTTCTCAATATGCCTCCTATGAACACAAAACCAAATCCTATGGGTAGCCTATGCATATGGGTTAATTTTTCATGGTTAATTATCAGATTTAGAATCTAATTTAAGGGAGAAAACTGAATTGTACCTATTGGGAGATGGATTCCCAATGAAACCTCCAAAATTGGTAAAATTGGCCTTCAACTTGTAGATCCTTACTCCTCTTTGTAGATCCATGCTTCCTCCTTGTAGATCCATGCTCTAATAGCCTCCTATAGTGATTTAGAAAATAATTGGGTGGAAATTTGGTAGGGATTTGGTTGAGAGAATTTTCTAGATCTAGATTTAGAATAAAAAATGAATAGAGAGAAAGTTTTTATCCCCTTTATATAAGCCTTACTTGCCCCCTCCCTCAAGCTACTATGTAATTTCTAAAATACCCCTTGGGGCCTCTCATAAAAAAATTAATTAAGGAGGGAAGCTTCTAGTCTAATTGGTTTAACATAATTAATCATCCTCCTAATAATTGGGCTTCTAATTATTGGGCTCAATTCTAACTAGAATTAAATGTTAGTCCATGAGTCTATACTAAACTAGTTGGTCTACTAACACAAGTCCAAAAATAAATCTAACATGCTAACAATAAATAAATAATACAACAAATAAATATTTAACATGCACAATATTTAATTAATTACCAAATGACTAAAATATCCTTTCCTAAAAAATATGGTAGTGACAATAACTCAGTATTCGAACTGGTGTCACACAGACCAATAGATGAATATCATGTTACTTGGGTGTAATAAATGAGAAATGAGTTAAAAATGAGTCTAATATAATTTTTTAGGCCATATCTAGGTTTTTTTAGTCAAACTAGGTCTTTACCTTAGTTTAGGTCCAAATCTAACTTCTAGGTTAATCACAAGGGTAAACTAGTAGTTACTAAGTCATACCTAAATTCTAGATCCATGATTTGCTGGTATTAGCTATACTAGTTATTAATACTAAGGTATCTATAGATACCAGCTAATAATTATATTAGTAACCTTTATTACCTATATTATCTTAGTTATTAGTACTCACCTATACTTGATATTTATGATGCTATACTCTAACCCTCCTCAAACATCTAGGATACCCTCACTAGAATATAACCCCTTGGTATCACTCAATACCTAGCTAACATCTTAATACCTTAACAATACCTATCTAATGTCTTAACTGAAATTGACACTTGAGTGTCAAGTTGGTATTCATTTAATCATAACCATTACCAAATACCCCGACTAAAATCTAATACACACCATTCCATTTCTAATACTCTACCATGCTCTGCCACACTTGCAGACCTGACTGGCATTTCCTCTCTAATTCCTCACTGATATCTTAATCCCAGGTGATGTTGCTGCTGATGCACACTGATTGTGGAACTCGAGTTATTGCTGCTGATAAGGAATGGCAATGCATACAGTGCATTGCTTCACTGGACACCCCAAGTTCCTCTTCCTCAAATCTGAAACTCCTATTCCATAATCCACACACCCACACACAGGTGCAGGACTAGCATTGGCATACTAACATACCTAGTCACCGATACAACACAAAGTCCTACTCCTCACTGCTAAAACCTCTCTCCCACTCCCCTCACACTAACTCATACCTATGTGATACCACACACAGACACTTCCACTGATATTCTTACCTTCTCTTGCATATTAGAGTGCCTCACACTCACATATATACTTGTGGTACACGTGTATATTGGTATACTTCCATAACTATGATTCTCTCTTTGTCACCATTCACTAGTGCTCAAGAACTAATTCCATGGATATGTAGTTCACTTATATTGCCACTAGGTCAATCCACATCAATACTCAGTTTTTTCCACACTTATGACACGCCACCTAAGCATACAGCTCCTAACTGGGACCAACCATTAATCCATGTTCTCTTGCATTGATACTCAAGCACCTGGAATACCTCACTGGGTATACACTCACTAACACACTGATATACCTTACCTTAATATTATCTCTCATGACCTCCCTAACCCCTCACACTTAAACATATACATCACTACATACACACACATATACCTCTCACAAACACAACATTACCCTTCACAACTCTAACTCATTGCACACCAACACCTACACACAAGTACACACACTCATCTATCCTTGACACTAAGCAACTGACCCCTACTCTCTATACACTGGGAAATTCCTACATACTACATTCTCATAATCACCTTCTCTAAACAATTGTGCAACCTGCACAGTCCCCCACTCTCTTCTGCACCCGATTCCTGCATTCTCCCCTTGTAGTTATTGTTTCCCTCACCTTCTCACGGTCTTTGACATGTATTTATAGTAACTAACCACTGTCACAGTGGTTGTTGTGATACACCCAGACTCGAGCCCCCTTGACACCTGCACATTGGCACAAGCTTCCTTCTCTAAATAAACTGAACACTGCTCAATTATGATGCACATCACCCCCTCAACTCTCTAATATCTTAACACATACTCTTCACACCACACTAAATCATTAAACCAAAGTTATGGTAGGCAATATATGATATACTACGATACTCTCCCAATTGGAAAGCAAAAACCCCCAATACACCTCAATAAATATTCTTCCATATCGAATACACATAATAATAACTAATGCAACTTGCTACAAGGAGAAATAAGGATTAATTGCACAAAATACCCAAATTGAGCTATGTATCACACCATATCGTAAAATACTATGATATGGCCTACACGTATCCATTTGTGGACACGTACCTAGTCCTACAACCCCGATCTAAGTCTAATTTGATCTAATTGATCTCATGATACACAATTGATGTGTCAAACTCGTAACTCCCCAAAATATATACAAAAATCTATGTATAACTCATAATACATAATTAATTAATCTAAAACTTGTTCCTATAGATAGTCCTATACCATGGGATCATTCATATGCATAATTTGGAAACTACAATGAGAAGGAATTCATAATTTACCAATTGGAAGATGGATTTCTAATAAAAACTTAAGTGGACACGATCCGGACACAATCTTTCTGCTACGGCTCCTCCTCCTTGTGCTCCTTGCTTCTCTAAGCTCCTTGCTTCTCTAAGCTCCAAAGTATCTTAAGGAATGATAATAAAAGGAAATTACAAGTGAATTGATGGTGAATTGATGGAGAGGTGAGGAAATTAGGGATCTATGAATTGGGGATCTCAAAATGGATGAACAAATGAAGTAGAGAGAGAGAGAGAGAGAGATGAGAGGCTCATAGCATGGACGGCCCCTTTCCCCTTCCCCAAGTAATATGTAAATGTCTAACATACCCTCCCATGGTGAATTATGAGAAATAATTAAGGGTGAATATTTTGGGAAGTCTCTAACTAATTATAATTAGGCTAATCCTTCATAATTAATTAATGAGGATGGGTCTAATAAGCTTGGTCCTTGTTGGGCTCTATAAATTGTCATGACAACTCTAATTGGGCTCACATGGGTTAAGTCAAACTAATAGGCTAGTCTCCTAACTATAATAAATAATACAAGTCATAAGTAATTCATATAACATACTAATAATTAAATAATTAATGCAATCATCAATTAAATATTATAGCCCACTAATATAAATATTATATTTCAAAAATAATTACCCATGCCAAATTACCAAACTACCCCTAGTTAGAAAAGTAAGGGTGACAATGAGTGAAGACATTGTCATATCTATGCCTCCCTCGTAGAATCGTGAGTGAAAAATATACTTTATGTCATCAAACGAGGATATGAAGTTATCAGGTAAACTACGATACCAATCGTAGGCTATGCCTGCCAAGCATCCCACGAATAATCTGGTAAGGAGAGCATCGTCTTTCTTCAGATGAGCTATCATCATATTGAAGTAATTGATATATTGGCTCGGTGATGTCCTACCTACAAATAAGACTATCGATTGGGGTTTGTATTTAGGAGGGTACGAAACATTATTCCATTACGGAGGATAAGATTATTTTACCCCCAGCCTGCGGAGTTGGTCTTTATTCTTTAAAACATCTACCTGTGCATGCAACTCTCGGATAGCTTCGAGGGGATCTTCTGGTCGGAGTGGTACAGTTGACTGATAAGATCCTGGTTGAACAAGAATTTTTACTGGCAGAGATCTACCCCCAATATTGAAAGGATTAAGAGTTGGTGCTACTGGCTCTTGGTTTATGATCGCTTCTTGATTTGTATTATCCTGCAGAGGTGTTGTTCCAGGAATAGACTGCACAAATATGAATGAAGCTACATTGGACGGGTGCTGTGTAGCAGCATGATGGGCTGTCATCATTTGATGCATATTTTGCATTATAGTGTGCAACTCCTCGAGAACAGCCTCTAGTGAGTTAAGGCATTGTTCAGTGACTTCTGATGGAGAAGCGTCTTGTTTCTCACCGACGGCGTAAACGCTAACATCCCTGTGTATGACAGAGGGATTGGTAGAAAGAACCATGTAGTTGGAGTATACACTGTCAGTTTCAGAATCAAGGGGATTGCTACCCGCAGCCTCGAATTCTGAGGAATGGGGATTCTCGTGACATATGAGCTCCCGTCTTCGAGAATGAGTATTTTGGTACACTCTTTCAAAGGAGTTAATAAGTTAGTCAAACCTTCTCTGGCTGGGTGTTCTTGAAGAACTTATTCTTGATTGTCTTCTACCACAGAGAAGATGTGAAGCCATATATGCTGAAGCAAAGACCAATTCATCATCGTGCTCCTGGTTATCTACCTACTTTGTATGTTGAGGCTTAGGAGACATAAGTGTAAGTCAATCGGTCAAAAACAGATCATTTTGCTGATGCACAACAATATTTGATTACAACTTTATGAAAATTGCATCAATGTTCATTAGAAAATATCGTTATAATGTCAGATGGGCCCTCTCCTTATGTTTTTGTATAATAAGGTCACGTAAATCAAAAAACGGTAGAGAATAGGAGGAATATGGCAGACTCTACCTCTTTACATGATATATATTGAATCTTTTGCACATATTTTTGGGTCCCTTGTGTATAAAGTGATGTGCTGGCTTGGTTGGCAAGTAATTCTTCATATCTCGAGTTTTTGCTCTTAAGAGAGGAGAGGAAGTTGTCCTTAGCAGTCCTTATGTGTATACGTGCACAATCTGTATGTTGTGAAGTGATTGGTCCTACTTGGCACTCTTTATGTGGTGCAGACAAAGTTGACACAGTTTTTGCATTTAATTTTGCATGAAGGTCTTGGCCTGACGTACGAGTGGTACATAATTTTCCCTTTATTTTGCGCGTGATCAAGATATTATTAGAATGACTCTCCCTGACCAACACTTTATTTATGTGCTGGTTAATTTGGACAACGGTGTCCATGTCGTGATTGCCTCACATATTAAGAAGAATATGTCCAGGTTGAGGAGCTTGGGTGTGAATTAGCCTTTGCTTGAAATTGTATGAGTTGCGTGAATTATATCCCTTATTTAATGCAAGGGAATTGTCCACCATATTATTGATCTAAACAAAATTGATAGGGGAACTCTGGTCAATAAGAATACTTTTTTTTCTTTTTGGCAGCAACTTCGGGATATGCATGATAAGATTTGGGCACCCACACTTTGCGAGTTTTCTCGACTTGAGTACGGATGAGGGTTGAACACTACCCCTAAAATGGAGTATTTCTTCATATATATGTTGGTCAAACTTTACAACCAAGGTTTTTTATTTTGAGTCGACAGAAGCAGTGTCGAGTTGAGCTATCGCCTTCTCGTCCGAGGAGAAGAAAGTCCCCAGCAGAGTCATTATCTTTGTTTGCGAGGAAAAGCGTTTGATTACGAAACTTTTGTGTTACAAATTATTAAAAAGTACAAAAGAAGATCTTAAATAGGAATCTATATACAATTGATTCTGGAGAAGTATAGCTATAGAGATCTGATCTGTAAACGATCACTTTACTCCTTGGACCACTCGACGATGAAGAAATGCACACGCAAAGGAAAATGTAGGGAAGGATATGAATACCTTGGAGAGTTGAACAACAAAAATCTCTGGCACAAGGGCAAGAGAAGCTTCTAATCTCTCTCGCTCTGCTCTAGAATTTTAAAGACTTGAGAATTCTAGCCCTTTTTCTCTCTGTTTGTCTGTATGTCCTCTTTCATGGTTGCTAAGAACTTGTATTTATAGAATTTAGGAGCAGTTATGAGAATATACGCGCACATTGGACAATCAATAATATTTTACTATTGTGCACCTACTTTTAGTGGATTAACATCCCACATTTTGTATGAGTGGGTGCACAACTTGCTTCCTGCTTGACACGTAGCTTCCTATACGAGTAAAGCATAGGTCGTGTGGGTAGTTATTTGTACACCTTTTATGGGAAGTAAGGCATGTAAAGTATGCATTCATAACTGCTCATTGTTGGTTAGGATAGTATGTGCACTTTAGAAGTCGTCTAGAGACTGGCGCATTTTTGTAGGAGTGGCACTACGGCACACTTTTGAAGGAGTGGCATTACGGCGCACTTCATGATCGACTATAGTTTTATTCTTAGTATTTGTTGTTATAAGTAGTTTTTAGTAGTGTTCTGATTATAGTTAGTTATTGGAGTTTTCAGATTTGAGGTGGTTAATGGTTTTATCTTGATTTCATTATAAGGGTTTTCATGAGTATATTTTTCTAGGGAATGATCCCCCAAAAAATGAGATATTTTTAAAATATGTTGTTCCCTGATTTTGAGCCTGAATTTTTCTTTGATTTTTGGTTCTTGTTGCTTGAGGAATGGAGCACTGTCATAGTCTCGAGCTTAATCTCTGAGTGTATCAATAGTGAGTCAGTTGGAGAAGAAGAACAGTGACAAGAAGTATACAGGAGGATTTACACTATGGGCACATATTGAATATGACATGCAGTCCATGTTGCATCTTGATGTGACCCACATTCCGTACTTGTGCCTACTTTAAGAGTACTGCTAATTTCTTTTAAAAGTATGTCAAGGGGATAATTTTTTGGAAAATCCTTCTTGGCGCACTTTTGGAAGATTTCAGTATCTGGCACACAATTGATGTATTTTCGAACGAACCAAACAGAAGTGCGCCAGTCTACTCTTCAGCGCACTTCTGACCAACATCCTTCTTGGTACACTTTTTAACCAAATCAGTAGACCGGTGCACAATTGACACATTGTGCATTAACTATCAAAAGTGCATTGTTCTTATACATATAACCCTTGGCGCATTTTTTGACGCTGAACAGTTGGCGCACTTTTGATGAGTTAATAACCCGACGTACTTTTTAACTCTTAAGGCAAACTTTCTCGGTTAAGCCTCGATAAGCTAGCTTTGACTTTGGCATATCTTGATTCCCGAGGCCCTCGACTGTCGTGCCCTTGACTGTCGTGCCGTCTAGGGAATCATATTTTGTCTTGTAGTTGCTTACTTATGCATAGTGTGCCACTTCTCTTACCGCAACTCTTGCTTTGTGTGCCAGCTTACTTGCATGTAAAAATATACCTATTCTAGTAATTCTTGATTTGTGTGCCACATCTTTCTGCTGCTATATTATCATTTTGTGCGCCATGTTATAGACTTCTACGCCATGACTTATGTGACCTAGTGTTATATTTTTTCGTGCCATATAGTTGGTTGCTTGCGCATAGTATACCACTATTTCAGACTAGCCTATCTTTTCACTTGCAAAATGTGTGGACCCAGGACATCTTGTGATTGATTGTGCATGCCTGGGTCCTATTGTGCACTTGATGCTTATTCTAGATTAATTGAGCTTGACCATGATTGATGATCTATGACCCCAGAATTTTAGTAATTGATGAGGCATTCATGGTCGTGACTCGATCATATAAGACATGAGATTACTAAATAATTATGACTCTTGACTTGATTCATATGACTAACTGATAGGTTTGGTATCCTGACTTGGTTATTGTATTCGTGCCGATACACTTCTCCTTCTCGCCTATTTATAAAGGCAATATTATACACTGAGTGTGGGACATTGGCCAACATGTACATTGATCGTGACATGATGATTCCTGCTCGGTGCATAATATTATATTCCTGAATTGTAGGTACAGAAATAATAATGGGTCAGAGCCATAGCGTGGCTAGATTATTGGTAGTTTGAATATTGTATCTATATTTGGGTGAATCCAAACTTGACTCCTTATATCAAATAGATTCGTATCAAATATGCCCGTACTTTGCATGACATCATTAAGGGGAAGATCCATGTGGCCTCAGCATGGAATTTCATATCACTGTAGGGTTAATTAGGTAACATAAAAGCTGATTAGAATATAGGAAGGAATGGCATCCTGAGATAGTGCATGATGGGTCACCCCATGATAATTTTTAAGGCGTGCAAGGCTAGCCACCACGGATATTATATATCATTTGTATATAGTAGAGTAAATATTCGACCTTTTTATATTTAAGACCGAGCCAACATTTTTCCTATAGGAAGGTTGGAACTGTTATTGATTAATTAGCGCGGTAGCCCTACAGAGGACTGGTGCGACAATTAGCATAATGGCCTATGAGGAACTAGTGCAATCATAATTTTCTGCTTGTATAATATTGGCTCGGTTAGCCCTGCTCGACATGGCACGATCTGAGGATGCTTATTATTATTATTATCTAAGATAACCCCAGACTCCACATAACAAGCCGTAATATTGTTTGTCATTCTAACCTGATTTAGTTGTGATTGTAATTCTGCTAGTAGCTTAGGGACATAGACTATCATAGTATAGTGTTCAACTTATGTCCTTGTTTGGTTGGGGAGTTGAGTCATTTTGCTATGATGGAATAAGGACCAAACAACGACACATAATTCTAGCTTGACCATAATCATGGGACGTACCTTACCGTAGGTAGCATGGAATTTTCTGCCCTTTTTAGTGAAGAAGTGTCATATTATCCCAAAGACGGGACACGCGCCAATGATTTTTGGCTCTTGTACTATATGCTTGATTTGGTTTTTGTTTCTTCATTCGTGCTTCCTTATGGTACTTGATATTTGGGGTCTAACCCCACTAGTTTTGTATGGTCAATTTTAGAGCCAACACTAGAGGATCCAGCTTATCCACCTTACGATGATCGACACTAGACGAATGGTCGCTGAAGTGAACGAGTGGGTTTTTTAATCACAGCTCGTCTTATAAATTCTACTTTTTTTGGTGTTTAGCCACTGACACTTGTTAGACGGCTTATTTGGACACCAATTCATTTTTACATAATTATAATATAATCAAACTGCAACTAATCTCGGTTGTGTAACTGTTGACATTCTGCTAGCCTGATATTTTGATGGCTAGATCTCTAGAACATTCTGATAGAGCGTTTGGTACATATTACGGCTTTATCTCACATATCTATGTTATTGTTACTTGCTTGAATGATTGAGACATAGTTGTTCTAAGACCCTAGGAGACTTGATTGTAGCATTTACTCCCTTGTCTTTCTACAGACGTGGTCGTCGTATGACGTTCTATACCTTGTACGGGAGAGCTGGCCATGTCCGTCTCCGTATTAGGTACTGAGCATGAAAAGATTTTGGTGGTGGTCCATGCAGGTCTGATTTTTTAGATTTATGGGGTATCATGATCTTAGGAGTCTCAGTCAAACATTTTTCTCCTTGAATTCCTAAATCCGTTCTTATCGATACTCAGCTTGAACCAACTGATTGATTATTTCTCTGTTCCTTTCCATCATGTTCTTGATATCTTTTGTCCCTTTCTTCTATGGCTTTTCCATCTTCGATTGCTGGAGCATCAGGGGCATCGAGGCGACCAGTAGGTCCGGGCGAGATGGGATAGCAGCGTGAGGCAATGTTTCTCCAGGATCCGATTTGGATCAAGCCAGTAGTTGGGCCCCCAGGTGAGACAGTGGCAGAAAATATCGAGCAACCAGAACCTGAGGTTCCGGCTCCCCCAATAATGCCAGCAATTCCAGCAGCACTTGATACCCCCACTTTATTGGAGATTATCAGGGGAATAATGGCCGCACAACATCATCAGATGGCGGTACAGCAACATCAGCAACTCCAGTAGCAGGAACATAATGTATTATAGAACCAGGGGTTGCAAACAGCTCTAGAAAGAGGTAGAATGATAGGTTCGGGGGCGTCGGTTAGATTCTGTCGACTTAACCCCCAGTACTTTGATGGTATGGAGGATGCCATCATGGCAGACGATTGGCTCCAAGATATTAAGGGTATTCTGGTGGCGGCCAATGTTTCAGCTGAGGAACAAGTTAACCAAGTTTAGTTGCAACTTCAGGATCTCACCAGGGATTAGTGGGCGACAAAGAAGGTTGGCTTGAGGCAGCCTATTTCTTGGGATAATTTTAGGATTTGGTTCAGAATAAAGTATTTTGGAGTCGCAGCCCAGTTTGAGTTGCGATAAAAATTCATTAACCTCAAGATTTTTAGTAGAATAGTGGACGACTACGTAGCAGAATTTAGTCGACTGGGTATATTTGCACCAACAATAGTGGCAACAAAGCCAAATAGGGCAATGAGGTTCCAGCAAGGACTTTATTTAGAGATTTTGTAATTAATATAGGGACACAAGTACCAGACTTTTGATGATGTATTAATAACAGCAAGGAGGCACAAACTAACTTTTCAAAGGATGACATCGAGGACAGGAGGCCAGAAGAGGTCTCATGCATAGAGCTTTGGAGGAGGAGCATCGCCCCGAACGGCATCACCATCTCATGACATTCGTATTCGTGACACAACATCGCGCAGAGCAGTAGTTTCAAAAGTAATAGCACCAGATCGGCAACAGCAGCCGAAGCACCAACAATAGCAACAAAGTCAGTCAGCATCAACAAGATGTACGTGTTGTGGTAAAGCAGGCCATACTAGGAGTGATTTTAGGAAAGAAAATGGGTTGTGCCTGAGATGTGGTAGCCCAGATCATAGGATTGCTACATGCCCATTGATGCAAAGGTTTAGGGAACCAGCACCCCAGTTTCCTGTATTTCCAGCACCTAGAGCAATATAGCACGAAGAGCCAACATTAGCGGTGAAGCCGTTAGCTCAACGACCGTTACTGACACAGGCTCAGATGTATAGGCAACACCAACACCAGTACCAACAGCAACAAGGATAGCAGAGATCACGACAGCACCACCAGGGAAGGCAACAACAAAGAGCTTGACAAGGTCAAGGGCAGGCATTCACCTTGTCTTTAGAGGAGGCTTTAGCATCAGGTGACATGGTGGCAGGTAATATTTCTGTCATATATTTTTCTGCTATAACATTAATTGATTCAGGAGCTTCACATTCATTTGTATCTGTATAATTTACGACACATATTGGATTTGATTTTGAGAATTTCCAGAGAGGCTAAATATACTCACTGGTAATGGGCTTGTAAAAGTTATTAGGGTATACCTAGAATGTTCAGTCGTAGTGTGTGACCACATATTACCTGCGGAGTTGATTGAGTTTCCTATGTATAAATTTAATGTTATCTTGAGCATAGACTAGCTGAGAGACAGTCATGTTACGATAAATTGTCCTAGGGGTAGAGTATTATATTTTATTCTTGATTTGGAATAGTTTATGCTCGTGAGGTATATGAGAAGCCAACAAGAAGAAGGAGTTGCGGCGGTAGCAATGAAAGGAGAACCGATCACAAGATAGTTAATGAATTCATGGATGTCTTTCCCGAAGAACTTCCAGGATTGCCTCTGATTCGAGAGGTAGAGTTCAGTATATAGTTGATGCCAGAACGAAGCCTATATCTCATAAGGTTTACCATATGTCACCTTCTGAACTTGACCAGTTGTATCAATATATTAAAGAGTTGAAGGAAAAGAAATTTATTTGTACCAGCGAGTCACCATGGGGAGCCCCAGTAGTGTTAGTGAAGAAGAATGATGGATCAACCCGACTATGTATTGACTATAGGCAATTGAATGCAGTGACAGTAAAGAACAAGTATCCCTTGCCTAGGCTTGATGATGTGTTTGATCAGTTGAGTGAAGCCAGAGTATTCTCTAAGATCGATCTGTGATCCGGATATCATCAGGTGAGAGTACAAAAAGAAGATATACCAAAGGCAGCATTCAGGTTACAATATGGACATTATGAGTTCTTAGTGATGCTATTCGGATTGACCAATGAACCAACAGTGTTTATAGATTTGATGAACCATATCTTTATGCCCTATTTGGATCAATTTGTGGTAGTGTTTATCGATGACATCCTGGTATACTCATGTAATAAAGAAGAATATGAAGAGCATCTCAAGAAGGTGTTAGAGACTTTGAGGGAGCACCAGTTGTGTGCGAAACTTAGCAAGTGCGAGTTATGGTTAGATCATATTTCATTTTTAGGACACATTATCTCGGGAGTAGGAGTATCAGTGGATCCCAAGACAGTTGAAGCGGTAGAGAATTGGCCAGTTCTAAAAACTGTAGTAGATGTGCGCAGTTTTCTTGGATTAGCAGGGTACTACAGGTGATTCATGTCAAATTTTGCAAGGATCTCTGCACCAATGACCTGTTTGACTTGAAAGGACGTTAAATTTATATGGTCAACGGAATATCAGGTAGCTTTTAAAGAACTGAAGAAAAGGTTGATCTTGACACGGATCCTGACACTTCCAGTAGGATCATGAGGGTTCACAGTATATTGTGATGCATCGAGGAAGGGTCTTGGATGTGTTTTGATGAAGAATAGGAGAGTGATATCATATGCATCACAGCAACTTCGGGTTCATGGGAAGAATTACCCGACTCATGACTTAGAGTTGGTAGTAGTAGTGTTTGCGTTCAAGTTGTGGAGACATTACTTATACGGTGATCGGGTAAAAATATTTACAGACCATAAGAGTTTAAAATACATATTCACCCAGAATGATTTGAACATGAGGCAGAGGAGATGGCTGGAATTATTGAAGGATTATGACATGGAACTTCAATACCATCCGCGTAAAGCTAATGTAGTAGAAGATGCTCTTAGCATGAGGGGTGGTACATTTTTCCTGACAACGCAAAAGCATATCCTAGAAGATCTTCGAGAGATGGGCATTAAAATTGTGTTTCCACAAGATGAAGGAGTCTTGGTTAGTTTACAGATATAGTCTACTTTGGTAGACAGGATCAAGGAAGCTCCAGTAGGAGATTCACGGATTTAGGAGTTACGAGCAGAATATGAGTCGGGACTCCGGAAAGAGTTGACTATTCACAGTGATGGGACATTGAGATTTAGAACTCGTCTTTGTGTGCCAATGGGAATATATGACAAGAGATCATGACTGAGGCCCACAATTTCTAGTATTCTATCCATCATGGCGGTACGAAGATGTACCAAGATATTAAGCAACACTTCTGGTGGAACGGAATAAAGCGAGAGATAGCACATTTTGTATCCTGATGCATGATATGTCAACAAATGAAGGCAGAGCAGCAGAGGCCGGTAGGATTGTTACAATCTCTTCCTATTTCGGGGTAGAAATATGAGCATGTTATTATGGACTTTGTGATCGGTTTACCTAGATCCCCGACCGGACGAGATACAGTTTGGGTGATAGTGGATCGTCTCAATAAAGTAGCATATTTCCTTCCATTCAGAATTGGATAGTCTACGGAATAATTGGTAGATATGTATATACGAAAAATTATGAGGCAACATGGCGTGCCAGTAAGTATAGTATCAGACCAAGATTCGAGGTTCACTTCTCATTTTTAGAAAAACTTGCATGAGAGATTGGGTACTAAGTTAAAATTTAGTACTGCATATCACCCTCAGACAAATGGGCAGTCCGAGAGAACTATCTAGACCTTGGAGGATATGTTAGGAGTCTGTACCCTAGACTTTGGTGGATCATAGTAGAAACACCTAAACTTGATAGAATTCTCGTATAATAATAGTTATCAGGCCAGCATCCAGATGGCACCTTTTGAGGTATTCTATGGAAGGAAGTGCAGGTCACCGTTAGCTTGGGATGACATTAGTGAGAGAAAGATGTTGGGCCCAGAATTAATTACTTAGACTGTAGAAGTTGTCAAGCAGATTAGAGAGTGGTTGCGAGTTGCGTAGGATCGATATCACCATTGGGCATATCAGTATCGTAGGCCTCTAGAGTTTTGTGTCGGCGACCATGTATTTTTGTGGATTTTGCCCACCCATGGAGTCATTAGATTCTGGGTTCACAAAAAACTTAGTCCACGATAAGTTGGGCCTTTTGACATTCTTGAACGGGTAGTTTCTTATCGCCTTGCCCTTCCGCCTTCGCTTCATGAGGTGAATGACGTATTTTATGTGTCTCAGTTGCATAGGTATGTCCCGGACCTGAGCCATGTCCTCGACCATTCTGAGCTAGTCGTGGGTACCGACTTGTCTTACGAGGAACAACCAGTATCCATTTTGGACTGAAGAGAGAAGGTACTCAAGAATCAGACTATCAGTCTTGTCTGTGTTGCATGGGGGTACCATTCTTTGGGAGAGTCAACGTGGGAACGCGAGGACGATATTCGTTCTTGGTATCCGTACTTATTTCACACGTAAGGTAAATTTTTTCATATGCCTTTTCCAATTCTGTGATCATTGATCACCTTGCTAAAGTATTATTAATATTGCTATGTGTATATTATTTGGTTTGCTTGTATATTGCATGTGATTGCTTGTAGCTAGATGTGCTTGTCCTGATGTCTCTAATTGCTTTAGTCCTAAAATTTCGAGGACGAAATTTAATAAGATGAATAGATATGTCACTCCATATCCCGAATACTCGGAATATGCTAAAGTTGGCGCACTTTTGCTTGTATTTTCAATTTGGTGCACTTTGAGTATACTTCAAGTGCACGGTTGAATGGAGCTTAGCTCACATTGGTTAGTATTGATTGTGTGATGGTGATAGGTAGGGTGTGTGGCTTGAATTTGTTGGAGAGATCCGACGGTTCACCATCAACCCCTTGCCTATATATATCCTTGTTCTCATTCTCTCTCCTCATTTGTTCATTTCTTTTATTTTGCTTCTGGTTTTCTTCGTAGTCAAGTACATCTTGCAAATATAAAGAAACATGATCGGCTATAGTTTTATTCTTATTATTTGTTGTTGTAATTAGTTTTTAGTAGTATTCTGATTATAGTTAGTTCTTGGAGTTTTCAGATTTGAGGTGGTTAATGATTTTATCTTGATTTTATTATGAGGGTTTTCATGAGTATATTTTTCTAGGGAATGATCCCCCAAAACTGATATATTTTCAAAAGATGTTGTTTTCTAATTTCGAGCCTGGATTTTCCTTTGATTTCTGGTTCTTGTTGCTTGAGGAATGGAGCATTGTTATAATCTCGAGCTTAAGCTTTGAGTACATTAATGATGGGTCGGTTGGAGATGAACAGTGACAAGAAATACACAGGAGGATTTGCACTATGGGCGCATGTTGAGTGTTCCCTGTAGTCCATAGATGCATGTTGAATGTGACCCGCATTCCAAACTCGTATTACTTTAAGAGTACTGTTAATTTCTTACAAAAGTATGTCAAGGGGATAAATTTTTGGCAAAATCTTTCTTGGTGCACTTTTGGAAGATTTCGGCCTCTAGTGCACAATTGATGAATTATCGAACGAACCAAACAAAAGTGCGCTAGTCTACTTTTCAGCGCACTTCTGACCAACTTTCTTCTTGGCGTACTATTTAACTAAATTAATAGACCGGCACACAATTGACACATTGTGCATTAACTATCAAAAGTCTACCGCACTTATACATATAACCCTTGGCGCATTTTTTTGACGCTCGATGGTTTGTGCACTTTTTATGGGTTAATAACCCGGTGCACTTGTTAACTCTTAGCGCACTCTTTCTCGATTCTGCCTCGATAAACGAGCCTTGACTTTGGCACGTCTTGATTCCTGAGGCCCTCGACTGCCGTGCCCTCGACTGTCGTGCCGCCTAGAGTTTCACCCTCACATTTTCACTCAAGGGTAGTTTGGTAATTGCAATGGGTAATATTTATTTTAGGATTTTTTATATTTAAATATTATACATGCATGATTATTTAATTATTATATTATTTATTGTTTGTTAGTTGTAGATTTGTTTAGACTTGTGTAGTGGACCTAACCCATTTAATTAGAATGTACGAACCAACATTTTAGATTGAGTTAGATTGAGACCATAAATTAGGCCCATGGATTAGGAGGTTGGATTAATTAGAGAAGCCATTAGACTAGAACCTTTCCTCCCTAATTAAATTCTTTATAAGAGGCCCCAAGCGGTATTTTAGATATTTTACATTGCTTGGAGGGGGGGTTACATGGCCGGCCATAAAGTGAGGAGAGAGAGTGCTCATTTCATTTCAATTCCTAAATTCTTTAGATGTATAATTTCCCTCTTCCAATTCTCTCTATTCTCTCATCAATTCTCCACCAATTCTTCACTAATTCTTTACCTAATTCTTTATTGAGACTTATACATCAAGGATCTACAAGAAGGAAGTAAGGAGCAAGGAGGGTGAGGCCAAGATCTACAAGGAGAGGAACTACTTGGCATTTGGGGACTTTTTATTAGGAATCCATCTCCCAATAGATATATTTCAGTTTTTTCATTTTAAATAGACTCTAGGTCTGAGATTTAACCATGAGAAACCAACCCACATGCATAGGCTACCCATAGAAATTAGTTTTAGGTTCATCGGAGACCTACGGTAGAAGTTATGTGCATTATGTTGCCAATTTGAGGAGAATTTTAAGATTGGCACGTGTAGTGGTTGTCATTGGGTCTAATAGATCTAATTGACATATGAATATTTGTGACTAGTTTTGTGTCCATAATTGGGTACGTGTAGGTCGTATCTCGTCAATTTAACGAAATGGGTTAATTTTGGGAGTTTTCCTCCGACACGGGGCCTTGTGCATATCATATTGTGACACGGACATGTAGATACTCTAATTATTATACGTATTATTCATAAATTATGTATTAGACTTGCTCGTGTCCTCCGGGATGCGTTTGGTTGTGTGTTGGAGGCGTATCACAAGCGTATCATAGAATAAGTGTTATACGGGTGTGCTGCACTCCACGTGTTTGATGTTTGGTTCTTTTCCTATACGTACATGTGTAATTATATATATATATATACATATGATAATTAAGTGATATATATATGCATATAATAGTGTATTTGAGTTTATGTGTTGTATATATCTATGTGTATGTAATGTGTGTTGTGTTTATAGTAGGTTTATATATATATAAATATATAGAGTGATATGTATAGAGAGTGTATATATATATATATATATACAGTGTTGTGTTTGCTTTGTATTATGTTAAGTGTATGTGTATTTGTGGGTGAGAGGTTATGAGTTTGTGTGTGGATGAAGAGAGGTAGCAGTGAGCACTCGAGTAGATCAGCAAATGGAAAGAGGTGCATCTCTTGCAACCAACTGCTCGGGTGGCAGTATTGAGGGGCTCAGGCATACAGCAATTGGAGAAGAGAGAGAGAGCATCTCGGGCTGCTGTGCAAACTACACAGAAGATGTTGCAGTTTAGCAACTGCAATGCACAGTTCAGAAATGTGGAGGGAGCAATAACTGCAGAAGGGAAGTGCTACAGTAGGTAGACTGAGCACAGCAAGGAAGAAGGGTTCAGCAAGCTAGGTATGCACTGCTATGCTAAGGCAACTGCAAGAAGTAGTTGCAAACACAGTGCAACACAGTTTCAAAAAATGGGAGATGTGTAGCTCATGCACAGTCGGTTTCAGCAGCTGCAGCTAGCTGCTGGGGCATAGCAAGTTTAGTGCAGGGACTCGGCTGCACAGCAAGAGCAGTGAACAAGTATCAGTATCAGACGTCCACTATGCAGTATCGAGGAGTACCCAGTTCGGCCCACTGTGCAAGTTATGCACAATATTGTGTTGTTTCAGTCCTGATTCTAGTTCAGTATCACAGTGTCATTCACTGTGCACTGTTGGTTTCACTTGAGTTGGGTATTGGTCAGTTAGTTTCAGTAGGATTAGTTCAATCTCTTGTTCAGGTTTCAGTCAGTTTATGTTTCAGATTAGTTCAATGGTTAGCAATTAGTATGTTAAGGTATATGAGTAGTAGATAGCATCTATATATATATTAGTGTAGACATACATATATATGTTAGTATGCTAGTAGCTAGTTAGCTATATATATATATATATATATATATATATATATATATATATATATATATATATATATATATATATATATATATATATATATATATATATATTAGTTGTCTTTGTATATTAGTAGTTAGTTATGAATATATATAGTATGGTATTTATGTAGTAGTTAGATACATTATAGTATTAGTTTATATAGTTAGTATTAGTTGGTTTATATATATGTATTAGTTATATGTTAATGTTTGGGTTACCTTGGGATACTAAGGTATTGGGCCGATACCCAAGGTATTGGGTTTGGGTATCGAGATAGGTATGATACACATTGGTTAAAGGCCAAGGTATCCTATTTTAATTGATTTGTTATAGTATTATAATATTTGACTTGAATTTATATCTAAAACACTATTTTCATATTCAAAAACTTGCGTATCTTAGGATATGGCTCTTTGAGTGCCTTGTTGTACTTTTAGCTTAGCTAGTATAGCATAGCTTCATAGTGTATCGACTTAGTGACTTAGCGTTAGACTCTTATAACCTAGATTTTATTGGTTTGACTTAGAAATGGCGTATCGACCTAAAATTGCTAAAACTTCACTTATTTTCATTCTTGAACCTTGTATTGATGCAACATACCATATATAGGTTGTGTGACACCAGCTTAGGCATCGAGAGACACACCTTGCTCAGGACTTCAGGCGAGTATATTTCTCTGATAGTTTTTAATTCATAATATTGTATATATGTATGTTCTAGAATTGTATACTTGATCCCAACACAGTGATTTCACGGAATGGTACTATATGGATCCCGTCAGGAGATGTTATCTGTCACAATCCGCTCCCGAAATTGGGGCACGAGTACGTGGGTACGTCCAGCCTACGCCGCAGCATCGGCGGTAGAACGCTGTCTAGGTCTTGATGCTATCTAAACAATCTCACACGAGCATCCGACTCCATGAGGAGACACGGATACCACAATATAATATGAACAACATACTCAATCACATAACTACAGCACGATAAGATCTCTAAGAAATAAGTAAGATGCAACACAAGTCAAAAATAGAAGTAGTCTAACTCAACAATATAATCCAAGTCTCAAAGAGTATGCCAGAGACAAATCCGGTACCAAAAATAATATGCTAAAAGAACTAACTAGATAACTAGTGATTCCGGCTAAACCTCCCAGAATCACAACTGAACTACCAAGTCCAAGTCTGCAGCTACTCACCCTGTGGTCCATAAATGTCGGACACCAGTCCTCTAAGGCATAGTCTGGAAAATATTTTCTAGTCAGGAAGGAGCAAAGTACATCTCAAATAAAAGTTCTATTTAATTGATAAGGACTATAAAATAATAAAAAAATAATGCTATATATTGAGAGAAGACAGTGAATAAGTACAATGGCATAATAAAGAGACGGGCAATATAAAGAGATAGGCAATATAGGCAATATGATACAGTCAGTGCATAAATGAAATAAAGAGAACGAGGTACAATATCATATACGGGTGATGTGGTATATGATCTGAAATAGAGAACTGTAACTATTCTAAGTGCTTGAAATACCAGTCTATTATGTGATCGGCTTGGGACAAGATCAGGCTGGTTACATATGATTAGCTATGATTCATGTAAGGTCAGGCTAACCATTTGGTTAGCTATGATGCTAATAGTGGTCAGGCTAATCATATATAACATCTATGAGGCATGTAATGGTCAGGCCACACCCGACGTGAGATGTGGGGTGAGCTATGATGCAAGTAGAGTTGGGTATGATCATATAATCTACTAATATTTCCCCCGCCCCCAACTAGTACAGTGGATCCAATCACGACACGTCACGATACTCGAGCAATATCCAATATATCATGTACAAGGTCTAAATATCAATGTCGTGTATAATGTCAATACGATAATCAATGTAACATCTCATGACTGCAGATCCAATCTATATACTAGTCCGTGTAGCACAGTGTCAAGAATCAGATGTAACATTTTTAGATACTGGAATTATAGATATTATCAAATAATTGGAAATTATCAGAGAATGTACTCGCCTTAGGTCCTTAGCTGGTGACACCAATGTCCTGTTCCAGAGTATCGTCTGGATGATCCAACAGTCCTATAGACATATCATAAATATAACATTTGCATCAGATGCTACACTAACACACAATCAAAATACATCGAACTCAGGGGCTATGCCAGGTATGGCACTAGTCAACTAGGGTCAAGTACGTCAAGGTGTACGGGCGTCGCGTCTGTAATTGTTGTACAATTAGACAGTCGGTGATACGGGTCTTGCCAGTACGTTGATGTACATATGGCAGTCTGCTAACAGTTCACAGGTTCACAAGGTCATGTGTAGTTACGGGGTATCCGTATTTACACTCGGGTTACCTAGTAGAGGTATATATTTAAATATACATAGTACACTCATAATATATTACCAAATATATATATATATATATATATATATATATATATATATATATATATATATATATATATACATCATATGTATGCCAAAAATACATTTAAAATATATATATATTAGTACATATACCAGATAAATACATATACTATATATACATATGCATATATATTATCAACATTAATATTAAAATATACTAATACTAATACACCAATTGAGTTTATACTATATATGTGTATACATATACATACCAATTTGTATATATTAAGAATATACTAAATGCATATACAAAATATATATATATATATATATATATATATATATATATATATATATATATATATATATATATATATATATATACCAATAAATAAATACATACATATACTATACCAATTGAATAACATCCATATACCAATATATATACATACATATATACCAATTATATAGTAAATACATACTAAATACATACATATATACCTACATGCATAAGTATACTCATACAAACGTACACGAGGGGAGGACCGTACCTGCGCGCATTTATAACGACGGCAAAGGCGACGACGACGAGGTGGTGGTCCTGGTGGTTCTAATGGTGGTGATGGAGGTGGAGAAGGGGAGGTTGCTCGGAAGGAAGGTCGGGGTGCTCGGCTCGGTTGGGTGGCTCATGGCAGAGCAGCTCGGCTCCGGAGGGGGGAGCTCGGCTTCGGATGATGCTAGAGCGAGGCCGGTGGGGAGCTACATTGATGGTGATGGTGGTGGTGCTGCTTCGGGTTGGGACGGGCTCGGGGTGGTAAAGTCGGGACGATGGAGGCTCCGGCAATGGCGGAGGCGGAGGCCTTGCTAGGCTGAAGGTGGAGCAGGGTCGGGGTATTCCAGACGGGGGAGGCCGGTTCGACTGAAGGATGGGATGTAGGGGAGCCGATGGCAGCGTTGGAGAGCAGTCGGGGTGGTGCTGCTGCTGCTCCGGTGAGGAGACGGCTGCTGGGGGTGTTAAGGCGGTTGGCTGCACAGTGGAGGAGGTCGGCGGTTGGCAGCTGTTCAGGGTGTCGAGGTGGACGGGGTTCCGGCTCGAGCGGAGGTGCGGAAGGAGGATGAGCAGCCGGCGGGTGCTCGGCCGGGCTGACCGTCCGGGGAAGGATGGTTTAAATTTTCCTCCTTTCTTTCTTTTAAAAAGGGAGAAGAAAAGAAAGAAAGATGAAGAAGAAGAAGAGAAAGGGAAAATTGGAAAAAACCTACGGTTGAGTGAGGAGAGAGGAGAGATAGAGGGGGGGATTCCCTAGGTTTGGGGATTAGGGCATGTTGGGAAAGGTAAGGTGATGTGACTTTTTATAGGAAGGGTGATGGGAGGTGTGTGGTGATAATGAGCCCCATTTTGAATGGGTAGCCAGGATTTGTCATGGAAAAAATCAATTATACATGGAGAGGGTTGAGTTGACTAGTCAAATTTTGGGCTTCTCCATTTGGTTAAACCAATGGGGTATTGACACCTAATACAATATTTGCAAATGAGCCCCCTTAAATTTGGGTAACTGCACGAACACATAAAATGATAAAAAATTTGTGGGCGATTTGGTGTTTTGTATTTTGTAGGGTGAGGGGGTGTTGTGTGTTTGGTATGAGCTTAATTAGTGGGGTATTTGGATTAAGTCGGGATTAAACGGGATTAGTCAAGATGGTATTCCCAATTTAATTAGAATAAATGCAGGCGGTGTTCTAAAATTAATTAGGACTACATGGGGCCAAAATTAGGTTGGGACACAAATATTATTAGTAAAGAAGACTCAGAACAGAATATTATCCTAATTTGGGTTGCACGAAAATGGGTCGAGACTGTCTCCAATTTCGATTGGAACGCACAACGATACAAAGTTAAATTTTATTTAGAAATTAAATAACGTCCGCGACTAATATTGTGTGGCTAAAATGAAGCACAAGAGAGCATAATTATGAGTTACAAAAAGGTCCGAATGGAAGGCGGACACGTCTAGGGCAAGGTTGTAAAATTTGTTGGAAGACAAAAGATAGGGTAGCGCTCCAAATATCGAAGCAACGGTAAGGCGCAACAATTAAATAAAATTACGGTAATTAATCACAATCCCAAATAATTAAATTCTAATTAATACAATTTAATACACAACCCTATAATTCGGTCAGGTGTTCATCTAGTGGGCTTCTAGGTCAAGTCTACCAGCTCAACATTAATGAACATTATACATAATATATAATATTATAAATACTCATCTTATGTAATTATTTAAATTAAATACACGCAATATTAAATATATATAAAAAGTCAAAAATACCCCTGTTTTTGGATCGTGGTAGTTACAAGTCTACCCTCCTTAAAAGAATTTCGTCCTCGAAATTCAAGATCCCCAATAGTAGTATTTACTCGTTATATTACCTTCCACCAAAATTTAAAACCCACATAATCAATCCACATTGTCATTTCAAAATTCTGTAATTATTGGATTCCTGAAAATCCTCAAATTTAAAATTCAAATTCAATTCTTATCACAATCTCCTCCAAAATCTTAAGTTCATATCTAAATACTCGAAGTTGATATCCAATCCTCTAATGTAAGCTCAATCAATGCATACTTTTATAAATTAAGAATCCCATCTAAAAACACTAATCCATGAATCCAATCGATGTATATTTATAAAATTTAAAAATCTTGTCCAAAAAGTTTGCGTTCAAACACTAACCCATTTATCATCTTACTCCTCAAATTTTGAGCAAATCACTAGATACAAATTTTTACTATCCAATCCTTTAATTGAAAATCTAGTCAATGCATATTTATAAAGTTTAAAAATCTTATCCCAAAATTTGAATTCAACACTAATCCATTAGTGATCTTAATCCTCGATTTCTTTTTCCATACAATACTCAAATAATATAATACTCGCAAAATCTTTAATTGTAGTATTCAAAATAAATCTATATCTTACAGTCAATTAAATACAATGGTAATCTTCTTAAATTCCTCAAAATTTAATGACAATTCAATCATTTCATAATCCTCATAAAATCAACATTTTAACAAGATCGCCAATCCTTTCATATTAAGTCCTCAACTCTTTGTTTAAATTATTGTTTATCCTCGAATTTTAAGGCACATTGTCTCTTTCTGTCAAATCACATCCTCTTCATTGATTCTTTACATACAGTCAATCCTCAACAATCAAAGTCTAAGAGAATCCTACCTACAGTCATGCAACACGCAATACAACACGTATTCTAGATAAATATGCAATCTAGATGAAACATGCATGGTCATAGTCACTTTTGTCGTGGTATTATGGTCTCTGTCGGGGTGTACTACTAGCTATATTCTAGCAAGGAAATCACGAATACAACTAAGGTACTAAGAAATCAATCAAATAGAGAGGACAGGAGGAAAGAAAAGAAAAAAACCTGCTAACACGTCACCTACAGTATCGGTCTCCTCGACCGTCATCGCAAATGCTCCGCCCTGCTGGGGTGGCTCCCTCCGCGGGTGCTGAGCAATCTGCAGTTCCACAGGTGGCCTAACTGGATCTCTATAATTTGGAGCTGTGCGCTGGCCGGGAAGATAAGGAGCTCGAAGACAATCCCTCACTCGATGTCCCGCAGCGCCGCAGTGCAAACAAAGTCCTAGCCTCGCTCTACAGCTCTTCCTAAGATGGCCTGGCTTCTTACAGTAATGACAAGTCTGCTGATCCTGCTGAACACGAACCGATGCCTGGTACTGCTGGGGGTTATACTGAAACGTCCTCGGCTGCTGCAGGCCTGGATACTGCTGGTGGTTATGCTGAAACGTCCTTGGCTGCTACTGGCCAGGATACTGCTGGGCAACTCTTTCAACTGCCTGTAGCGCCATCTGGTGAGCGTTCTCCATGCTCTTTCTCATCAGTTCAGTCTGCGCTAGGTGTGCCTCTGCCTGCACTCTCAGAGCCTCAGGTTGAACTCGCTGAGCATCTGCCGTCACTTTCTGGGCATCTACCATGCCCTGGATCAAAGTAAACATATGTGCCCCGTCAATGGGCACACCTCCGAAAATTGGAGTCGGTGAGGGAGGAAGGTTGTCCGTTACAGCTGCGGCAATCCTCTGAACAGGTGGGGGAGGAGGACCCCCGAAAGGTGCAGATACTCCCACATCCATCAGAGATGTAGGAGGAACTACGGATGTCTGTCCATCAGGTGGAGAGGTGGCAGACCCCTCTAAAGCTGGTGCTCCCACTCTCATAGATCGTGTCTTCGGCGACATCCTGAAGACAGATCCAAAAGAATCAATTAAGGCAATAAATACGATATCATCAAGGAAGGACAGTAAAGTTCTAAAGAAGCAACCTTCAGAAGAACTGCACACCAGGTGCAACACACCATACTTAGCATTGTTCTTCCTAATGCAACTCTAGATGGATACCCAAGTCTGTTTGCAGTGCCACCTCAATCGTGCCCAAGTCAACAGATCCTTACGTATGCACTTCATCCACTCATATACTAATATATATTTCTTACCCACCATAAAATTTAATCCTCCAAATAAGATCATCAAAATTTTACTTCTCGAATGATTTAAAATAAGAGACATATACTTCCTCAAAAGTCAAATACTCAATATCGGAATAAAACTTTAATCGCTTCTAAAATCTTTATAGCTTTGACTATGTTTATTGAATCAAATTTGAATCCTCAAAATTCAATAACATAGAATCTCAACTCCCCAAAATTCTTAAAAATTGAAATTCATTTCCACTCTTCAATTTCAAATCCACAATTATACATATAATGCTCATGGTCTCTAATACTCAAGGTGCACTCAAATACACCCATTGTCTACAACTCTCAACTGCGTACTGAAATTTATACTGCCCGAATTACTTGCACTATTACTTCCAAATGATCAAAGTTATCATCACACATATTTTATCCAATGAGTTTCTATCTATATTAACTGATATACTAATTTAACATTATCATACAAGGCACTTACTATTAGCACATTGCTCAACTAATCATCGATATAGAATCATTAGTACCCTTTGTATGATGATACTAGCTTCATTATTGGATCATCTCATCAAACTTATTAGAACTCACGATTACTTGCACCTTCTATAACACCCATGTTTTACTTTACTCTCATGGGCAAGTATATGGTTCCTCATCTCGATTGATGTATATGTATTTCCCTTTAATCTCTTACAGCCTGTTAAACTAATCTGTGATATGCTTCACCACTTTCATTACCAATCCTGATATTTCTCTACTCATGATATCTCATTAAAACCCTTTATGCATATATATTTCTTTATTCTTAACACACCCCCAAGTATCAATCATCAAATTGAACATCATATTCCATTAATCTTTAACACAATTCCTTGATACTTAATTGTTTATCTAGATCATCCAATTACATAAATTCATGACTGCCAGGACGGGTATGCTGGCTCTGATACTAACTCTAGGAACCATCACTGATACTCTTTTCTCCTTCTATCTATAGTACCAATACTAACTATAACACACCTATCATAGAACTATTGCTACAAGGTACTAGGCTATGGGTTAACTCTAGATTAATGCCTACTACTCACATGTCCAACCAAGAAACACTTACAAACTCACCAATCACACTCAGTCAATACTAATACTCAAGACACGGATAAAATCATAAGTCACTAATCATCATACTAACAAGGAATCCTCAAGGAAAAGAAGCTCAAAAAGGAACTGGATTAAGGACTGAAGGTATTTCTACTGCTAGCAAGGGAAATGATGGAACAAAGTCCTATAATAACATAAATAGATAAGTGTTGAGATGATACTTTAAGAACCAATTTAAGATGCAACCTGATAATCATACACGTCTGTCAGAAATCATGACACTTAGAATCCTCGCCACGCCAGTAAGCATAGGTGCGATAAACGACAGGTTCCGTAACTAAGGTATGCAACTCTATAATCATGTCATCTAGAATCTTCGCCACGCCAACCGGTATGGCTGTGAGAGGCTCTAAATTTTATAACTAAAGTATGTATATCCAAGTCAGGTTCCTACGTTCTCGTCACGACAGCTAATATGGCTGCGATAAACTCTAGGTTCCATAACCAAAGTAGACGTTTTACCTTTCTCACTGTCCTCATCAATATATGTCATCAAATGATACCATAAATTTTAGCCCGTAAAATTCATCTTGATATAAAATCAACTCAACAACGATACCAAGAATCAAATTTAACAACCGGTCAACAAGAATCAAACTCAATATCAACGAGTTAGGACGGACGGAAACAAGGGCGAAGGATTTAAATTGGAAATTGTAATAAGATTCTTAAGGGGTCATCCCAGGAATCTCTCAAAAATTTTGTGATTGAGTATCCTCTCTCATCCTAGTATCCTATGTCCTATATTCTATAGCAGGCACGCAGTAGTACAACTAAGACGTCGCACTACCACGATATCGCACAACTTGCGAAGTCTGACCGGCATGGGCCACCACTAAAAACGTGTCACGACCCGCACCCGGAATTGGGGCACGAGTATATGGGTACGTCCAGCCTACACCGCAGCATCGGCGGTAGAACGCTGTCTAGGTCTTGATGCTATCTAAACAATCTCACATGAGCATCCGACTCCATAAGGAGACACGGATACAACAATATAATATGAACAACATACTCAATCACATAACTACAGCACGATAAGATCTCTAAGAAATAAGTAAGATGCAACACAAGTCAAAATTAGAAGTAGTCTAACTCAATAATATAATCCAAGTCTCAAAGAGTATGCCGGAGATAAATCCGATACCAAAAATAATATGCTAAAAGAACTAACTAGATAACTAGTGATTCTGGCTAAACCTCCCAGAATCACAACTGAACTACCAAGTCCAAGTCTGCAGCTACTCACCCTGTGGTCCATAAATGTCGGACACCAGTCCTCTAAGGCATAGTCTGGAAAATATTTTCCAGTCAGGAAGGAGCAAAGTATACCTCAAATAAAAGTTCTATTTAATTGATAAGGACTATAAAAAAATAAATATATAATGCTATATACTGAGAGAAGACAGTGAATAAGTGCAATGGCATAATAAAGAGACAGGCAATATAGGCAATATGATACAGTCAGTGCATGAATGAAATGAAGAGAATGAGGTACAATATCATATACGGGTGATGGGGTATATGATCTGAAATAGAGAACTGTAACTATTCTAAGTGTTTAAAATACTAGTCTATCATGTGATCGCCTTGGGACAAGATCAGGCTGGTTACATATGATTAGCTATAATTCATGTAAGATCAGGCTAACCATTTGGTTAGCTATGATGCTTGTAGTGGTCAGGCTAATCATATATAACATCTATGAGGCATGTAATGGTCAGGCCGCACCCGACGTGAGATGTGGGGTGAGCTATGATGCATGTAGAGTTGGGTATGATCACATAATCTACTAATATTTCTCCCGCCCCTAACTAGTACAGTGGATCCAATCATGACACGTCACGATACTCGAGCAATATCCAATATATCATATACAAGGTCTAAATATCAATGTCATGTACAATGTTAATACGATGATCAATGTAACATCTCATGACTGCAGATCCAATCTATATACTAGTCCGCGTAGCACAGTGTCAAGAATCAGATGTAACATTTCTAGATATTGGAATTGTAGATATTATCAAATAATTGGAAATTATCAGAGAATGTACTCGCCTTGGGTCCTTAGCTGGTGACACCAATGTCCTGTTCCAGAGTATCGTCTGGATGATCCAACAGTCCTATAGACATATCATAAATATAACATTTATATCAGATGCTACACTAACACACAATCAAAATACATCGAACTCCGGGGCTATGCCAGGTATGGCACTAGTCAACTAGGGTCAAGTGCGTCAAGTTGCATGGGCGTCGCGTCTGTAATTGCTGTGCAATCAGACAGTCGGTGATACGGGTCTTGCCAGTACGTTGATGTACATATGGCAGTCTGCTAACAGTTCACAGGGTCACAAGGTCATGTGTAGTTACGGGGTATCCGTATTTACACTCGGGTTATCTAGTAGAGGTATATATTTAAATATACATAGTACACTCATAATATATTACCAATATATATATGCCTAAAATACATTTAAAATATATATATTAGTACATATACCAGATAAATACATATACTATATATACATATGTATATATATTATCAACATTAATATTAAAATATACTAATACTAATACACCAATTGAGTTTATACTATATATGTGTATACATATACATACCAATTTGTATATATTAAGAATATACTAAATGCATATACAATATATATATATATATATATATATATATATATATATATATATATATATATATATATATATATATATATATATATATATATATATATATACATATACCAATGAATAAATACATACATATACTATACCAATTGAATAACACCCATATACCAATATATATACATACATATATACCAATTATATATTAAATACATACTAAATACATACATATATACCTATATGCATACGTACACTCATATATACGTACACGAGGGGGAGGACCGTACCTGCGCGCGTCTACGACGACGGCGAAGACGACGACGACGACGACGAGGAGGAGGTGTTGGTCCTGGTGGTTCTAATGGTGATGATGGAGGTGGAGAAGGGGAGGTTTCTCGAAAGGAAGGTCGGGGTGCTCGGCTCGGTTGGGTGGCTCGTAGCGGAGTAGCTCGGCTCCGGAGGGGGGAGCTTGGCTTGGGATAATACTGGAGGAAGGTCGGTAGGGAGCTACATTGATAGTGATGGTGGTGGTGCTGCTTCGGGTTGGGACGGGCTCTGGGTGGTGAAGTCGGGTCGATGGAGGCTCCGGCAATGGCGGAGGCGGCGGCCTTGCTGGGCTGAAGGTGGAACGAGGTCGGGGTGTTCCAGACGGGGGAGGCCGGTTCGACGGAAGGATAGGATACAGGGGAGCCGATGGCAGCGTTGGAGAGCAGTCGGGGTGGTGCTACTGCTGCTCCGGTTAGGAGACGGCTGCTGGGGGTGTTCAGGCGGTTGGCTGCACAGTGGAGGAGGCCGGTGGTTGGCTGCACAGTGGAGGAGGCCGGCGGTTGGCAGCTGTTCAGGGTGTCGAGGTGGACGGGATTTCGGCTCTAGCGGAGGTGCGGGAGGAGGATGAGCAGCCGGCGGGTGCTCGGCCGGGCTGACCGGCAGGGGAAGAATGGTTTAAATTCCCCCCTTTCTTTCTTTCTTTTAAAAAGGGAGAAGAAAAAAAGAAGAAGAAGAAGAAGAAGAAGAAGAAGAAGAGAAGAAGAGAAAGGAAAAATTGGAAAAAACCTACGGTTGAGTGAGGAGGGAGGAGAGAGAGAGAGGGGGCTTCCCTAGGTTTGGGGATTAGGGCATGTTGGTAAAGGTGAGGTGATGTGACTTTTTATAGGAAGGGTGATGGGAGGTGTATGGTGATGATGAGCCCCATTTTGAATGGATGGCCAGGATTTGTCATGGAAAAAATCAATTATACATGGAGAGGGTTGAGTTGACTAGTCAAATTTTGGGCTTCTCCATTTGGTTAAACCAATGGGGTGTTGACACCTAATACAATATTTACAAATGAGCCCCCTTAAATTTGGATAATTGCACGAACACATGAAATGATGAAATTTTTTTGGGCGATTTGGTGTTTGGTGTTTTGTAGGGTGAGGGGGTATTGTGTGTTTGGTATGGGCTTAATTAGTGGGGTATTTGGATTAAGTCGGGATTAAACGAAATTAGTCAAGATGGTATCCCCAATTTAATTAGAATAAATGCAGGCGATGTTCTAAAATTAATTAGGAGTACATGGGGCCAAAATTAGGTTGGGACACAAATATCATTAGTGAAGAAGACTCAGAACAGAATATTACCCTAATTTGGGTTGCACGAAAATGGGTCGAGACTGTCTCCAATTTCGATTGGAACGCACAACAATACAAAGTCAGATTTTATTTAGAAATTAAATAACGTCCGCGATGAATATTGTGCGGCTAAAATGAAGGACAAGAGAGCATAATTATGAGTTACAAAAAGGTCCGAATGGAAGGCGAGCACGTCTAGGGCAAGGTTATGAAATTTGTTGGAAGACAAAAGATAGGGTAGCGCTCCAAATATCGAAGCAACGGTAAGGCGCAACAATTAAATAAAATTACGGTAATTAATCACAATCCCAAATAATTAAATTCTAATTAATATAATTTAATACACAACCCTATAATTCGGTCAGGTGTTCATCTAGTGGGCTTCTAGGTCAAGTCTACCGGCTCAACATTAATGAACACTGTACATAATATATAATATTATAAATACTCATCTCATGCAATTATTTAAATTAAATACACGCAATATTAAATATATATAAAAAGTCAAAAATACCCCTATTTTTGGAACGTGTAGTGATATTATCCCCTACCGTGTTCAGCGAGTACTCGTGTACATTGTATCTCATAGTGTATATTGGGTATTGATTATATTTCGTGTTCACACACTGTTATTTTTAGTGTGCTTATTCGTGTACACCCACCGCTCGTGTTCGGTGGTTATGATATTCGTGTACACATACTTCTCGTGTTCAGTGGTTATATTTCGTGTTCGTATCATATCGTGATTGGATCCATCAGTATTAGTTGGGGGTGGGAGAGTAGGAGTTGATTATGTGATCAAAGCCCATTGTTACATCGTGTATATTCTGGTTACATGCCTCACTTGTAATCGTCTTACCTGATCATGTTCACCCAACTCTATCATATAATAAACTTGTATTCTGAGGCACATTAGTTAGTTAGATTGCAGTTATTCATCATATTGTGATATTCATATTGTTGATCTATATTCTCGTACATTACCTGTCTATCTTGTTCATTCATTCATATATTTAGTGATCTTGTATTTTATTTCTATATTTGTTTATATGCTCGATTATGCTATTGAAACTGCTTTCAGAGGTATGTACTTCGCTCCAATCCTGACTGGATATATTTTTTTAGATGACTGGCTTCTAGAGCAGTGTCCCACATTCTACGGGCCGCAGGACAGCGTACCTATAGAGGATACTCTTATAGACCAGGAGGACTTAGTTGCAGAGCCTAAGGAGGTCTAGATTATATTTGTATTGGATTATTTAGACTATTATTTTGGTGGATTCACATCTTGTATATTATTTCAGATCGTGGATTATATCTTTATTCTTTCCTTCGTTATTCTATTCGTGCATTATTCTTCCTTAGTTTGTTTTGTGATTAAGATTATGTAAAACCCCTATTTTTTTAAAAATTGTATTTATTATTTTTTTTATTAATTAATAATTTAATTATGGTAATTATGTGCTAAATAGGAGAAATAGATTTTTATTAATTTTTATTTTAGGTGTTCGGGCACTTAGAGGATTTATGGGACCATTAGGAATTTTTCGGAATTTATTCCATGTAGGAGATCCCTTGAGCAGTTGCTAGCCTAATAGTGTGCATTATTCTAATCCATGAATTTTCTTATGAGTATATATATAATATATATGTATACACAAATATATATATGTATATGTACATTTAGAAAGGAAAAGAAAAGAAAGTAAAAGAAATAATTAAATCAAGCTTAACTAATAAATATAATAATAATAGTAATAATAATAACACAACCACTACTATTCCTATTCCTTAGCAAACTTTGCTCCACTCCTCAGCAAATTAGTTGCTGTGACCGCCCCTTAGCAATACTTCCTAAGACCCGCCCACTTTAATGCTTTGCATTTGCATCCAGAGACCAAATCCGACCCCCCCCCCCTTCGGCCGAGCCAACTCACCCTCTCTCTTCCTATATTAAATATATATATATATATATATATATATATATATATATATATATATATATATCTTAAAAAAACCCTAACCTAAATCTCCAGACCCTCCTCTTCTCATCTAGAGCCGTCACCGCAGCCAGAGAAGCCCCACCAAGCCATCCAAACCATCCCGACGACTCCGACCTCGCGCACTGCAGATTCCCACACGAGGCACCTTCGCTCCGGAATTGTTTTTCGTCGACTCGCTCAACCAAACGCCATTCTGTCTTCACCGGTATGCTCATCCCTTAACCCTATTCCATAGTTGTATTATAGCCAACCTCGTAAAATGTGTATCCCTAGGCGAAAAATAGCGTCCAAAGTGGGCGCGAGCAGATCCAATTCTGGGATCGCAGAAAACTGCGGTGACCACCCAAATTGCCGAGTTCGTATCTCCCACCACAGAGATCCGAATTCGGTGATTCTTTTTGATACCTGTAGAACACTTGACCTAGTTTATTTTCTGTTAAATAACCATATGCTATTAGTTGCTGTGGACATAATTAAATTCGTCACAAAACTGCGCGCACCCACTTTTTCCAGATTTTCAAAAGTTGGAAAACGGAGCGCGCCCCGCCAAACGGGACCGCCCCGCCGTGTACCAAGTGTACCGAACGGTGCATGAAGCGTAACCGGACACGTAAAAATTTGTAGGAACTGATTCGGACGCGTGTGCGCACCGGAATCAGGCCGTATCCGCGGACACACCCCGTGTCGCAACTTTTGTGGAACTCGCACGTATTTTGTGCACGCTTGTCAGATTGCGACGAAACTTATACCACTAGACTCGTGGTAAAGCGCTGGTCCTGTGACCCAATTTTCTCGCAATTCTGAGACGGTTGACCAAATCGCCAATTGGCGGGCCCCATATTTGACTTTTTGGACAAAATTTTGTTCGGCCCATCGAAATCCACATTTGGACATACCGTTGGATTCGTATTGAGATTTATAGTTGTTTGACCTATAGTTTGTCCCATTTAGAGACTGTTACCCTTGGCACACTTTTCGGTGCAAAGTGGGCCACATGTGGACCCCACTTTTAACCGAAATTACCGTTTTGCCCCTGTGTCCAAATTGGACGAAAGGGATATGCTTTTTAGCTATTTTGCTTATTCTGGGAATGTTGGTGATATTTATTTTAGCATCCGGAGACGTTCATTCTATGGTCGTAGCTTCTGACTCTTGGAGTTGACATCGGGACATTATATTTTTGTAGCTTTCTTGCCAGGCAAGATACCTTGCCAAATTGTTACAGTATTTTACATGCTTAGTATATTTCTGTATAATTATTTCATTTTGTTTATTTATTGCATGTGTAGTTCCTTTCAGTCATTACTATATATTAGATATGTTGACACACACTTGACACTTAGTATCATAGAGGACAATCATTAGGGGTATGGGCTTTTAACCACTCTGGTAACACCGTAGTCACTAGCACGCACTATGGTGGGTCGTGTCTGATGGTCGCTACCCCCGCGGTATGTCGATTGATGGAGTCCGAGGGTCGCTACCCCCGCGGTATGTCGGCTGATAATGTCCACTGACGAGCGTGAGGTTGTGAGGATTAGATCGAGTAGCCTACCCTTGCCCATACGTCAAAAAGTTGTCCTCATTTGCATTCATATAGATTGTCTTGTACAGCGTACTTATTTATTTTCAAATTATATGCATATTTACTGTATTCAAGTTGGCTCGTATTTTCTGTATCTTGTTACGTCCCTCTGAGGACCTGGTCCTCTGCCAGGTGTATCTGCTCTTGAGTATTTGCAGGAGTACGGGCCTGGACCTGACGCATTATTTTCTGTCGAGGAGGTCTTACCTTCTGAGCATCGTTGATTATCTGGCGATGGATTCTTTTAGCTGATACACTTCTGTCTTCACATTATTTTATATTAGAGATTTTATACTCCTCTCTCATTTTAGTTTTGGATATAGTCATTGGTAGTGGATTTGTCTCCACCCGACTATTATTTTAGATATTTCAGACTCCTTATTCTAGTTTAGTATTTCTTTTCCATGACTTGTTGTGTGGATGAGATTAGCATATCTGTGACTTGTGACATTATATATACCACATGTGAGTTTATATTCATATTACAGCGTACGTATGGATTATGGTTTCCATATATTGGAGTTGCCATATTCATGCGGCTGGCATGCTTACGTGTTCCTAGTCCTACGTATTTGGGACTGGGGCATGACAGATTAGTTTTTCTTGTGAGATACCATATTGTTCCTCCGTTTGGAGTTGAGATGATTGATAGGTACCATATTATATTGTTGAGATGTTAGATAGTTAGAAATGACCCAGACAGTGTTCTACCGTCGGTTCTGCAGTGTAGGCTGGGCATAACCACGTACTCGTGTCCGAATATCCGGGTGCGGGTCGTGACATGGAGACTCGTGTTTTATCTTGTAGTTGCTTGCCGCACATAGTGTGCTACTTCTCTTACTAGTAACTCTTGCTTTGTGCGCCAGTTTGCTTGCATGTGTAGAATATGTCTATTCTTGTAATTCTTGATTTGTGCGCATATCTTCCTGCTGCTCTATTATCGATTTTGTGTGCCATATTATAGACTTCTGCGCCATGACTTATGTGACCTAGTGATATAGGTTTGTGTGCCATATAGTTGCTTGCTCGCGCATAGTGCGACACTATTCTTGACTAGCCTATCTTGGCACTTACAAAGTGTGCCGATCCAGGACATCGTGTGTTTGATTATTCATACATAGGTCATGTTGTGCATTTAATGCTATTCTAGATTAGTTGAGCTTGACCATGATTGATGAACTATGCCCCATAATTTGAGGAATTGATGAGGCATTCATGACCGTGACTCGATCATATGTGATATGAGATTCCTAATTAATTATGACTTTTGACTTGATCAAAACATGATTTATGTGACCAACTGTTAGGTTTGGTATACTGACTTGGTTATTGTATTCGTGTCGATATACTTGTCATGCTCACCTGTTTATAAAGGCTACATTGTACACTAAGTGTAGGACATTAGCCAACATGTACACTGAACATGTGTAAACCCCCTCGACCAGTTTAGGGTTTAATTTGAGCTAAATTGAGAGACTTAGATTTAATTGAAAACAATTGGAATAAATGTGCAATAATTATATGTCCTAATACACCTTGTCGTTGTCTCGAGGATAGAGCACCACACCAGTAGTTATCTTCCACCCAAGGTCATGAACATCTCTTAGACATGCCAGACTACCCCTCTGACCATAGTGTAACCATAGATACTCATTATTGCGTCCTATTTTAACTACGTAATATTCGTAAATGAGCGCCTTGCGCATTAAGTTGTAATTTAATTAAGTTGAGGTTAAGTTCACCCAAAACAAGGCCTAACCAAGCCCTGTGCATCTCCTATGAGGACTAGCCCCCACACAGAGGAGTCAGACCGGCCCAAAACCAAGGTTAACCCTAATCCCCTCACATATGTATAAATACACATCCTCTAACCTAAAACCCTAACAACCAATCTCATTCCAACTCAAACCCTAACCGACCCCTTCTTCTTAACCAAGCATCCCTGACCGGGAAGCCATCCCCACCGCCTCAGGCCGCCACCGCCACTCCAAGCCACCGCCGCCTGACCGGACACCCATCCGCCATCGCCACCATCTTCTTCCCGTCACTCACGTCAACCTCCCATCAAATAAATCTACTGACCCAACCCCGGCCACAGACTCCAGCACCCCCGACCGCCGCTGGATGGCCTACCCCGACATCCCCCACGACCCGACCTCCACCAGGAACAGTTCCAACGCCGCCCCGCCGCTGCAGACCGTCGCTACCGCTGCTGTGACTACTGCAGTATTGTGCTGTCGCTGCTGTCTTGCCGTCGTACAACGCCGGAGTTCCGCCACGCCGGAGAACATGTTGACGAGACCCCCTAGTTCTGATGATCAGGTACTCGATCACCAACCCCTCCTTCCTGGTATCCTATCGTTATACCATCGTGTCGTGTATCATGGATTCGGACACGGGTAATGAGAAAGGAAACCCTATATGTTTGCATGTATTTTAGATGGTAATTAATTAGACTAGATAGTAATTAATAATTAGTAATCATCCCAATGATATGAGACTGACATCAAGGACTAATATTTCACCTGAACACCTGGACATAAACCAAGTATGTTTGGACAAGAAAACCAAGGACGTATTCGTACAATTCAGAAATAGATGGTAACCCCTTAACCTTAGTAGGTTACTGTCTCAAGGCGCACATTAACCGAGGATAGAACAAGTGTGCACCCTAGCTACGTGCACACGTGACGCTGTATTCGATCAGCCGTGAACTTGCGACAGTATCCAAGAGTAGCATTGTAGTCGTGTGCATTTATTGCTTAGTGTCTGATGTCCGTATTTGCTATATTATATTGTGTGCTAAGATCATTGGATCAGCCAGGACACACTGCAGGAACTGGCTTCTGGCATTCACAGCTTGAGGACTCAAGCAAGATACCTTGCCATATTTACTGTCAAATTTAAATTATGCATATGTTGTATTGTATTCTTGTTGCTTTTACTTTATACAATTGTGCGCGTCCGAGATTTGACTCGGGTGCAGTCGACGGATACGTCGATGATTAGTGTACTTGACCTAGTCATTAGCAGACTCACCCCATTGGAGGATACTCTGTTATCTTCTGAGACCTGACACTCTTACACGTTTCACTGAGACATATTCATATTGGGATACGGGTTTGCGTACTCGACTAGCTATCGGTGCGTGTGACCTACATCACGGTTAGTACGTAATTTATGATTATTTATATTGGTAGAGACTTGGCATATAGATACGTGGTATGCACGTTGAGTATTCAACTTGCGTATCTATATTGGGCGGGGAGGACATTAGTAGGCATATGGGATACACCCATTGGAGTCCGTAGTATCCAGAGGAGCCACGGATCCAATGACTTCCTTTACACTGCTGCCATGTTCTTCGGAGCGATATGGACGATATACTGTACTGCTGCCACGTTCTTCGGAGCGATATGGATGATATACTGCACTGTTGTCATGCTCTTCGGGGTGTTGGACGTTATGCCTATGCCTACCCATACGTACCAAAGTTGTCCTCTTCACTTAGATGGTTAGCACACCCTTTATTGTATTTATTTTATTCAGTATTTATATATGGCATGCTTCTATGTATCTTGTTACGTCCCTCTGAGGACCTGGTACCTTTCCAGATTTGGACGAGGCATATTACCCCACAGTGTATGGCCCAGGACAGGAGACGAGATTCGCTACCGCAGAGGAGCTAGAGGTACTACCGTCAGAGTTTCCGTGATCACTTGGTAGGCCTTCTGCCTAGGATTGGGAGCATCATTATCTAGTCAGCCGATGCCCTAGTCATTATCTTTTACCTATTATTTCAGTATTTTATTTTGTCATAGTAGTGGGTTTGTTCCCACCAGACATTAGTGGTTGTACTATGATATCTTGAGACTGGTGTTTATCTTCCAGTAGTTTATTTAGTACTTTTTGCTGTTTATATTGTGGATAAGATTAGTTTACTTGTTGTTGACTGATATTGGACATGTTAGTATTTTAGGACAGCGTAGCGCTCTTTGCTAGGATCCATTAAATTGGGATATCCTCGGAGACGTGACAACTGGATATTGCCACGTGACCTGGTCCCGCGTACTTTTGGGACTAGGGCGTGACATGGTTTTAGTGGTGGCCCATGTAGGTCAACTTTTTCGCTTGTGGTATGGTAACATGCCCAGCGAGCCTGCAATAGGATAGAAATTTCTAGGTCTCATCCACTTTGATTTCGTCTTTGAATTTCCTTCGTATCGCTTCTAAATATTTGTATCCTATTTGCTTGATTCTATACTCTCTTAATAAAATCCTGTCTCTTGCAGCAAGATGAACTTGCGCAGTGGACAAGGAGCACCCAGTGCCGTGGTGCCCGACAACACCACCCAAGGAGAAGAGGTACCCCAGGGACTACCTGGAAGGCAACCATCGCCACAGGCCCCGCTGAAACATTGGCATGAGACTTCTCAGGACGATCCTACCCAGCAGCCCGAGGGACAGACTTCACAGACGATCCCCACACCGTATTTTGAGGGCCAGACTTCAGGAGCTACACCGATGCCGTAGACTGAGAGGCCGACATCTGAGGAGACACCTACCGCACAACCAGAGGTTCCACTACCACCACCTCCACCTTATACACCCCAGATGCCACAGCTAGATGGACAACCACAGATGCTTCAGTTCTTTTAGACTATGATGCAAGCACAGTGGCATCAGATCGAGACGTTGAGACAGAGTTTGATGGCAGTACTAGAGAGGATACCTGTCACAGCACCAGTACCAGCACCTGCACCAGCCCAGACAGGTGGCATTGTAAGATGGTTCCGACAGGTGGGACCAGATACTTTCTCGGGCAACGAGACAGTAGAGCAGATCTCCGATTGGGTCGCCAACACGGAGATGCTACTAGAGGCTTCACAACTGCACCCAGATCTTTGGATGACCGCCGTGAGGGCCCAACTGAAAGGCAATGCCCATCACTTGTGGGATTCTATTGAGTACAGTATAGGCAAGAACCAGACTTGGGAACAGTTCTTAGAGTACTTCAATGCGAAGTATTTCTCAGCTACAGTCAGAAATGCTCTGTACTCCCAGTTCCTACATCTAAAAGAGAGAAATATGATTGTTGACACCTATGACGCGGAGTTCAGCCGCCTTAGCAGATTTGGTGCCGTCCTGATACCCAATGATCTAGAGAAGGCCCAGAGATTCCATCACGGCCTCACCTTCGAGCTACAGAGGTATACCACCGCACAGGCGAGAATTTCTTATGAAGAGGTACTTTCAGAGGCGAGAGTCCAGGAGGCCATCGGCAGAGGAGCAAGACGTTCCAACACAACCGCACCAGCCATAGCCCAGCCCGGAGTAGGAGGATCGATCTGTCGTCCCAGAGCGCAGACACGGCAGAGGACAACGCCATACCAGCAAAAGGAGCTTCCGACTTGCTACCACTGTGGTTAGAGAGGACATTACGAGAAGGACTGCAGAAAGAGACTGAGGACATGTCTGATTTGCGGGTCAGACCAGCACCAAGTCCGAGACTGCCCACAGCGTAGAGAGACAGCACCGCCGGCCTGACAGAGACCAACAGCACCAGTTCCGAGGATACTACCCCTGCCAGGAGGTCAACGTCCACCAGCACCCGGAGGATTTTAGAGGGGACCACCCTTGGCCCCACAGGAGGCACAGTTTGACCGAGCTCGACAGTAGACCGGAGGGCAGAGGCACGGACAGGCCTTTGCACTAGCAGCTATAGAGGAGGAAACAAAAGGGGAAGCTATCACAGGTACTATTTTAGTTGCATCATTACCTGCAACTACATTGTTTGATTTTGGTGCTATGTTATTATTCATATCTAGTAGATTTGTAGCAATGCATAGAGTAGCTACTTCCCCCTTACCTAAGAGTTGGAAGATTCTTACCGGAGGAGGTATCGTGTCGGTTACCAGCACTATTAGAACGTGTTCGGTAGTCGTATGTGGTAGGGAGATGAGAGCGCGATTCTTGGTATTACCCATGTCGTACTTTGATATTGTGCTTGGCATGGACTGGTTAAGCCAGTATAATGTCGTACTGAATTGCCGGAAGGGTAGCGTCACCTTTAGACCGCCAGATTAATCGGAGTTCGAGTACATGCGAGGGACCGTCGAACAAGGAGCAGGACAGATAGCTGGAGCTTACATGGCTATGGAGATGGCACCCCCACCAATAGTTGCAGAATTTGAGGATGTTTTTCCTGAAGAATTGCCAAGTTTACCGCCAGATAGAGACGTGGAGTTCACTATTGAGCTACTACCCGAAGCAGCACCAGTATCTTCTAATGTATACCGATTGGCGAAGAAGAAACTAGATGAGATGAAGTTACAATTAGAGGAGTTGCTGAGCAAGGGATTTATCCGTCCTAGTGCATCACCCTGGGGAGCACCAGTGTTGTTTGTACCTAAGAAGGATGGAACAGTACGCATGTGCATTGATTACAGAGCCCTTAATGCTTTCACTATCAAAAACAAGTACCCCCTGCCACGGATTGATGATTTGTTCGACCAGTTGACAGGAGCAGTGGTGTTCACAAAGATCGACCTGAGATCGGGTTATCATCAAGTAAAAGTGAGAAGAGAAGACAATCAAAAGACAGCATTCAGGACTCGTTATGGTCACTACGAGTTCTTAGTGATGCCTTTTGGACTGACGAATGCGCCAGCTGTATTTATGAACTTGATGAACCGAGTCTTCCACCAATACTTAGACTAGTTCGTGGTAGTCTTCATTGACGACATCTTGGTGTATTCGAAGAGCCACGAGGAGCACGAAGAGAATCTGAGACTAGTATTAGAGACGCTGAGGAAAGAGAGGCTTTATGCTAAGCTGAACAAGTGCGAGTTTCTTCTAGTTCGTGTTGCTTTTCTTGGATACGTCATCTCAGGAGATGGTATTTCATCGGTAGAGACATGGCCAACCCCTACCAATATTGTCACGACCCACACCCGAAATTTGGGCACGAGTGCGTGGGTACGTCCAGCCTACGCCGCAGCATCGGCGGTAGAACGATATCTAGGTCAAAGCACTATCTAAACAATCCCGCACGAGTATCCAACTCCATAAGGAGACACGGATAACACAATATAATATGAACAACATACTCAAACACATAACTACAAAATGATAAGATATCGAAAAAAATAAAATAAAATGTAACACAAGTCTAAATAGAAATAATTTAACTCAACAATAAATCCAAGTCTCAACAAAGTATGCCGGAGACAAATCCGGTACCAAAATAATCTACTAGAAGAAACTAACTAGATAACTAGTGATTCCGGCTAGACCTCCCGGGATCACAACTGAACTACCAAGTCCAAGTCTGCAGCTACTCTCCCTGTAGTCCATAAAATGTCGGACACCAGTCCTCTAAGGCATAGTCTGGAAAAATATTTCCAATCAGGAAGAGCAAAGTACATCTCAAATAATAGTTCCATTTAATTGATAAGGACTATAAAACAATAAACAGATGATGCTATATATTGAGAGAAGACAATGAATAAATGTAATGGCAAAAAAAAGAGAAATGCAATATAGGCAATATGATACAGCCAGTGCATATATGAAATAAAGAGAACGAGATACAATATCATATACGGGTGATGTAGTATATGATCTAAAATAGAGAAGTGTAACTATTCTAAGTGTTTGAAATAGTAGCTTCGATATGTGATCGGCTTGGGAATATGTACGATAGCTATATGGCCTGGCTAATCATACGTGAGGAGTATGATTAACACTAACATTATTCTATACTTGTACAATATGGATTTGATCACATTTCTCACTAACTATTTTTCCGCCCCCAACTAGTACAGTGGATCCAACCATGACATGTCACGATACACGAGCAATATCCAATATATCATGTACAAGGTCTAAATATCAATGTTGTGTACAATATCAATACGATAATCAATATAACATTCATGACTGCAGATCCAATCTATATACTAGTCCGTGTAGCAAAGTATCAAGAATCAGATGTAACATTTCTAGATACTGAAATTATAGAAATTATTAAATAATTGAAATTATCAGAGAATGTACTCGCCTTAGGTCCTTAGCTGGTAATACCAATGTCCGGTTCCAGAGTATCGTCTGGATGATCCAACAGTCCTATAGACATATCATAAATATAACATTTGTATCAGACGTTACACTAACACAATCACAAACACATTGAACTCATGGCTATGCTAGATATTATACTGGTCAACTAGGGTCAAGTGCGAGTCTAATTGCGCGGGTGTCGTGTCTGTAATTGCTGTGAATTCAGACAGTTGGTGATACGGGTCTCGCCAATACGTGGGTGTACATATGGCAGCCTTCTAATAAATAACAGGGTTACAGGTCAATGCAAATACGGGGTATCCGCAATTACACTCGGGTTGCCTAAAACATTCATTAGTTAGCATATATCATTAATTAAATATATATGTACATACCAGATAATTACATACAAAATATGTATAAGTGTACACACTAAATAGAATTATACACTATATATATATATATATATATATATATATATATATATATATATATATACATATGTTTAAAAATATACATGCCACATTTTATATATACAACCAATATTTATGTATACGAAGAATACGTATACTGAACATATAGATATATATATATATTTACCAAGTAAAAATATACGTATACTATATTTATATATATACCAATAAAAATACAAATACTATATACTTCTATATGTATATATATATATATATATATATATATATATATATATATATATATATATATATATATATATATATATATATATATATATATATATATATATAAATACATACGTATTAACGTATATTATGCTACATATATATATATATATATATATATATATATATATATATATATATACCAAAATACACATATACCATATTTATATATATATATACCAAATTACATACTAACATATATATATTGAATACATATATACTAACAGGGAAAATACACTATATGCTAATACATACATATATTATGCTACATATATATGTATACCAAATACGTACATATATATATTATTGAATACATAAATATACTGATAGAGAAATACTAATACATACATACATGCATACCTACATACATACGTACACGCGTACGTGTATGCGAGGGGAGGATCAAACCTGTGCGCGTCTACGACGACGGCGAAGACGACGACGACTAGGTGGTGGTCCTGGTGGTGGGGGCTGGTGGCACAGGGTAGTGTGAAGTCGGAGAAGAAGAGGGGAGTGGCCGACGGGCTGGGCTCCGGTTGAGGTACAGGGAAGAGCCGGGGAAGAAGAACTGTAGTAGCCGGGGAAGTGACAGTGGCCGAGGTGCTCGGCCGGGCTGAAGGTGGAGCAGGGTCGGGGCTTGGCCGGGCTGGATGGAAGAGCAGGGTAGAGTATGGAGGAGGACGGGTGGAGAAGGCTGGTCGATCGGCTGTGTGTGGTCGGGTCGGGAGGTCAAGACGGCACAGCCGGGTGGAGAAGGAGAGGTTAGCCGGAGCTGATGGTGTTAGTGGTGGAGATAATGGAGGAGGGCGACTCACTGGTTGTGTAGGGTGGTGGTTGCTCGTGGCCGGATGGGTGAGGCGGTGGCAGACTCGGCTGAGGGGGAGAGCCTCGGGGTGGTGGTGGTTCTGTGGCAGCGGCAGCCGGAGTTAATGGTGATGGCGACTCTGATAATGATGGTGGCTCGTCGGGGTGATGCCGGGTCGGCCGAGCTGGAGGTGGAGCTAGGTCGGGGAGCTCGACTGAGGGGCCTGGCCGACATAGGCTGGATCGGGTGGCCATGCCGGAGTTGACCGGAGGTTGGCCGGGCTGGATGGAGATGGTTTTCTTAAACCTAAAAAATAGGTGAAGAGGAAGAAGAAGAAGGAAGAAGAAGAGAAAGGAAAAAATATGCTACGTTGGGAGAAGAGGGAGAAGAGAGAGAGGTGGGGGCTTTCCTAGGTTTGGGGATTAGGACATGGTTGGGAAGAGTGAGGTGATGTCACATTTTATAGGAAGGGGTGTGTTGAATGGAGGGTGGTGATGTTTCCATTTCAAATAAGGGGTGAGGATTTTTTATGAAGAGATGGGTTTCTTCATGCAAAGGAAGGGGGAAGAAAAGTTGACTACGGTCAAAGAAGAGGGTTGCCTCTCCATTTGGCCTTGACCAATGAGGGGGTGCCACATGTTGCAATATTTGTAATTTAGCCCCTTAAGTTTGGGTAATTGCACAAACACATAAAATGATAGAAACATTATGGAGAAAAATTGGTGTTTGGTGTTTTGTAGGGTGAGGGGGTGTTGTGTATTTTGTATGGGCTTAATTAATGGGATACTTGGATTAAATTGGGATTAAACGGGATTAGTCAAAGTTGGTATCCCTAATTTAATTAGAAACAAATGCAAGCGGTGTTCTAAAATTAATTAGAAATACATGGGGCTAAAATTAGGTTGGGACACAAATATCATTAGTGAAGAAGACTCAGAACAGAATATTATCCTAATTTGGGTTGCACGAAAAATGGGTCGAGATTGCCTCCAATTTCGATTGGAATGCACAACGATACAAAGTTAGAATTTATTTAGAAATTAAATAAACGTCCGCGACGAATATTGTGTGGCTAAAATGAAGCACAAAAGAGCATACTTATGAGTTACAAAAAGGTCATAATGGAAGGCGGGCACGTCTAGGGCAAGGTTGTGAAATTTGTTGGAAGACAAAAGATAGGGTAGCGCTCCAAATATCGAAGCAACGGTAAGGCGCAATAATTAAATAAAATTACGGTAATTAATTACAAATCCCAAATAATTAAATTCTAAATAAAATAAATTAAATACATAATCCTAAAATTCGGTCAGGTGTACATCTAGTGGGCTTCTAGGTCAAGTCTACCAGCTCAAACATTAATGAACACTGTATACATATAATATATTTAAATACACATATCATGCGATCATTTAAAAAAACTACCACCATATTAATAATATAAAAAGTTAAAAATACCCCTATTTTTGGAACGTGGTAGTGACAAGTCTACCCTCCTTAAAAAAAATTCGTCCTCAAAATTTAAAATCCTCAATAGTAGTGTTTATTCATTATATATATTATTTTCCATCAAATCTAGATTCATCAAGCCATATAATCATAAAGTAAATCCATATTGCTATTCCACAAAATTTTCAAAATAATATAATTATCGTATTCTTGAAAATCTTCGAAGTAAAATCAAATTCCATTTTTTCACAATTTCCTCCAAAAATTTTAATTTAATAATTAAATACTCAAAATTTAATATCCACTCCTCTAATTTAATTTCAATCAATGCATATATATAAAATTGAAATTTTGTCCCAAAAAGTTTGAATTCAAACACTAATCCACTAATCATCTTACTCCGCAAATTTTAAGTCCAATCGGTGCGTATATAAATTCTAAGTCCTTATCCCAAAATTGAATTCAACACTAATCGAATTCAAACACTAATCCATCAATGATCTTATTCTTTGGTTTCTTTTTCCACAAAACTCAAACAATGCGATACTTATGAAATCTTCAAATGCAATATTTATAATATAAAATTTTTAATTCATATCTTGCAATCAAATAGATATAATGATAATCTCCCTAATTTCCTCCAATTTTAATAACAAATTCAATCATATCATAATCTTCCTAAAATTAATAAATCATCAATTCTGCCATGTTAAATTCTTAACTCTTTATTTAAACTAATAATTATCCTCAAAATTTAAGCATCTTGTCTCTCTTGGCAAGTCATAACCTCTTCATAAATCTTCACTATGGTCAAACCTCCAATAATCACAGTCTAAGAAAATTCTACCTACAGCCATTCAATATGCAATCTAAGGAAAACATGTATGGTTATGGTGTCTTTTGTTATGGTATTGCAGTCTCTGTCAGGGTGTTCTACTAACTATATTCTAACAAGGAAATCACGAATACAACTACGGTACTAAGGAATCAATCAATCAAATAGAGAGGACAGAAGGAAAGAAAGGAACAGAACCTGCTAACACATCACCTGCAGTATCGGTCTCCTCGACCATCATCGCAAATGCCCCACCCTGCTGGGGTGGCTCCCTTCGCGGGTGCTGAGAAATATACGGTTCCACAGGTGGCCTAAATGGATCTCTATAATTTGGAGCTGCACGCTGGCCGGGAAGATAAGGAGCTCGAAGACAATCCCTCACTCGATGTCCCGCAGAGCCGCAATGCAAACAAAGTTCTAGCCTCGATCTACAGCTCTACCAAAGGTGACTTAGCTTCTTACAGAAATGACAAGCCTGTTGTGTCTCTCTCGGAGGCTGCTGCTGATCCTGCTGAACATGAACTGGTGCCTGGTACTGCTGTTGATACTGAAACGCCCACGGCTGTTGCTGAATATAAGGACGCCTGGCCGGTCCTGCGCTACCATTCGTATCTCCAGAAATATTGTGACTCCTCTGAGGCCTGAGATCCAGATCCTCTTCTGTAATCTGGGCATCCATCAAGATATCCTCAAAGCTAGCGGTACGATGACCAGAAGTGCGCGACCTAATCCCTCTCGTCAGCCCCTTTCTAAACTTCCGGGCTTGATCTCCTTGGTCCCGAATCATAGACAATGCAAAATGGCTCAATTGATAGAATTCTGCAGCGTACTCGTCGACCGACATGTTTCCTTGGACCAAGTCATGAAACTAACTCTTCAAGGTTCCCAAGGCCACGTCGGGAAAGAACTTCTCCTTGAAAAGCTCCTTGAAGGTCTCCCAAGTAAGTCCTTGTGCAGTAAGTCTTGGCTCCGAACGATACCACGTGAGTGCGGTATCGAACATCTGACTGCCGGCCGCCTCTATCTGCAAGCTTTTCGGAATCTGGGCCAATCGCAGGCTCCTCTCTATATCCTCTAGCCAGTCGTCAGCGTAGAATATCCCTTCGATACCCTTGAACTCTTGAGGTATCATCCTCTTGAAGTCCACTATAGTGCCTGATATCTGCTGTTGCTGGCCAGGAAACTGCTGGTATTGTGCTACTCTCTCCACAGCTTGGAGAGCCACCTGGTGAGCATTTTTCATGCTCTCTCTCATCAGCTCGGTTTGTGCCTGGTGCGCCTCTGCTTGCACCCTCTGAGCCTCAGCTTGAACTCGCTGAGCGTCTACATGCCCTGGATCAAAGTAAACACCTGTGTCCCGTCAGTGTGCACACCTCCGAAAATCAGAGTCGGTGGAGGAGAAAGGTTGTCCGTCACAGCTGCGGCAATCCTCTGAACAGGTGGGGGAGGAGGACCCCCAAAAAGTGCAGATACTCCCACATGCATCGAAGATGTAGGAGGAACTATGGCTGTCTGTCCATCAGGTGGAGAGGTGGCAGACCTCTCTAAAGCTGATGCTCCCACTCTCATAGATCTTGTCTTCGGCGACATCCTGAAGACAGACCCAAACAATCAATTAAGGCAATAAATGCGATATCATCAAGGAAGGACAGTAAAGTTCTAAGGAAGCAATATTCAGAAGGAATTAAGGATAACAAAATAAATGGATTGGAGATATTCCTAGTTGTGATTGAGTATTCGCTCTCATCCTAGTATCCTATGTCCTATATCCTATCGCAGGCATGCAGTAGTATAACTAAGATGTCACACTACCATGATATCGCACAACTTGCAAAGTCTGACCTGCATGGGCCACCACTAAAAACGTGTCACGACCCGCACCCGGAATTGGGGCACGAGTACGTGGGTACGTTCAGCCTACGCCACAGCATCGGTGGTAGAACGCTGTCTAGGTCTAAGCACTATCTAAACAATCTCGTATGAGTATCCAACTCCATAAGGAGACACGGATAACACAATATAATATGAACAACATACTCAAACACATAACTACAGAACGATAAGATATCGAAGAAAATAAAATAAATTGCAACACAAGTCTAAATAGAAATAATTTAACTCAACAATAAATCCAAGTCTCAACAAAGTATGCCGGAGACAAATCCGGTACCAAAATAATCTACTAGAAGAAACTAACTAGATAACTAGTGATTCCGGCTAGACCTCTCGGAATCACAACTGAACTACCAAGTCCAAGTCTGCAGCTACTCTCCCTGTGGTCCATAAAATGTCAGACACCAGTCCTCTAAGGCATAGTCTGGAAAAATATTTTCAGTCAGGAAGGAGCAAAGTACATCTCAAATAACAGTTCCATTTAATTGATAAGGACTATAAAATAATAAATAGATGATGCTATATACTGAGAGAAGACAATAAATAAATGTAATGGCAAAATAAAGAGACATGCAATATAGGCAATATGATACAGTCAGTGCATAGATGAAATGAAGAGAACGAGATACAATATCATATATGGGTGATGTAGTATATGATCTAAAGAGAACTGTAACTATTTTAAGTGTTTGAAATAGTAGCTTCGATATGTGATCGGCTTGGGAACATGTACGAGAGCTATATGGCCTGGCTAATCATACGTGAGGAGTATGATTAACACTAACATTATTCTATACTTGTACAATATGGATTTGATCATATTTCTCACTAACTATTTCCCCGCCCCCAACTAGTACAGTGGATCCAACCATGACACGTCACGATACACGAGCAATATCCAATATATCATGTACAAGATCTAAATATCAATGTCGTGTACAATGTCAATACGATAATTAATGTAACATCTCATGACTGCATATCCAATCTATATACTAGTCCGTGTAGCATAGTGTCAAGAATCAGATGTAACATTTCTAGATACTGAAATTATAGAAATTATCAAATAATTGAAAATTATCAGAGAATGTACTCGCCTTGGGTCCTTAGCTGGTAATACCAATGTCCGGTTCCAGAGTACCGTCTAGATGATCCAACAGTCCTATAGACATATCATAAATATAATATTTGTATCAGACGTTACACTAACACAATCACAAACACATTGAACTCAGGGCTATGCTAGATATTACACTGGTCAACTAGGGTCGAGTGCGCGTATAATTGCGCGGGTGTCGTGTCTGTAATTATTGTGAATTCAGATAGTCGGTGATACGGGTCTCGCCAATACGTGGGTGTACATATGGCATCCTTCTAATAAATAACAGGGTTACAGGTCAATGCAAATACGGGGTATCCGCAATTAAACTCGGGTTGCCTAAAACATTCATTAATTAGCATATATCATTAATTAAATATATATGTATATACCAGATAATTACATACAAAATATGTATAAGTGTACATACTAAATAGAATTATACACTATACATATATACATATGTTTAAAAATATACATGCCATATTTTATATATACAACCAATATTTATGTAAGAAGAATACGTATACTGAACATATAGATATATATATATATATATATATTTACCAAGTAAAAATATACGTATACTATATTTATATATATACCAATAAAAATACATATACTATATACTTGTATATGTGTGTATATATATATATATATCAATACATACGTATTAACGTATATTATGCTACATATATATATATATATATATGTATATATATATACCAAACTATACATATACCATATTTATATATATATACCAAATTAATTACTAACATATATATATATATTGAATACATATATACTAACAGGGAAAATACACTATATGCTAATACATACATATATTATGCTACATATACATGTATACCAAATACGTACATATATATTATTGAATAAATAAATATACTGATAGAGAAATACTAATACATACATGCAAACCTACATACATACGTACACGCGTACGTGTACGCGAGGGGAGGATCGAACCTGTGCGCGTCTACGATGACGGCGAAGACGACGATGAGGTGGTGGTCCTGGTGGTGGGGGCTGGTGGCACAGGGTGGTGTGAAGCCGGAGAAGAAGAGGGGAGTGGCCGGCAGGCTGGGCTCCGGTTGAGGTGCAGAGAAGAGCCGGGGAAGAAGAACTGTAGCAGCCGGGGAAGTGACAGTGGCCGAGGTGCCCGGCCGGGCTGAAGGTGGAGCAGGGTCAGGGCTTGGCCGGGCTGGATGGAAGAGCAGGGTGGAGTATGTAGGAGGACGGGTAGAGAAGACTGGTCGGTCGGCTATGTGTAGTCGAGTCGGGAGGTCGAGATGGCATAGCCAGGTGGAGAAGGAGAGGTTGGCCGGAGCTAATGGTGTTCGTGGTAGAGATAATGGAGGAGGGCGGCTCACTGGTGGTGTAGGGTGGTGGTTGCTCGTGGCCGGATGGGTGTGGCGGTGGCAGACTCGGCTGAGGGGGAGAGCCTCAGGGTGGTGGTGGTTCTGTGGCAGCGGCAGCCGGATTAATGGTGATGGCGACTCTGATGATGATGGTGGCTCGTCGGGGTGATGCCGGGTCGGCTGAGCTGGAGGTGGAGCTAGGTCGGGAAGCTCGACTGAGGGGCCTGGCCGACGTAGGCTGGATCGGGTGGCCAGGCCGGAGATGTCTGGAGGTTGGCCGGGCTGGATGGAGATGGTTTTCTTAAACCTAAAAAATAGGTGAAGAGGAAGAAGAAGAAGGAAGAAGAAGAGAAGAAGAAGAGAAAGGGAAAAATATGCTATGTTGGGAGAAGAGGGAGAAGAGAGAGAGGTGGGGGCTTTCCTAGGTTTAGGGATTAGGGCATGGTTGGGAAGAGTGAGGTGATGTGACATTTTATAGGAAGGGGTGTGTTGAATGGAGGGTGGTGATGTTTCCATTTCAAATGAGGGGTGAGGATTTTTCATGAAGAGATGGGTTTCTTCATGCAAAGGAAGGGGAGGAGAAAAGTTGACTACGGTGTTGTGTATTTTGTGTTTGGTGTTTTGTAGGGTGAGGGGGTGTTGTGTGTTTTGTATGGGCTTAATTAATGGGGTACTTGGATTAAATTGGGATTAAACGGGATTAGTCAAAGTTAGTATCCCCAATTTAATTAGAAATAAATGCAAGCGATGTTCTAAAATTAATTAAATACGTGGGGCTAAAATTAGGTTGGGACACAAATATCATTAGTGAAGAAGACTCAGAACAGAATATTACCCTAATTTGGGTTGCACGAAAAATGGGTCAAGATTGCCTCCAATTTCGATTGGAACGCACAACGATACAAAGTTAGAATTTATTTAAAAATTAAATAAACGTTCGCGACGAATATTGTGCGGCTAAAATGAAGCAAAAGAGATCAAAATTATGAGTTACAAAAAGGTCAGAATGGAAGGCGGGCACGTCTAGGGCAAGGTTGTGAAATTTGTTAGAAGACAAAAGATAGGGTAGTGCTCCAAATATCGAAGCAACGGTAAGGCACAATAATTAAATAAAATTATGGTAATTAATTACAAATCCTAAATAATTAAATTCTAAATAAAACAAATTAAATACATAATCCTAAAATTCGGTCAGGTGTTCATCTAGTGGGCTTCTAGGTCAAGTCTACCATCTCAAACATTAATGAACACTGTATACGTATAATATATTTAAATATACATATCATGCGATCATTTAAAATAACTACCACCATATTAATAATATAAAAGTTGAAAATATCCCTATTTTTGGAACATGGTAGTGACAAATGTCTCAGAAGTGAGGAGTTTTCTAGGACTTGCCGGATATTACCGGAGGTTCGTGGAGAACTTCGCGAAGATCGCAGAGCCGCTGACCCGTTTGACTCGTAAGGAGCAGAAGTTCACTTGGACAGAGGAGTGTCAGACAGCGTTCGATGAGCTGAAGAAGCGTTTGACTACGGCACCCATCTTGACCACACCATCTGGACCCGGAGGATTCGTGATCTATAGCGATGCATCCGGGAAAGGATTAAGATGTGTCTTGATGCAGCATGGAAAGGTTGTAGCCTATGCTTCTAGACAGTTGAGAACCCATAAGAAGAACTATCCCACCCACGACTTGGAGCTTGCAGTAGTAATATTTGCTTTGAAGCTTTGGAGACACTACCTATATGGAGAAAGAGTAGAGATATTCACTGATCATAAAAGCCTAAAGTACGTCTACACTCAGAAGGATCTGAATCAGAGGCAGAGACGTTGGCTCGAGGCGATGAAAGACTTTGAGATTGAGCTGCAGTACCACCCGGGAAAGGCCAACGTAGTAGCTGACGCGTTGAGCAGAAGACCCATGGAATTTTTCTTGACTACCCAACAACATCTACTTAGAGATCTGAGCAGATGGGTATAGAAGTTGTCATGCCCGGAGTAGACGGACAGTTGTCGAGTTTTCAGTTACAATCGACATTAGTGGAAAGGATCAAGGCTGCTTTGCCGACAGATGCCAGATACCAGAGGCTTAGGCAGAGGACAGAGGCTGGAATACAGACAGGACTGCGTATACATGAAGACAGAACTTTGAGATGTGGAGATCGTCTCTATGTTCCAAATGGAGAACTTCGTCAAGAGTTGATGTCAGAGGCACACAGTTCAAACTATTCCATTCATCCAGGAGGCACGAAGATGTACAGAGACCTAAGGCAGTACTACTAGTAGCATGGAATGAAGAGAGAGATAGCACGCTTTGTGGCGAAGTGCCTGGTGTGTCAGCAAGTCAAGGCTGAGCATCAGAGATCTGCAGGATTGCTTCAACCACTCCCGATATCGGAGTAAAAATGGGAGCATATCACTATGGATTTTGTTACAGGCTTTCCGAGGAGTTCTAGTGGTCGCAATATAGTTTGGGTAATTGTAGATAGACTCACCAAGTCCGCACATTTTTTACCCTTCAGAGTGGGTCAATCTACGGAGGTCTTAACAGACATGTACATGAGAGATATTGTACGAATGCACGGAGTGCCAGTTAGTATCGTGTCTGACAGGGATACGAGGTTTATCTCTTACTTTTAGTGGAGTATGCAAGAGAGTCTTGGTACCCGTCTGAAGTTTAGCACATCGTATCATCCACAGACAGATGGCCAGTCAGAGCGCACCATTCAGACATTGGAAGACATGTTAAGAGCGTGCATGCTTGATTTCGGAGGATCTTGGGAGGACCATTTGTATTTGGTCGAGTTTTCCTACTACAACACCTATCAAGCGAGCATCCAGATGGCTCCCTATGAAGCATTGTATGGCAGGAAGTGTCGTTCTCCTGTATGTTGGAGCGATATAGGTGAGAGACAGATTCTTGACCCCGAGTTGGTTGTTCGTACAGTAGTGAAGGTGAAGAAGATCCAAGGACACCTACGAGCAGTACAGGACAGGCAGAAGCATTGGGGGAATGCGCATTGACGACCCTTAGAGTTCCAGGTTGGAGATCACGTGTTTCTAAAGATCTCGCCTACTCGAGGGACTATCAGATTAGGAGGCAGAGGAAAGCTGAGTCCAAAGTACATCGGACCATTCGATGTGTTAGAACGCGTCAGAGAGGTTGCTTACAGATTAGCCTTGCCGCAGACCTTGTAAGGAGTCCATGATGTCTTCCATGTATCTCAGTTGAGGAGGTACATACCAGATCCGAGTCATGTACTTGACCATTCAGAGATCACAGTCGGCCCGAGTTTATCATACCAAGAGGAACCTGTTGAGATCCTGGACAGGAGCGAGAAGGTATTGTGAGGTCAGACTATCCCTCTAGTTCGTGTCGCATTGAGGCATCATGCACCAGAAGAGTCAACTTGGGAACGCGAGGAGGATATGAGACAGCGCTATCCCCACCTCTTCGAAGGACTAGGTACGCTTAGCATTTTAAAATTTAGTCAGTAATTTTCACCATGCGTATGTTTTTAATTTTGAGGACAAAATGCTCTAAGGAGGGTAGATTGTAAACCCCTCGACCAATTTAGGGTTTAATTTAAACTAAATTGAGAGACTTAGATTTAATTGGATACAATTGGAATAAATGTGCAATAATTATATGTCCTAATACACCTTGCCGTTGTCTCGAGGATAGAGCACCACACCAGTAGTTATCTTCCACCCAAGGTTACGAACATCTCTTAGACATGCCAGACTACCCCTCTGACCAAAGTGTAACCATAGATACTCATTATTACGTCCTATTTTAACTACGCAATATTCATAAATGAGCGCCTTGTGCATTAAGTTGTAATTTAATTAAGTTGAGGTTAAGTTCACCCAAAACAAGGCCTAACCAAGCCCTGTGCATCTCCCTTAACGACTAGCCCCCACACAGAGGAGTCAGACCGGCCCAAAACCAAGGTTAACCCTAATCCCCTCACATATGTATAAATACACATCCTCTAACCTAAAACCCTAACAACCAATCTCATTCCACCTCAAACCCTAGCCGACCCCTTCTTCTAAACCAAGCATCCCCGACCGGGCAGCCATCCCCACCGCCTCAGGCCGCCATCGCCACTCCAAGCCACCGCCGTCTGACCGAACACCCATCCGCCATCGCCACCATCTCCTCTCCGTCACCCACGTCAAACTTCCATCAAATAAACCGACTGCCCCGACCCCGGCCACAGACTCCAGCACCCCCGACCGCCGCTGGCTGGCCTACCCCGACATCCCCTACGACCCGACCTCCACCAGGAACAGTTCCAGTGCTGCCCCGCCTCTGTAGAACGTTGCTACAGCTGCTGCGACTACTGTAGTGCTGCGCTGTCGCTGCAGCTGCTGTCTTGCCGCTGTGAGACGCCGGAGCTCCGCCACGCCGGAGAACACGTCGACGAGACCCCCTAGTTCTGACGATCAGGTACTCGATCACCAACCCCTCCTTCCTGGTATCCTATCGTTATACCATCGTGTCGTGTATCATGGATTCGAACACGGGCAATGAGAAAGGAAACCCTATATGTTTGCATGTATATTAGACGGTAATTAATTAGACTAGATAGTAATTAATAATTAGTAATCACCTCAATGATATGAGACTGTCATCAAGGACTAATATTTCACCTGAACACCTGGACATAAACCAAGTATGTTTGGACAAGGAAACCAAGGACGTATTCGTACAATTCAGAAATAGATGGTAACCCCTTAACCTTAGTAGGTTACTGTCTCAAGGCGCACGTTAACCGAGGACAGAACAAGTGTGCACCCTAGCTACGTGCACACGTGACGCTGTATTCGATCAGCCGTGAACTTGCGACAGTATCCAAGAGTAACATTGTAGTCGTATATATTTATTGCTTAGTGTCTGATGTCCACATTTGCTATATTATATTGTGTGTTAGGATCATTGGATCAGCCAGGAGATACTGCAGGAACCGGCTTCTGGCATTCACAGCTTGAGGACTCAGGCAAGATACCTTGCCATATTTACTGTCTAATTTAAATTATGCATATGTTGTATTGTATTCTTGTTGCTTTTACTTTATACAACTGTGCCCGTCCGAGATTTGACTCGGGTGCAGTCCACAGATACGACGATGATTAGTGTACTTGACCTAGTCATTAGCAGACTCACCCCATTGGAGGATAATCTGTTATCTCTGAGACCTGACACTCTTACACGTTTCACTGAGACATTCATATTGGGATACGGGTTTCCGTACTCGACTAGCTATCGGTGCGTGTGACCTACATCACGATTAGTACATAATTTAGGATTATTTATATTGGTAGACACTTGGCATATAGATACGTGGTATGCACGTCGAGTATTCCACTTGCGTATCTACATTAGGCGAGGAGGACATTAGTAGGCGTATGGGATACACCCATTGGAGTCTGTAGTATCCAGAGGAGTCACGAATCCAATGACTTCCTTTACACTGCTGCCACGTTCTTCGGAGCGATATGGACGATATACTGTATTGCTGCCATGATCTTCGGGGTGTTGGACGTTATGCCTACGCCTACCCATACGTACCAAAGTTGTCCTCACATTGCATTCACTTAGATGGTTAGCACACCCTTTATTGTATTTATTTTATTCAGTATTTATATATGGCATGCTTCTATGTATCTTGTTACGTCCCTCTTAGGACCTGGTACCATTCCAGATTTGGACGAGGCATATTACCCCACAGTGTATGGCCCAGGACAGGAGACGAGGTTCGCTACCGCAGATGAGCTAGAGGTACTACCATCAGAGTTTTCGTGATCACTTGGTAGGCCTTCTGCCTAGGATTGTGAGCATCATTATCTAGTCAGCCGATGCCCTAGTCATTATCTTTTACCTATCATTTCAGTATTTCATTTCGTCATAGTAGTGGGTTTGTTCCCACTAGACATTAGTGGTTGTACTATGATATCTTGAGACTGGTATTTATCTTCCAGCAGTTTATTTAGTACTTCTTGTTGTTTATATTGTGGATGAGATTAGTTTACCTGTTGTTGACTGATATTGGACATGTTAGTATTTTAGGACAGCGTAGCACTCTTCGCTAGGATCCATTAAATTAGGATATCCTCGAAGACGTGACAGCTGGCTATTGCCACGTGACCTGGTCCCGCGTACTTTTGGGACTGGGCGTAACAACATGACATAATAATTCCTGCTCGGTGCATAATATTATATTCCTAAATTTTTGGCACAAAAATGATAATGGGTCAGAACCATAGCGTGGCTAGGTTATTACTAGTTTGACTGTTGCATCTACATTTGGGTGAATCCATACTTGACTCCTTATATTAAATGGATTCGTATCAAATGTGCCCGTACTCTGTACGACATCATTAAGGGAAAGGTTCCTGTGGCCACTGTAGAGAATTCTAAATTACTGTAGGGTTAATTAGGTAACATAAAAGCCGATTAGAACATAGGGAGGGAACGGCATCCTGAGATCGTGCGTGATGGGTCATCCAGTGATAATTTTCATGGTGTGCAAAGCTGGCCACCACGGATATTGTATATCATCCGCATATAGTGGAGGAGAATATTCGACCTTTTATATTGCACTATGATGCGCACCAGACGGATGGTCGCTGAAGGGCACGAGTGGATTTCTTGATCAGTGCTCATTTTGTACATTATACCCTTTTGGGAGTTTATCCATAAGCACTTGTTAGCCGGCTTGTCTGGACATCAGTTCATTTTTACATAAATATAATATAATCAGACTGCAACTGATCTCAATTGTGTAACTATTGACATTCTGCTAGCCTAACATTTTGATGGCTGGATCTCTAAAATATTACGATGGAGTGATTGGGACGCCTTACGGCTTTATCTCACATGTTCTATGTTGTTGTTATTTGCTTGAATGATTGAGATATAGTTGTTCAGAGATCCTATAAGACTTGATTGTAGCATGCACCCCTTGTCTTTCTACAACCGTGACAGACGTACAACGTTCTATACCTTGTACGGGAGAGCTGACCATGTCAGTCTTTGTATTTTGGTACTGGGGCGTGACACCTCCTTAGCCAGAATCGCAAGTAGTTTGGAGTAATGGGCCGACGTCAGTTGAGTATATGATGGAGTAGCGGACGCAAAATTTGGAGATGTGGTCTTAGTTTGCTTGTCTAAATATCCATGAATCTGGAAGCATATGGTGAGGGTTTGGCCGTGCTTATTGTAGTGCCCACAAAAGGGTCGCTAACGTTTTTCGAAAGACTTCGAGGATGGTTTGGATGCTTGGGGAGATACAGAATCGACAACCGAGGCAGTGGAGATGTGTCACGACCCGCACTCGAATATCCTATGCCACAATATCGGCGGTAGAATACTGTCTAGATCTTAATAGTTAATACAAGTCCAACCATCATCGATATATACTCAATCATAACATACTAAAGAAAGATACGAATAAGGAAAGATAAATCTAACACAATATCACCAAATTGTTTAAAAATCATAAGTCTAGAATCCATAATTTTATATACAGGCCAAGTAATGATCCAGAGACAAATCCAATCAAAAATAAAGGAAATTAACTAGTAAAAGATACTAAAATAGGAAATACTAATCTAGACATCTCCAGAGATGTCCGAGGTGCTAGAGCGGTGTAAACCCCCTCACCCAAAATAGGTATTTTGTGTGTATTTTATATTATTATATTATTATAGATTATTTTAAATATTGAATTACTTTAGAGTATTCTCTTAGTTAATTAGAAAATAAATTTCTTAGTATATTTACTTATGTAAATATTTATTTAGAATCATTTTTAGGTTATTTTAGATTTTTGAAGATTTTTCTAAAATTTTTAGGTAATTAAAACATAGGGAACGTAAATTTCTAGGACTTCTATGATTTACTTTGAGACCATACTTGCATATTGTTCATACCAAATATTTATTTTAGGTTAAAATATTTAATTATATTTTTTTGTAATTTATTTAGAATTTTATGAAATTTATTTAGATTTTTAAAATTATTTAGGATTTATTTGGATATATATAGTCTTAATATTATATAGATGATAATTTAGTGTTAATAGATATTAATAAGATTTTATAAATTATTTGTATTATCTTTAATTATATTTAAGATTATAAATTATTGGGATAAATTCAAACTCTATTTTAAATTAATTCAAATCCTAAACCTACTAGGAAAGCAACTTCATGAATATCCTATCCTTATTTAAATTCATCATAATCCTATCCAAATTAACCAATCCTAGTCGTATTTAATTAAGTAGTCTCCACCATTATAAATACCTCATCCTTCATATTTTTCTTTCCCAAATTCACCTCTTTTTCGTCCAAAAAGAGTCAAAATTCGTCATAAATTCAGGCTTATTTTCTACTAGTTATGACGAATTAAAAAGACGATATCTCCTAGCTCCGGACTCCAAACGCGCCCCAATTTTTTTTGTTAGAACTATATCAAGGTTAGTTTTCTGATTATATAATTTATTTTAATAATTTATGAACCTATTTTTCCAAAAAATTCTAAAAGTGCCAGCTGTCCGAAATTAGATGCGTTTTGGTATTTTCGAGATTTCGGGAGATCCCGAACTCGGAATTACAAACCGTTTAAAGTTTCAAAAAGATGACATGATAAAATTCCAGAAAAGTATTTTTACAGAATTTAAAATATAAGTTTATTCTACTATAAAATTTGTGCAAACGTAGACGTAAATAAGAAACCACCGAAAACTGTCATTTGTGCGCCCTTGTGGCCATAACTCTTCACTGACTTGTGATTTTATGAAACTGTCTATTCCAGTGTTCATATAGCATTAAAATATATAGGATTCCTTATACAAATCCAGGATTTGAATCGGTTGACTTTAGGGTCAACGGATTGCCTCGATTTGCATGCCACGGATCACAAATCCTTAAAGTTGACTTTCTTTGGACCAAAATTAGAGCTTAACAATAAAATCAGATTATAATAAGATTAAAATACTATTTTAGGTTATTTTATTTAGAATTAAAATAGATTAAAATAAATGAACCTATTCACCCATTTTTGTAACCTAACTTATTTAATTTATGTGACGGGTAGATCGGACGACGCCTTGAGTTGGGACTTCATTCTTTTCAAACCAGGAAAGATACCTTGTCAAATTGCTTACAATATTTTTCATGCTTAGTATATTTCTGTATATTTATTGTATTTCTGTATATTTATTGCATGTGTAGTTCCTTTTTGTCATTACTATATATTAGATATGTTGACACACACTTGACACTTAGTATCATCGAGGACAATCATTAGGCATATGGGCTTTTAACCACTCTGATAAACCATAGTAACTAGCACGCACTATGGTGGTCGTGTCCGATGGTCGCTACCCCGGAGGTATGTCGATTGATGGAGTCCGAGGGTCGCTACCCCAGAGGTATGTCGGCTGATGATGTCCACTGACGAGCGTATGAGTTATGAGGATTAGATCGAGTAGCCTACCCTTGCCCATACGTCAAAAAGTTGTCCTCATTTGCATTCATATAGATTGTCTTGTACAGCGTACTTATTTATTTTCAAATTATATGCATGTTTACTGTATTCAAGTTGGCTCGCTTTTTTGTATCTTTTTACGTCCCTCTGAGGACCTGGTCCTCTGCCAGGTGTATCTGTTCTTGAGTATTTGCAGGAGCGCAGATCTGGATGGTTATATAAGTTTCGAGGATGTCTTCTCTTCGAGCCCGTGGTTGTTAGCTGGTATTCTTGCATTGTGTTTATTGTGCTGTACCTTTCCATTCGAGTTGGTAGTGGATTTGTTTCCATCCAACTATCATCCTTAGATACTTATGTTGAGATCTAGTTATATAGATGATGGTTATTTATTTATATTTGATTTTCGTGGATGAGATTTAGATCGTACCCTGTGACTTGTGATACATTTTATACCACTTGTGGATTGATATTCATATTACAGCGTACGTATGGGATATGGTTTCCATATATTAGAGTTGCCATATCCATGCGGCTGGCATGCTTACGTGTTCCTAGTCCTACGTATTTTGGGACTGGGGCGTGACAAGCGGTCTCAACTATAGCATCGTCCGAAAGTCCAAGTGTGTGGGGCAAAATATTTCCTAATATGTAAACATCCAGTCAGGATTGGAGCAAGTACTATTACCACTATGAAAGTACCAATGCATGTATAAATGTGTCATTATAAAAACTATACAATAAGTAAAGCTAGACCAGCAAATAATGAATATCATGTAATAAAAACAAGTAGTAAAATGAAACTGGCAACATGTAAACAAGTAAACTAGATCACAAAAATCAAGAACTAACAAGAACAACAATACCGTGTAACCTAGAATACAAGGTTCGACATATAGAGGCTAGGCTGATCCAGCACGTCGTACGTGAAGTGTACGACTGCTATCTATTGAATCATAAAGGAAAATAGGGATTGTCCACATGTCTACTAGGGTATTCTCCCGTCCGACTCTTTCATAACGATCATGAAAAACAGGTAATCATGAATCACGAAAATAGATAATCACGACTCCTGAAAACAGATAGTCACGAATCATGATACAAATAATACATTTCACGAATACAAATAATTACGAAGTATGACGCAAACGCTAATGAAGTTACGACACGAATAACACACATCAAAACTCGACCACACGTATCAAAATTCGGATAATGACAAATCACGACACATATACAACTCAATCATGAATCAAGACAACACGTCCATGTGCACGGATTATAATGTCAAGATAACTAGCAAAAATGACATGAAACATTCACAATAGCCTTTATAAATGTAAAGGTAAATCCAAGTATAATGTACTTGCATCAGTTTAGTTGGAGTAGACGTGCGTGAGACGAACGTGTAGACACGAAATAGGTACATATGTCACACTTCTCACGATGATCCTAAATGATGTAACATGTAATTTCAATGAGTCACTACTAGAATAAGCGGGATTAGCGACGTTTTTTAGCGACTCCAGGTAAAAACGTCGCTAATTTAGCGACTCCATGTAAAACGTCGGTAGACGTCGCTAATTGGCGACATTTAACGACGTTTAGCGACTTATGTTCAGTTTTTATAAGATTAGTCGCTATAAGTTCAATTTTGGTCGCTAAACGTCGCTAATATATCTAAGTTAGCGACGTTTAGCGATGCAAATAGCGACGTTTATATTAGAAATATTTAGCAACGTGTTTAGCGACGACCGTAACGTTGCTATAATTTAATTTAGCGACGTCCTTATTTGACGTCGCTAAACGTCGCTAAAATTTGGTTAATTAGGGCTCGGTTTCGTTTTTCCCCATGTGTTGAAATTTCGAAACGAAACAAAATTTCCCCCGCCCCCCCCCCCCCCCCCCCCCCGCTCCGTCGACCGCCTGCTCCGTCGACCTCCCCCGCGGCTACTCCGGCATCCCCCTCCTCTTCCTCGAGCTCTAGGTAAAGCCTAACTCTCTCTCTCTCTCTCTCTCTCTCTCTCTCTCTCTCAGAACACATGTGATACTGACACAGACACGACACACACACACAGATGGTGACACAGACACGATACGACACACACACACACTGACACAGACACTGATAAGGACCTAGGGTTAGGATTAAGTTTTTTGACATGGACACAGACACTAATATCACATGGACACAGACAGACACTAATATCACATGGACACAGACACTAATATCACATGGACACAGACTTGGGGCTCTGGCATGGGGCACTACAGCAGTGCACCCAAATGGTGCCTGTCAGTTAGGCTTGGGGGCAGTCCCTAGGCAGTGCAGAGGCATGCCTTAGTGCATCTCAGTTTCAGTTTGGTATCAGTCATCAGTACTTATACACTGATACGTATCAGGGACTGTGTGAGGTATCAGTACAGGCAATTGTAGGAGTTGATGCAGGCAAGGTATAAAGTCAAGTGTTAATAGGGTATATATAGATATGTAGGTTAGTGATGTTTAGAGATGTTAGATAGGAGTATACTAAGATGGTATCTAGAATAAGCGGGATGGCATGCTCGAGCCTTGTAGTGGGCAGTGAGAAGGAGGTCTGCAACAGTGAGCAGGCAACCGAAGAGGAAAACCATCAGCACTGTGTCATTTCAGCAACCATGTATCAGTAAGTATCAACAAGTCCCACTGTATCAGTATCCGTTTTCAGTTGCATTTAGTGAGCTATGTATACTAGTTTTAGTTAGCTTAGTGTCCAGGTATTGGTTAGTTGGTTTAAGATGGGTTAGCATGAATATTGCTTATTTTAGACTTTGATAAATGAAAGTATGTATTATATCAGATATGATTTTTATAGTACGGTTAAGTTATGAAGCTAGGTGATAAACCACTGTATGTAATGATTTATATGATACATACTGTCATTTTTGCAGAAGTATCTAGAAATGGATATGAATTACTATCTGCGTCATCGTTCGTGGATGTACAACCGTCATCCTGATGACATGTGCGGTGTGCGGGATGAATTCATTGAGGGTGTACAGCAGTTCCTGCAGTTCGCCAAGGCGTTCCCTCAGTACATGGACGGTACCAAAATTAAGTGTCCGTGTGTGAGATGTCACGGGTTGAAGGCTCTATTTGTGAAGCTTATGTTCTCGAGGAGATTACAAACTTTTGCTCGACGTATTTCAAACCGCATGTTGCTACTAATAGGACGAAAGCTCCCAGAAACGACGACGCATATCAGGAATCTAATGATGCAATACTCAAAGTATTCAATACATCCGGAAAGCCCTCGAGAAAAATGAAGAAGAGATATTTGAATGACGATGAGCTAAGGGCTGCTCAATTGTATATATTACTCAATTGCGACGAGGATGAAGTGGAGAAGCTAGAGGGGTAAGTAATTAATACGTCCACGTTTACATCATCTCAATGTAATAGTATAAGATACTATTATGCTACTAATCAGCAGTTGCTTCATTGTTTTTCAGCACATATAATGATGAGTTGAGGTCGGTTAGACCCTACATAACAGACGAAGAAGTAGAACAAGATATGAGATGCCATTTTTCTTCTTGGTTGAGCGCATATGTAAGATGCTTGGTAATTACTTTTTATTTCTGCACTTGCAAAACAAATAACTTACTATCGCTACTTTAGTATTTAGGTCGATCGTCTAATATCACCCGAGACTGAATCTATTAGGACTCTAGCCAAGGGACCAATTACTGCCGTAAAAATATGACCAAGTTTCTGTGTGAATGGGTTCAGGTTCAAGTCAACAAATGCTCCTATCAGAGACAGCTTTCTGGATCTTGATTCCACGAAAAACAGTGGTTTGTGTATCAAATCTACAAACTACAAAGACGTCAATCCGGGCAATGATTTTTTTGGCATCTTACGAGAGATTGTGGAGTTGACATATAATTATGGCCCAGAACCTACTAATATCGTGCTATTCAGGTGTGAATGGTTCGATCCGATTCAAGATCAAGGTTGGAAAATTGACAAGCATGGCCTTGTGGATATAAACTACAAGCGTAGATATCAAGGCTACGAACCATTTGTCCTATCAAGTCAGGCTCAGCTCGTGTACTTCACAACTTATCCTAGACGGGGGACAGCGAGGTCGGATTGGTGGGCAGTATGCAAGACTAAAGCTAGAAATACCTTTGACATTGACGAAATAGCTTATCAGGAGGACGATCTACCTCTTGTAACAAATATTGTAGATGTGGACTCAACGGAAGTTACTCATTACACGAGTAATAATGTAGAAGATGTAGAATTATCCGAAGAGGACGACGAAGTAGATGAAAGTGAAGACGAGGAAGAGGAAGAGCAGGACGAGGAAGGCGAACAAGATGAATTTTCTGAAGATGATTGAAAATATAAAATATTCCATGTAGAATGTAACTGTATTTGGACTGTAAATATTGCATGTAGAAGTAGATGTTGACATTAACGAATATATGTATTATATTTTGACTGTATAATGCTTTGAGATATGTATCACATTTCGACTGTAGAATGTAGTATATATTTATGTTTCTCTATATTCATCATATGTTGTTATCAGATATGACAGGACGACGCGGAGGATTCGGCAGGTCCCGAGGTAGACAGAGTGCCACTCCGGTACTGCCTACTGTTGGTTCCGGATCATCGTCGCCCAGTACTCCAGTATATCGATCAGTCACATCTCCGACTGCGACGACGTTGCGTGGCATCACTCCTGGGACGAGTAGTTCCAGGCGTGATAGTACTCCCTCGTCCAGCGTTCCTCCTGCTGACGGAACCATGGAGACAGATGAGCATGTAGAGGAGGTCGTGCCGACGTTGTCCCAGCATCAGCAAGATCCTCCATGCGCACCACCGGAGGAGACGAGGACAGAGATTTGGGCCGACGGTACAAAGTAAGTCAATTAGATGGTTTAGTATATATTTGTCTTTCTCTTTATTCATCGTATATTGACTTTTTCAGTAATCTAAATTATTATTTCTGTATAGATATCGTCCATCGTCGGTTCAGAGACGCCTGGGCCAATTTTTGAGGAACAACTACGGTGGCCCTTGGATCAACTACTCTGAGGCTCCGGAGGAGAGGAAGGCGTTCTGGTTTGCGCACTTCCAGGTAAAAGTATATTAAATAAATCTTCTAATTTATGCATATTCGTGATGCTAACTTAATAAATTATTTATTGTAGCAAACGTATTTTTATCCTCCGCACCGGACCGAGTTGATTGAGCGGCTCTTTCCTACCGTTGCCGCCAAGCTTATCCGAGATGCTCTGGATGACCAGAAGGCTCGTGATCGTGCTGGAAAACCGATCCAAGGTTGGATCACGCCTGAGCAGTGGACTGCGATGAGGGCTAGATTCGACGATCCGAGCTACAAGGAAAGGTCTAAGAAGGCCAAGGCGGCTAGGCAGAATGCTGCCAAGTGGTGTGGTGGCTCGATTCCGATGACGGAACATTTCCGTCGTTTGGTATATTTTTTCTTTTAAAATATATTATTTTAATATAAGTACCATAAAATGGTACTTGGAAAAAATATTTAAGTTTAGTAATAAAAAATATATTTTTAACAGGTACAGAGGGGTGAGGATGCAAACATGGTGACCGTCTTCTTGGCCACCCATCGCAAGGACGGAAATCTCATTGATAAGAGGGCCTCAGAGACCTATGTAAGTATTACTTTACTTTGTGTTTATTTTAATATAACTTAGGCAATTATTGAGTTTCCAAACCTTTTCTAGGCCGAGTATCTTAGGCTTCATGAGCGGGCGACTGCTAGTGCACCTACACCTGGAGAGGCTGGTGCTTCGTCGCAGCCCGGTCCATCTCCGTCGGCGGACGACCTGTGGGTGACCGCAGCTGGTGGTCTCCAGAGGGGTACGTACTACGGTACGGGCTCCTATGGCACCCTGGTTGCGACGCAGTCATCTAGGGCCTCCCCGACAGCTGTGCATTCCACACACCCCTCGCAGTCGCAGCCCTCGCAGTCGTCGGCCAGAGTCCAGGAGGCCGTCCAGGAGGCCGTTGACCGTCAGATTGCGTCTCTCCGTGATGACTTGCTGCGAAGTATGGAGGACCAGTCCCGGTCCCAGCCGCAGGCGGACGATCCGATGCTCATCGCACGATTGGATATGCTCGACCGCAGCATGACGGAGCTACGAGAATTGACAAATGATATTATAGCCTCCAATGATCGCAACATCATGGAGCTGCAGGCGTCACACCTATCGATGGGCGAGAAGCTGACGAGGATGCATGCATCACAGCTATCGATGGGCGAGAACCTGACGAGGATGCAGGATTCAATGGGTGATAGCCGTACGAGGCTGTTATCTACCCTGGATTCTTACAACCAGCGACTCGCATACTTGGAGCGGACACGGCCTCCACCGACGTCACTGCCTTCTCCATCGACATCGGTGTCGATTCCACGGGACGAGTATGAGGAGTTGTTATCCTTCAAGCGCGCCGCTGGTCAGCCTCCTGCAGATCCGTAGTAGTATAGTTATTTTTATTATTATTTATGAATTATTGATACTTCAACAATAGACATGATGTATGATGCTTCTTGTGGTCTTTAATTTTTTAGTTAATTTAATTGGATTATATAGTTATCCACATTTAATTGGATTGATACTTCTTGTGGTCTTTAATTTAATTGGATTATATAGTTAACTAGATTGAATCATGTTGGTGTGTATGATGAAGATGATGTAAAACTGCAGGGAATCACCAATGTTTGCTTCTGTACATTATTATTATTTTTTTTTTAAAATTAGCGACGTTATTAGCGACGTTTAGCGACGTTAATTTACGTCGCTAATTACGTCGCTACTTAGCGACGCTGTAAAATGTCGCTAAGGACGTCGCTAATAACGTCGCTAATTACGTCGCTAAACGTCGCCAATTGCTGACATGGCAGTATAGCCAGGTCATTAAAGACGTCGGTGTAACGTCGCGATAGATGTCGCTAATCAGCGACGTTTAGCGACTTTTCTAAACGTCGCTTTTTAGTGACTTGGCGTCGCAAAACGTCGCTAAATTTAGCGACACATTAAAGTCGCTAAAAAACGTCGGCATAGCGACGTTTAGCGACGTTTTTTGTTTTAGCGACTTGGTGTTTTTCGACTGCTTTGAAACGTCGCTAATTACGTCGCTAAACCTAATTAGCGACGATTTTTGGTTATTTAGCGACGTTTTTAGACGTCGCTATTTTGACTTTTTCTGGTAGTGAGTTCAGAACATCCCAAATAGCCTATATCGATGTAAAGAAGCCGTATCGACCCGCAAGAGACAGTAAATGTACAAATTAGCTAAGCACAATAATAATCAAGTTTACCTAAAAACAGGGGTTGTTTTGGTTATTAAGCTAAACCCTCTAATTGCAACCCCGGAATAAAATTAAATAAAGTACTAATTAAATATTTCTAATATATTTAGTAACTAAACCATTATTTAAAACTTATTTAAAAATATATTTAAAAAGCCAAATAATTCTTTTTCCATAAAAGATATTGACTTTATTAGAAATATTTATAATTTACAGCCACAATCTTTCTCTTTTATAAAAGCTCATTTATAACCTAAGCCCACCAAGCCTGTTAGAAAATTTCTTATTTTATAAGCCCATTGGATATTTAACATATATAAAGGCAAAAAGGAATATATAGTATACCTAAAACATAATTTGAAATATAAATATTATTTATGCCACAAGCTTTGAGCCCAAAATAGATCTCTGGCGATAGTTGTATAGACAAAAACCCATAATATTGGTTTAAGTAATACGGGCCCAGCCCAACAAACTTATTTGAAGTACATATTTAAGCAAAAAACAAAAGGCCCAAAACAAATTTTAAATAATTATTAATTGTTACTTATGGGTCCCGCCCTAATATTTAGGGAGAAATAATTTATAAATAATTTGGCCCAACCTAATCCCCAGCCCAAACATAAATTAAAAGACAAAAATAAATTTAGAGGGATTTTAATTAAATGGACCATCAGCCCAACAAAGTTTTAAGCCAAAATATTATTCAGATTTATTAATCCAGTAGGCCTGAGCGCAGGCCACGTTAACAACCAGACTAAGCCCAACTAAAAGAAACTTCAGCGCACTTGATTTTAAACGAACCTAAAAATTAACCTTAAACTTAATTAATTAGTTCTTAATCAAATTACTTAGCCCATTTCTTTCTCCCGGTAATCGAGGAGCCGAGGAGAGAGAGTGCAAAAGACAAACGAAAAAATTTAGATGGGCGCTCCGGAGATCACCGGCCGACGAGGTGGAGCTCCGGAGCCGGCCTGGGGATCGCGGCGGTGCTCAGCGGCCATGCTCGATGGCTCGGGGGTTCGGATCTGGCCGGATTTAGATGGGCTTGTCCTTCGATCTGGAGGAGTAGGAGGTCGGGATAAAGGTGCTCTACGCGGGGAACGGCGCCGGGCAGTTCCGGTCGACCGATCTGGAGAAGACGTCCGCGACGGAGGGCTAGTGGAACGCCTGCTCGAAGACTGCTCCGGTGGCGGCGGTTCGAGAAGAAGATGGCTCGGCTCGATGGTTGCTGACGGCCCGGCCAACGTGAGTCGGAGCTGGCGGCTCCGGCGGATCGAAGGACTCAGGAATCCGATGCCAGGGTAGAAGCTCCGGCGACTCGGCTGCTCGGACACGGGGAGATTAAGGTTAGGGTTTATGATGTATTTTAGGGCTGTGTCTGGTGGTGTCGGACACAAAAAGGATGGGGGTTCTTTGTGTTTGTATCCAAGTTGTTTCCTGTTGTGTCAAACACACGAAATGGGCCTGTAGTGTACTGCTTGAAATGATTGAATACAAGAATAAAACGGATGTGGAGACCCGTGGTCGGATCCGTGGCCTACATGGCTGACAAGGATACTGCGATGGACACGAACATGCAGATACGAAACAGTGGCTGTGATTGATTTGGGAATGGTGGGAAAAGAATACCAAAAAGGAAAATGTCTTGTAAAGTAGGTTGAGCTTGTTCTCCAATGACATAAATAATATATACCCAAGGAAAATGTTTCCATACTCAACAAGTAATTAATTTAAAATTCCAATTGATTCTAAAATCTAATTAAATCTAAATTAACATAATCATTTATATTAATAACAAAATCTTTAATCAAAACTAATCATCTAAGATTTAAAATCTCTAGTTTAAAATCATTTTAATAAAATTCTCAAAATTCCTAAAACCAACTTAATAATGATAATGTCTTATAAATAGGTATTCTTTTCTTTCTTAATTAAATAAAAACCAGTAATTGGTTACAATAATACTCATCTAAATTCTATACTGAGATCTAATATGAACATTGAAAACTAGTTTATAGTCCAACTAAATCTTGTATTCAAGTATTTTACAATAATAAAATTCTTTCTTAGAAAATTTGAGTTTCTTCTAATGAATTATCAATTAAGAAATTATAATTTCATAAATTAAAATTTTGAAAAGAAAACATTTTTAAAAACAATTTTTGGAAAGTTAAATTAAATAATAAAATTTAAATCTTTAAATTTTGAAAAGCATGGGTTCCAAGATGTTAATCTCTTGTTGCTTTTTCTCTTGATGCACTAGGTTATAGATGCGTTGGATTGAAGAAAATGGCTACATAAGAAGAATTGCGTTCTGAATGGCAAAAAATCGGTCATAAAGTCCTTGGAGAAATTTCATTGCACGGTCCTAGTTTTACTGATCGATGACAGCTTAGCATTACTACAAATGTAGGGAGTGATAGCTCGAGACAATGGAGTTGAGTTAGTCATACACTGACTTGAGATGATTGAAATATAACGACACAGAGTCCATCATATTTGAGTACAAAAATGAACTAGTTTAGTTGATATTGGTAAATAGACTGCGAGAAACGATCATTGAGATCCGTCCAGATATGTGCTGCAGTTTTAGCCTACAAGACACTAGGGTGAATCTTAGGCGATATAGAGTTGAGAATCCAACAGGCAACCAAGTCGTTGTAACGCTCCAAATTGATGATTTCTTCAAGTTTTGTTGGCTTCGTGCGAAATCCAATTAATTTTTTTGCATAGGTGCCAATGAGATAGTACGGCTCCATGAGCCTTATTGGTCACCTATCAGCAGTGGAAAAACTAGTACGGTAGAGGGGCTATCAGAGTGGTGGATGACATAAGATTGGAATTAATCTCCAGAGACCTTGCATCGATCATGCTTGCATCTATCATGGTTCACAGTCTAAAGTTGGTAGAATTTAGAGGCGACGGGGTTGGATCGACCGGAGTTAACGTCGAATTTGATTGAGTGGTCATCGTCGGCGCTGTCGTCGGATGGCTCTTGGGAGAGAACTAAATGACCATGGCTCTAATACCATGTGAAAAGTGGGAATATATTTTTATTTTGTTTCTCCTGTGCAGGGAGACTACATAGTTTATTCTCATTATATAAAAACAACTACAAGCTTTTCTTGACTAATTTTCATGAATAATGAAAAAATAAAAATCTTATCTAAAGAAATTTACATAAATAAGAGAGAAACAATAACCTTATCTAAACCGATTTATAGGAATAAGTGATGATTATCTCTTATATAAGCATAACTAATTTCATATCCATTCATAGAGTAGTGCTGGAATATCTTGTGAGTGGTGATGTCCTCCACCTCCTAAGTAGTAAATAAGTAGATTTGTAGGTTACGAGTACTCTTCCTTTCCAGAGAAGATATGGATAGTGCACGAGTTCCCATTTTCATTGAGAAACTTGGTTGCTACCTATACAACCAAATTTCTTGTCGAGTTACCATTTTCTTGTTTTCTTACGAATGGAGGGGAGAAATTTAATCTCTTGCACGAGTTCCCATTTTCATTGAGAAACTTGGTTGCTACCTATACAACCAATTTTCTTGTCGAGTTCCCACCAAATTATTTTCCTCCCGTAAAAAATGAAAAAATATGAGATAATTTTGAAAATTTTATTCAAATATTGCTGAAAAAGCTAGACATAAATTATAATTTAAAAAAATCAAAAATTAAATAATAATTATATTTTTATCTCATAAACAAAGAATATTTTTTTTTTCTTACTTTTTTATTATCCAAATAAGAAAGAAAAAATTAACTTTACCTTCATTTTCATTCACCTCAAATTTTTCTTCTTTTCCAAAAAACTTTCCAAACAAACCCTTAGGATACGTTTGGTGCAAGTAATTTTTCTTTAATTTTCAGTTAAAGTTAGAATGTAAAACCTATTCAATGTTTGATATAGGTTGCAAAAATATATTTTTGGAAATTAAGAATATCCCAATAAATAGTTTAAAATACTCACAAAACATGAAAATCATATTCCATACGAATATGTGGATTTTTTTACTTTTGCCCGGACAAATTTTGTTGTTGTTGTTGTAGGTTTTTGTTTTTTTTTTCTATACTTTTATATATATATATATATATATATATATATATATATATATATATATATATATAATTTTTATTTTCTTTTTCGTCTTTTAAGATTTTTTTCCATATTTTAAGAAACTTTTTTTTTCATATTTTATGAAATTTCTTTGTTTTTTTTGTTTTTTTCTCAACTTTTTATATTTTATATTTATATTTTTAGTTTTAGTTATTTTTTATCCTTTTTTATTTAAAATATATATATTTATATAGTCACCAAATATGAAAATATAATTTCTAAAAAAATAATTACTTGAAATATGATTTCAGAAAATATAATTTTTTTGGCTATATCGTATTCTGCATATCAAACACCCCTTTAGAGTGAACAATCAACATGCTGGTAGTTCTAAGAGAGGAAGTTTGAAGATAATTTGAAATCACGAAGGTAAAAGATTCACAACGGATTCGTCAGTCAAACATGGACAATGAATCGATGGTTATTTTTCGTCACTGGAATTATTTTTCGTTACTGGTATTGTCTTAAGTTTCTCTTTTGTATTTATTTTCTACTTCTTGTGAAATTGTGGTGGACTTGGTTCGGTGGATTAAGTATTAGATGCAAGTGAGATATATAGGCTATAATCGTATATTTATAAATAGAAAAGTTCTTCTGGAGTTGGATTCCAATTGTCCTGTTGTTTTTCTTTCTTTAGAATTTCTGTAAAATTCACTTTTTAATCTCTTAACTATACGTTTTTTTAGATATCTGACGTAACACTAGAAACTTTGTGCACGCTGCGTTGCATATTTTTTGGACCCACAGTTTCCAATTTCTACCATTTATAAATAAAAAAAATAATATGTCTCAGTAGTTCGATTTACTGATCTTCCGTCATCCAATCAGGGTCCTATGCCTCTCCTTTGTAATCACAATAGTTACTCAGATTCGATACAGTGCACTTATGAATAATAGTTAGTTGCGGCGACTAAATTCTTCCTAAGATCTTTCAGGACACATGGATTCTGATTGGATCTCTCCTCCGTTGGAAAGATGAGAGAACTTTTCCTCTTCCTATCTTTGGAAAAATTATTGGATGAGCCAGACACAATATACTTTTTCTATGCCAATCTTTAGATTACCATAAAGAGAGAAGGAAGTGCATACACATATTCTTATTTAACTAACGTTTGGAAAGATAAAGAGAGCCCTACGTTCGGTTTTTCCAATATTTTTTTATTTAATATAACGTTTAGAAAGAGAAAGAAAATCCTACGTTCGGTCTTTCTAATATTTTTTTATTTAATATAACGTTTGGAAAGAGAAAGAGAATCCTACGTTGGGTCTTTCCAATAATTTCTTATTTAATCTAACGTTTGGAAAGAGAAAGAGAGCCCTACGTTCCGTCTTTCCAATAATTTTTTCTGTCTTGGATTTCTTGGAGCCATTGGGATATGAAATATTTTAGGGATTCTTGAAAAGCATTGCAGTTTTTTTTTTTTTTTTTTTCTTCCGGGAAAAGATAAACTCAACTGTCCTCATCAATCTCAATGCATTGGTTGAGATCAATGCAATTCTCGAGTATTTATCCATTTATGACAGAAAAAAAAAAAAAAAAAAAAAGGAGGGTAGCTTTGTCGTGAGGTGGTGCTTGGTCTGGAATGGATGGGGGAAGCGAACGGTACACAACTTAGGACAAGGATAGGGAGAGAGGAAGTGGACATGGACTCCACTATCTATCAACTCTGCAGGCCCAGTGGTGTTATATGAATGATGGCTAGGTATAGTCAATAGAGGAGGAATAGAGGACAGCAACACGACTGCCTTGTCGCTTCTAGTTTCCTCGTGCACACTGCGGAAAAAACAAAAAAACCTTCTTCTACTGCCATGTGACGCAAAAAATATCCTTGGCATCGAGCTGCAGCAGCCAGCCCTTGTCCGTTTCCTAGGCTTCTGGGCCATGGCCAATCCACCCATTTATCCTCTCTCGAATGTCTCTACATTTGAGGACAGAACTTAGGACCAAACCAATACAAATATTCCTACTCCCAATGACCTCTCACATGCCTCCCTCAGCCTCAGCTACTCCTAGTTTTGTTCTGTGCTGGTGTTTTTGAAATTTTCAACTTAAATGAGAACATTTCGAAGTTCATACTACGAAAGTCATCCGTATATTCGAAAATTCAAAAAATCAAAAGAAACAAATATTGTACATTTGAACACGTGTCAGACTTACTTTGAAAAATAAGTATCAGAGCTACCGGTATACTGAAAGGAGTTATACCGGTCTGGTACAGTTTTGTTCCAGAATCATTCTAATTCAAAGAGAACATTTTTCGGTATATCGCTACTGATCTACCAAAGATAGACCGGTGTCGGGACCGATGTCGAAAATAGATATTTTATTAACACTGTTGGATTGATATCAATGCTCCATATGCTTGTGAGATTAGGGAACTTTAAACAGGTCTTTGCGAGAACATTTTTCCGGTGTTGGGACTGAAGCCGAAAATAGATATTTTATTAACAATGTTGGATTGATAGCAATGGTCCAGATGCTTGCGGGATTAGAAAACTTTAAATAGGTCTTTGCTAATCCTAATTCACTATCATATGTTATTGAGAGATCAAAACGAGAGCTTTCTCAAGGGTTGCTATTTTCTAAGAGAGGAAGAGAGATTTTAAGTTTTGGGGATTGTTTTAGAAAAAGTTCGTTTTGAGGAGATCGTATCCTCGTCATCTAATCTTCAATACTCTTCGTTCTACTCATTGTAATATATTTTCATCTGTAGAATTATTATGGTGATCCATTTGGATATAGGAGAGGTTTATAAGGAGTCGGTATATCATTTTATTCCATTAGTAGAGGATTTTCCGGATTGGACTTCGATCGTCTTGTAGTTTCTTCGTCATGGTTTTCCACGAAAATAGGGTGTTTGCATTTGGTTTTTGATTTATAATTTTCGCATATTGGTTGGGCATTTTTCTTCGACCTCATAAGTTCTTTTTGTTTAGGAGAACGATTTATTGTGTTTCATTTCCAAACAGAGTGGTATCAAAGCTATGGTTGATAGAGTTGTATAAGAGCACATGTTGCCAGGTGTTAGGGTTGACAATCAAACCGAGTAGAATAGATGGATGCAAAGTCGGTGCGCATGAAAAACTAAACAATTCCAATTATGACTATTGACGGAGCAAGATGAAATATTTGGTGTTTGTTAAGAAGTATCTTCTGGTATTTGCTTTCGTGAAGTCCAGTAATAAATTCAATAAGTACTAAAATTTTGAGCATATACAAGTATTTTGATATATCAGGAAATGGACGATAATGTATATAATCACATCGCCAATAGTGAGTATGCAAAATATTGTAGGAGAAGCTAGAATTCTCGTATGCCAAGAAGATCAGGGTAAACAAATTATTCCTGATCCGACATATAATAGGTCTTAGGTACAAGGATGGTTCATCCATTACAAATCACTAGAGTAATTTCTAGGGTGTGGTTGATCAGTTATCCTCAATGGAATTAAAATTCGACGACGAAGTATAAGGACTTTGGTTGTTGTGTACATTGTCAGACTCATAAAAAACTATATGGGTGTCCATGATCACTTCTGTTCCAGAATGTGTAGTTATTCTAGACTTAGCTAAGAGCGGAATATTCAATGAGGAGATGCGAAAAAAATCTCAAGGCAATTCATCCATATCCTATTCAGAGGCGCTTATTTCAGAGAGCCGAGGCTGAAGTAAAAGCAAAGGTCTGGGCAGTGACAGAGACAAGATCATAAAAAAGTCCAAGAAAATATCAAGGCACTTCATCCATATCCTATTCGATGCCGCTTGGTTGCTTTCTTGTTGGTTTTGTGGCTTGCATTTTCTTGAAAAGTTTTGATGGATTTTATTGTCTTCGTTCCTTAAACTTCGCATTTCGTATCAAACTCTGGGAGACCTAGGCAAGAAGATATTGATCATCTGTTGATTTGTATATGTGATCGTTTAGGCGACTCGCGAGCGGAGTCCTAAAGATCTTCTCTTTCTCTTCATCGATTCACTAAACTTGTGAGTGAATTTACTTCCGATTAGTTCCCTTCTTCCAATTCTTTATTTTTCATAACCTGACTCGTTTATACGTTCTAATCGACGATACCATAATAATAAAATTGAGTAAAGATAAAAAGAAGAAGTAGACTTGAAACACTTAATGTTGGTCACCTAAAATCACTATACGGTCATATTATTGCGTGCTTGTCCGCTATGCATGTATCTATTATATGTTTCAGTTGTAGTTAGAACTTATTTATCTATAACTGTCCAATGGGTAGTACATAACTTGAAATATAATCACATCAGCAGATAGACTTTGCCAACGCACTGTGCTAAAGTAGTTATGTTCATTCTATTATCTTGAAATGCTTCATATGTTAACTTAGTGTTTAGATCGTCAATAGTCATGGACAACTTGTGCACAAGGTATATGGTTCCTGCGAACGGTCGTCGGGGCACCGGGGCCGATTTGTCCCAGACGGAACAACAGTTAGTCGTGTTAGCAACTTAGCATGGGTAAGGCGGGAGTTTATAGTGGGGCTCGCTACCTGCGCTGCAAGCATTGTCGTCTACCCAGACTATAGTCCATGATGGCTAGTCAAGATAGTGATCCTTATGTATATTTAAACTGTGCAAACTAACTATGTCTTCATGGCAGGAAGGTCATGGTAAGTTTTGTACAGGTGGTTAAGACGGTGTAGGTAAAAGTCACCGAACGGTGACACATTTTGTTATGTCATTTACTTCTATGAATTGCTTGTAACTTGATCTAGGACAAGATAGAAAGACCACATAATGATAATGTTGCATGTTCACATGAATACTTTGTCGATTTGGTGAGTTGGGTTAGCTCTTCCTCACCGGTACTTTTTGAAGTACTGACCATCGTTGCAGTAGGTTCCCCGAGCCAAGGTTACACGGCGAGGAGCTAAAGCTATCCCCCTAACCTTTCACCGATCTGACGCGTCCGTGACTTTTTGGAGCGCAAGTACATATTATCAAGGAGCTCGCACATACCCTTTTGAAGCTCCTAGGCGATGGTGCAAACATACACCCAAGGTGGTTTGCTCTTTTGAAATTTTAGTAACGAATATAATGTATTGATCAGCTATCCCATTTTTCGTCTATGTTGTAAGTCCGTGCGGCATCCTTTTAACTTTTGAGTTAAGAGTTTGTAACAAGATGTTCATTATCAATAAAGAGAACTTTTCTTCATTCCAAAGTGTGATATCTCATTTGCGTACTCTGTTGCATATGTTTCTAAAGTATATCATTATGCCTAGGCCTTGTGCGGGCACGCCTTACGCTCGCACAACATCACACCCGAGGGACGATTATCTATTTAGTAGAAATATGGACGTGACATATTGATATTAGATCATGACTTCAGATCCTTTGACCTTCGTGTCAGAAGAGTTTTCTAGAAACGACCCTGTGCCTCTAGTTGAACTCTTGAATTCTCTTGGCCAAAATGAGATGTATTCCATACAATGAGTCTATAATATATTTTGAGACTAATGAAAGTTACATTTCTTTCAAGGAACGACCTCAGAGTTGGACTCACAAGTGCATATAGTGGTGCAGGTGCAAGGGAGCAGTTCCGACACTTCGGGCAGCTCGGGAAGTCAAGCAGCCGCGCTCTCTGTTGATTCGTTCGAGCGGATGATGCGCTTGATGGAAACGCATCAATGGCAGACAAAATTACGTTAAAACCAATTCGAGTCCCGGATTGAGGCCCAATTTCAAGTGCAGTGGACTCAGGCGAAGGTACAACAGAAGCAAATAAATATCTTACAAACGATTGTGATGACGCTCATCGCCAACAACCATTTTGCATCCACGGCCGCAGCGACAGTGCTAGTTATAGCCGAGACCACGGGACGTCAGGGCTCTTAGGAACCTCCACCCTCAAACGAGAAGGGTTCCATCCTTCAAATATCAGAGTTTAAGAAGGTGTGTCATGCTACCTTCAAAGGGACTGAGGACCCCTCCGTGGCGTTAGATTGGCTGGTTGAGCTAAAAAAATAATTTGAAGTGCTTCGCATGGATGAGACTAAGAGAGTTGCTTGCATTCAGCTCCAGCTCCGTTTAAATGCTCATGATCGATGGGATGTTTACAAATAAGTTATATTGAGTGAAGACGACAAGGCGACAAGACGACTATCTCTTGGTCTGTGTTCCGTAAAGCCTTCGAAGAGGAGTACCTTCTGCCAGCCGTCTGTCGTGAGAAGGAAGACAAATTTACACATCTTCAATAAAGGAATATGACAGTGCGGTAGTACGCCGCAGAATTCAACAGACTTGTAAATTTGCCAAGTCTCATCTTTGTGACGTCGAAAGTTGAGCCCGAAGATTTATGCTCACGTCGTCGTCCCTCAATACCGTACTCAAGTCATCGTCCCTCAATACCATACCATGGAAGAGTCTCTAAACCACTCCCTCTCCCTAGAGTCATAGTACCCTCCAGTTCGTATCGGCACTGTGCAAAATTTCTATCACAAGCGCCCAGGCAACATAGGAGATAACAATGCGCCCAAGCACCACAATAACTGTGGATCTCAGGACTATGATCCAGGAAGGAACCAAGGGCCACCTTGTACCTACTGCCATAGGCCAGGACACCATATCAGTGACTGTGGTATTCGAAAAGGGGGATGCTTTGTTTGTGGTAAGTTTGGCCACGTTGCTCGTGACTGTTGGAATCGCCCCAATAATCTTTCTCCGAGTCGTCCTCAGCAACAACCATATCGTTCGCCTCAGAATTAGGGTCAAGCACCTCGACCAAACTAGACAGCACCATAGAATGCTCAAGGCCTGGTCTATGCTCTGACTCGGAAATAGGCGTTTACTTCCAACACAGTGGTGTCAGGTATATTACTTTTCAATAATATACCTGCTCGATTATTGTTTGATTCTGGTGCCACACATAGTTTTATTGCGACGGATTTTGCCGTCAAAAACATATTTTCTATAACACCGCTAGGCCTAAACCTTAGGGTCAGTCCTCCATCGGGTGTGGATTTGCTGGATTGCTTTGTTTTTCGTGAAGGTAACATTTGCATCGAAAGAAGAAAATTATCACTTGATGCGATAGTCTTAGACATTAGGGACTACGATATCATTTTGGGGATAGATTCGCTCGACACTTGTTCGGCTACCATTGATTGTGCGAAAAAGAAAGTCGTATTTTGCTACCTAGCAAGATCAAATTTTGTTACGCGTGCAGTCCAGCATCGAGAGCGTTGAATGACTGCATGGTGATCTCTGCAATATCTTCTCGACAGATAATATATTCTGGCTGTGAAGGGTACTTGGCATCCATTTGAGACACTCAGCGAGATTGCGCAAACGTAAAGTCTACTTCCGTTGTGGCAAAATTTTCTGATGTGTTTCCAGAAGAGTTGCCTGGCATGCCGCCCGACCAAGAGATATAGTTTATTATAGATTCATTTCCAGAGACTCAACCGATTTCTAAAGCTCCATATCGAATGGCCCCGACAGAACTAAAAGAGCTAAAGGTCCAGTTACAGGAATGGTTAGATCGTAGATATATTCGTCCGAGCGTGTCTCCATGGGACGCGCATATATTATTTATGAAGAAAAATGATGGCTCGATGTGGTTCTGCATCGACTATCTGAATTGAATAAGACAACTGTTCGAAACAAGTACCCCCTCCCCAGGATCGATGATCTCTTTGATCAACTATAAGGTGCGACAATGTTTCAAAAATTAATTTTTGCTCGGGTTATCATCAGCTCAAGATCAAGCCAGATGACGTGCCGAAGTCAGCCTTTTGTACTCGCTATGTCCACTATGAGTTTTTGGTAATGCCATTCGGACTGGCCAATTCCCCTGCCGCCTTTTTGGATTTAATGAATCGTGTGTTCTGGCCGTATATTGACTAGTTTGTAGTAGTGTTCATTGATGATATCTTGGTGTACTCAAAGAATAAAGCGGAGCATACAGAGCACTTACGGACCATGCTACAGACTCTTCGTGACAACAAGCTATATGCAAAACTGAGTAAGTACGAGTTTTGGCTGGGCAATGTATCTTTCCTTGGGCTCATTATTTCTGCGGGAGGTATTTCAGTCGATTCAAAGAAAGTCGAAGCCATCGTCGAGTGGAAGAGGCCTGCATCCGTCAGTGAGATTCGAAGCTTCCTCAGGTTAGCAGGCTACTACATGCGGTTCTTGAAGGATTTTTCAAGTTAGCATCACCTCTGACTCTCCTCACTCAGAAATGAGTCCCATTCGAGTGGTCCGCCGACTGCGAAGCCTTGTTTGAAGAGTTAAAGCAATGCCTCACCTCTTCTCCAATACTTGTACTACTAGACGAGACCTCGGGATTCTAAATATTCAACGACGAGTCAGGGCATGGCATGGGGTATGTACTCAAGCAGCGGGATCGGTTGGTAGCCTACACATCAAGACAACAAAAAAAGTATGAGAAAATTAGCCTACCCATGACCTGCAACTAGCGGCAATTGGGTTCGCGCTAAAATTGTAGCGACACTACCTCTATGGAGTGGCTTGCCGAATTTACACTGATCACAAAAGCTTGTAGTACCTATTCACCCAAACAGATGTTAACCTATGACAGCGGCGTTGGCTATAATTAATCAAAGACTATGACTTGACGATTGACTACACACCTGGCAAAGAGAATATTATAGCGGATGCTTTGAGTCGAGTGTTTGCAGGATCCCTGTCCGTCGAGATCATGTTAAATAGGGACTTTGAGAAAATGGGCATTGAACTCTAATTCGATACCGTGACGCACGAGTTGATCAGATGCGATTTGTACCCAACCTGTTAGACAGAGTTATGTCTACTCTGAGGGACGACCCATTCTTAAGGAAAATACGTGAGCAGATTATAGCATGGAAGGCGAATGACTTTATAGTAGATGAGAACAGAGAGTTGCGAGTGAAGGAAAGGCTATAAATCCCCAACGAAGCATAACTCAGAAAGAAGATTATTGCAAAATCTTACTATGCAGCCTACACAGTCCAACTCGGGAGCACGAAGATGTATAGAGATATTCATACTATCTTATGGTGGCACGACATGAAGGAAGATGTGGCACACTTTGTGTCGCAATGCATAACCCATCAGTGGGTCAAAGCAAAACATCATAGACTGGGCGGGGAGATACAGAATCTTGCTATTCCGGAATAGAAATGAGAACACATAAGCATGGACTTAATTGTTGGCTTGCCAAAGACACAGCAGGAAAATAACGCCGTCTGGGTCATCATCGACTAGTTAACCAAGTGAACACACTTCTTTGCCATTATAGTTACTTGAAGCATCGATCGCCTCGCCTTGACCTACCTTGATGAGATAGTTCGGCTGCACAGAGTGCCAGTTTCTATAGTGTCAGATCGGGACGGACGATTCCTATCACGTTTTTGGGAGAGCTTTCAATCAGCGATGAAGACCAAGTTGAAGTTCAGCTCAGCCTACTATCCTCAAACCGATGGCCAAATAGAGCGGGTAAATCAGGTGCTCAAATACATGTTGTGTCTCTATGCGATTAATTCAAAGTCAAGTTGGGACGTCCACCAACCGTTGGACAAATTTGCATACAACAACAGTTATTAGTCCAACATCCAAATGGTTCCATATGAGGCTTTGTATGGACAAAAATATATGTTACCGATCTCCTAGGATGAAGTTGGGGAGTGTCAAATCCTTGGACCGGAACTAGTGGAACAAATAGTCCAAAATATTCGGTTGATCCGTGAGCGACTAAAAGTAGCACAAAGTTGGTAGAAGAGTTATGCCGACATTCATCGTCGACCCCTTGAATTCTTTGAAGGTGAACATATAATTTTGAAGGTCTCGCCTATGCGAGGAGTCACGAGATTCAGAGTAAAAGGGAAATTAAGTCTGAGATTCGTTGGCCCACTCGAAGTCCTCAAGCGAATCACTCTAGTTGCCTATCAAATTATATTTCCACCAGCCCTGTCAGACGTGCATGATATTTTTTATGTGTCATAACTTAAAAAGTATGTGCATGACCTGAGCCACATGGTAGATTTTGGTCAGCTGGATATGCAGGCAGGTTTGTCGTACGTTAAAGTGCCCGTTCAGATCTTGGATCAGAAAGAGAAGCAGCTCCGGAATCGTGCAGTCCTGTTTGTGTGCGTTCTTTGGCGGAACCACGCGGTCGAGGAGTCAACCTAGAAACTCAAATCAGACATGAAGGAAAAAAATTTCTCATTATTTTCTTAGGGGTAGGATCTGTTCCTAAGTTTCGAGGATAAAACTTTTTATTAGTTGGTTAAGATATAGTGTCCCGTTCCCCCCTGTTCGGGGAGTGTCGCATCCATGTACCAAAATACGGAGATGAACATGGCCAGCTACCCTGTACAAGGTGCTATACATTGTATGGTAATTACGGTTTTATAAGAGAAGGGGTTGCATGCTACAATTAAGTCTCCTATGGTCAAGAACTTCTATGTCTCAATCATTCAAACAAGAAACAATAAGCATAGAGCATATATGATAAAGCAATAAGGCGTCCCAAATGCTTTATTAAAATATGTTGGAGACCAGCTGTGCAAAATGAGAAGCTGGAAGAGTAACAAAAGTATATGACAGTGATCAGTTGCAGTCTTATTTAATACAATCATGTAAGGAAACTAATATCCAAACGAGCCGGCTAATAGGTGCCGGTAGCTAAATGCCAAAAGAAGTGAATGTTCATTGATGAGTATGGAAGAAAAAAATCCACTCGTTCTCCCTGCGACCATGTTCTTGGTACTTTCCATGAGTAGGGGGAAGATACGCTGGATCCTCGGGTGCTGGCTCAAAACCAGACAATACAAAACCAGTGGGGTTAGACCCCAAATAGCAAGTACCACAAAGAAAACATGAAATAGAGAAAAAAAATCCTAAAAATATATATAATAATACATAGGTTCAGTGTCGTAACTTAGGTCCATGGCATATCCTAGCGCAAAGGTCCAACCCTACAACCAAACAAGGACAAGGGTTGAACCATCACACTATGCTAGTCCATTTCCCTAGGCTACTAGCTGAATAATACAAATCATAACCAAATCCATTTTTCCTAAATCGGTCAATCATTTGTGCGGCTTGCTATTTTTGTGAAGTTTAAGGTTATCTCAGAAATAATGCATAATAAGTATCCTCCGATCACGCCAGGGCTGAACATGAGCTAACCAAACCAAATAAATAAAATAGGCACTTGTAGGATGCACCAGTCCCCCATAGGGCCACTGAGCTAAAAATACGGTATTAGTGGTTCCAATTTTCCTATAGTGAAACAGTGGCTCGACATAATAATAGTCTGATACTGCACATAACCAAGGCAGATGATATATAGTATATTTGGTGGCCAGCCCATAACGCACTTAGAATGAATCTCTGTGGGAAGGTTCGTTGGCATTATCTTGGGATATTGTTCCCTCCAATATTACTACCACTTTTAGTTACCTAATTAACCCTATGTTGTGTTTGAAATCTCAAGGCGTGGTCACGTAAGAATTTCCCTTAAGATGTTGTACAAAGTACAGACACGCTAGATACAAATCCATGGAAGTCAAATCTGGATTAACCCGAGCGTGTATGCAACATTCAAAAAATCAATATCCTAGCCATGCTTTGGTAGTTGACTCCCTTAATATGCCCGTGCTGGGAAAAAAATATTTATAATATCACGCATTCAGGAATTTGGAGGCATTCTCGATGCACAATCCAAATATAATCACTTAACACGTGACACGATGTGTCGTACCTCAGCGTATATTAAATTATGACCAATTATCAGGAAATAGTGGTATCAACATGGATACAGTATTGGAGTCCAATTACCAATTATACATTGGGTCACAGAAATCAAGAAGACATTCAATCAAAACAAGAAAGGGCGCATGAGTCTCTAGGCCGCATGAAAAATCCATGCAGCATATAAAGTCAAGCCGCATAAAGTTAGGTCACATGAAAAGTCAGGCCACATGAAGTCAAGCCGTATAAAAATTCAGATCGTATGAAGTCAGATCGCATAAAAAGTCAGGCCACATGAAGTCAGTCCGCATGACAGGTCCTGGCCTTATGGACCACTTGGCCGCATGGTCAGGGTTAAGGTCTACTCCTAGGGACAAGTGTTGAAGTGATGGTCAATAAATAAAGTGCCAGTGATGTGACATAAAGTGACTGATGTGACAAGCCATAAAGTGTGTCAGAAAGAAAAGATAAAAATGATAGAAACAAGTGCTACGATTTCAGAGTCATGCGTCCAAGGGAAAGTGGCCGCATATTCTCCATTCCCACATAAGTGTCGATGCCGAATATGAAGTCAATGCCGCATGGAGTCGATGTCGCATGGAGGTCTTTTGGACTTTAGCAAAATTCTTATTCGTTCAACGAGTGAAAGCACAAGGTGTTCAAGGATACTTGTGTGATGGTAGTCATGTGTCCAACAAGATGGACTCATGCTGGTTAATATGCGGTAAGAGTTCAGGCCGCATAACCCTCTCGGGCCGTATAGCACTCTCATCCGCATAGCTCGTTGGCCGTATAAAGACTTCGTCTTCTCCAAACAGCAGGTTCGACCATGGCGAAAGCTCTAAAAACTAAAATATTGCTTTGTCTATAAAATCCTCATTTTAAGTCCAAATTGGGTGAATCAAAAGCCAAAATGCTCTAGATTGAAAGCTCTATCATGTAGCAAAAGCTGATTTTCAAAGACACATGTTTAATAGATCAAAACTAAAAAAACTTATAAAACCAATAAAAATTCTAAGTATAGAAATATAGATCTACACTAATTCATCCATCAAAACAGAAAAATCTAAGTACTAAAAGTGCTTAGAAACACATAACAAACATAATTGAACAATAATATATAAGGTTTCTCTATTTTTAATGCAATATGTACTTGTTATGGAAATGGGAAGAGAAAACTAAAGAAAGAGTGAGAAATGAAGAAGTGAAGAGAGAGAGAGAAATGTTGTGTTATATATGGTAGGGTTGTGGGTTAAACCTAAGGTTCTTAGGACTTGAACTAACCCACAAAATAAACCATAAAACATGTTAAACCAAAGAATGGGTCTAGTCTCCATGAACATGCAACCATGCTAAAATAAAAATATGTTCCAAATACATATATCAAAAACGGGGAGTGACATCTCTATCCACCTTAGAAAAATTTTGTCCTCGAAATTCGAATCCAAGCAATAGCTAGAGAAGTCAGGACAAACATGATACAAATTTACTAGCAACTACACATGCAAGCTATATCATCATACCATATAGGTGATTCACTTGATCACATAATCCGAGATATGTAGGTGTAAGAAAGAATATACCTTTTGAATCGAATAGGTACGGGTACCGAAATTAAATATTGTCCTCGCACTCCCACGTCGATTCTCCTAGAAAATGATGGTCCCAAGCAATCCGAACAAGAAAAATAGTCTGGTTCTTGAGCATCTTCTCCCTTCGGTCCAATTGGATACATGTTGCTCCTCGTAAGATAAGTCGGTACCCATGACTAATTCAGAGTGATCGAGGATATGACTCAGATCCGGAATATACCTACGCAACTAAGATACATGAAATACGTCGTGTACCTCACATAGTGAAGGCATAAGTACAAGACGATAAGCAACATCGCCTACCCGCTCGAGAATATGGAACGGGCCTACGTATCTGGGACTAAGATTTCCTTCGAACCCCGAATCTAATGACTCCTTGGGTAGACGAAATCCGCAAAAAATATGGTCGTCGACACGAAACTCTAATAGTCTACGATGATGATATGCCCAATGACGATGCCTATCTTGTGCAACCCAAATTCGTTCTCTGATCTGCCTGACAACTTCTATTGTCTGCATGATCATTTCAAGGCCTAACATCTTCTGCTTGCCAATACCATCCCAAGCCAATGGTGACCTACACTTCCTGCTGTATAGTGCCTCAAAAGGTGCCATCTGAATACTGGCCTGATAACTATTGTTATACGAGAATTCTACCAAGTGATGGTGATTCTCCCAAGATCCACCAAGGTCAGACTCATAGCATATCTTCTAAGATCTAGATGTTCTCTCTAATTGTCCATCTGTTTGGGGGTGGTAAGCATTGCTGAATCTTAACTTGGTACTTAAACTCTGATGCAAACTTTTCCAAAATGTGAAGTGAACCGAGTTTCTCGATCTGACACGATACTTACTAGGATACCTTGTTGTCTCACTATATATCGTATATACATTTCAGCCAATTATTCTATAGACTGTTCTACTCGAAAAGAAAGAAAGTGAGCTACTTTTGCGAGATGATCCATTATCACCCAAACTGTATCTCAACCAGTCGGTAATCTAGGTAAATCAGTCACAAAGTCCTTCGTGGTGTGTTCTTACTTCCATTCTAGAATAGGAAGCGACTACAATAATCCTGTTGGTATCTGTTGTTTCACTTTCACTTGCTGACATATTAGATATCACGATACGAAGCGTACTATTTCCCTCTTTATCTTGTTCCACCAAAAGTGTTGCTTGATATCTTGGTATATCTTTGTGCCTCCCGGATGAATAAAATACTGGAAATTATGTGCATCAATTATAACTTCTAGCCAAATATTCTCGCTTGGTACGCATAGACGATTCCTAAATCTTAGTGTTCCATCTGCATGTATTATCAACTCCTTTCGAAGACCTGACTCACATTCTTCTCGTAGCTTTTGAATCTTTGGGTCCTCTGCCTGAGCTAGTTTGATTCTATGTATCAAAGTTGACTGAATCTTTAGGCTAGGTTGAACTCCTGTACTCCATGGAAGTACTATCTCGATACCCATCTCTCGTAAGTATTCTAGAATGTCCTTCTGAGTAGTCAACATAAATTTGCCATCTCTTCTTCTAAGTTCATCATCTACTATATTAGCCTTGCCTGGATGGTACTGAAGTTCCTCGTTATCATCTTTCAATAACTCTAGCCATCTTATTTGCCTCATGTTCAGGTCCTTCTGTATGAACACATACTTCAAACTCTTATGATCTATGAATATTTCTACTCGATCACCATATAAGTAGTACCTCCATAGCTTAAGTGCAAACACTACTGTTGCTAGCTCCAAATCGTGAGTTGGATAGTTCTTTTCGTGACCTTTCAGCTGCCGAGAAGCATTTGCTATCACTCTCCCTTGCTGCATCAAAACACATCCAAGTCGTTTGCCAGATGCATCATAATACACTGTGAATCCTTCGGAGCCTGCTGGAAGAGTATGGATTGGTGGTGCAGAGATTAACTTCTTCTTCAACTCTTCAAAGGCTATCTGACATTCTGCTGATCATATAAACTTAACTTTCTTGCACGTCAACCAAGTCAATGGTGCCAAGATCTTAGCAAAATCTAACACAAATCTTTTGTAGTATCCTGCTAAGCCGAGAAAACTATGCACTTATGCTACTATTTTTAAAATGGACAAGTTCTCTACTGCCTCTACCTTCTTGGGATCAATTGACACTCCTGCTCCAAAAATAATGTGTCCAAGAAAGGATATATGATCCAGCCAAAACTCATACTTACTAAGCTTTTCATATGAATAGTGCTCCCTTAAAGTTTGCAGAACTATCCTGAGATGTTCTTCATGGTTCTCTTAATTACGAGAATATACCAGGATGTCAATGATGAATACTATCACAAATTGGTCTAAGTAAGGCATAAAAATATGATTCATCAAGTCCATGAATACTACTAGAGCATTAGTCAGTCTGAATGGCATAACTAAGAATTCGTAATGCCCATATCGTGAGCTAAATACAGTCTTTGAAATATCCTGCTCCCAAACTCGCACCTGATGATATCTTGATCATAAATCTATCTTGGAGAAGACTCTTGCTCTACTTAATTGGTCAAACAAATCATCAATCCTTGGTAATGGGTACTTGTTCTTCACTGTCACTATATTAAGCCGCCTGTTATCCATACACAACCGCTTTGATCCATCCTTCTTTTTTACTAATACCGCTGTTGCTCCCCATGATGATGCACTAGTCCGAATAAACTTCTTCGCCTTCAGTTCTTTTACGTATCGATATAACTGATTAATCTCTGATGGTGACATAGGGTACACCTTCTGAGATACTAGTTTTGCTCCTGGCATCAACTCTATATAGAACTCTACTACTCTAACTGGAGATAATCCAGGAAGATCGTTGGGAAAGACATCCATGAACTCTTCAACTATCTTGGGCAGCATATTTTCTTTCTTTGCTACTATTGTGACTCCTCCCTTATGCTGGTCTCTTGCTATTCTGCTAAGGACAAACTCTTCTAGATCGAGAATTCTAAACAACACTCTACCCTCATGACAGTCTATCATTGTATGGCTATCTCTCAACCAGTCCATGCCTAAGATAACGTCAAAGTTACCCATAGAAAACTTGATCAACTTTGTAGGTAATAAATATCCAAATACTACGACTGGACATGCTAGGATCACCTTACTAACTTCTACGATCCCATTGTTAGTGAGTATATTCAGCTTCGCTGGCAATGTCTCAAATTTTAATCCAATATGTATCGCATATTGTGCAGATATAAATAACTGCGAAGCTCCAAAATCAATTAAAGCTATGGTAGAAAAGGTTATAACAAAAATATTACCTGCCACTACATCGTTCGACGCCATAGCTTCCTCCAAAGACAAGGTGAGTTCCTGCCCTTTGCCTTGTTGAGCTCCCTACTGCTGTCTTCCTTGCTGCTGTGGTTATGGTCCTTGTTGATTCTGCTATTTCTACCTATAAATCTGGGCCTGCGTCGGCAATGGACGCTGAGCCAAAGGTTATGCTGCTACTGCTGGTCCTCCTTACTGTACAGCCCTCAGAGCTGGCAATGCAGGAAACTACTTGTACTAGTTCTCCTGGCCTCTGCATCAATGGGCACGTGGAAACCTTGTGATCAGTGATCCCATATCTCAAACATAGTCTGTTAGCTATCCGACAAATATCTCGGGTATGACCTCCTTTGCCACAGTAGGTACAACCTATTGGCGCTCTCCGTCTTTGTTGCTGTTGTTGCTGCCGAATTGGTACTGTCACTGTCGAGGTCACTGGCCTTCTCTGTCACATCATGGATCCAAATGCCAGGGGATAGTGCTGACGTTCGTGGTACTGGTCCTCCCTCATTGTTTAATCCATGAGGCCTCTTCTGATCTACTCTTTTGGATGCCATCCTCTGGGAAGTTAGCTCAACCTCCTTGGTTGCTATTAATACCGCCTCGAAGGTCTGGTAGTATGCACCTCTACCATGTGTAAGATATCTATGTAAAGTCCCTATTGGAACCTCATTGCTCTCTCTAACTCTATTTCCACCATGGTTGGGGCAAATCTGCTAAGTCGATAAAATTTTGCCTCATTATCGTCTACCGTCCTTCCAGCTTGCTTGAGGTTAATGAACCTTTGCTACAACTCATACTGAGCCCCAATCCTAAAGTACTTCATCCTAAACCAGGTCCTAAAATCCATCAATGAAACAGGACTCCCCAATCCTACCTCTATCGTATCCCACCAATCTCTTGCCAGATCTCGGAGTTGTAGGAGAACCAGGTCAACTTGTTCTTCGACCGAAACTTTAGCTGCTGTCAGAATGTTCTCAATATCCTAGAGATAATTGTCTACCTTGATTATATCCTCTATACCATTAAAATATTTGGGTTTAGTTTGGAAAATCTAACAGATGCCTCAGAATATGTTCTTCCGCCTCATTCTAGGGTCGTTTGCACCCCTTGGTTTAACAGGACATTCTGTTCCTGCTGTTGGAGCTGTTGTTACTGATGTTGCTACTGTTGTTTGTGCACCACCATCTGGTGTTTTTAGGCATCCAACAATCCACGAATAATCTCTAGCAAGGCAGGGGTATCCAGTACTACCAGTACTATAGTAGGTACGTGAACACCTAGAGCCTGTTGCTCTGCCCCATTCATCGTGGGCTCAACTCGAATCCTTGGATAGGGTTCCACAGGATCTCATTCTACTGGTAACTCTGCCTCTCTTGTTGCTGCAACATTGGGAAAAGGAGAAGCCCAAAAGAAGAGATCATAAGAAATATCAAGTACAAGACAAGAAGGAACAAGGAAGCATCCAATCTGGGAAAATTCAAACTGAGTATCGAAGAGGATGAATTCATAATTTCAAGAAGGATTATGTTTTGATTGAGACTCCTATGACCATGACACCCCACAAGTCTGAAGAATATATCGGCATGGGCTGCCACTAAAATCTTGTCACGCTCCAGTACCAAAATACGAAAACGGACTTGGCCAGCTTCCCCATACAAGTAACTATACGTCGTACGACGATCATGACTGTATAAGACAAGAGGGTGCATGCTACAATCAAGTCTCCTATGGTTAGGAACTTCTATGTCTCAATCATTCAAACAAGAAAGAGTAAGCATAAAGCATATATGATAAAGCAATAAGGCATCCAAAATGCTTTATCTAAATATTCTGGAGACCAGCTATGATAAATGAGAAGTTGGAAGAGTAACAAAAGTACATGACAGTGATCAGTTATATTCTAATTTAATACAATCATGTAAGGAAACTAATGTCCAAATGAGCCGGCTAACATGTGCCGATGGCTAAACGCCAAAAGAAATAAATGTTCATTCAGGAGCAGGGAAGAAGAAAACCCACTCGCTATCCCCTGAGACCATGTTCCTGGTACATCTATGAGTAGAGGGAAGATACGCTGGATCCTCGGGTGCTGGCTCAAAACCTAGCCATGCAAAACCAGTGGGGTTAGACCCCAAATGGCAAGTACCATAAAGGAAGCACGAAATAGAGAAAAACCCAAGGAAAACATATAATAATACATAGGTTCAGTGTCGTAAATTAGGTCCATGGCATATCCTACCGTAAAGGCCCAACCCTACAATCAAACAAGGACAAGAGTTGAACCATCACATTATGATAATCCATTTCCCTACGCTACTAGCTGAATAATAAAATCACAAACAAATCCATTTATCTTAAATCGACCAATCATTTGTACAGCTTGCTATCTTTGTGGAATATGAGGTTATCTCAGAAATATTTTATAATAAGTATCCTCAGATCACGTCAGTACCGAACATGAGCTAACCGAAATAAATAAATAAAATATACATTATAGGATGTACCAGTCCCCCGTAGGACAACTGCGCTAAAAATACGGTATTAGCGGTTCCAATGTTCCTATAGTAAAACAGTGGCTCGATATAATAATATTCAAATACTGCACACCACTAAGGTAGATAATATACAGTATCTTTGGTGGCTAGCCCAGAGCACACTTAGAATGAATCTCTGTGGGAAGGTTCGTTGGCATGATCTCGGAATACCGTTTCCTCTAATGTTACTACCACTTTTAGTTACCTAATTAGTCCTATGTTGTATTTGAAATCTCAAGGCATGGTTACGTGAGAATTTTTCTTAAGATATCGTACAAAGTACGGGCATGCTAGATACAAATCCATGGAAGTCAAATCTGGATTAACTCGAGCTTATATACAATATTCAGGCAATTAATATCCTATCCACGCTTTGGTAGTTGACATGTTTATTATGTCCGTGCTGGAAAAACAATATATGTTTATAATATTACTCATTCAAAATGGAGGCATTCTCGATGCATAACTCAAATATAATCACTTAACACGTGATACGATAAGTCACACCTCGGCGCACATTAAATTATGAACAATTATCAGACAATAGTGGTATCAACACGGATACATTATTTGAGTCCAATTACTAATTGTACATTATCAAGATTTGGACTTAAAATGATAGAGCTTTCAATTTTAAGCATTTTGGCTTTTGGTTCACTCGATTTGGACTTAAAATGAGGATTTTATAGACAAAATAAGATTTCAGTTTTTTTGGAACTTTCGCAATTACCGAACCTACTATTTGGTGAAGACGAAGTCTTGATACGGCCAACGAGTTATGCAGCCGAGAGTGCTATACGGCCTGAGAGGGTCACACGGCTTGAGTTTTTGCCGTATACTGACCAGTATGCGTCAATCTTGTTGGACACATGACTGCCATCACACAAGTGTTATGGAGCTTATCCTTGAACTCTTTGTGTGTTCACTCGCTGAATGAATAAGAAATTCGCTAAGTCCAAGAGACCTCCATGCGACATCAAACTCCATGCGGCACCGACCAATATGCGACAAGCAGAGCATGCGACCACTTTCCCTTGGACGCATGTCTCTGAACCTTGGCACATATTTTTATGATTTTTGTCCTTTCTTCCTGACACAGTTTATGGGTTGTCACATCAGTCACTTTATATCACATCACTGACACTTCATTCATTGCCCGTCACTTCAAAACTTGTCCCAAGGAGTAGACTATAACCCTGAGCATGCGGCCCAGACTCCATATACGGCCAAGTGGTTCATGCGGCACTGACTTCATATGCGACCTAGAGTCATATGTGGCTTGGACTTCCCATGCTGCCTAGAGACCCATGCGGCCTTGCTTGTTTTGATTGAATATTTTATTATTCTTTCTTGACCCAAGGTGAGACACATCGTATCACATGTTAAGTGATTATATTTGGGTTGTGCATCGAGAATGCCTCCAAATTCCTGAATGAGTGATATTATATATATATTATTTCTCCAGCATGTGCATAATAAGCGAGTAAACTACCAAAGTGTGGCTAGGATATTGATTGACTGAATGTTGCATACACGCTTGGGTGAATCCAGATTTGAATTCCACGTATTCGTATCTAGCATACCCGTACTTTGTACGATATCTTAAGGAAAATTCTCATGTAACCACTCCTTAAGATTTTTAACACAACATAGGGCTAATTAGGTAACTAAAAGTGGTAGTAATATTTGAGGAAATGGTACTCCGAGATCAGGCCAACGAATATTCCCACAGGGATTCATTTTAAGTGCACTGTGGGCTAGCCACCACATATACTATATATCATTTGTCTTAGTGGAGTGCAGTATCTGAAATATTATTATGCCGAGCCACTATTTCACTATAGGAATACTGAACCGCTAATACCGTATTTTTAGCGCAGTATTCCTAAGGAAAACTGGTGTATCTCGTGAATACCTATTTTATTTATCTATTAGTTCGTTTAGCTTATGTTCGGCACTGGCATGATCTAAGGATACTTATTATGCATTATTTTTGAGATAACCTCAGACTCCATAATTAGCAAGCCTTACAAGTGAATGGTCGATATAAGAAAATATACTTGGTTGTGATTGCATTATTCAGTTAGTAGCCTAGAGAAATAGACTATCATAGTGTGATAGTTTAACCCTTATCCTTGTTTGGTTGTAGGGTTGGACCTTTGCGCTAAGATATGCCATGGACCTAAGTTAGGGCACTGAACCTATGTATTATTATATAATTATCATTTCTTGTATTTTTATTCTCTATTTCGTGCTTCCTTTGTGGTACTTGATATTTGGGGTCTAACCCTACTGGTTTTGTATGGTCAGGTTTCAAGCCAGCACCCGAGGATCAAGCGTACCTTCCCACAACTCATGGCGCGTAATAGGAACATGGTCACATGGGACACCGAGTGGGTTTTTCTTCTTCCTTGCTCCTCTTTGTAAATTTACTTCTTTTGGGTGTTTAGCCACCAACACCTGTTAGCTGGCTCGTCTGGACATTAGCTTTCTTACATGAATGTATTAAATCAGACTGCAACTGATCACTGTCATGTACTTTTGTTACTCTTCTAGCTTCTTATTTTTGCATAGCTGGTCTCCAGAATATTTTGAGAAAGCGTTTGGAAAGCCTTATTACTTTATCATATATGCTCAATGCTTACTATTTCTTGTTTGAATGATTAAGACATAGAAGTTTTGACCCTAAGAGACTTGATTGTAGCACGCTCCCCCTTGTCTTATACTGCTGTGACCGTCGTACGATGTATAACACCTTGTACGGGGTGGCAGTCCATGTCACTCTCCATATTCTGGTACTGGGATGCGACAGTGAGCATTTTCCTCTCCAGACATAGCTGCCTCATGAACATGAATGGCATGATCGGATGCATGGTATGCGTCTTGAGCAGCAGATGGAGAAACGATAGACGCATGCTCCACAGTTGGGCGAGCCATACTTGCTTTTGCCACCTACGTCGTACATATCTTTTTTTGCTTTGCTTGCCTTGGCTAAGGACTCGCACTGTCCTCGAAAAGCATTTCATGGAAATATTATTAGTCGAAGCGTACTACTAACATCTTCTGGGTCGAACCTAGATTCGATGCATCAGACTACGTCACTATCTTTTCGTTAATAGAAAAATTAGTCCCTAGTAGAGTCGCCACCTTTTTTGCTATTGACTCAAAGTTGAATGAACTTTGATGTGCAACAAATGAAAGAAGTACAAAGAAATCCTAAGAAAAAAATCTAGGTAGAATGTTTTTTATTCTGGGAAGTATGACGATGGAGATCGAGTACTACAACTACTCCTTTACTCCGTTGACGGTCCGACGAGAGAATGAGGATGCTTTTTTTGTTTCTCTTCTTTCTGTATGTGTCTGTTGTGGGTATGCCACCATTCTATTTATAGCCATCATGCTGATGGGCTCATGCGTGCATATATGCTATGCACGAATAAATTTTGCTACTGCCACGTGTCCGTTCTTAACAGAATGGTTGTAACCATGAATGCATGTCATGATCGATCTGTAATGTGGCATCTTGTTGGGATTTGTTTATTGCTGAAGATCTGGATTGTTCTTTTTTTGCATGCGTAACTGGGTCAGCTTGACACGTGGCCCGTACTTGGTTGTAGATAATCTTCTCAACTAAAACATAAAGACTTGGTCGCACCGGGTCGCATGGGGAATAAACCACATAGGGGCAGATCTTTACAGAGACCAGGCCTTAGGGTCATTTGGACGCATAAGGGCCATGATGCATAGGGAGTTTGGCTCATGGGGAGCTTGATTCATGAAAATCTTGAAGCATGGAGAGTTTTTCGTATGATGAGCCTTGATATGTGTATATGTGGCACTTCATAACTGTATACGATCAAAGGAAATTATGGCAGGTGATATAAGCCCTGACATACCTGTCAGCATCATAATCGAGGCATTCAGAGCCATTATTGCTTGTCAAAGTCATGAATTCTATGACAGACAGAGGTGACAACATGTGCATAGGTCATCATGTACCTCTTAACTTCTGTCGCATGAACTGTCTGGCGCATAACTGTGGATGAGTTCTGTTATGCGACTTGATGTATGAGCACATGTTTCTCCAAGATTTTTTATGCTTCTACATTTAGGAATATACCTTTTAACCTCGATATATATAAAATTATCATCTACGTACTTCTCTACATTCATACCCTCGAAGGGACTGATAATCTGCAACCTAACCTTCATATTCCTTATTTTCTTAATTTTTTACTATCATTCTCAATTCACTATTATGAGTATCAAAATACCATTAATTTATCCATCTATATATGTATCTAGATCGCAAAAATAAGTAATGATGGTGGTGTGGGTATAAAATTTTATTTATTGTGAATTGACAAAGAGTACAAAAGAATCCCTATACAAGAGGATCTAAGTGCAATAAAAATAGATCTCGGCAAGTATGACGGTGGAGATCGAGCACTAGTGTGGCTACTTTACTCCATTGGCAATCTGGGACCAAGGAGGTTGAAGAGGCTTCAAATGATGCTTCAGTCTTCTCCTTTCCATGGCGGTAGCACTGATTCTCTTTTACGTTTAGATGCGACTGCCTCTTTTGCTTCTGGGAAATGCCTACTATTTATAGCCTTTGGAAGGTCTTACATAGGCCCATATGGGTGGGTTTCCTGATGGCGTATGGCACATATCACGGCCCACATCCGGTGATGGGGCACGAGTACGTGGGTACGACCAGCCTATGCCGCAGCATCGGTGGTAGAACGCTATCTATGTCAACTATACTATCTAATCATCTTACAATAAAATATAATCTGCCAATAATATCTCAACTCCCAGGAGGAGGGCAATATACTTAATGAAACACAATACTCAATCATAAATCTATAGCATGATAAGATATCAAAGAAGCCTAACATAACTATGCAGTCTAAATATAACAACAACAAATAGAAACAATATCCAAGTCTCAAATATATGCCAAAAATAAATTCGGTACCAAAATGCTAAAGAAAACTAACTATGATAACTAGTGATTCCGGCTAGATCTCTCGTTAGTCAATCCAGAACTAGTAGGTCAATGTCTGCACCATCTATAGGTCGAGGTCCGTAGTACGTCGGACACCAATCTCCCGGATCCTCTGAAAAATATTATCCAGTTAGGAATGGAGCAAAGTACAACCGAATAGCAGTTCCAATTAATTGACAAAAATTATAAAACAGTAAAATAGGAGACGATATATATGATGAGAATATAACTGATGATCTAAGAACAATGAAGGTACAGACAAAACTAGCATCAAAAATATAAATCAATGCGTACAAGAATGAAGGAGATGAACTATAATGTCAGAAATAGAATAGGGTAATCTATGAACTAAAAATAAAATCAATAATATACCATGTGTTTATGATACTAACTAGATATGTGATCGGCTTGGGATATTCAATAATTACACCAAGGAGCTAACTCAACTATACGTGAAGTGTATGATTAGTTAGTAGCCATTGATTACACTACTAGCCGATAGTTCTTGATCACATATTTAATTAGTACTTCTTCCGCCTCGATTGATACGATAGATCTAATCATGACACGTTACTAGCTAATGTATCCAATGTTTAACCTATAATATCCAATATTATCCAATATCAACAAGGAGCAGTATTCGATACCATCTCAATAATCAAGGTAACATCTCATAACTGACGATCCAATAACAATACCAATCCATATACCAATGTGTCAAATAATCATAAGTAATATTTTTAAATACTTGAATTATAGTAGTAATCAAATAATGGAAACTATCAGAGAATGTACTCGCCTGTGGTACAGAGTAAATAATGCAAAACGGTATCCGAACTGGTGTCATAGACCTGTATATGGAATATTGCGTCAATACAAGGTTTTGGAATAAAAATAAGTTAAACTAGTTTAATTATAGGTCATAAAGCTATTTCTAAGTCAAAACAGTCAAACTAGGTCAACTCTAGGTCAAACTAGTCAAACTTGTTCAAACTAGCTATTTCTAGGATGTATGAGTCTATCTCTAGGATATTGGGTCCATACACTACGTATCTAGGCTATACTAGCTATATTAGGATACTAAGGTATCAATGCTATTCCGTATCATAAGATATGCACTAACAATATACTATATATTATATATAAAATATATAGTATAATATATATCATATCTTAATACTAACAAACACTATGTAGATACCTTGGCTTTGAGCCAACTTGGTATCGTGCTACCTAAACCCATATTGACCCCAATACCTAAGACTTTGAGTATAAACCAATTACCTTAACATTACCTTGTACACCATAAGGTAATTCTAGACTTTAGCTAATATTTCAGTAACTAGGTGATCTAATATATATATATATATATATATATATATATATATATATATATATATATCCAACTCGTACTAGCTAACCTCTATTTACATTAACTCCTCACTAACATACACAAGTATCTAACTAACATCTATAAGTATATTAACTTATATATACATGAACTAACTGTTATCTATAACTAACAGTTATATCTAACTATATGCTAATAGCTAACATCATTCCAACTACCTAACTTACATGTCTACTAAAAGATATTAACCAACAATAACTAACTAGCATTTCCATCTAACTTTAATATATCATAAACTAACATACTAAAATATCTAACTGTACATCATCTAATATGTAAACTAACATACTAAATATCTAACTACCTACTAACCCATCTAACTGTTAAAAGCTAACTGTTATAGTCAAATAATAGTCTACTAACATATCTCTCTATATTAATTTTAACTCATAACTAACTACCATAAAACTATTACATGACTAACATCTAATATTTGATATACTAACTAACTAATACATGCTAACATATACTAATTCTTACTATAACTAACTAACAAGTATACTATATATATAATTCAACTGTCAATTAACATCTAGTACTAACTAACTGTTACTACGTAATTGGTGTTAGAAATCAACTAACCATCAATATCTAACACCTCTTACACTAACTATCAACAAGCTCATAACTACTAACATGTATCTCTAACTTAACATCTAACTCTAACATACATAATACTAACACATGCCTGCAACTGATACACCCATCATCCCCATAACTAAGCATCTATATTTCAAATAATATAAGTACAACCCAATCTCATGCTTAATGTTTTCCCTAATATACTATACTTCCCTCACAGCACACATCCATATTCAGAATATAATCCCCCACTTTACTATTGTACAGTCCATCAGAGTACTTTTGTAATTGAAATTTCAGATTACACACAACAACTATTGTTGCTTCCCATCATGCTTCGTGAAGCAATGCTTGCTTTGTGCTAGGTACTGCAGACACATGCACTGAACACCCCCCTCATACCCAAGGCCTACCTACTGGAGGTAGTGTCCCACTGCCAGGTTAGGTGCATGCATGCCCAGTTGCACATGTAATGTATGCCCCAACCAGTCCTTCTACTAGCTGTTGTTGCAACCACAACTCCCTTACTAGTTCCAGATACTCCTAAACCCGAGCATTCCCTTCAGGCCTATAGTCTACACCATTCTTGTATGTTACTAACCTCCACCCTCTCATCTATACATGTGGCTCACCTCAATATTGCCCCCAATCAACTCATTTCCAGTCAACTGTATGTATCACAGAGCATACACACTACTGCCAACACTTGACACTACTCCTAGGCTTCCTCCTATGATACACCCCAATTATGATGCATACAACACTCTTAACTAGACAATAAGACCACAACAGACACACTCTCAGGATACAAAAATACAATACTAGGAGACACACACACACACACACACACACACACCCCTAAACACAGTCCACTCCAAACACTCATGCTCACAACACTTACTCAAGTCTTCTCCCCTCATGTATCATTGATACATGCCAATACACCTAGTTGCACATACAACCTCAATACTAGAACCCCCAATTGTCTGATAAAATATCCTACTCTCCACATCAGTCCAACTACTGAACACAACAACCCATCCTAACAGTTGGGTAAACCCCATGACAGTCCAACATGTCAAAACAATCTACACACTTTAAACAGTCCACATATACCCCTATCCCATATATACATAGTATAGATATTTAATTACCTAATAGAACATAACCAATGAATACAAACCCATACCATATATATATATATATATATATATATATATATATATATATATACATTATATACGTATCTTATACAATTCTAAAATATATATAAGCAACACTAAAATAAGGTAGTAAATATTTTATCAAATACGTGGAGTGCATCGTACCCGTATCACACTAGATCTATGATACGCTTACGATACGAGTCCACCACAGCACCAAACATATCCCGAAGGACACGATCAAGTCTAAAATCATAATTATGAATGATACGAAGAGCTAGCTACTCGACTACGTGCCCGTGTTAAAATGTGACATGCTCAAACCCCCGTGTCGGAAGAAAACCCCCAATCAACCCGTATCGCCAAATTATCGGGATACGTCCTACACGTATCCAATTGTGGATACGACACTTGTCACACACAACCAAACATATATCAATTTGGTCTAATTGACCTATTGACAAAAACATAATGTGCCAATATCGGAATTCCCCCAAAATTGATATAAAATACCACATAACTTTCTCCATAGGCCTCCTATGAACCTAATTCCAATTCCTATGGGTAGCCTTAGTACAAGGAAGGGTTCCTAATGATTAAATTATAGATTTAGAGTCTAATTAGAGAGATAAAACCCCAATAAAAATTCTAAATTGAGTGTCAAGAGCCTTAAACTTATAGATCTTTGCTCCTCCTTATAGATCCTTACTTCCTCCTTGTAGATCCTTGCTTCCTCCTTGTTCTAATGGCCTCCAATGATAAATAAGAAATGAATTGGGAAGAAAGTTGGGTAGAATTTGATGTAGGGATGAAGAAATTTGGAAGAGGGAAATTTTAGATCTAAATTTGGAATAAAGAAAAGAGAGGAAAGAGAGTCTCCACCCCCTTAAGTAGTGGTCGGCCTTGCCTCCTCTCCAAGGCACTATGAATTATCCACAATACCTCTTGGGCTTGTCATGAAGAAACTAATTAAGGAGGGAAGGTTCTAGTCCAATTTGTTTAACTAATTAATTCATCCTCCTAATGAATGGGATTACTATTGGGCTCAAATCTAACTAGAATTAAATGTTGGTCCATGGATCTAATCTAAACTAGTTAGGTCCATGAATACAAGTCTAAAATAAAATCTAATATCTAACAATAATAAATAATATAATAAATAAATATTTAATATAAATAATATTTAATTAATTATGAAATAACCAAAATACCCTTTCCTAGAAAATATGGTAGTAACAACACGGCAGGAGCATGTTGTGTTAAGGTTTCCACGTGTCCAGTCAAGATCTGGGATTGCTAATGCCCATAATACTCGTGACATATGTCATGCCTTAATTTTGATGACTGTGATTGCACCTTAGAACTTCTGCCAATTGGCGCATCGGAGTCTACAGGATCATAGTGGCGTATGGTGTTACGGGCACATAAGAACACTAAGCTACATAATATTGTATGGCATTGCAGGCACATGAATCACCAAACTATGTAATGGCGCATAGTATTACGGGCGCATAAAACACCACTTAGACTGTTGACACATGGAACTGGGTCACTGAGACGCATAGAGCCGAGTCACTGAGGCACATTGGGTTTGATTTTCCATGCTTCTATAAGTCTCCCTTCAAAGTTTCTGATCTTTAACTTTATAAGTATTTAAAGGTCAATACTTTGAACAAAAGCGTGGAAGACACAAGTGCAGGGATTTCTTTGGCACACGTGTGAAGCATCCTTATATTTGACGCATCTAGGGAGTACTTCTCCCCTTGGCACAAGAGACTGTTCGACGAATAGGAAAGTCACTTATGTCACGTCCTAGTCCCAAAATACGTAGGACTAGGAATACATAAGCATGCCAGCCAGATGTATATGGAAACTCCAATATATAGAAACCATACACATACATAAGCTATTTTATGAATAATAATTCACAAGTGGTATATAAATTCACAAGTCACTGGCAATACAAATTTTATCCACAAAATCAAATAAAAATATATAACCAAATATGACAATGTACCAAGTAAGAAATAATCGAGAAGAACTAATAGTTGGGTAGAGACAAATCCACTACCAAACTAGAATATGAACGACAACAAAATAAGTATATTATCTAGTGATCAAGAAGCTCGAAGGGAAGACCTCATCGAAAGAGAAAGAAGTAGCAAGTCCTGATCCGTGCTTCTACAAATAGTCATGATCTTCTATACCTGAAACGGGTGCTATGTCTTCAGAGGGACATAACAAGTACACAAAAAATCGACATTCATGAAAGTAAAGCAGTAAACAATAAATAAGGAAACTAAACCACCTATGTGATATGCACTCGAGACATCTCTAATGGCGCATGACGGGGAAGAAATAGAAGAATAGTTCTCCCACCAGTTGTTCCGTAGAACTCGGGGTTTACACAGTTGCACCATTTTTACAGTACAGTAAGAAACAAAAATCCCATACGCTCACTAGCAGATTCTTCCCTCCCAATTAACTATCCGAACCATTTACGCGGTACAGACATAATGCAATAATATAAAATAATATCTAAAAAACTAAACCAATGCCAACTACTAACACATCACTCGAACTCTCGTACCGATGATCATTCGACACGCTAGTCCATGCACTCTCTCACTCAGACAGTGAACATATTTGAATCCGTATCAGGTCAGAAGATACTACCTATCTTTACAAGATACTGGGTAAGTCTTCTACACTAAGACGCATACACACAACTAAACAAATAAAAACTAGGCATATATAAACTGTACAATACAAACAAGCAAGGTGTACTTGCCTTCCAAGCCAAGCTGTGAGCACAACAAATCTGGTCCGAAGCTCTCCATAGGAACATCTCGAACACCTACCAATTAATTATTATACTAATTAGACTCTTATTCTACTAGTCAAATTAAGTTCTTATCTAGTTAATACTCCTACGTTGGTTGCACATACAAGTATGTCCAGACCAAAATATTACTAACCATCAAATATTATCAAAAATCATTTTTTAAAACATTATTTAATAAAAAATATTATTTCTGGAATGTATTGGAAAATAGGTTTCTTAGTGATAGGGTCATCTCCTTAAAATTCTGTAAGTCCAAAACTGTCACGACCCGCACCCGGTATAGGGGCACGAGTACGTGGGTACGTCCAACCTACGTCGCAGCATCGGCGGTAGAACGCTGGCTATGTCTCAATAATATACTAAACAATACTCACAACTTGTCAATGATATCAACTCCATAAAGAGGATAATATACATCTCACAATAGCTCATAATGCAAACTCAATCACAATAACTATAAGAGTATAAGGCACGATAAAAGATAAAAAGAATGACATAGTTAAACACCATGTCTCAAAATATAGATAAACCACAGTCTAGCTGTATAACATAAAGTCTCCACAAGTACCAATATAAACTCAGAATAAGTCTAAACATAAACTGAAATGACCTCAAAAAAGTCTTAATGCATAAAATAATACTGTCTAGATAGCTGCAGATAATGTCTCCTCTAAAGGAATAGTCTCCTCTAAGATCTCTGGTGTGTAGTCGGCATCTATACCTGGTCCATAATGTGTGGGACAGAAGTCCTCAAGATCCCCTGAAAAAAAAATCCAGTCAGGATTGGAACAAAGTACAAGCACTAACAATAGTTCCACATATATTAACAAAAACTATAACACTGTGTAAAGAAATACAAGATAGATATGAATACTGGCAATAAGAAATACTGGAATAAAGAAGTACTGAAGTAAAGAAATACTGGAGCATATGTCATTATCAATGTACATCTAGCAATGAATAGAAATACAAGTGCATGCTAGAACAATAAACTAGAATATAAGTGAGTACTAGAACAATAACTAGAACATAAGGAATACTAGATCCATAAACTAGAGATACATGTCAAGAACATCTAGCTAAGTGTGTGAAACATCAGCATATCATGTGATCGGCTATGATTCATGTAAGGTCAGGCTAACCATCCGGATACCTATGATGCAAGCAATAGTCAGACTAATCACATGTAACATGCTATGAGGCATGTAATAGTCAGGCTGCACCGACGTGAGGTGTGGGTGAGCTATGATGCATATAGAGTTGGGTATGATCACATAAGCTACCAATATTTCCCTGTTTCTCCAGCTAGCACGATGGATTCCAAATCATGACTCCTCGTGATAGGTCTCGATGATGCCAACTCGTGTAAACAACAGTGTCAGAATTATGTACTCTATACAACTAGAATTATAGAGATAATCAACATAATGAAAACTGTCAGAGAATGTACTCGCCCGTGGTCCTTAGCTGGCAATACCAATGTCCTGTTTTCGGGATCTCGTTTGAATGATCCAACAGTCCTATAAACATATCATATAATACAATATTGCATCAGATATTACACTAACACACACAATCAACAAAATAAACTCAGAGACTATGCTAGGGAGTACTACTTGTCATCTACAGGGTCAAGTGTGCGTCTAGTTGTACGGTGTCACGTCTGTAATTGCTGTGCATAACAGACAGTCAATTAATACGGGTCTTGCCAGTACGTCAGTATACATATGGTAGTCTGCTAACAATTCACATGGTCATAGGTTAATGTAACTACGGGATATCCGTAATTACACTAGGTCACCTAGTACATATATAATTATACATAGCCTTAACCAGCATATAACATTAATACTTATAATATATATGTATACCAAATAAATACATATACCATATACATATGTGAATATATATACTAATTGAATTTATATACTATATATATATATATATGTATATATGTAACAATTATATACATATTAAATATATACTAAATACATATACTAATACATATATACTAATTGAGTTCACATAATATATATATATATGTATATATATACCAATTATACCAAATATACAATACACTTATATTAAACATAGCTAAAATATGTATGCATACTAATAAGAACTACGCGTATGCGTGTACGTGTACATGTACGCAAGAGGGAGAACTCGAACTTATGTACGTGGGATGAGGCATTCGTGTCGAGGTCGTCAACGGGGTGCTCGGTTCAGTCAAGCGGGTCAGGGGCTTGCGAGGTCCGGCGTACTGCGAGTTCAGGTATTCAGGCGACTTCAGTGGATTGAGAATGACTCCGGTCGTGATGCGGAGGGCGAAGGCGACTGGCAGCCGCGCTCTGGTTGGGTTCTAGTGCAGTCGATGGTGAGGATGGCGAGATGACAGCGTCGGGTTCAAGCTCCTGTGGGTCTCCGGCGCTGTGCAGGTGTCGCATGCTCAGGTGTAGTGGTCCGTCGTTTGCTGGCGAGTGCACCGTTCAGCGGTTGGGACAGCGGGTTCACGGCGGTTTCAGCGGGATGACGAGGCGAATACAGCGGGTGAGTCGGGGACATGGCGAGGTTCACGGATGCAGTGTCGTATGGAGGAGAACGGCGGTGAGGGGGTTCATTCCGGCGGAAGGAGTCGACTGCGTGATGGGAAAGAGATGATGAAGGTGGTAATGAATAGTAAGGGGAGGGGTTACGGCTGGGAGTAGGTTAGGTTTAGAAGGGAAAGGAAAAAGTAAAGAAAAAGGAATTTATATATGTATAGTATTGGGTTGACCTAGAATAAGGGCTTGGTCAACACTTAGAAAAGGGCTTCTCATGTGGGTATTCCAAGGGCTATGATTTCCTAGATTCCAAATGGATGGCTAGGATTGCATTTGGTTCAAAGTTTGGAGGGCTATAGTTTAAGGAGGTTGATGTTGAATTACACACTCCCAAAATTATGAAAAAATCTCATAAAAGGGAAATGGTTTTCTTCATGTGTTGTGTCCAACGGGATGGACACCTTAATGCACTTTTGCATAAAAGTGCCCAACAATTGAAAAATTACACAAAGTTAGGTTTATGGTTTAATGTAATTAAAATAAATGTAATTGGTGTTCTAAATTTAATTAGAAGTACATGGGGATAAAATTAAGTGGGACACAAGTATCATGAATAAAGAAGACTCAGAATATAATATTACCCTAATTTGGGTTGCTCAAAATGGGTCGAGATTGTGTCTCCAATTTTGATTGGAACGCACAAGGATACAAAGATAAATTTATATCAAATTAAATATAGTCGTTTGCGACAAATATTGTGCAACTAAAATGAAGCACATCATGGCATAGTTATGAGTCACACAAAGATCAAAATAAAAGTCTGGCACGTCTAGAACAAGGGTGTGAAATTAGTTGGAAGGCAGTGGCCAGTGTAGTGCTCTAATTATCGAATCAACGATAAAGTACAACAATCAAATAAAATTACAGCAATTTAAATATAAATAATTATCATGCAACTATTTACACATTAAATTATAAAAAGACGAAAATACCCCTATTCTAAAATATAGTAGTGACAAGTCTACCATCCTTAAAAGAATTTTGTCCTCGAAATTAAAATTAAACTAGCACAAGAACAAACAATCAAACAAGGAATTATACCTCAAGTCTCGATGAGATATGGATCCTGCTCGCGTATTTCGTCCTCTCTTTCCCAAGTTGACTCGCCTGGAGAGTGATGTCTCCATGCAACACGAACCAAAGGAATAGTCTGGTTCCGCAATACCTTCTCTCTACAATCCAAGATCTCTATGGATTGTTCAGGATAGCTGAGCGTCGGTCCAACCTCGATTTTTGAGTGATCTAGTACGTGACTAGGAACTGCCATGTACCATCTCAGCTGTGACACGTAAAACACGTCATACACTCCATCTAGAGCAGACGGCAAGTCCTGTCTATAGGCCACTGTACCGACCCTTGCAAGAATACTGAAAGGTCCGATGTATCATTGACTAAGCTTTCCGTCTCTACCAAAATGAATCGTGCCCCGTGTCGAAAAAATCCGTAGGAACACCAAATCATCAACCTAGAACAAACAGTCTTAACACGCAATCTAAAATAAAACAATCACAAACCAATAAATAACAAAACCTATACCTGAAACCCTAAGGGTCTACGGTGGCTATCGGCCCAATGCCGCTGTCTGTCCTGCGCCACTCGCAGTCTGTCTCTGATGAGCTTCACTTTTTTTGCTGCATCCATGACCATTTTTGGTCCTAACAAAGCTCTTTATCTAACATCATCCCAAGATAACGGTGTACGAGACCTCCGTCCATATAAAGTCTCGAATGGTGACATCTCAATACTGGCCTGGTAGCTGTTGTTGTAAGCAAACTCTACTAGGTGTAGATGATCCTTCCAAGAACCTCCGAGATCCAAAACGCAAGTGCGTAGCATGTCTTCAAGAGTCTGAATAGTCCTTTTAGACTGCCCGTCTATCTGGGGGTGATACGTAGTACTGAACTTGAGCTGAGTGCCCAAGCTAGCCTTCAGACTCCTCCAAAAGTGGAAAGTGAAAAGACTATCCCGATATGAGACAATACTCATAGGAACTCCAAATAATCTGACAATCTGTCGCACATACATCTCTACTAGCCTCTCTATCGAGTACCCACTTTGAATGGTAAGAAGTGGACTGATTTGGTCAATCTATCCACGATGACCCAAATCGCGTCCTTTTCTCCTAGAGAACGTAGAAGCCCTGAAACGAAGTCCATAGTCACATGCTCCCACTTCCATTCTGGAATAGGTAAAGGTTAAAGCAATCCACCTGGCCTCTGTCGATCTGCTTTTACCTGTTGGCACACTAAACATCTGGATACAAAGCGTGCTACCTCGTGCTTCATACCATACCACCATACGTGCTCCCTCAGATCTCGATATATCTTGTTGGCACCGGGATGCATCGAGTACTAAGAGCGATGTGCCTCCTGCAAAACCTTTTTGTGCAGTTCTCCATTCGACACACACATCCTCGTGCCATGTCGTAAAGGTCCATCATCCGCAATAGTAAATTCATCTGTCAATCCTGTCCGAACTTGTGTCCTGATACTCCTTAAAGTCTCATCATCATACTGTGCAATTTTAATTTTGTCCATCAGCTCTAATTGTATCTGCAATCCCCACATCTGAATCTCAATACCTGGAACTAGTACTTCAACTCCCAAGCTCTCAAGATCAGCCAATAAATGTCTATCTGTTGTTATGTACATAGCCGTCGGATACCTACTCATGGCATCGGTGACTACGTTGGCCTTTCCTGGGTGGTACTGCAATGAGATATCAAAGTCTTTCATCAATTCTAACTACCTTCTCTGCCTCATGTTCAGCTCCTTCTGTGTAAATACGTACTTTAAGCTCTTGTGCTTCGTAAAGATATCCACACACTCTCCGTACAGATAGTGTTTTCACAGTTTTAGAGCGAAGATAACTGTTGCTAACTCCAGATAGTGGGTGGGGTAGTTTTTTCATGAGTGCATAATTGTCTTGGAGCATAGGCAATTACTTTTTCGTGCTGCTGAAGAACGCATCCCAAATCTTTTCCTGAAGCATCACTGTAGATAGTGAATCCACCTATCCCCGATGGCAACGTCAAAACTGGCGCTGTCGTCAATCTCTTCTTCAGCTCATCAAATGCGGCCTGACATTCCTCTGTCCAGGCAAAATCTACATCTTTCTTGGTCATCCTAGTCATTGGCTCTACAATCTTGGAGAAGTATTGTATGAACCTCCTGTAGTATCCTGCTAGTCCAAGAAAGCTCCTTATTTCAGCTACCATACTGGGGGTAGCCCATGACTCCACTGCCTCTATCTTCTTTGGGTTAACTGAAATTCTGTCACCCGTCACCATATGTCCAAGAAATTCAACCTTGTCAAGGAAGAACTCACACTTTGAAAGCTTCCCGTAAAACTCTTCCTTCCTGAGAGTCACCAAGACTATCCTCAGGTGCTCTTCGTGCTCCTCTGGGGTATTCGAATACACAAGAATGTCGTCAATGAACACCACTACGAACTTGTCATGGTACTGATAGAATACCTTGTTCATCAAGTTCATGAATACTGTGGGTGTATTGGTTAAACCAAATTGTATTACTGTGAATTCAAACTGGCCATATCTAGTCCGAAAAGCTGTCTTCGATATGTCTTCACTCTTTACCTTCACCTGGTGATAGCCTGACCTCAAGTCTATCTTTAAAAATACCTTTTCTCCGCTCAATTGATCGAAAAGATCATCTATCATCGGTAGCGGGTATTTGTTCTTGATAGTGAGGTTGTTCAGAGCTCTATAATCGATACACATGCGTACTGTGCCGTCCTTCTTCGGTACGAATAATACCGGGGCTCCCCATGGTAATGAACTGGATCTAATGAAACCCTTATCCTGCAGCTCCTCAACTTGCTTCTTCAGTTCTACCAACTCGTTGTTGTTGACTCTATAGACATGTTGCAAAATAGGCTCCGCTCATGGTATCAAGTATATAGAGAATTCAATATCTCTATCTGGTGGTGTAATCTCCCTGATTTTCAAGAAAATTTTAATTTTTTTAATTTTTACATTTTTCTGGAATTTCTGGAATTTTCCGAGAATTTTCTCTAATTAAATTAAGGTGTTTTAATTATTAAAGGATTTTTAACTATTATTAAATAATATTAAAATATTATAAAAATAATATTTTATGGTGTAAAATAGAAAATCAGACATATGATAATTTTCCGAGAATTTATTGGACCCCGGATGGATTTTTAAAGCCCTAAATACTAAATAATTAATTAAACCAAAATAAACCGGGTTTTATTTAAATAAACCGAACCAAACCCATCTGAACCGGACCGGGTTCACTGACCCAAACCGCCCTAGGCCTAACGGGTCGGATCCGGGTTCAATCCGACCCGGCCCGCATCAAACCCAACCCGCATTTCTTTTCGGATCGGGTCGGATCCGCAGACCCGACCCGACCCGGCCACCCGCAACCCGCTTCCAATCATCTTCCCCAGACTCCGACCCCTGAGCTCCCGCCGCCGGTAACGGCCGCCGCCTGCTCGTCTACCCGCGCCGCCTCGCAGCTGCGTAACGTCCGCCGACCCTCCACCTTCCCTTCCCCTCACCGGACGACGCTCGGCCTCCGCTCCTCTCCTATATAAACCCTAGGACCCCCGCCCCTCCAGCCAGAATTGCCCCGACGCCGCCGTTGCCCACCCGTCGAGCCGCTGCCCCGCCGACTGTCGACCTCCTACAGCTCCGATCCTCGCCGCCCTCAGCAGTTGAGCTGCCGCCTCCAATCACCGGCCACCGAAGCTCCTTTTTCCAGCCTGAGCCGCTCCCATCCCCCGCAGACAGCACCGCCGCCCGCTCGTCGTGCAGCCGCCGGTCGTCCCGCCTCCGCGAACAGCCCGGCCGCCCCGCAGTCCCTGGCCGCCTCTGCTGTGTCCACCAACTGTTGGACACAGGCAGGACACCGACACAGAAGACCGGACACAGAAACCCTAACCCTAGTGAACAGTACCCTAACACGATTTGGACGCGTGTCGGACACGATTTACACTCGGTTTCTCGGACCACTTCAGGTAATCATAACTTTTTGCTCGTAGCTCGGAATTCAATTCCGTAAATTGTATCGCGTAGCCTGTGTGACCCTCTCGATGCCCGGATAAACCGCTCGGGGCATCGCGTCCTGTGGTGATCGCACACCGCGATCCAAAAATAGGAAAAAAACCAGACCCTGTTTCACCCCGGGATCAAGTATGCCCCGCCAAACGGGACGACTTGGTCGCGTGCGGTCTTCACAGATACGTGTGCGTCGTTGATACGGACGTACGGGATTTCGCAGAAGCTGATTCGGATGTGCGTGCACACCGGAATCAGTGCGTATCCGCGGACATCGCCCCGTATCCGACCATTCTGATTCTTGCTGTAACTTAGTGTACACATGTCGGATCGAGACGAAACTTACGCCATCGGACTCGTAGCAATACGCTGGTCCTGTGGGTCAAGTTTGGTTCGATTCTGAGAACGTTGGAAAATCGCGTGTCGTGGACCCCACAGGCTCCACCTGACGGGTGATTTTGAGAACGGCTCATCGGAATCCAATTCTGGAAGTTCCGTTGGGTTCGTATCATCGTTCCTGACCAGTTGACACTAAGTTGGACTATTTTTGAGACCTTTGATCCTGACGTATTTTTCGGTGCAAAGCGGCCCACATCTGGACCCCGCCTTGACCCGAAAATGACGTTTTTGCCCTTGTCTCCAAATTGGACTCAAGGATAGGCGTTCCTAGCTGATTAATATTTTCTGGACCTGATGGTGATGTCTGTTTCAGCAACCGGAGTACTGCCTGCAAACTCCGCTGAAGTCAGAGCTAAATTGGAGACAGAACCCAGGCAAGTATACCTTGCCAAATCCTGCAGTTTTGCTACTTATCTCTTGGTTTACTTTTCATTGTCGTGCAAGATATTTGTACAATGTTTGCATGATTTCCAGTTGTTACTTTCCTGTCATATATAGTTCTTGATGTGCTCTGGTTTATTCCTGCTGCTCTAGTCATATTTTCTCTGTTTGCGTGCATGTACATTATTTGCTCTTTTCCTTGGATCACTACTTGTATCATAGACATATTGTTTACTCTGCATTCCTGGAGTTGACTTGATTGATTTCTTAGTTTCCTGGATGATTGTTATTGGACATTGACTACACTTGAGCAAATCTCGATTGTGAGTACCCATTGTACTGCAATAGAGAATTGTTCATTTGACTACCTCCTTCGTGAGCTCCCGCTGGGCTGCAAAAGAGACATACTATAGACTGTGAGTCCCCGTTGGACTGCTTTCTATAGGATCGTGATCTCCCATTGAGATGCGGTGACCCCGATTGCTTATAGTCATGTTTGATAGCATCACTGGCATGCCACTGTCTTAGATATAGTTATTTCTCGTGTCTTATTTGCTTGTGTTTACTTTCTTCTCTATCTTGCATGTCATTTATTGTATTTGGCTCGTATTCTTTTGTATCTTGCTATGTCCCCTGAGGACCTGGTTTTGTTCTCCAGATTTAGCAGACGAGGAGTACCGCAGCTTCGGACCAGCACCAGACGAGAGTTTGATTGCAGTTGATGGCCCTGCTTCTTAGTTACTTTCTAGTATATTTTAGTTATCTTTTTCTTGTCTTTATTTTCTTGTTTATAGGTAGTGGATTTGTCTCCACCCGATGTTGTATTATTTCTTGCTGGATATTCGACCGTAACTTTACTTTCAGCATTTAATTCAGTTTTGATTTAGTTCATGCTGTTCTGTGGATGAGATAGTAAACCCTGCCTAATATAATACAGCTTAAGTACACTCCGAAGGATCCATTAAATTGGGTTTGTCCATCGGTGTGTGCTGCTGGCCATTATCACGCGTCCAGTCCCTCGGTATTTTGGGACTGGGGCGTGACAGGTGGTAAACCTGGAAACTCCTCTGGAAATACATCCAGAAACTCTGCTATCAGTGGATATGGTAACTCCTCTTCTTCCATCCTAGCTTGGCAAAAAGTGCCTCTGCTATGCTTTGCTGCTCCTCTGACGACCTCAAACTCTGGCTCTCTTGGCGGTCAAAATATTACTCTGCCTCCGTGACAATCTATAGAAGCATGGTGTTTACTCAACCAGTCCATTCCGAGTACAATATCGTATCACGAAATTGGCATGACGAGTAAACTCACGCTCAACTCTCGACCTTCTAATGATACTCTTCGATCCTTGCAACAATCACGGATTAGGATAATGCCTCCTCCTGTCATGATCTAGCAAGTCCTATCTAATGGTTTCGTTTCTAAATGATGCTTAAGGGCATAATATACAGATACAAAATTATAGGAAGCGCCAGAATCAAATAATGCAAGTGCTGGAATAGAATCGAGAGAAACTGAACCTAAAATTACGTCTCCAGCTGGCTCGGTCTCCTCGATCGTCATGGCATAAGCGCGTCCCTGTGATGCTCCTCTTTGCTGCTGTTGGTGCTGAGCAAACCTCTGCTGCTATGGTGGAAGTGGAGGTCCCCTTTGCTGGCCTCCTGTGTCACGCCCCAGTCCCAAATACGTAGGACTAGGAACACGTAAGCATGCCAGCCGTATGTATATGGCAACTCCAATATATGGATACCATAATACACGCGTACGCTGTAATATGAATATAAACTCACATGTGGTATATATAGTGTCACAAGTCACAAATATACTAAATCTTATTCATACAACAAGTCAAATAAAATAAAATAGCTAAACTAGAATAATGAGTCTGAATAATCCAAACTAATAGTCGGGTGGAGACAAATCCACTACCAATGACTATACCAATGCTAAAATGGAGGAGAAGGGTAATTCTCCAATATAAGTAAGATGATGATATAAAGGTATCAGCGAAGCGATCCGTCGCTGGAGATAATCAAAGATGCTCCGAAGGTATGACCTCCTCAGAAGAGATAAGTGGTAAGTCCTGATCTATGCTCCTGGGAATAGTCATGAACATCTACACCTGGAACGGGACCAGGTCCTCAGAGGGACGTAACAAGATACATAGAAGCAAGCCAATTGAATACAGTGAACATGCATAATATTTGAAAATATATAAGTACGCTGTACAAGACAATCTATATGAATGCAAATAAGGGTAACTTTTTGACGTATGGGCAAGGGTAGGCTACTCGATCTAAATCTCACAACTCACACACACGTTAGTGGACATCATCAGCCGACATACCTCGGGGGTAGCGACCCTCGTGACTCCATCAATCGACATACCTCAGGGGTAGCGACCCTCGGACACGACCACTATAGTGCGTTCTAGTTACTACGGTTTACCAGAGTGGTTAAAGCCCATACGCCTACTGATTGTCCTCTCATGATACTAAGTGCCATGTGTGTGTCAACATATCTAATACATAGTAATGATTGAAAGAAAACTACATATGAAAGAAATATAAGAAAATGCAATGAATATACAGAAATAAAATAAGCATACAAAATACTGTAAGCAATTTGGCAAGGTATCTTGCTTGGTAAGAAAGTTACAAGGTGTAACGTCCAAAAGTCAAGCACACAGGATCAGAAGCTACGGTCTCAGAATGAACATCTCTGGATGCTGAAATAAACATCACCAACATTCCCAGAATAAGCGAGATAGCTAAAAAATACTACCCTTTCGTCCAATTTGGACACAGGGGCAAAACGGTAATTTTGGATCGAAGTGGGGTCCACGTGTGGCCCACTTTGCACCAAAAGTGTGCCAAGGGTAACAGTCTCTAAATAAAACAAATTATAGGTCAAAAGAACTCCAAACAGTATATCCAAATGTGGATTCTGGTAAGCCGAACACAATTTTACCCAAAAAGTCAACCGTAGGGTCCGCCAATTGGCGACTTGGTCAACTGTCTCAGAATTACGTGAAAATTGGGTCACAAGACCAGCACGATACCACGAGTCCAGTGGCATAAATTTTGTCGTAATTGGACGAGCGTGCACAAAATACGCAGCACTTTCGCAAAAGTTGCGACACGGGAGATTTATTGCGGATACTGGCTGATTCCGTCGCGCACACACGTCCAAATCAGTTTTTGTGAAATCTCACACGTCCGGGTACGCTGTGCGCACCTTTTGGTACACTTGGTACACGACGGGACAGTCCCGTTTGGCAGAATGCGCCCCTTTTCGTAATTTTTGGAAATTTAAAAAAAGTATATTTTTGGATTTTTTCTATCTAATTTAATTCTACATACAACAGTTAATAATTTAATATAAATAACATATATTAAACTAGGTCAAGTGGTCTCAGCGTACCAAAAAGAAAAATTAAATTCGGATCTCTGTGGTGGGAGATACGAATCCGGGAACATAGGTAGTTACCGTAGTTTTTTGCGATACCCAAAAGTTGTCTTTTTTCGTCAACTTGGACGCTATTTTTGCCTAGGGTTACGCATTATTCGAGGTCAACTATCATACAGATATTGAAGGGGATTAAGTGGTGAACATACCGGTGAAGACGGGGTCAAGTTTGGTCAAGCGAGGGCACGGAAAATAGAGCCTGAACAGGGCTTCGCTGTAGTTAAATTCTGCTGCGCACGGGGTGCACGGTTGTTCGCGGTCGGCCGGGGTTGGTTGCGGCTGCGGCCGGAGGAGGCGGCGGTCTGGCTGGCGGCGCGGCGGCAGTCTCCTCAGGGGAGGGAAGGGATTAGATTTAGGGTTTATGGTTTATGATGAATTATATAGAAGAGAGAGAGAGGGAGAGACGTCGGGTCGAAGGAATACGCGGGGGGTTTTTATTATGCAATTGCTGCTGCTGTGGTTTCTTATGGTGCAGGTCATGGGTCTAACTAGCGGGTAGATTAGTTAGGGTAGGGTTTGGGTAGTTTTAAGGATCCATTTAAAATTTTGATTGTTTTTCTTTTCCTTTTCCTTTTCCTTTTTTTTTTCTTTCTTTTTCTTTTAAATATATATATATATATATATATATATATATATATATATATATATACACATAGAAAAATCTAGAATTTGTATTAATACATACCATTAAGCTAGCAACTGTCCACGGGGTCTCCTACATGAAATAAATTAAAAAAACTTATACCGGCTCCATAAATCTCCTAAATTCACAAACACCTAAAATAAAAATTAAATAAAATATATTTCTCCTAATTAACTCATAACTACTACAATTTAATTAATAATTAATTAAAAAAATAAATATAATTTTTAGGATTAGGGGTTTTACATTCTATCAAACTTATAAAAATTTTATCCTCGAAATTAAAACTAAGCCACGGTAGAAAGTCAAGGATGGTATAAGATAGAGATTTGCAGCTTTTTTTGTCCATTCCTCCATCCTAACCTCCATGATTTTCCAATTGTCATTGGGACGTTCGGAGGGCTATAATTTGCATTATTTTAAAATGCAAGGCTAGGTTTAAATGAGGGAACGATGTTGCGCGACCAAAATATAGTACAAGGAAGCTTAATTATAAGTTGCACAAAGGTCAGAGTGGAGGATGGGCATGTCTAGGATAAGGGTGTAGAATTTGTAGGAAGGCAGTGGCTACTGTAGTGCTCCAATTATCGAAGCACGGTAAGGTGCGCTAGGTGATATAATTATTACAAAATTAAATAAAAATACCATGTTCTATCTCTAACTGGACTCAATCTAGCCTTAGTCTCACTATCTCAGCCAAGTAGGTCTAATTTTGGGTGAGGGTTTTATAATCTACCCAACTTAAAATTTATCCATCTATCACCTAAGGCTATACATCTAGGAAAACTATTCCTCAAATTATTTAATCATGTTATTCAATCCTCAAAGTTTTAACACCAAACATATCACCTATGATATGCCCTTAATTAATTATAAAAGAGAGTCACTAAGTCATGTGATTAGCCTTATGGGGTATATCTAGTACTATCAGTGTGTCAACTTATACCAACACGAGGTATTATCTTTCCGAAATAAGGGAAGAAGGAGAACAATAATAAAGAATTCAAGGTGAAGGTGATAGAATACAAGTACGAGGTTCAAAGAGATTAAAGAATTCGAAAAGAGAGTTGTCAGGGCAGTTGTGGATTAAAATCCTATTTTGGTAATTTCCTATTTACATGCTCATATCAGTAAATTTATGTAACCGATACGATATGTCAGACATGTCTAGGGGCAAGTATATTCGTCTACTACCATATATCTCAATCCACGTAAAGTAGTCATGCGAAGAGCGAACCAAGCGCACTAAGGTTAGCTAGACCTTAATACACCAATTCTGATTAGGCAATTGTATCATTGTGTGTACCCAATAATACATATGTCATGAGCAAGCTCGATAAAAGAATAAGCTTGCAAAAACTAGGTTATAATAGCAGCATAAGTCAAGGTAGTACAGAAAATATAAGTATGCTAGATGATTGTGAAAGGAGGTACAAATTAATTCAAGTTCACAAAAACAAAACAAAATAAATAATAATAATAATAAAAGACTCTACAATCTCTACAGTTATCATACAACCTCCTTGTCTAAGTCGCTAGTCGACCAAATAGGACATGGGCCTCTAAATTCTACCGTCTGAATACACACTGTCTTCTTTTGCTAGCATACAGGTAATGTCATTCAGTTATACTACATCGATGGGTCAAGAGGACTATGTGATACTAGGTTGTGAGGTATACTACCCAACTTATAACAATAAACTAATACTGTAATTGCCTTGAGAAAATTCTTAAGAATAACCTGGTCCTTGTAAATAAAGTAGAACTCTTGTTAGGGTATACGAAGAAAGAGCTTGGTATTTAATAGGGTCTCATATTATATTATATAGGTAGTGATTATCTTAAGTCTTAGTCTTAGTGCAAGTGTCAATAGTAAGAATGGAACAGTTACTGGCCTTCAAGAGAAAAAGGGGATATAACTCGTATCGAGGTGGGGGTACAAATCACGTGATTCAAAACTAAAAGATAATCATCAGGTCACAATCTACAAGAATAACTTAAAACTATCGAATTCTAATTATCAAGCACAAAATTTAAAATTCAAGATTACAACTATAACCTTAGCAAACTATATCCTAACATAGAATAAAATCACTCGGTCTACAATCAGAAGTGTCAGGTGGCACGAATTGAAAGATGAAGAAAAGAAGAACATAATTTAGTCGTAACGCAATTAGCGAACGCTAAGGGTTCAGAGGAACTATATATAAAAATAGGGGGCTCTAGATAGCATCATGGTTTTCTAAGGGGGAGTGGTATGCTAGTTGCTATGTTCGGGGTATGATCAAGGAAAAAATGTTGGTTACATTCCTCTAGGCTTCCTAAGGTGCTGTCTACTAATAATAAGACAATGATCTAAGTTTGTAGTTCTAATATTATCTCACTATAAAAGTTAGGTTTAGTCCTAATATTCAATTTTGGTTTTCTATTGGTTCCTCAATACTAGGGTCAAATATTATGGTAAAATCTCTAACTAACTCTAGTAGTGTTTATATTACTCTCAAGTCTTCCATAATTATCAAGGGATAGTGGTCAATCCATCTACAGGTAAGGATGTTATGGTTCATTAAGTATTCTAACTCAGTGATGTGTCAACACTCTAGTTGTACTCTTAATAGGAAGGTTACCCTACTTATCATCTAACAACATGGACTTCTATATTCTAGGAGGGGACTATACTCAATGAACTATTAGAAAAGTACAGGAATCAAGCAAGATACAATTATTCATATAAAATGGATTGGAAGGAAAGTGAATCATAGTCAATTATGGATGAGATCCTATACTTTATTCCTAGGAGCAGGCTTGCTCGGCATAGTAATGTAACCGAGACAATATGCTCTTGACCTGCACGGGCCACCACAAAAACATGTCACGCCCCAGTCCCAAATACGTAGGACTAGGAATACGTAAGCATGCCAGTCGTATATATATGGCAACTCTAATATATGGATACCATAATACACACGTATGCTGTAATATGAATATAAACTCACATGTGGTATATATAGTGTCACAAGTCACAGATATACTAAATCTCATCCACACAACAAGTCACAAAAAATAAAATAGCTAAACTAGAATAATGAGTCTCAATAATCCAAACTAATAGTCGGGTGGAGACTAATCCACTACCAATGACTATACCAATACTAAAATGGAGGAGAAGGATAATTCTCCAATATAAATAAGATGATAATATAAAGGTATCAGCGAAGCGATCCGTCGCTGGAGATAATCAAAGATGCTCCGAAGGTAAGACCTCATCGGAAGAGATAAGTGGTAAGTCCTGATCCGTGCTCCTGCGAATAGTCATGAACATCTACACCTGGAAATGGACTAGGTCCTCAGAGGGACGTAACAAGATACATAGAAGCAAGCCAATTGAATACAGTGAACATGCATAATATTTGAAAATATATAAGTACGCTGTACAAGATAATCTATATGAATGCAAATAAGGACAAATTTTCGACGTATGGGCAAGGGTAGGCTACTCGATCGAAATCTCACAACTCACACACACGTCAGTGGACATCATCAGCCGACATACCTCGGGGGTAGCGACCCTCGTGACTCCATAAATCGACATACCTCGGGGGTAGCGACCCTCGGATATGACCACCATAGTGTGTGCTAGTTACTACGATTTACCAGAGTGGTTAAATCCCATACGCCTACTGATTGTCCTCTCATGATACTAAGTGCTATGTGTGTGTCAACATATCTAATACATAGTAATGACTGAAAGAAAGTTACACATGAGAGAAATATACAAAAATGCAATGAATGTACAGAAATAAAATAAGCATGAAAAATACTGTAAGCAATTTTGTAAGGTATCTTGCCTGGTAAAAAAGCTGTAAGGTGGAACGTCCAAAAGTTAAGCACACAGGATCAGAAGCTACGACCTCAGAATGAACGTCTCCGGATGCTGAAATAAACATCACCAACGTTCCCAGAATAAGCGAGATAGCTAGAAAATACTACCCTTTTGTCCAATTTGGACACAGGGGCAAAACGATAATTTTGGATCGAAGTGGGGTCAACGTGTGGCCCACTTTGCACCAAAAGCGTGCCAAGGGTAACAGTCTCTAAATGGGACAAATTATAGGTTAAACGAATCCTAAAAGTCAGTACGAACTCAACGGTATATCCAAATGTGGATTCCGGTTAGCCGAACACAATTTTGCCCAAAAAGTCAACCGTAGGGTCCGCCAATTGGCGACTTGGTCAACTATCTCAGAATTACATGTAAATTGGGTCGCAGGACCAGCGCGATACCATAAGTTCAGTGGCGTATATTTCGTCGCAATCGGATGAGCGTGCACAAAATGTGCAGAATTTTCACAAAAGTTGTGATACGGGAGGTTTGCTGTGGATACGGGCTGATTTTGACGTGCACACGCGTCCAAATCAGTTTCTGTAAAATCTCACACGTCCGGGTATGCTGCTCACACCTTTTGGTACACTTGGTACACGAAGGGGCGGTCCCGTTTGGCGGGGCGTGCTCCATTTTGCAATTTTTAGAAATCTGGAAAAAGTGTATTTTTGAGTTTTTCTATCTAATTTAATTCTACATACAGCAGTTAATAATTTAATGTAAATAACAGAAATTAAACTAGGTCAAGTGGTCTCCGTATACCAAAAAAAAAAATCAAATTCGGATCTCTGTGGTGGGAGATACGAATCCGGGAACATAGGTAGTTACCGTAGTTTTCTGCGATACCCAAAAGTTGTCTTTTTCCGTCAACTTGGACGCTGTTTTCGCCTAGGGTTATGCGCTGTTCGAGGTCAACTATCATACAGATATTGAAGGAGATTAAGTGGTGAACGTACCGGTGAAGATGGGGTCGAGTTTGGTCAAGCGAGGGCGCAAAAAATGGAGCCTGAACAGGGCTTCGCTGCAGTTAAATTCTGCTGCGCGCGGGGTGCGCGGTTGTTTCCGGTCGGCCGGGGTTGGTTGCGGCGGTGGCAGGAGGAGGCGGCGGTCTGGCTAGCGGTGCGGTGGCGGTCTCCTCAGGGGAGGGAAGGGATTAGATTTAGGGTTTTGGGTTTATGATGAATTATATAGAAGAGAGAGAGAGAGAGAGAGAGAGAGAGAGAGAGAGAGAGAGAGAGAGAGATGTTTGGTCGAAGGAATACGCGGGGGTTTTTTATTATGCAATTGCTGCTGCTGTGGTTTCTTATGGTGCGGGTCATGGGTCTAACTAGCGGGTAGATTAGTTAGGGTAGGGTTTGGGTAGTTTTAAAGATCCATTTAAAATTTTAATTGTTTTTCTTTTTCTTTTCCTTTTTCTTTTTCTTTCCTTTTTCATTTCTTTTTCTTTCTTTTTCTTTTAAATATATATATATATATATATATATATATATATATATATAAAAAAATATAGAATTTGTATTAATGTATACCATTAAGCTAACAACTGTCCACGGGATCTCCTACATGAAATAAATTAGAAAAAATTTGTACCGGCTCCATAAATCTCCTAAATTCACAAACATCTAAACTAAAAAGTAAATAAAATCTATATCTCTAAATTAGCTCATAATTACTACAATTCAATTAATAATTAATTAAAAAAATAAATATAATTTCTTAGGATTAGGGGTTTTACATCCTGGTACAGTAGGTACTCTGGCTGGTCCTCTCTGAGTGGCTACTCTACCCTGACGAGCCTGAATAGATGGGCAGTCCCTAAGCTGATGTGCTGATGATCCATAGGACAAGCAAGTACTTAATCTCTTCCTGCAGATGTCTCTAGTATGTCCCATCTTTCTACAATACGCACACTGGGCAACGGGCTGATTCTATCTCTGTGGCTGCTGCTGCTGGATGTATCCTCGGACTGGTGCCTGGTGCTGCTGATGCTGCTGCTAGTACGACCTCTGTTGTTGTTGAAAGTGTGGGCGTTTGTCCGGTCCTGTGTTACCATCTGTTCCTCCAGAAGTGTCGTATCCTCTCTTGGGCCGGAGGTCCAAGTCATGTTCAGTAATCTGGGCATCCATCAGAATACCCTCAAATATAGCAGTGTATTGTCCTGAAGTACGAGACTTGATCTCTCTATTCAATCCTTTCCTGATTTTTTGCGCTCTGTCTCCTGGGTCTCGAATCATCGATGGCGCGAATCGACTCAATCGGCAAAACTCTGCGGCATATTCGTCAACTGACACGCTCCCTTGGACTAAGTCATGGAACTGACTTTCCAATGCTCCCAAAGCCACGCCAGGAAAGAACTTCTCCTTGAAGAGCTCCTTGAAGGCTTCCCAAGTAAGTCCTTCGATATCGAGTCTTATCTCTGTACGATACCACGTCAGCGCGATATTAAACATCTGACTGCCAGCGGTCTCGATCTGAAGAATCTCCAAAATTTGCGCCAAACGTAAGTTCCTCTCTATATCCTCTAGCCATTCGTCAGCGTAGAGTATCCCTTCAGTGCCTTTGAACTCTTGAGGCATCATCCTCTTAAAGTCCACTATAGTACTGGCCTCTAGTGCTGCTGGCCAGGTTGCTGTTGTTGTTGTGCTCCTCTCTCCACAGCCTGGAGAGCTACCTGATGAGCATTCTCCATGCTCTCTCTCATCAGCTCTATCTGTGCCTGGTGCACCTCTGCTTGCACCCTCTGAGCCTCAGCTTGAATACGCTGAGCTTCTGCTGTTACTCTCTGGGCCTCTAACATGCCCTGGATAAGTGCGAACATTTGTGCCCCGTCAGGAGGCATACCTACGGGAATCGGTGTCGGTGGTGGTGGAAGGTTGTCCGTCACAGCTGGGACAATCCTCTGAACAGGTGGAAGAGGAATCCTATTAGCTGCAGATACTCCCGCACGAACAGGAGATGTAGGAGGAACTCCAGATGTCTGTTCGTCAGGTCGAGAGGTGACAGACCTCTCTGAAGCTGTTGCTCCCATTCTCAAAGCCCTAGTCTTCGAAGGCATCCTGAAGACAGATTAAAAAGAATCAATTAAGGTAATAGATACGATATCATCAAGGAAGGACAGTAAAATTCTAAAGGAAGTAATTATTCAGAATAACATTGTAAAGATCAGAATTTTCTAGTTGTGATTGAGTATACTCTTATCATAAATCTTATTTCCTATATCCTATCGCAGGCTCGCAGTAGTATAACTAAGTTGTCACACTACCACGATATCGCACAACTTATGAAGCTAGACCTTCATAGGCCACCACTAAAAACGTGTCATGACCCACACCCGGTATCGGGGCACGAGTACGTGGGTACGTCCAGCCTACGCCGCAGCATCGGCGGTAGAACGCTGTCTAGGTCAATAATATACTAAATAATACTCACAACCTGTCAATGATATCAACTCCATAAAGAGGACAATATATATCTCATAATAGCTCATAAGGCAAAATCAATCACAACATCTATAAGAGTATAAGGCACGACAAAAGATAAGAAGAATGACATAGTTAAATACCATGTCTTAAAATAAAGATAAATCACAATCTAGCTGTCTAACATAAAGTCTCCACAAGTCCCAACATAAACTCATAATAAGTCTAAACATAAACTGAAATAACCTCAAATATGTCTCAATGCATAAAATAAATACTGTCTAGATAGCTGTAGGTAATGTCTCCTCTAAAGAAACAGTCTCCTCTAAGATCTCTTGTGTGTAGTCTGCATCTATACCTGGTCCATAATGTGTGGCACAGAAGTCCATAGGATCCTCTGAAAAAAATATCCAGTCAGGATTGGAGCGAAGTACAAGCACTAACAAAAGTTCCACATATATTGACAAAAACTATAACACAGTGTAAAGAAATACAAGATAGATATGAATACTGGCAATAAGAAATACTGGAATAAAGAAGTACTAAAGTAAAGAAATACTGGAGCATATGTCATCATCAATGTACATCTAGCAATGAATAGAAATACAAGTGCATGCTAGAACAATGAACTAGAATATAAGTGAGTACTAGAACAATAACTAGAACATAAGGAATACTAGATCCATAAACTAGAGATACATGTCAAGAACATATAGCTAAGTATGTGAAACATCAGCATATCATGTGATCGGCTTGGGACTTATCAGGCTTGTTACATATGATTAGCTATGATTCATGTAAGTTCAGGCTAACCATCTGGATAGCTATGATGCGAGAAATAGTCAGGCTAATCACATGTAACAGGCTATAAGACATGTAATGGTCAGACTGCACCGACGTGAGGTGTGAGTGAGCTATGATGCATGTAGAGTTAGGTATGATCACATAAGCTACTAATATTTCTTCGTTTCTCCAGCTAGCACAATGGATTCCAAATTATGACTCCTCATGACCGGTCTCGAGGATGCCAACTCGTGTAAACAACAGTGTCAGAATTATGTACGCTATACAACTAGAATTATAGAGATAATCAATATAATAAAAACTGTCAGAGAATGTACTCGCCTGTGGTCCTTAGCTGGCAATATCAATGTCCTGTTTCCTGGATCTCGTCTGAATGATCCAACAGTCCTATAGACATATCATATAATACAATATTGCATCAGACATTACACTAACACACACAATCTACACAATAAACTCAGAGACTACGTTAGGGTGTGCCACTTGTCATCTACAGGGTCAAGTGTGCTTCTAGTTGCACAGTGTCACGTCTGTAATTGCTGTGCATAACAGACAGTCAATTAATATGGGTCTTGCCAGTACGTCAGTGTACATATGACAGTCTGCTAACAATTCACATGGTCACAGGTCAAGTTAACTACGGGATATCGGTAATTACACTAGGTCACCTAGTACATATATAATTATACATAGCCTTAAGCAGCATATAACATTAATACTTATAATATATATATATACCAAATAAATACATATACCATATATATATGTGTATATATATACTAATTGAATTCATATACTATATATATATATATATATATATATATATATATATATATATATAACAATTATATACATATTAAACATATACTAAAAACATATACTAATACATATATACTAATTGAGTTCACATAATATATATATATATATATATATATATATATATATATATATATATATATATATATATATATATATATATATATATATATATATACCCATTTTACCAAATATACAATACACGTATATTTAAACATAGCTAAAATACGTATGCATACTAATGAGAAGTCCGCGTATGCGTGTATGTGTACATGTACGCAAGAGGGAGAACTCGAACCTGTGTACGCGGGACGATGCGTTCATATCGAGGTCGTCGACGGGGTGCTCGGTTCAGTCGAGCGGGTCAGGGGTCGCGAGGTCCGACATCCCGCGAGTTCAGGCGTTCAGTCGGCTTCAGTAGATTGAGAACGGCTCCGGTCGTGATGAGGAGGGAGGAGGTGAATGGTAGCGGCGCTCCAGTCGGGTTCTAGTGCAGTCGGTGGCGAGGATGGCGAGATGACAACGTCGGGTTCAAGCTACGGTGGGTCTTCGGCGCTGTGCAGGCATCGCGTGCTCAGGTGCAGCAGTCCGTCGTCGGCTGGCGAGTGCAGCGTTCTGCGGTCGGGACAGCGGGTTCACGACGGTTTCAGCGGGATGACGAGGCGAGTACAGCGGGTGAGTTGGGGAGATGGCGAGGTTCACGGGTGCAACGTCGTGTGGAGGAGAACGGTGGCGAGGGGGTTCATTCCGGCGGGAGGAGTCAACTGCATGATGGGAAAGAGATGATGAAGGTGGTGATAAATAGTAACGGAAGGGGTTACGGTTGGGAGTAGATTAGGTTTAGAAGGAAAAGGAAAAAGTAAAGAAAAGGAATTTATATATATATAGTATTAGGTTAACCTAGAATATGGGCTTGGTCAACACTTGGAAAAATGGCTTCTCATGTGGGTATTCCAAGGGCTATGATTTTCTAGATTCCAAATGGATGGCTAGGATTGCATTTGGTTCAAAGTTTGGAGGGCTATGGTTTAAGGTGGTTGTTGTTGAATTACACACTCCCAAAATTATGGAAAAATTATCATAAAAGAGAAATGGGTTTCTTCATGTGTTGTGTCCAACGGGGTGGAAACCTTAATGCACTTTTGCATAAAAGTGCCTAAAAATTAAAAAATTGTAAAAAGTTAGGTTTATGGCCTAATTTAATTAAAATAAATGTAATTGGTGTTCTAAAATTAATTAGAAGTATATGGGGCTGAAATTAAGTGGGACACAAGTGTCATGAATGAAGAAGACTCAAAATAAAATATTACCCTAATTTGGGTTGCTCAAAATTGGTCGAGATTGTGTCTCCAATTTCGATGGGAATGCACAAGGATACAAAAAAAAATTTATATCGAATTAAATATAGTCGTTTGCGACGAATGTTGTGCGACTAAAAGAAAATACATCATGGCATAGTTATGAGTCACACAAAGATCAAAATAAAAGTCTGGCACGTTTAGAACAAGGGTGTAAAATTAGTTGGAAGGCAGTGGCTAGTGTAGTGCTCTAATTATCGAAGCAACGGTAAAGTACAACAATCAAATAAAATTACAGCAATTTAAATATAAATAATTATCATGTAATTATTTACACATTAAATTATGAAAAGACGAAAATACCCCTATTCTAAATTATGGTAGTGACAAAAATCAAGTAGAAACCAAAACTAGGTCATAACGGGTTACCTACTAGTACCAATTTTTTTTTGACAAATAAGTAAATCTGGAATAATACTTAAAAATTTAGAATTAAATTATAATAATATAATTTTAAATGCTAAAAATATGGATTTTTGTTCGGGGTTTACTCAATAACAATTTTATTAGGGTTGGCAACAAGCTTTGCTAGTATACATGCCAAATGATGGTACATCAATGATGGAGTTTAATTACTAACAAAATTATTTTTATTTAATAATAAAAATAATATTTTATATTCTAAAATTAAATATTTAATTTCTAAAAAGTTTAAATTAAATAATAAAATATCAACATTCAAAAAAACTAATTTAATATGATCATGACATTGACAAGAATTGATTTTGTATCATCTACGAAAAGTTTTTGTGTAAAAATTAGGGTTTTAAATGCATGGGGTTTTCTTATTTGTCATATAACATATTTATGATTTCTCACAAGGGTTTATACATGGAAAAATAATTATTTAAAAGAAATTCCAAAACTTACTAGATCTTGATTATGACGGAGCTTCTTCTTGCGACACGGAAGTTTTGGAGGCCAAACGGACTCCAAAATCCATGAAACTTGAGGAGGCTCTATATGACTTATAATAAATAAAGAATATAAAGTTTTGGGGGGTGTTTTTAGAGCTGTAAATATCCCAGATCTTTTGCAGTAGTAACCGGCCTTAAGGAATATTTTTGGTCGGCCTAAGGGGTTCGGCCAAGGGCTTTGGGTGGTCAGCCTTGAGGGAAAAGATGGATGGAAGGAATGAGATAAAAAAGAGAGAAGAGAGAGAGGGGGAGAGGCTTCTTGGTAGTGGTTTTGATAGAGGGGAAGGTCGACTATTAGGTTTAGGTGTTGGGGGTTGATAAATATAAGTATAAATATGTGGGTGGTTAAGATTTGATTTAGTGTTTCTATATACAATAGAATTTAAAGAGGCTAAATTAATGTGAGAGGATGCTCTTGAATCTTTAAATTAGATTTTAAAAAAATTATTTCAGATTTAAATTGTTATGCAAGTAGATTGTATAGGGGTCTTTCCTAATTTGGAAACTACATATTTAATTAAGATCCTATTTTATAGGAAAATAAATCAAAGATTTGATTCATGAATTTAAATATATAGATGCTAAAAAAAATAAATATATGAAATATTTAAAGTAGAGAGTTTCCAAAGATGGAAATATTAGAATTGGATTGGCTCTAAAAGTAGATAAGGTGCAAATGTGGACCCTATCTCTGGAAGATTTTAAATTATATCTTCCTAAAATAAATTCTACATTATATATATATATATATATATACATATATGTATATATATACCCTATTTTAACCCACTAGCGTCCAATAAATTAATTCATGGCTTTGGGTTGGGTATTTGGATTAGAAAATAACCATAAATAAATTATATATATATATAAAAATCTCTAAATATTAAATAAAAGAAATTATGGTTGTTACACTAGTGCCATACTAATGTTGAATGGTCGAATTTTATATCACGCAAAGATCCTACAAGTATTGTCTCCCGTGTAAGCTACTTCCTACTGAGGGTGATATAGATTTTGGGGTCATCCTATATCATTAATGTCCAAACTACGGTGAAGTATCCTAATAAAATAATTAGGTTTTAATTAATTTTATAATAATTAAAATAAGTACAATAAATATAAAATACACACAAAATACCTATTTTAGGTGATGGGTTTTACAATCTACCAAACTTATAAGAATTTCGTTCTCGAAATTAAAAAATAAAGTACGATTTGTTAAATCCTCCAAATTCGCATCTAAGCCAAGTCAACCACAATCTTCTAAAAAACTTAAATAAAAAAATCTATTCAAATCCATCGCAATCTTTTCAAAATTAAAATACTACTATTTAAATCAAAATTTGTCCTATCATAATCTCTTCTTAAATTTAAATAATCAAGGTTTAAAACAAATCTATATGACATCTTCAAATTTAAATAACCCACATCAAAATTTAAATCATGATTCAAACAATCATAATCTCCTCTAAATTTTTAAATATTAACAACTATATCAAATTATATTCCTAGTTTCAATTTAAGAATTTCGTACTCATCAAATTTTAAATTTAATTTCCATCGTCAATATTTCAAATAGGTTATCCAATAATCAAATCATCAAATTATAAAATTTTAAATTCAATCCATCAATGTTCATGTTTAGAATTCTATTTTTATCCTCAAAATTTAAATCGATGATTCAATCTCCAATATTCAAAATTTAAATTATGTGCTCAAATTATAAATATTTGGTCCACAATATCAAAATGTTAAAATTTATTCTATAATGCATTCTTATCTTTAAAGTTAAATCCTCATCATCATAATCATAATTTTTTTTTCAAAATTCGTTGACTTAAGTATCTCAATCTTGTCTTACTTGATCACGATATAAGATTTTCATCTTTATCTAAAATTTGGCTCAAGTTGACAATTCAATTTCTACCAAACTTTTAATTTACCAATATTTCATAATCATAAGGCTATAAATTTTTTTTCTCAATCATTCAATAGTGCTTACTAATCCTCAAAATCTTAACACAAAATATCTCATATGTGATATGCCCTTAATTACAAAGATAGTCACAAAGTAATGTGATTGGCCTATGGGGTATATCTAGTACTATCCGTGTGTCAACTTATATCAAGCACGAGCGTTTGTCTTTCCAAAATAGGGGAAGACAAAAAATATTAATAAAGAGTCCAAGGAGGAGTTGATAGAATATAAGTACGGGGTTCAAGGTGATTAAAGAATTCAAAAGGTAGTTGTCAAGGCAGTTGTGGATTACAATCTTATTATAGTAAATTCTTATTCATATGCTCAGATCAGTATAGTTACATAACCGATACGATATACTCGAACATGTCTAGAGGATAAGTATAATTGTCTAACAAGCTAAGTCAACTATATATCTCAATCCACGGAAAGTAGTCATGCGAAGAGAGAACCAAGCGCAGATTAGCTAGAACATAATACAATGATTCTAATTAGACAAATATATTAGTGTGTGCACCTAATAATACATATGTCATGAACAAGCTCGATAGAAGAATAAGCTTGCAAAAACTATAATAGCAACATAAGTCAAGATAGTCCATAATATAAGCACGTGGGATTATGATGAAGGAAGGTACAAATAGTTCAAGTTCTAACTACTAAGCATAAAATTTCAAAATTTAAGATCGACAAACTATAATCCTATCAAGCTATAATCCTAACATAAAAGAAATCACTTGGCCTATAATTAGAAAGGTAAGGTGGGACGATTTCAAAGATGAATAAATTTTTTGTCATCATACAAAATAACGACCATCAAAATTAAGGCTACGAGAAAACAAAAAGTAAATAAAGACTCTTCATAATAACAAGGTTTTATAGGAGGAGGTGGTATGCTATCTTATTGGGTTGAGCACGATCATGAAAAGATTTTACTTAGTTGGTTGGTTTAAATGATATAGGGTATTGACAATGGATCTACGGTTGAGAAGAAGGGTAAGTAACTCATAGATAGTCAGATGATCACATGGGTTCCTAAGAGAAGATGGGTTTCACTAAAGTATTATGGTCTCCTAGATTGGCACGATTAGAAAAAAATTTAAATCATTTACAAGGTCTAATGTTTTAAGCAATGCCAATGGACTTATGTAATAAAGAAATAACGTTACTCAAGGTTGAAGGGTATGACTCGGTCGATAGCTTATGGGTACTCGAACATGAATACAAAGATCGGGGTACTAAGTGATATGCTAAACTGAAGATAGGGTACTCCTGTCATACTAGGGTGTTGGTTCTTTCATCTTGGTTTTCTAAGATAATGCTTTGCTAACTGTCAAGGTATGAATCCAAATTTATAAGCCCTGCTAGCTCCTATATTATTTTACTATGGAAGTCATGTTTAGTCCTAATTTTTAACCTTAAATTTCTATGGGTTCCTCAATACCAGGGTCAAGAAATATGGTCAATTTCTAACTAAACTTAGTAGTATCTATATTGTACTCAAGTCATGCCTAAATATGGCAAGGGACAATGGCCAATGAATTTACAGGTGAGGGATGCCAGGGTTCATTAGGTATGCTAAACTTAGTGATGTGTCAATATTCTAGTCGTATTCTTAGTAGGAATGTTACCCTAATTATTATTCTAACCCTAACAATAATGATTCCTATATTCTAGTAGAAGGTCATACTCGAGTAATAATCAAGGAAGTGTATTCACCCTAAAAAATAGGGAGAGGTGAAGGGTCAATGATAGTGATGTCAAAGGAGTGAAGCGGATACAATTGCGAAGGCCAAAAGAGATAGTCAAGTTCAAAGAATTTTGGAACAAAATCAAGAAAGTTGGTCAAGTAAGTGGATAAAATCCTATACTCTAATCCAATTTGCAGGCTTGTTCGGTACAATAACGTAACCGAGACAATATACTCTCGACCTGCATGAAAAAATTCATCTCTCTACAAGAGATAGAAGAAAGATTAAGAGAAGTACTTGAATCTAGTATGATGCAATCATTTAAATAGAATGGATTGGAAGGAAGGTGAGTCATAGTCAAATGTAGATGAGACATAAAACTCTAATCCCAGGTGCAGGTCCCCTCAGTACAGTTATCTATTCGAAACGGCTAACTGGACCTGCATGGGCCACCACTAAAAATATGTCACGCCCTAGTCCCAAAATACGTAGGACTAGGAATACGTAACCATGCCAGCCGATAGTACATGGAAACTCCAATATATGGAAACCATACACATTTGTACACTTTTTTATGAATACTAATTCGCAAGTGATATATAACTTCATAAATCTGTCACGCTCCAGTCCCAAAATACATGAAACCAGGCCACGTGGCAATAGCCAGCTGTCACATCTCCAAGGATATCCTAATTTAATGGATCCAACGAAGAGTGCTACGCTGTCCTAAATAACTAACAAGTCCAATGTCAATCAACGAAAGATAATCTATTCTCATCCACAATATAAACAGCAAGAAAGTACTAAAATAAATACTGAAAGATAAACGCTAGTCTCAAAATATCATATTACAACTAAGAATGTCTGGTGGGGACAAACCCACTACTATGATGAAATAAAGTACTTGTCATGACCCGCACCCGGTTATTCGGGCACGAGTGCGTGGGCACGTCCAGCCTACGCCGCAGTGTCGGCGGTAGTACGCTGTCTAGGTCATTTTCTGGAGTCAATAAGTATCTATCTTATCCATAATAACGAACATGCAAGAATAATCACAGGAAATAGGAATGCCAAGATTTCATAATATTTAATCTGTGACAACCAATCCACAGTTAATACAAAGCCAGAAGATAAATCGGGGACAAACCCGAGTATGTGCTGAAAGGAAATGAATAAGTAGCTACAGCTAATTGATCCACAGAAGTAGCCTCCTGGGTGGGAACTGGCTCCTCATATGTGTCACCTGCTAACTCATAGTGGCCATAAATAGGTGGGGGCAGAGTTCTCATCATCGCCTAAAACAACGGATCCAGTCAGGAAAGGAGCAAAGTACACAATGCACAACAAGATTAAACTAAATATTCATGACAATTAAAAAGAACTGACAGGTATCATGTTGAGGATATGTATAAATAAATAGTAACAATAACTAAGAGTTAATTGCTGTAAGATAGGGACATGAGTAAAACAGGAACAAGGTGACAGGAAAATGAATTACAACCAGGCAATAGGAACTGTAACAAGACAAGAAACTATGTGTGTGAACTTGTGTATTTAGAATACCTAGTTGGCATGTAGGGGTTTATAGGGTTAAACCGGACGTCATAGACGGCTATTAATCACGAATAATCGAGATCCGGCTGATGGACAGTCGTGTACCAACAGCTATTAAATATGGCAAGGGTCAGGGTAACTACATGCCTTTCAGTATTCTCCCACCCGACATGAAAACAAGACATGAAATACAGTATCCAAGACATAAAATCCAGAATTCTAACACTACGTGTAATCATCAAGGGTACTAGTAGAGCAGGGAATTAATTATCACAATATAAAGAATAAACTTGAAGTGCAGGTACTTGCCTGTTGTTTGGATCTGATTAATTTTGGCTCTCGAGGAATTTCCAGAGATGAGTCCAAAAGCTGAAATAGACATTACCATCATGCTCAGAAGATGTCAAATAGCTAGAAACGCCTGTCATTGGGTCCAATTTGGAGACAAGGGCAAAAACGGCAGTTTCGGGTCAAAACGGGGTCCGCCGGTGGGCCCGCTTTGCACCGAAAAATGTGTCCGGGTCAACGGTCTCCAAATTCACCAAACTTAGTGTCAACAGGTCAGGAACGATGATACGAAGCCAATGGAACTTCCAGATTTGGATTCCGATGAGCCGAACACAAAATCGCCCGTCGAGCGGGGCCTGTGGGGCCCACGACACGCGATTTCGTCAACGTTCTCAGAATCGAACCAAACTTGACCCACAGGACCAGCGTATTGCTACGAGTCCGATGGCGTAAGTTTCGTCTCGATCTGACGAGTGTACAAGAAGTTAGGGCAAAATGCAGAAAAGCCGGATACGGGGCGATGTCCGCGGATACGGGTTGATTCCGGTGTGCACGCACACCCGAATCAGCTTCCGCAAAAACTCACACGTCCGTATCGACGGTGCGCACGTATCTGTGAAGACCGTACGCGACCAAGTCGTCCCGTTTGGCGGGGCGAACTCAGTTCCGGGGTGAAACAGGGTCTGGTTTTTCCTGTTTTTGGATCGCGGTGTGCGATCACCACAGGACGCGATGCCCCGAACAGTTTGTCCGGACACCGAGAGGGTCATACAGGCTTCACAACGCAATTTGCGGAATTGAAAACGGAGCTACGAGGCGAAAGTTACACGCACCTAAAGGGGACCCGAAAACCGGGGTCTGACACGTGTCCGACACAACACAGGACACTGTGTCCTGCGTCTCGTGTCCGACACAGGGAGGGGATTTAGGGTTAGGGTTTGGGAGCTACGGCGGGTGGCTGGCCGGGGGTACGCCGGAGAGAGGCTGGGGGCAGGCCGAGCTTCGCCGGTGGCGGCTCGCGGAGGTGGTCGGCTACGCGGGGTCGAGGCGGCCGGAGCGGCCGGGCTAGCTGCTGCGGGGCGCTGTCGAGCGGGGCCGGAGGCAGGCGGAGGAAGGGGGAGAGGCGAAGGCGACGGCGGTGGAAGGGCGAGGTGGCCGTGGGGGCGTGCGGCGGAGGGGAGCGCGGTGGCGGTGGCGGTCGAGGCGGATGGCCGGGGAGGGGGCTTTATAGGGAGGAGAGAGGGATCGTGCTGCCGAGCGGGGCGGAGGGGAGAGGGGCGTCGTGGCGGCCGGTGTGGGGGGTCGAGCGGTGGAGCGGGGCTGGCGGAGCGGCGTGGTGGCGGGAGTACGCGGCGGCTCCGCCGGAAGACTCGGGCGGAGAGGGGACTGGGGTCGTGCGGGTTAACGGGTCGCGGTCGGGTTCGGGTGGACCCGACCCGACCCGATAGCGTTGGCGGGCTGGGCTCGGCCCAATGGGCTGGGCCGAGAACGAGCTGGGATAGGTGGGTTGGGCTGGGCCCTGAAATAAAAAAAAAAATAAATAATAATAATAATAATAATAATTAATTAAATAGTTTTAGGTGATTTAAAATTAGGTCCGGGGCCCGATAAATTCCAGAAAAATTACCCTAAGTCCAGTTTTCCATTTTACACCCAAAAATATTATTTCCATAATATAATAATATTATTTATTAATAATTAAAAATTATGTAATAATTCAAAACCCTGATTTTAATTACAGAAAATTCACAGAAAATTCCAGAAGATTGTGAAAAATTCTAATTTTAATATTTCTGAAAAATCAGGGGCTTACAATCTACCCAACTTATAAAAATTTTGTCCTCGAAATTTAAAATTAAGCCATAACCTAATAATCCTTCACGTACATCAATCGCAGTCCCCTTGCGATAATTAAATCCTAATCATGTCCACTGCAATCACTTCATGATCAGAAATTCGACCTATGGTTATTACTTCTTACTTTCTCAAATTTTCCACAGGCAGATTTTAGATTAAGTCCGTATGGCATTTTCAAGGATTGCACATGCTTATGACCTTGCCTCCCTATTCTAACTATCATAATTCCGCTAGAAGTGATTCGAGTCCAACAATATTTGTATGTTTCAGCTTTTTAAATTACATTCACATCCTCAATATTCCAACTAGGTAGTCCAACCATCAACTTTTAAATTCTTAATTCAAATCATCGAATTGAGAAATAATTTAAGTGTAGTCCACCAATGTTCAAGTCTGATTTACATCCTCTAAATTCAAGTTGACGATTTTACTTTCATTATTCAAAATTAAATCATGTACCTAGGATGTAACTATTGGGTCCTCTATATCAATTCATTAATCATCTTAGTCACTCCTCTAAATTTTCAAAAAATTAGAATGACTTGCTTCTTCCAATCTAACCTTACTTGGTCACCATCCAAAGGACATTCCCCTCGAGTTGACAATTGTATTGCTACCTAACTTAGAATTTACCCATATCCTCTAAGGCTGTACAACTAGTAAAGCTAGGTCTCAACTTAATAAATCAGGGTATTGAATCTTAAGCCTGCAACACAAAACACAGCACCTAGGGTCTTGTCTTAGTCATAAAGGGTTATCATCAATTCGACCAGTCTGAGGGGTATGTCTAGCACTACAAATCAACTTATACCAACCATAGGTTTTTTGTCTTTTCCGAAATAAGGAAAGACGAGGATCAATAATAAAGAGTTTAAGGGCGAGGTGGTAGAACAGAGGTATAGGGATCAAGGCGTTTAAGGAATTCTAATGGAAATTGTCAGGCGGTTATGGATCGAGATTCTATTCTGGTAATGCTGATACGATATGCTCGGACGTATTTAGGGGGCAAGTAGACTAGTCGACTATATCTCAATCCACATAAAGTAGTCATGCGAAGTGCGAATCAAAATGCACTAAGGTTGATCAGATCGTAGTACACTGATTCTGAGTAGACACTTGTATTAGTGGGGTTGATCAGGCCTCAATAATATAGGTGTCACGAACAAGCCCGATAAAGAGTAAGCTTGCAAAACTAGGCTATAAAATAGCAGCATTAGTCGAGTTTAGTAAAGTTAAGTGCGCTAGATGATGATGGAAAAAGGTACAAATTTATTGAAGTTCACAAGACACATATAATAAGCACAATAGCAAAAACCTTAAAATCTCTACAGTTATAAAAGCATTCCAGGTTATTTAGCAAGTTTAAAATTTACTAGGTTGGGGCTGAGGTCACGAACCAATGGGCACGAGCTAAAATAATACTAGAAACGACAGCTAAAAAGAATCACTTACGCGCATTAACTATTCCAAAAGTCTGCGCGTTCTCCACGGTCATGCTGGTAGAGCAATCTCGTGGTGATCTTGTAGGAACCTCGTCGCTTGCTGGTAGATCCTTCACTCTGCATCAAAAAATGAACGATAAAGGCGCACAGGAATCAAGGCAGGATGCAAGTCAATAAAATGATTCAAAGCATATATGAATATCAAGAACGATTCAATCAAGTGGATGAGCTATCCTAAAATCCTCAATCTTATTGCAGGCCTGTTCGGTCCCTAAGTTAAAACCGAACAATTTAGTCGTAGACCTGCATGGGCCACCATAAAAATGTGTCATGACCCACACCCGGTTATTCGGGCACGAGTGCGTGGGCACGTCCAGCCTACGCCGCAGTGTCGACGGTAGTACGCTGTCTAGGTCATTTTTTGGAGTCAATAAGTATCTATCTCATCCACAATAACGAACATGCAAGAATAATCACAGGAAATAGGAATGCCAAGATTTCATAATATTTAATCTGTGACAACCAATCCACAGTTAATACAAAGCCAAAAGATAAATCGGGGACAAACCCGAGTATGTGCTGAAAGGAAATGAATAAGTAGCTACAGCTAACTGATCCACAGAAGTAGCCTCCTGGGTGGGAACTGGCTCCTCATATGTGTCACCTGCTAACTCATAGTGGCCACAAATAGGTGGGGGCAGAGTTCTCATCATCGCCTAAAACAACGGATCCAGTCAGAAAAGGAGCAAAGTACACAATGCACAACAAGATTAAACTAAATATTCATGACAATTAAAAAGAACTGACAGGTATCATGTTGAGGATATGTATAAATAAATAGTAACAATAACTAAGAGTTAATTGCTGTAAGACAGGGACATGAGTAAAACAGGAACAAGGTGACAGGAAAATGAATTACAACCAGGCAATAGGAACTGTAACAAGACAAGAAACTATGTGTGTGAACTTGTGTATTTAGAATACCTAGTTGGCATGTAGGGGTTTATAGGGTTAAACCGGCCATCATAAACGGCTATTAATCATGAATAATCGAGATCCGGCTGATGGACAGTCGTGTACCAACAGCTATTAAACATGGCAAGGGTCAGGGTAACTACATGCCTTTCAGTATTCTCCCACCCGACATGAAAACAAGACATGAAATACAGTATCCAAGACATGAAATCTAGAATTCTAACACTACGTGTAATCATCAAGGGTACTAGTAGAGCAGGGAATTAATTATCACAATATAAAGAATAAACTTGAAGTGCAGGTACTTGCCTGTTGTTTGGATCTGATTAATTTTGGCTCTCGGGGAATTTTCAGAGATGAGTCCAAAAGCTGAAATAGACATTACCATCATGCTCAGAAGATGTCAAATAGCTAGAAACGCCTATCCTTGGGTCCAATTTGGAGACAAGGGCAAAAACGGCAGTTTCGGGTCAAAACGGGGTCCGCCGGTGGGCCCGCTTTGCACCGAAAAATGTGTCCGGGTCAACGGTCTCCAAATTCACCAAACTTAGTGTCAACAGGTCAGGAACGACGATACGAACCCAATGGAACTTCCAGATTTGGATTTCGATGAGCCGAACACAAAATCGCCCGTCGAGCGGGGCCTGTGGGGCCCACGACACGCGATTTCGTCAACGTTCTCAGAATTGAACCAAACTTGACCCACAGGACCAGCGTATCGCTACGAGTCCGATGGCGCAAGTTTCGTCTCGATCTGACGAGTGTACAAGAAGTTAGGGCGAAATGCAGAAAAGTCGGATACGGGGCGATGTCCGCGGATACGCGTTGATTCCGGTGTGCACGCACACCCGAATCAGCTTCCGCAAAAACTCACACGTCCGTATCGACGGTGCGCACGTATCTGTGAAGACCGTACGCGACCAAGTCATCCCGTTTGGCGGGGCGTACTCAGTTCCGGGATAAAACAGGGTCTGGTTTTTCCTGTTTTTGGATCGCGGTGTGCGATCACCACTGGACGCGATGCCCCGAACAGTTTGTCCGGACACCGAGAGGGTCATACAGGCTTCACAACGCAATTTGCGAAATTGAAAACGGAGCTACGAGGCGAAAGTTACACGCACCTGAAGGGGACCCGAAAACCGGGGTCGGACACGTGTCCGACAGGACACAGGACACTGTGTCCTGCGTCTCGTGTCCGACACAGGGAGGGGATTTAGGGTTAGGGTTTGGGATCTACGGCGGGTGGCCGGCCGGGGGTACGCCGGAGAGAGGCTGGGGGCGGGCCGAGCTTCGCCGGTGGCGGCTCGCGGAGGCGGTCTGCTACGCGGGGCCGAGGCGGCCGGAGCGGCCGGGCTAGCTGCTGCGGGGCGCTGTCGAGCGGGGCCGGAGGCAGGAGGAGGACGGGGGAGAGGCGAAGGCGGCGGCGGTGGATGGGCGAGGTGGCCGTGGCGGCGTGCGGCTCAGAAATCCTGTGACAAAGTCCATGGTAATGTGCTCCCAGTTCCACTCAGGAATGGGAAGCAGCTGCAATAGTCCTGCAGTCCTTTGATGTTCGGCCTTCACTTGCTGACAGACCAAATATCTCTCCACGAATCTCGCAATCTTCCTCTACATCCCATGCCACCAGTAGTGATGTCTCAAATCTAGGTAAATATTTGTTCTCTCAGGATGAATAGAATAAATCGAACTATGGACTTAGGTCATCAACTCCTGGCGTAGCTCGTCACTCGGAACATATAGGCGATCTCCATACCTCAACGTTCCATCTTTGTGAATCCTTAGTCTCGTCTGCATGCCGGCCTCTTTCCTCTCTCGCAGTCGCCAAAATCTCGCGTCGGTAGACAATGCAGCCTTTATCCTCCCAACCAATGTAGACTAAACCTCTAGACTGGCAAACCATCCATCTATGCCTGGCAATACAATCTCTATCCCGAGCTCCAGAAGATCCTCTAACAAATGTCGCTGAGTCATCAAAAAGTATGCCATGTGCTTCCTGCTTAAGGCATCTGCTACAACATTCGCCTTGCTAGGGTAGTACTGTAACTCATTATCATAGTCTGTTATCAACTCTAACTATCACCTCGATCTCATGTTGAGCTCCTTCTGAGTGTAGACATGCTTAAGACTTTTATGATCTATGTAAATATTAATCTACTCTTCATAAAGGTAGTACTGCCATAGCTTTAGTGCAAATATTACCGCAACTAGCTTTAGATCATGTATCAGGTAATTCTTCTCATGAATCCTCAGCTGTCTCGATGCATAAGGTATCACCTTGCCGTGGTGCATTAGTACACATCCTAGTCCACTCCCAGACGCATCACTATACACCAAAATCCTCCAGATCCAGAAGAAAGTACCATGATCGGTGCTGTCGTCAAATATTTCTTCAGCTCATCGAAAGCCGTTTGACACTCCTCAGTCCAGATAAACTTCTTGTCTTTATACGTCAATCGCGTCATAGGAACAACGATCTTCAAAAAGTTTTCTACGAACCTTCAAAAATATTCAACAAGTCCAAGAAAACTCTAAACCTCCGTAACTGATGTAGGGGTATGCCACGTCTTCACTGTGATGATCTTCGCCAGGTTAACAGATAGTCCATCTCCAGTAATTATATGACCCATGAATGGTACCCTATCCAAGCAGAGCTCATACTTGCTGAGCTTGGCATACAGCCTCTTCTGTCTCAACGTCTTCAATACGATCTTGAGATGCTTCTCGTGCTCTTCCTGGCTCTTAGAATATACCAAGATGTCGTCGATAAATACTACCACGAACTTATCCAAGTACTGGTAGAAAATCTTGTTTATCAGGCTCATAAATACTTCTGGCGTATTGGTTAAACCAAACGGCATGACTAGAAACTCATAGTGCCCGTACTTTGTCTGAAAAGCTATCTTCGGAATGTCCTCCTTTCTCACCTTGATCTAATGATAGCCGAATCTGAGATCGACCTTTGAGAATAAACATGTTCCACTCAGCTGATCAAATAAATTATCTTTACGTGGCAAAGGATACTTATTTTTTATTGTTACAACATTTAGCACCCTGTAATCGATACACAAATGTACCATCCTGTCCTTCTTTGGCACAAATAAGATGGGTGCTCCCTATAGAGAAACACTAACTAGAATGAAACCCTTGTCTAAGAGATCATCTACCTGTACCTTCAACTCAACCAACTCTTTCGGTGCTAGTCTGTAGACGTGGAAAGTAACTGGCTCTGCTCCGAGAGTCAACTCTATAGTAAATTCTATCTCTCTGTCGGGTGGAAGGCCTAGAAGATCCTCGAGAATTATATCCTCAAACTTTGATATAATACGGGGGTACACTGGTTCACCTTCTGCAATGTGTGCCACTAATGTAGGTTGGACACCATACTCTCGAGCTCCCCGAAGAAACTCAAACTCAGGGTGATATGGTGGTCTAAATATAATGCATCTACGTCGAAAATCTAGCGTCGCATGGTATTGACTCAACCAAACCATGCCTGTGACAATGTCATAGTCTAGACTTAACCTCATAATAAATTCTTTCGCTCTATTTACAAACACTAATCCTCCTTAAAAATTCTTTTTTGTGTTTTCTCTCCATTAATGTATAAATAATCTTCTCCTTAAAATTTCTCCTCGAGTTTTGTTCTCATTCATGTTCTATTTCATACCTCAGTTTCAATGGTATCGTTTCTTTATCCATAATCAATTATTTTTAGTTCTCTAATATGATATTCCCAAATTCTTCTATTGATATATTCATCGTTCTTTTGTCTTAAACATAATTCTTTCGTTATTAATTTCTTCATATCCTCCAAGTGTAATCCTCAAATTAAACTGTCAAAACTAGTGTTATCCTTGTAATAGTTCATACCTACTATTGGGCTTAAATTTTTTAAGGTATATAATGTAATCCAATATTTTATTAAGTAAATCCTTCACATACTGTATCAAAACACAACTTATTCTACCTAAAATTGTATTTCTTAATTTTTTCTTTCTGTTATTTATTTCTCAAGTCACCATAGTATAATTTTAATAATGGTATCACCCAAGCACATGCTAGAATTCATGGTATCAGATAATTATCTTCTCGGTGAGAGCCTAAAATTTTATCTTCTTCAGTTCATAATACTGTTCCTGGTATCGCTATCATAGGCTATAACTAATTCCTAGCATCTAGCTATGTATTTTCATAAATTATTCTAGAGGGTTAGGATCAACAATCTTTCAAGCTTCCAGTATTTCCCAAATCACTGCTATCTTAAGTAAGGGTAAAGTTTTATCAGTTATAGGAACATACTACTAGGTCTAATTTTCTTGCTTACAATCTACACTAGTTCTAGAATCTAAAAAGAACCTATCAACCTACCCTACTAAGGTAATACAGACGTGAACCATTTGTCTTCAGAATTTTTTTTTGAGGATCCGTTACCCATTGCGTACTCGGGACTCCCGACTATGGATAAAAAATTTGTCCATTTAATACGGACGATAAATAAAGATAATATACTGAGGAGGATGCTAATTGTAGATATTATCCTCTCACTTCCTTCAGCTAGGGGTAGAAGAGACTTTTTTTTAAATGCCTTGATTAGGCATAGTACTTCTATAGGAACTTGCCATTGATGGACATCATGAGCAAGTCACCATTGGGTTTGGTGAGTCTATATGCACCACTAGAATATACCGTATCTACCACAAAGGGTCTCTCTATGTCACGCCTAGTTCCAAATATAAAGAACTGAGCCACGTGGCATTGGCCAACGGATATATTTCGATGGGCATCCCAATCTAATGGACCCGTAAGAGTGCACCTAAGCTGTAAATTATAATAATATAACCCAACAAATAAAATATAAGCAGTGTAACTAAATCTCATCCATAGATAAAAGAATATGGAACACATAAAGAAATCAAGTCTACTAATGTGCATAAAGGAAATAAGTCTGGAAATATATCATAATACAATATGGATAGTGTCATACGGGAACAAACCCGCTAATACAAATACTGAAGGAAGGAAGCAGTAAGATAACTAGGGCCGATATCTGCAAACTAGATGATGATACTGGACCCAAGGAGAAGTCACTACCGGTGATCAAGCGAAGTCCCCGGGAAGGATCTCGTCCTCTACAATAAGTTATGCTCCTGGATATACACCCGGTCCGTACTCCTCCGGGTAGTCCTGTTACTACCACATTTTAGGAAAAAGGGTATTTTAGTATTCTCCTATTTAAATAAATATTGTGCATGGTAAATAATTTTTGTTGTATTATTTAATTGTTGTTGGATATTATTTAATTATTTTGGACTTATTTTAGTAGACCCAACTAGTATAGTTTGGACCCATGGACCAACATGAATTAAATAGTTAGATTTGGCCCATTTAGAAAGCCCATAGTTAAGGAGATGGATTAAATTAATTAAGTGATTAGACTAGAAGCTTCCTTCCTTAATTATTTCTTCATGAGAGGCCCCAAGGGGTACATTAGACATTTTATAATTGCTTGGGAGAGGGGCAAGGCCGGCCTATTAAAAGAGGGGGGAAATTTCTCTCTCCTCTCATTCTCATTCCAAATCTAGATCTAGAATTTCCCACTCCCAAATTCCCTCCAATCCCATTCCAATTCCCCACCAAATTTATCCCAAATTCTTCCTAATTCACCATTAGAAAGTTGAGAAGCAAGGATCTAGAAGGAGGAAGCAAGGATCTACAATTTGGAAGCAAGTTCATCTCAATTAGAGGTTCCATTGGGAATCCATCTCCCAATAGATATAATTCAGTTTTTCTCATTAAAATAGCTTCTAAATCTGAGATTTAATCATGTAAAATCAACCTATATGTATGTACTACCCATAGGAATTTGTTTTGTGTTCATAGGAGACCCATGGAGAAAGTTATGGTGCTTTTTGTGTCAATTTTGTTAGAATTCCGAATTTACATTTTGTTGTGTGTGTCAATTGATCCTATAGATCAATTGGGCATGTGCTTATGTGTTTGGGGCTTGTGTCGTGTCCATATTTGGGTACTTGTGGTTCGTATCCCAACTATTTGGTGATACATGTCATTTTGGGGGTTTTCCCTCCGACACGGGGCTTTGAACATGTCGTATTTTGACACGGACACATAGATCTACTTTTGACACTTTGATTTATTCATAAATATTATTTGTGACTTATTTGTGTCCTTCGGGGTGCAATTGGTTGTGTGTTGGACTCGTGTCACATGCGTATCCTAGATCTAGTGGGATACGGTGTAAAACTTTCCAATTTGGTGTGTTTATGTGTAGATCTAATTAATTATGCTTTAAACTCTTCATTTATAATTAGTAAATATATATAGATATTATATATTATTTTAGTTTATTTATTATGGTATTTATTGTAGCATAGATCTATAGATATTTCTATGTGTTCTAATGTGGTGTATAAATATATGTATGTAGTTTTCTTGCATGCAAATATATATGTACTTATGTTAATTACATAAATTATACATAAATGTTTTTATAAAATATATTTATATGTTTAAATATGTAATTATATTATTTATAATTATTATATATTTAATTGTTAATTTAATGAATATATTTTTATGTGTGCTTCTAGCCATGTAAAATACGTACATATGTGCGTGTGTTTGGTATTTTAATTATAAGTTTATATGTGCATATATATAAGCATATAATTATTTATTTATATATATATATTGTGATTATTATTGCATATATATATTTATATATATATATATATTTCTGTGTTTTAGTGACAGTGGGTTTGTGACAGTGAAACTGTCGCTAAATAGGCGGGTCAGCAGCAGCCGCTGTAGCCTACTGTGCATTAATGACAGTTCTGTCATTAATGCTGCGGGCGGGATCTTAGCAGCAGTGGCGACAGTTTTTGGTGACATTTGATTAACTGTCACCAATGCAGCAGCAGTGGGTTTTATTACACAGTGGCTTTTGTGACGTTTTCTGTGACAGTTGAGACTGTCACTATAAGCTATTTTAATTAAATTGTATTTTTAACTCCCTATTTTCAGTGACGCTTTGGCAGTTTTAAATTATATTTTATATATTATTATTGTATATATATATATGTGTATATATATGTGTTTTGTGAGGTATAATATTTGTAATAATATATTATGTTATTTGTATACATATTAGTTTGTATATATATTATTTTAGGGTATATATTATTTGTATTAGTAGTATACTTTGTGTGAGTATGATTTGGGATCTAATTTTTATTCCTAAATTGTTGTATTTTATTTCTATATTATTTATATAGATTTCTTGTGAGGTTGACCTTGGTTTGACTTTAGTTGACTTTAGAGTTGACCATAGTTGACTTTTGACTTAGAATTTATTTATTGACCTAGGAGTTGACTAGTTTGACTTGTTCTCTTTCCGGGACCTTATTTTAATGTGGTATTCCATATCTAGGTCTTCGAGGCACCGAGTCAGACATCTGTGAGACTGTTCTTTGGATTTCAGGCGAGTACATTCTCTGATAGTTTCTCATTTATGATATCCTCTATGTTCGTTGTATCTAGTATAGATTTACATGTTTCTCTCGACACTATGGTTACACGGATTGGTATATCCGGATCTCGTCATGAGATGTTATTCCTTGGTATATGGTGTATATGGTGCAATTATTGTACATGTACAGACACCGATTCTCGGGGAGACTAGCTATCTTCTTGGGGAATCTAGTGCCATAGCATACCGTGGTTGGATCTATTATACCAGTTGGGGGTGGGGAGTATTAGTATAGATATGTGATCAAATCCCTATTGAATAAAGTATTGGTAAGCGAATAGTGTTGATCATGCACCGCACGTATGATTAGCCAGGCCGTATTGTATCTTGCCCAAGCCGATCACATGTTAAGCTAGTACTCACACACTTAGTCATTAGTATTATTGTTTCATTGGCATATTGTTCATTATTGTATTTCTTTCTAGTATTTCCTTATTGTCTATATATCTCTTGTATCTATTTTGTGCATCTTGTTTATCCACAGCTATTTACTGTTACATAGTTTTTATCATGGATTAGAACTGCTGTTAGAGATGTACTCTGCTCCTTTCCTGACTGGATATATTTTTCCAGATGACACTGAGAAGTACCCTACCTATTATGGACCCCAGGATATTGTGGGTTTAGATTCGGAGACCGTGGCTCAAGAGGGACTTATCCCAACTGAGACAGTTGACCCTGGAGTGTAGCTTGTAGTATGATAGTATTCTTTTGTACTGGATTTGTCTCCAGCTTATTTTTGTTACTCTTCAGACTCATTGATGTATTATTTTAAACTCATGAGTTGATGACTATTCTATTCTTATCTGATCCATGTTCATTCTATCTTAGTTCTGTGATTGAGTACACTATCTTTTGGTGGTTCATTATATTTGATAGACTTTCTAGACAGTGTTCTACCGCCGATTCTGCGGCGTAGGCTGGGCGTTGTTTCCGACTAGTACCCTTACCCCGGGTGCGGGTCGTGACACATTTTTGGTGGTGGCCCATGCAGGTCTAGCTTCACAAGTATGTGATGTCGTGGTAGTGCGACAACTTAGTTGTACTACTGCGAGCCTGCAATAGGATATAGGATATAGGCTGAGATACTCAATCACATCTAGAAAAATTCTTTTGATTCAACTATTCTCCTTTGACATTGATACTTAAACCCTTAAACTGTCCTTTCCTTGATGTCTACATCTTGTGCCATATTGATCCTCATTCCGTCTTTTTATGAGACATACTCGGAGATACTTGCGGAGGCACGCAAGGTTGAGCGGGATCTGGGTTTAAAGACCAAGAAAGACCGTGATTCTTTTCTGGGGGCCAACGGCAGTGTAGTATCTGCCAAACGTCCTCATTTCCAGTCCAGACCTTTCCAGCAGCCACAGCAGAACCAGACTCCAGCTAAAGCACCTTTTCACCAGGCACCTCAGCAGCAGAGGCAGTTACAGCAGGCCCCATGCAACTTCTGCAAGAAGCCCGGCCACATCTGGAAAGTTTACAGGAGGAGGCTAGGAGTTTGTTTGTATTGTGGTACTGAAGGGCATCAATCGAGGGAGTGTCCTCGTCGTGCAGTTCAAGGAGCAGCTCCAGCTCCGAGGACACAGACGAGACCACCTGCAGCACAGCCGAGGGGACCACTTCCGATACAGCAGCAGCATTTTGTCCAGCATCAACAGCAGAGAGGTGCTCGACAGGGACGAGCGTTTGCTATGACCGTCGAAGAGGAGGAACCCACCGGAGATGTCATCGCAGGTTCTATTCTTCTTGATTCCATTCCAGCTTTAGCTTTGTTTGATAGTGGTGCTTCCCATAGTTTTGTATCTGTTTTTTTGCTCTGAAGCATGGTTTGGTAGCTGAGTCTTTGCTTAGGACTTGCAAGATCATGACCGGGGGAGGCATTATCCTGGTTAATGATATTTGCAAGGATCGAAGAGTTACTTTGGGAGGCCGGGAGTTGAGTACGTGTCTACTTGTAATGCCACTTCCGAGCTACGATATTGTACTTGGGATGGATTGGTTGAGTAGACACCGTGCTAGCATAGACTGTAGAGGAGGTAGAATTTTGTTTGGTTCGCCAGGAGAGCCAGAGTTCGATTTTGCTAGAGGAGCTGCGGAGCTGGGAGAAGGCATTATTTGTGGAGCTATGGTGGAAGACAAGGAGTTGCCACATCCGTTGATAGCAGAATTCTTGGATGTGTTTCCTGAGAAATTTCCAGGATTGCCGCCAGATCGAGATGTTGAATTTTTTATAGATTTGGTGCCAGGTGCAGAACCAATTTCGCAATATGTCTATAGAGTAAACAACAGCGAGCTGGTCGAGTTGAAGAAGCAGGTGGACGAATTACAGGATAAGGGGTTTATCAGATCGAGTTCTTCACCATGGGGAGCCCCGGTATTGTTTGTACCGAAGAAGGATGGATCGGTGCGCAAGTGCATTGATTACAGGGCTTTGAATAATCTCACTATCAAGAATAAGTATCCTTTGCCACGGATTGATGATCTGTTTGATCAGTTGAGTGGTACGAAGGTATTTTCTAAGATAGATTTGAGATCAGGCTACCATCAGGTGAAGGTGAAGCCGGAGGACATACCGAAGACTGCTTTTAGAAATCGGTATGGTCAGTTCGAGTTTATGGTGATACCGTTTGGTTTGACTAATGCACCGGCGGTATTTATGAACTTGATGAACAAGGTATTCCACCAGTACCTTGACAAGTTTGTGGTGGTGTTCATCGATGACATACGCATATACTCGAGGACACCGGAGGAGCATGAGGAGCATTTGAGGATTGTGTTGGATGTGCTGAGGAAGGAGAAGCTGTATGGGAAGTTGTCGAGTTTTTCTTGGACAAAGTAGAATTCTTGGGGCATGTTGTGACTGGTGATGGTATTTCAGTGGATCCGAAGAAGATTTCAGCAGTGGAATCTTGGAAGACTCCGAGTTCAGTAGCAGAGATCAGGAGTTTTTTGGGATTGGCAGGCTATTACAGGAAGTTTGTGCAAGATTTTTCGAGGATTACCGGGCCGATGACCAGACTCACAAGGAAGGATGTGGAGTTTGTTTGGACGGAGGATTGTCAGGTTGCTTTTAAGGAGTTGAAGAAGAGGTTGACGTCTGCTCCTATTTTGACATTGCCATCAGGGTCCGGAGGTTTCACTATTTATAGTGATGCATCGGGGAAGGGTTTAGGTTGTGTTCTTCAGAAGAATAGGAAAGTGATTGCTTATGCATCCAGGCAATTGCGTCCTCATGAAAAGAACTATCCTACCCATGATTTGGAGTTGGCAGCTGTCATATTCGCCCTGAAGTTGTGGAAATATTATTTGTACGGAGAGCGTGTGGAGATCTTCACAGACCACAAAAGCTTGAAGTATGTTTTCACGCAGAAGGAGTTGAACATGAGGCAGCGTCGGTGGTTGGAATTGATGAAGAATTTTGATATCTCTTTACAATATCATCCTGGGAAAGCCAATGTAGTTGCCGATGCTTTGAGCTGGTATCCGGTAGCTATGTTCTTGATGCAGGATCGATATCTGTTGGAGGACTTGGAGAGCTTGGGCATTGAGGTGATTGTTCCTGGGTGTACTATACAAATGTGGGGATTGCAGATATACTCAGATTTGGACAGGATCAAGGCAGCACAGTATGATGATGTATCTTTGAGGAGTATCAGAGCTCAGGTGAGAGCTGGATTGGAGGATGATTTCACTATTGCAGATGATGGATCTTTGAGGCATGGAGTTAGATTGTGTGTGCCTAGTGGGGAGTTGCGCGAGAAGGTATTGCAGGAAGCGCATCGCTCTCAGTATTCCATACATCCAGGTGCTAACAAGATGTATCGGGATATGCGAGAGAGTGTGTGGTGGTATGGCATGAAGAGGGAAGTGGCACAGTTTGTATCCAGATGCTTAGTGTGCCAGCAGGTGAAAGCCGAGAGGCAGAGTCCAGGAGGGTTACTTCAGCCATTACCCATTCCAGAGTGGAAGTGGGAACACATTACTATGGATTTTGTGTTAGGACTTCCACGATCTCCAGGAGGGAAAGACGCAATTTGGGTCATTGTTGATAGATTGACCAAGTCGGCCCACTTTTTGCCTTTCAAAGTGGGTTTGTCTACGGAGAAATTGGCAGAGATGTATGTGAGGCAGATCATTAGGATACATGGAGTTCCTGTCATCATAGTCTCAAATCGAGATAGTCGTCTCACTTCTCATTTCTGGAGGAGTTTGCAGGAGAGTTTGGGCACTCAACTCAAGTTCAGTACTGCATATCATCCCCAGACAGATGGGCAGTCAGAGAGGACTATCCAGACTCTCGAGGATATGTTGCGCACTTGTGTACTAGATTTCGGGGGTTCTTGGGAGGACAATCTCCATTTGGTAGAGTTTGCTTACAACAACAGTTACCAGGCCAGTATAGAGATGTCACCTTTTGAAGCTCTATATGGTCGGAGGTGTCGTACTCCTTTGTCTTGGGACGATGTTGGAGAGAGAGTTTTGCTTGGGCCAGAGATGGTTGTGGATGCAGCAGTGAAGGTTCAGTTGATCAGAGACAGACTTCGAGTGGCGCAGGACAGACAGCGGCATTGGGCCGATAGCCATCGGAGACCTTTGGAGTTTGAGGTATAGTTTAGATTTTGTTTGTGCTTGTTCTTGTTTGTTATAGATTAAGTTCTTAAGATGGTGTTTTATTCTAGGTGGGTGGTTTGGTGTTTCTGAGGATTTCTTCGACACGAGGCACGATTCGCTTCGGTGGAGGCGGAAAGCTTAGTCCGCGATTCATCGGACCTTTCACTATTCTAGAGAGGGTCGGTGCAGTTGCTTATAGACTAGACTTGCCACCTGCATTAGAGGGAGTGCATAACGTGTTTCATGTGTCGCAGTTGAGACGATACGTGGCAGATCCTAGTCATGTATTGGATCACTCGGAGATAGAGATGGGCCCTACTCTTAGCTATCCAGAGCAGCCAGTTGAGATTTTGGATCGGAGAGAGAAGGTGCTGAGGAACCAGACTATTCCTTTGGTACGCGTCGCATGGAGGCATCACTCTCCGGGGGAGTCTACCTAGGAGAGAGAGGATGACATGCGAGAGCGTTATCCATATTTGTTTGTACCTTGAGGTATGTTATTTTCTAGTTATGTTCTGTTCATTAGTTAATTGTGATTCTTTAGTTCTGTTCTATGATTTTTCTGGTGGTAGTTTTCATCTTTAAATTTCAAGGACGAAATTATTTTAAGGAGGCTAGACTTGTCACTACCACATTTTAGGAAAAAGGGTATTTTAGTATTCTCCTATTTAAATAAATATTGTGCATGGTAAATAATTTTTGTTGTATTATTTAATTGTTGTTGGATGTTATTTAATTATTTTGGACTTATTTTAGTAGACCCAACTAGTGTAGTTTGGACCCATGGACCAACATGAATTAAATAGTTAGATTTGGCCCATTTAGAAAGCCCATAGTTAAGGAGATGGATTAAATTAATTAAGTGATTAGACTAGAAGCTTCCTTCCTTAATTATTTCTTCATGAGAGGCCCCAAGGGGTACATTGGATATTTTACAATTGCTTGGGAGAGGGGCAAGGCCGGCCTATTAAAAGAGGAGGGAAATTTCTCTCTCCTCTCATTCTCATTCCAAATCTAGATCTAGAATTTTCCACTCCCAAATTCCCTCCAATCCCATTCCAATTCTCCACCAAATTTATCCCAAATTCTTTCCAATTCATCATTAGAAAGTTGAGAAGCAAGGATCTAGAAGGAGGAAGCAAGGATCTACAAAGAGGAGCAAGGATCTACAATTTGGAAGCAAGTTCATCTCAATTGGAGGTTTCATTGGGAATCCATCTCCCAATAGATATAATTTAGTTTTTTCCATTAAAATAGCTTATAAATCTGAGGTTTAATCATGTAAAATCAACCTATATGTATGTACTACCCATAGGAATTTGTTTTGTGTTCATAGGAGACCCATGGAGAAAATTATGGTGCTTTTTGTGTCAATTTTGTTGGAATTCCGAATTTATATTTTGTTGTGTGTGTCAATTGATCCTATAGATCAATTGGGCATGTGCTTATGTGTTTGGGGCTTGTGTCGTGTCCATATTTGGGTACTTGTGGTTCGTATCCCAACTATTTGGTGATACGTGTTATTTTGGGGGTTTTCCCTCCGACACGGGGCTTTGAACATGTCGTATTTTGACACGGACCCATAGATCTACTTTTGACACTTTGATTTATTCATAAATATTATTTGTGACTTATTTGTGTCCTTCGGGGTGCAATTGGTTGTGTGTTGGACTCGTGTCACATGCGTATCCTAGATCTAGTGGGATACGGTGTAAAACTTTCTAATTTGGTGTGTTTATGTGTAGATCTAATTAATTATGCTTTAAACTCTTCATTTATAATTAGTAAATATATATAGATATTATATATTATTTTAGTGTATTTATTATGGTATTTATTGTAGCATAGATCTATAGATATTTCTATGTGTTCTAATGTGGTGTATAAATATATGTATGTAGTTTTCTTGCATGCAAATATATATGTACTTATGTTAATTACATAAATTATACATAAATGTTTTTATAAAATATATTTATGTGTTTAAATATGTAATTATATTATTTATAATTATTATATATTTAATTGTTAATTTAATGAATATATTTTTATGTGTGCTTCTAGCCATGTAAAATACGTACATATGTGCGTGTGTTTGGTATTTTAATTATAAGTTTATATGTGCATATATATATAAGTATATAATTATTTATTTATATATATATATATTATGATTATTATTGCATATATATATTTATATATATATATATATATTTCTGTGTTTTAGTGACAGTGGGTTTGTGACAGTGAAACTGTCGCTAAATAGGCGGGTCAGCAGCAGCCGCTGTAGCCCACTGTGCATTAATGACAGTTCTGTCTTTAATGCTGCGGGCGGGATCTTAGCAGCAGTGGCGACAGTTTTTGGTAACATTTGATTAACTGTCACCAATGCAGCAGCAGTGGGTTTTATTACACAGTGGCTTTTGCGACGTTTTCTGTGACAGTTGAGACTGTCACTATAAGCTGTTTTAATTAAATTGTATTTTTAACTCCCTGTTTTCAGTGACGCTTTGGCAGTTTTAAATTATATTTTATATATTATTATTGTATATATATATATGTGTATATATATGTGTTTTGTGAGGTATAATATTTGTAATAATATATTATGTTATTTGTATACATATTAGTTTGTATATATATTATTTTAGGGTATATATTATTTGTATTAGTAATATATTTTGTGTGAGTATGATTTGGGATCTAATTTTTATTCCTAAATTGTTGTATTTTATTTCTATATTATTTATATAGATTTCTTGTGAGGTTGACCTTGGTTTGACTTTAGTTGACTTTAGAGTTGACCATAGTTGACTTTTGACTTAGAATTTATTTATTGACCTAGGAGTTGACTAGTTTGACTTGTTCTCTTTCCGGGACCTTATTTTAATGTGGTATTCCATATCTAGGTCTTCGAGGCATCGAGTCAGACATCTGTGAGACTGTTCTTTGGATTTCAGGCGAGTACATTCTCTGATAGTTTCTCATTTATGATATCCTCTATGTTCGTTGTATCTAGTATAGATTTACATGTTTCTCTCGACACTATGGTTACACGGATTGGTATATCCGGATCTCGTCATGAGATGTTATTCCTTGGTATATGGTGTATATGGTGCAAGTATTGTACATGTACAGACACCGATTCTCGGGGAGACTAGCTATCTTCTTGGGGAATCTAGTGCCATAGCATACCGTGGTTGGATCTATTATACCAGTTGGGGGTGGGGAGTATTAGTATAGATATGTGATCAAATCCCTATTGAATAAAGTATTGGTAAGCGAATAGTGTTGATCATGCACCGCACGTATGATTAGCCAGGCCGCATTGTATCTTGCCCAAGCCGATCACATGTTAAGCTAGTACTCACACACTTAGTCATTAGTATTATTGTTTCATTGGCATATTGTTCATTATTGTATTTCTTTCTAGTATTTCCTTATTGTCTATATATCTCTTGTATCTATTTTGTGCATCTTATTTATCCACAGCTATTTACTGTTACATAGTTTTTATCATGGATTAGAACTGCTGTTAGAGATGTACTCTGCTCCTTTCCTGACTGGATATATTTTTCCAGATGACACTGAGGAGTACCCTACCTATTATGGACCCCAGGATGTTGTGGGTTTAGATTCGGAGACCCTGGCTCAAGAGGGACTTATCCCAACTGAGACAGTTGACCCTGGAGTGTAGCTTGTAGTATGATAGTATTCTTTTGTACTGGATTTATCTCCAGGTTATTTTTGTTACTCTTCAGACTCATTGATGTATTATTTTAAACTCATGAGTTGATGACTATTCTATTCTTATCTGATCCGTGTTCATTCTATCTTAGTTCTGTGATTGAGTACACTATCTTTTGGTGGTTCATTATATTAGATAGACTTTCTAGACAGTGTTCTACCCCCGATTCTGCGGCGTAGGCTGGGCGTTGTTTCCGACTAGTACCCTTACCCCGGGTGCGGGTCGTGACACATTTTTGGTGGTGGCCCATGCAGGTCTAGCTTCACAAGTATGTGATGTCGTGGTAGTGCGACAATTTAGTTGTACTACTGCGAGCCTGCAATAGGATATAGGATATAGGCTGAGATACTCAATCACATCTAGGAAAATTCTTTTGATTCAACTATTCTCCTTTGACATTGATACTTGAACCCTTAAACTGTCCTTTCTTTGATGTCTACATCTTGTGCCATATTGATCCTCATTCTGTCTTTTTATGAGACATACTCGGAGATACTTGCGGAGGCACGCAAGGTTGAGCGGGATCTGGGTTTAAAGACCAAGAGAGACCGTGATTCTTTTCTGGGGGCCAACGGCAGTGCAGTATCTGCCAAACGTCCTTATTTCCAGTCCAAACCTTTCCAGCAGCCACAGCAGAACCAGACTCCAGCTAGAGTACCTTTTCACCAGGCACCTCAGCAGCAGAGGCAGTTACAGCAGGCCCCATGCAACTTCTGCAAGAAGCCCGGCCACATCTGGGAAGTTTGCAGGAGGAGGCTAGGAGTTTGTTTGTATTGTGGTACTGAAGGGCATCAATCGAGGGAGTGTCCTCGTCGTGCAGTTCAAGGAGCAGCTCCAGCTCCGAGGACAAAGACGAGACCACCTGCAGCACAGCCGAGGGGACCGCTTCCGACACAGCAGCAGCATTTTGTCCAGCATCAACAGCAGGGAGGTGCTCGACAGGGACGAGCGTTTACTATGACCGTCGAAGAGGAGGAACCCACCGGAGATGTCATCGCAGGTTCTATTCTTCTTGATTCCATTCCAGCTTTAGCTTTGTTTGATAGTGGTGCTTTCCATAGTTTTGTATCTGTTTTTTTGCTCTGAAGCATGGTTTGGTAGCTGAGTCTTTGCTTAGGACTTGCAAGATCATGACCGGGGGAGGCATTATCCTGGTTAATGATATTTGCAAGGATCGAAGAGTTACTTTGGGAGGCCGGGAGTTGAGTGCGTGTCTACTTGTAATGCCACTTCCGAGCTACGATATTGTACTTGGGATGGATTGGTTGAGTAGACACCGTGCTAGCATAGACTGTAGAGGAGGTAGAATTTTGTTTGGTTCGCCAGGAGAGCCAGAGTTCGAGTTTGCTAGAGGAGCTGCGGAGCAGGGAGAAGGCATTATTTGTGGAGCTATGGTGGAAGACAAGGAGTTGCCACATCCGTTGATAGCAGAATTCTTGGATGTGTTTCCTGAGAAATTTCCAGGATTGCCGCCAGATCGAGATATTGAATTTTCTATAGATTTGGTGCCAGGTGCAGAACCAATTTCGCAATATGTCTATAGAGTAAACAACAGCGAGCTGGTCGAGTTGAAGAAGCAGGTGGACGAATTACAGGATAAGGGGTTTATCAGATCGAGTTCTTCACCATGGGGAGCCCCGGTATTGTTTGTACCGAAGAAGGATGGATCGGTGCGCAAGTGCATTGATTACAGGGCTTTGAATAATCTCACTATCAAGAATAAGTATCCTTTGCCACGGATTGATGATCTGTTTGATCAGTTGAGTGGTACGAAGGTATTTTCTAAGATAGATTTGAGATCAGGCTACCATCAGGTGAAGGTGAAGCCGGAGGACATACCGAAGACTGCTTTTAGAACTCGGTATGGTCAGTTCGAGTTTATGGTGATGCCGTTTGGTTTGACTAATGCACCGACGGTATTTATGAACTTGATGAACAAGGTATTCCACCAGTACCTTGACAAGTTTGTGGTGGTGTTCATCGACGACATACGCATATACTCGAGGACACCGGAGGAGCATGAGGAGCATTTGAGGATTGTGTTGGATGTACTGAGGAAGGAGAAGCTGTATGGGAAGTTGTCCAAATGTGAGTTTTTCTTGGACAAAGTAGAATTCTTGGGGCATATTGTGACTGGTGATGGTATTTCAGTAGATCCGAAGAAGATTTCAGCAGTAGAATCTTGGAAGACTCCGAGTTCAGTAGCAGAGATCAGGAGTTTCTTGGGATTGGCAGGCTATTACAGGAAGTTTGTGCAAAATTTTTCGAGGATTGTCGGGCCGATGACCAGACTCACAAGGAAGGATGTGGAGTTTGTTTGGACGGAGGATTGTCAGGTTGCTTTTAAGGAGTTGAAGAAGAGGTTGACGTCTGCTCCTATTTTGACGTTGCCATCAGGGTCCGGAGGTTTCACTATTTATAGTGATGCATAGGGGAAGGGTTTAGGTTGTGTTCTTTAGCAGCATGGAAAAGTGATTGCTTATGCATCCAGGCAATTGCGTCCTCATAAAAAGAACTATCCTACCCATGATTTGGAGTTGGCAGCTGTCATATTCGCCCTGAAGTTGTGGAAATATTATTTGTACGGAGAGCGTGTGGAGATCTTCACAGACCACAAAAGCTTAAAGTACGTTTTCACGCAGAAGGAGTTGAACATGAGGCAGTGTCGGTGGTTGGAATTGATGAAGGATTTTGATATCTCTTTACAATATCATCCTGGGAAAGCCAATGTAGTTGCCGATGCTTTGAGCAGGTATCCGGTAGCTATGTTCTTGACGCAGGATCGATATCTGTTGGAGGACTTGGAGAGCTTGGGCATTGAGGTGATTGTTCCTGGGTGTACTATGCAGATGTGGGGATTGCAGATACACTCAGATTTGATGGACAGGATCAAGGCAGCACAGTATGATGATGTATCTTTGAGGAGTATCAGAGCTCAGGTGAGAGCAGGATTGGAGGATGATTTCACTATTGCAGAGGATGGATCTTTGAGGCATGGAGTTAGATTGTGTGTGCCTAGTGGAGAGTTGCGCGAGAAGGTGTTGCAGGAAGCGCATCGCTCTCAGTATTCCATACATCCAGGTGCTAACAAGATGTATCGGGATATGCGAGAGAGTGTGTGGTGGTATGGCATGAAGAGGGAAGTGGCACAGTTTGTATCCAGATGCTTAGTGTGCCAGCAGTTGAAAGCCGAGAGGCAGAGGCCAGGAGGGTTACTTCAGCCATTACCCATTCCAGAGTGGAAGTGGGAACACATTACTATGGATTTTGTGTCAGGACTTCCACGATCTCCAGGAGGGAAAGACGCGATTTGGGTCATTATTGATAGATTGACCAAGTCGGCCCACTTTTTGCCTTTCAAAGTGGGTTTGTCTACGGAGAAGCTGGCAGAGATGTATGTGAGGCAGATCGTTAGGATACATGGAGTTTCCGTCAGCATAGTCTCAGATCGAGATAGTCGTCTCACTTCTCATTTCTGGAGGAGTTTGAAGGAGAGTTTGGGCACTCAACTCAAGTTCAGTACTGCATATCATCCCCAGACAGATGGGCAGTCAGAGAGGACTATCCAGACTCTCGAGGATATGTTGCGCACTTGTGTACTAGATTTCGGGGGTTCTTGGGAGGACCATCTCCTTTTGGTAGAGTTTGCTTACAACAACAGTTACCAGGCCAGTATAGAGATGTCACCTTTTGAAGCTCTATATGGTCGGAGGTGTCGTACTCCTTTGTCTTGGGACGATATTGGAGAGAGAGTTTTGCTTGGGCCAGAGATGGTTGTGGATGCAGCAGTGAAGGTTCAGTTGATCAGAGACAGACTTCGAGTGGCGCAGGACAGACAGCGGCATTGGGCCGATAGCCATCGGAGACCTTTGGAGTTTGAGGTATAGTTTAGATTTTGTTTGTGCTTGTTCTTATTTGTTATAGATTAAGTTCTTAAGATGGTATTTTGTTCTAGGTGGGTGGTTTGATGTTTCTGAGGATTTCTTCGACACGAGGCACGATTCGCTTCGGTGGAGGCGGAAAGCTTAGTCCGCGATTCATCGGACCTTTCACTATTCTAGAGAGGGTCGGTGCAGTTGCTTATAGATTAGACTTGCCACCTGCATTGGAGGGAGTGCACAACGTATTTCATGTGTCGCAGTTGAGACGATACGTGGCAGATCCTAGTCATGTATTGGATCACTCGGAGATAGAGGTGGGCCCTACTCTTAGCTATCTAGAGCAGCCAGTTGAGATTCTGGATCGGAGAGAGAAGGTGCTGAGGAACCAGACTATTCCTTTGGTATGCGTCGCATGGAGGCATCACTCTCCGGGGGAGTCTACCTGGGAGAGAGAGGATGACATGCGAGAGCGTTATCCATATTTGTTTGTACCTTGAGGTATGTTATTTTCTAGTTATGTTCTGTTCATTAGTTAATTGTGATTCTTTAGTTCTGTTCTATGATTTTTCTGGTGGTAGTTTTCATCTTTAAATTTTGAGGACGAAATTATTTTAAGGAGGGTAGACTTGTCACTACCACATTTTAGGAAAAATAGTATTTTAGTATTCTCCTATTTAAATAAATATTGTGCATGGTAAATAATTTTTGTTGTATTATTTAATTGTTGTTGGATATTATTTAATTATTTTGGACTTATTTTAGTAGACCCAACTAGTGTAGTTTGGACCCATGGACCAACATGAATTAAATAGTTAGATTTGGCCCATTTAGAAAGCCCATAGTTAAGGAGATGGATTAAATTAATTAAGTGATTAGACTAGAAGCTTCCTTCCTTAATTATTTCTTCATGAGAGGCCCCAAGGGGTACATTGTACATTTTACAATTGCTTGGGAGAGGGGCAAGGCCGGCCTATTAAAAGAGGGGGGAAATTTCTCTCTCCTCTCATTCTCATTCCAAATCTAGATCTAGAATTTCCCACTCCCAAATTCCCTCCAATCCCATTCCAATTCTCCACCAAATTTATCCCAAATTCTTCCCAATTCATCATTAGAAAGTTGAGAAGCAAGGATCTAGAAGGAGAAAACAAGGATCTACAAAGAGGAGCAAGGATCTACAATTTGGAAGCAAGTTTATCTCAATTGGAGGTTTCATTGGGAATCCATCTCCCAATAGATATAATTCAGTTTTTCCCATTAAAATAGCTTCTAAATCTGAGATTTAATCATGTAAAATCAACCTATATGTATGTACTACCCATAGGAATTTATTTTGTGTTCATAGGAGACCCATGGAGAAAGTTATGGTACTTTTTGTGTCAATTTTATTGGAATTCCGAATTTACATTTTGTTGTGTGTGTCAATTGATCCTATAGATCAATTGGGCATGTGCTTATGTGTTTGGGGCTTGTGTCGTGTCCATATTTGGGTACTTGTGGTTCGTATCTCAACTATTTAGTGATACGTGTCATTTTGGAGGTTTTTCCTCCGACACGGGGCTTTGAACATGTCGTATTTTGACACGGACACATAGATCTAGTTTTAACACTTTGATTTATTCATAAATATTATTTGTGAATTATTTGTGTCCTTCGGGGTGCAATTGGTTGTGTGTTGGACTCGTGTCACATGCGTATCCTAGATCTAGTGGGATACGGTGTGAAACTTTCCAATTTGGTGTGTTTATGTGTAGATCTAATTAATTATGCTTTAAACTCTTCATTTATAATTAGTAAATATATATAGATATTATATATTATTTTAGTGTATTTATTATGGTATTTATTGTAGCATAGATCTATAGATATTTCTATGTGTTCTAATGTGGTGTATAAATATATGTATGTAGTTTTCTTGCATGCAAATATATATGTACTTATGTTAATTACATAAATTATACATAAATGTTTTTATAAAATATATTTATGTGTTTAAATATGTAATTATATTATTTATAATTATTATATATTTAATTGTTAATTTAATGAATATATTTTTATGTGTGCTTCTAGCCATGTAAAATACGTACATATGTGCGTGTGTTTGGTATTTTAATTATAAGTTTATATGTGCATATATATATAAGTATATAATTATTTATTTATATATATATATTGTGATTATTATTGCATATATATATTTATATATATATATATATATATATTTTTGTGTTTTAGTGACAGTGGGTTTGTGACAGTGAAACTGTCGCTAAATAGGTGGGTCAGCAGCAGCCGCTGTAGCCCACTGTGCATTAATGACAGTTCTGTCATTAATGCTGCGGGCGGGATCTTAGCAGCAGTGGCGACAGTTTTCGGTGACATTTGATTAACTGTCACCAATGCAGCAGGGGTGGGTTTTATTACACAGTGGCTTTTGCGACATTTTCTGTGACAGTTGAGACTGTCACTATAAGCTGTTTTAATTAAATTGTATTTTTAACTCCCTGTTTTCAGTGACGCTTTGGCAGTTTTAAATTATATTTTATATATTATTATTGTATATATATATATGTGTATATATATGTGTTTTGTGAGGTATAATATTTGTAATAATATATTATGTTATTTGTATACATATTAGTTTGTATATATATTATTTTAGGGTATATATTATTTGTATTAGTAGTATACTTTGTGTGAGTATGATTTGGGATCTAATTTTTATTCCTAAATTGTTGTATTTTATTTCTATATTATTTATATAGATTTCTTGTGAGGTTGACCTTGGTTTGAGTTTAGTTGACTTTAGAGTTGACCATAGTTGACTTTTGACTTAGAATTTATTTATTGACCTAGGAGTTGACTAGTTTGACTTGTTCTCTTTCCGGGACCTTATTTTAATGTGGTATTCCATATCTAGGTCTTCGAGGCACCGAGTCAGACATCTGTGAGACTGTTCTTTGGATTTCAGGCGAGTATATTCTCTGATAGTTTCTCATTTATGATATCCTCTATGTTCGTTGTATCTAGTATAGATTTACATGTTTCTCTCGACACTATGGTTACACGGATTGGTATATTCGGATCTCGTCATGAGATGTTATTCCTTGGTATATGGTGTATATGGTGCAAGTATTGTACATGTACAGACACCGATTCTCGGGGAGACTAGCTATCTTCTTGGGGAATCTAGTGCCATAGCATACCGTGGTTGGATCTATTATACCAGTTGAGGGTGGGGAGTATTAGTATAGATATGTGATCAAATCCCTATTAAATAAAGTATTGGTAAGCGAATAGTGTTGATCATGCACCGCACGTATGATTAGCCAGGCCGCATTGTATCTTGCCCAAGCCGATCACATGTTAAGCTAGTACTCACACACTTAGTCATTAGTATTATTGTTTCATTGGCATATTGTTCATTATTGTATTTCTTTCTAGTATTTCCTTATTGTCTATATATCTCTTGTATCTATTTTGTGCATCTTGTTTATCCACAGCTATTTACTGTTACATAGTTTTTATCATGGATTAGAACTGCTGTTAGAGATGTACTCTGCTCCTTTCCTGACTGGATATATATTTTCTAGATGACACTGAGGAGTACCCTACCTATTATGGACCCTAGGATGTTGTGGGTTTAGATTCGGAGACCCTGGCTCAAGAGGGACTTATCCCAACTGAGACAGTTGACCCTAGAGTGTAGCTTGTAGTATGATAGTATTCTTTTGTACTGGATTTGTCTCCAGGTTATTTTTGTTACTCTTCAGACTCATTGATGCATTATATTAAACTCATGAGTTAATGACTATTCTATTCTTATCTGATCCGTGTTCATTCTATCTTAGTTCTGTGATTGAGTACACTATCTTTTGGTGGTTCGTTATATTAGATAGACTTTCTAGACAGCGTTCTACCGCCGATTCTGCGGCGTAGGCTGGGCGTTGTTTCCGACTAGTACCCTTACCCCGGGTGCGGGTCGTGACAAGTCCTCCTCGCCTATGCTTGAATGGACGTAACAAGGTACAAAAATAGTATGCCATGGTAAAACAGAAGGGAAATATGTAATACGCTGGTGTAATCTAGAATAACCACCTAAGTGAGACACAACTTGAAGACAACGTTCGACACGTGGGCTTTCCAAATATAAATTTGTACCTCCGAGGCACAGAGATATATGGTGCGTACCGTATCTACGAGCATAGAGTCATACAGTAAATACTATGACTCTGGACAGAGGATCTCTATGTAAATAAGGATATATATAGTTCATGCGATATAGCCCAAGCATCTAGTAACTTTCTTTCCCTCCCAATGCGGTCAACAAGATACATCCATAGCTCGCTGAGCCTGAACTTCTATCTAGATAGTCTAGTTATACTGAAGTAACTTGCAATAATCATGATCCTATAGGCATCACAGGTTCCGGTCATGCTGACACTATCAGGATACATGAAGTCTGGCACGATAGCAATGTCTGAATGTGTCCTAGGATTCCAATTTAACCAAGTAGGTACATCAATATATCATGAATTATCTAATAATCGATACTAGACGTTACCAATGAACGTTTGCACGCGGATATGAACCAGATGCTAAGTAATAATTTTTATCCAAGGGCACACAATATATAGATAAAAAAATAGTAAAAGTGGAACTGAGATACAAAATGGCAAGGTAGACTTGCCTGGATCAGGATGCTGAAGGCGGGGCTCCAGAACAACGTCCGAGTCTGAGGATCCCAAAGTACCTATAATCTCGAAGAAGTGTCCCCAATAATACTAATCAGATCTCAGCATATACCTATGATATATGCAACGTTGTCGCATATTGGCTTTGAACAGCTAGACTTCAGGTCATTTTTGATGGAGAATGGGGATGGAGGGAGGAGGCTCGGCAAAGGACTAGGATACGCCACCGAGCGACGTTGATGTCAGTCGATGGAGGATCGATGAAGGTGATGATGGAGGTGGTACAATGGGTACAATCTTGGCGAGGGTGTTGTGCATATAACAAAGACAGGGATGCTTGGAGGACGCTGATACAATTGTGGGCAGGTTGGGCATACCCGGGGGAACTTCGAAGCGGCCTTCGACGCCTGCACTGTTTGGATTGCTACACATCCCTGTGCATGGGGTCGACGGCTAGGAGACGGAAGTATACCTCGGAGGTGTCAAGGTGATCTTCAAGCGCCGGGGTAGCCTCACGAAGGGACTAGCGACTCTCACAACAACGTTCGGGGAAGTCGAGCATGGGAGAATTACTTGCATCGCACGTAGAGCTCTTCGTGCTCGTGGCAACCTGTCGACAGGTGGTCGAACTTAGCAACGGTGGTGGGGTTTGGTAAACGTTAAGGTGGCGGAGTTTCGGGGAGGAGCTCGAAGATGGTGAGGAAGGAGGTGCTCATGGTGGTGATGATGATAGTGCTCGTAGTATTGGTGGTGAGGTCATGGTGGAGGCCGTAGTATTGGTATCATCGATGTTGGTGTTGGTAGCAGCGTTGGTGATATTGGTAGCAACGGTGGTGAAGGTGGTGGTGTAGGTGGCTGGCTCGTGGTGGGGATGGTGGTGTAGTCGTGGTGGAGGTGGCCGCGGTGCGGTTGGCAAAAGGGGGTGGCGGTGCTCCGGTGGAGGTGGTGGTGTAGGTAGCTGCTGGTAAGGGAGAAGAAGAAGTAGAGGTAAAGAAGAAGAAGAATGGAGAGAAGAATGAGAAGAATAAGAATAATGAAGAAGAAGGAGGAGGAGGAAGAGAAGAGAGAGGGAGATTCGGCTGAGTGTGAGGGAAGGAGAAGAAAGAGAGTGGCAAGGAGAAATAGGGTTCCTTGGTATTAGGGCCGGCCACATGGGAAAGGGTGTGTATGTGTGTTAATATAGAGGAAATGGGTGGTTGTGATAGGGGGAATTTGAATCAAGGGATAGGATTGCACATGAGAAAATAGTACAGTACAAGGGGAGAGTGACTGTGGTGTGATCGGTTATATGAGAATGGGAGATTTCTCTATTTGATTTGCACCAATTAGAGTGTGACACCTAGCAACCTCTTTGCATTTGATTCCCTTAACATTTGTATATTTACAAATAAAGAAGAAAGAGTGAGGATTTGATGTAGGAAGTTGGTGTTTGGTATTTTGTAGGATGGGAAGGTATTGGGTGTTTTATATGAGCCTCATGAATGGGTGTGAGGGTTAATTTGTGGTTAAGTTAAGTCGGTTTCCCCAATTTAATTAAGTATTATATCATAGGTGCTCTTAAATAAAATGGTAGTACATGCGATCTCAATTGGGAGTGACATAAATGTCATGAACGGTGTAGGCTTGGTGTTAGTTTTGTACCCTTTAAATGGTTAGACGAAACTGATTGAGTTTGTGTCCCCAAATCGATGGCAACGACATATGTACAAGGTATAGGATTAAAGAATTAATTTTTGTGACTGGAAAGTTATGCAATTAAAATAGAGAACAAGAGAGTATGTTTGTGAGCGACAAAAATATCCAGTGTCTAGGTTGGCTTGTCAGGTCAAGAGTGCAAAAATTTATTGGAATGTAAAGGCTATTATTGTGCTTCAATTATTGTTGCAACGGTAAGGTGCACCAAGAGTTTAAAATTAAAGAACCAGTCTACAAAATCCTAATTTATAATCCTTAATCAACCTGAAGCTAAACCAAAATTCTCACCATACCAAATCTGCTTAAAATTTTGAGGGGGTTTACACTCCAACTTGGGATACAATTTTCTCAACTTCTTGTAGGTAATGAACATTGTTCTTCTGACTGCGAGGAATAGGTCGCCCACTTGAATATATCCTTTCTTTAACCATTTTGTTGAAGGCACCAAAAGTCGTGCTTGGTATAGCTTAATGCGCTATTGAGCCAATAGGCATTTTTGATCGAGTACTTCAAATTCTTGCGAGTGTCGACAATGATTATCTTCGGTAGTCAGCTGATTAGAGAGTGCCACCTCGTCAAGATCTGCTGGTGTCATGTTGACAGACAATATTTGTTTGAGTAAGTCACCGATGCTAGTATCGGAATCCCAAGCGAAAGACTGTGAAGAGTGGGATTGTGCTTCATATTCCTCCCCCGAGTCTTTGGGAGTTGTAGGAGGAGTGACATACCCAAAACCTTGACTGGTTCGTTGATAAAATATTTCAGGGTTGCCTTTGGGGGCGAAGTGATGCAGTGGTAAGCGTCGTCCTTTACCGTAGTTCAGGCCTTGGTCACTTTTCAAGTCGTATACCATCTTTTGGAGAATGCGTTTAGTCTATATATTGTAGCAATGTAGTTACATTCTAACACTTTTCGGTTTTGACTTTTTGTAGATAAAATCTTGGCATCCTTCAATTTTCCTAAAAATGATGGATTTGTCCCCTCTCTTCCTTGATGGAACGACGAAGCAGGGGTCTTGGCCAAAGCAGACCCGATTGGTCGCGTGAGTAGTGGCTATGTGTATGAAGGTGTAAACCTATACAATGTTCCAATGAATAGGCTGTGCTCCTATGCACGAGGACAGAGCAATTCAATGTGAGGCCTTTGTTGAGGAAATAAGGTATCTTCTCTAAAGGGATTACATCATCGTAGGATGGTACGTTGGTAGATGTCATGACATATTCTTCCAGCTTTTCTTATTCGATAGTCGTAGTGACATCGACGGTGCTGGAGTTATTTTGCGGAGCTTGGCCACCAGCTGTCCTGGAGTTTTTGTGGTAATAGGATTCTTGTCTGGAAGATGCCTCTTCCCATGGAGAGTGACTACCAAAGGTCCGGGCGCTCTTCTATGAAGCTTAACCACTAGGGAAGTAGTCGTACGGGGAGGGCATCTTTTAAGACAAACTCTTAGAGGATCTCCAGAAGTTATGGCCATATCGACCTCATTATCAGCATCGTTACCTTTTAAGACAGACTCTTAGAGGATCTCTAGGTGAATTTTCTTGTAAAAGACCGAGTATGAGTAATATGCCTCGACCCCCCTTGAAAGGATCTACTCCGACAAATTCTGTCTTGACCATACCGTCTTTGCTGACGTATTTGAAGCATTGATAGAGAGTGGATGGGACGATCATATACTCGTGTATCTACGGGTGCCGTAGCAAGACATTGTAGCACACCTCAACGTCGATGACATAACAAGTCAACTATGTTCGGAGATCACCTATTTGGCACTTCAGACGAATCTTTCCTAGAGGGTAACTTTTCCATCGTTGAAGCCACTAATAGTGGTGTTAGTGGCTGTTAGTCGATGCATCAGGGTTCGGAAGGTTTGTAGCAGACTTCGTGGGATAATACCGAGGGAAGAACCTGGGTTAATGTGATTTTGATCTACCCTAATGGCTTTGATATATCCTATGTAATACAAAGGGCGATCGTTCCTATTGTTCTTTAATAACATATACTGTTGAGAGAATGTGATGTTGGGGATCATCTCCATCATATTTTTGTAGTTAGGATATTCTGTAGTATCTTCGGCTGGTAGTTTGACCTTGGCTAAGTAATGGTCAGCATTTTGTAATGCCTCACTTAGTACGTGATGAGTCTCTTTGGAGGGCCGTAGGAGCTCAAAGAGAGGAAACTTTAATGGAGTGTTAGCCAGTTGTGCCAAAATATCAAAGTTGTAAGGTTTCTCCATCCCTTAAGTTGTGCCCTTTCACAGAGGTTTGTCGAAGAGTATTTCCTTCTGCCTTTGCTTGTCCGCTGCGGAAAGCTGTTATGGACCCGAATCGGAGGTAAGAGGTAGAACAGTTGGGGGCATACAATCATCGACAGCATTGTAGTCGCGCTGGTAAGCTAGTCCCGACCTGGTTACACCGTTGAGAGATTCGTCTGCTGATGAGGAGACCAGGTGACATGATCTGGTCTTCCATCCCTTAGATTTAGAGACATAAGGCACTGCTTGCTACGTTATTTCGGGGACAAGGTCTGGATGAACATACATGACCTTGCCTCTTGGAGTGGTAAGGGGAACCAACCCATCCGCGCGGGCAGGAGGGAGGTTAATGACCTCCATGGTTGTCCTTAGTATGGGTACGACCCTATCTTGAGCCTTAGTTTTCAAAAAAATTTCAAATTGGAGAGACCCAATGTTTGTAGTGACTGTCTTGTCTTCATAGTCCAAAGTGAGGGCCTTTGAGTCAATCAAACATTGTATCTGCCTTTTTAATATGTACAGTCCCGCGTAGCGTGTCACCCTCACTTTTCCAGCTAAGGGCAGTTTGATAATTTTATATGGGTAATTAATTTTAGGAATATAATATTAAATATTAGTGTGATGATTGTATTAATTATTTAATTATGTTGTGCTATAAATTATTTGTGACTTGTATTATTTATTTTAGTAAGGTGGCTAGTCCAATAGTTAGACTTCTTGTAAGCCCAAATAGACTTGTCATAACAACTATTGAGCCTAACTTGGACACAAACCCATTCGACCTTCTTACTAATTCATTAAAGAGAATTAGCTTAGTTACAATTAGTTAGAGACTTTCAAAATTACCCTTCGTAATTATTTCTCATAATTCTACTTTTAGGGACAATTTGGACCTTGCACTTAACTTGGAAAAGAGGGAAGGGGGCCGGCCACTATTAGAGGAGGCTCTCTTCTCTCTCTTCTCTCATTTGTATTTATTTTAGATCTAGAATTAGATCCCTAATTTCCATCATTCCTTCCATTGAATTCCTACTTATTTTACCTCCATTTCCTTCTCAAATTCATCATTCTTGGAACTTTGGAGCTTGGAGAAGCAAGGAGCACAAGGAGGGGAAGCTTTGGAGCTAGAGATCGTGTCCAGAACGTGTCCAATTGCATTTTTATTAGGAATCCATCTATCAATTGATAATTTCTGAATTTCCCCTTTATTGTAGCTTCCTAATTATGCATCTGACCATTAGGAAATATCCCATGGCATAGGACTACCTACAAGAACAAGTTCTAGGCTTTTTGGTTATGTATTGTGAGTTCTATGTGATAATTTGTATGCATGTTGAGGGAATTACGAGTTTGACACATCAATTATGTGTCATGCGACCAATTTGATATAATTAGACATAGATCAGGGTTGTGGGACTAGGCATGTATCCACAATTGGATACAAGAAGGGCGTATCATGGTATTTTGTGATACGCTATGATACAGGGGGTTCATTTTGCGTGATTTGTGTATGCTAGCATAATTACTCTATAAATTTTACTAGAATTAATTATTTTAATTGTATTATGATGATTTTGATATGTATAAGTGGTATTTGTTAAATATTGGGTGTTTTGGAATTTTATTTGAGTGCATATCATGGGTATCCTATTTGTGCACTCTAGGTGTTTGATGAAATAATTAATAGTGAGTGTGTTGTGTATACTCCAAAACTATTTTGTGTGTATATATATATATATATATATATATATATATATATATATATATATATATATATATATATACATATATATATGAGTATTAGCTGTGTAATAGATCTAGTTTCTTAGTGTGTGTGATACTCATGGAGTATCAGTTCCTGTAGGCATTGTCATTAGTGTATTGAACACTGGCAGCTGCACTTATGAGTACAATGCCGTTGTGGGGTGCATAGACTGATGGATGGTCGGACCGAAATGCTTGTGTGTGTGTTTTACGAGCTTGAGTTCATGTGATAAGTTAAGAGGGGTTGGAGTGATATTGTGACTTTGTTTTATATGGTATGCTAATGTATGTAAGTTGGACGAGAGGGGGTTGAATGTACAGTTGTGGGCATCATTGAGGGGGGCTCGAGTTATGCCATTGCTTTCAATTCCAGGTTTGGAAAGGGAATGGTTATTTGCAGTGACACTAGCAGTAATATTATATGGCTAAGGGGGGCTCGGGTATTTGATGTTGGGCAAGGAATACTGCAAAAGTAATTACATAATGATGCTGAAAGCTTCAGTAGCAATGAGGAAGTGGGAAGCTAGAGCACATTAGAAGAGCCACAGTAGCAACTGTATGTCTGTGCACACTTGGAGATGCAGTGATGCCATATAGATATATGGTGTGAACTCTTGGGGAAGGCACGCACTCGAGTGGCATCAGGTGGGGGAAATCTGTCACGACCAACACTCGGTGTAGGGATGCAAGTAGTAAACAACGCACAGCCTACGTCGCAGCTTCGGCGGTAGAACATTGTTTGGATAAACTATCTATCAATATAAATAAGCCACCAACAATATTAATATACTCAGTCACAAATCTACAATGAAAATAAGCACAAATATAATAAAAGAATAGAAGAGTCACAAATACAACTCATGAGACAATAATAATATCAAATGAGTCAGAGAAAACTAATAACAATATGCTGGAGACAAATCCAGTACAAAAGAAACTAACAACTAAACTATGAATCTACGAGTCCCGGGTTGTCTGTCTTAGTCGGGATGAGACTATCCTGAGAAAAGGTCTCTGGCTCTAAGCCCACAATATCCTGAGGTCCGTAGTGAGTGGGGTACCACTCCTCAGTGTCATCTGAGAAAAATATATCCAGTCAGGAAAGGAGCAGAGTACATCTCTAACAGTAGTTCTAATAAATGATATAAACTATATAACAGTAAATATATGTGAAATATATAAGATACAACATATAGATACAAGAGATATAAAATAAAGGAAATAATGAAATAAATACGAGAATGAACAAAATAGAAATGAACAAGAAATACTAATTACTTAGTGAGTGAGTACCAGCTTTAACATATGATCGGCTTAGAAACCTGATACAAGATTAATGGCCTAGCTAATCATACGTGCGGTGTATGATTAACACTATTTGATGAACAAGGCTTGATACAAGGAGGGTATGATCACATATCCATACTACATACTCCTTGCCCCTTACTGGTATAGTGGATCCAACCATGGTACGTTATGATACGGGATTTACTAGAAAGGTAGCAAGTCTCCCCAAGAATTAGCGTCTGTACATGTACAAGAAGAACGATAAAACAAGGCTTGCCCAAGATACACTATACATATCAAGGAATAATTTCTCATGACGAGATCCGGATATACCAATCTTGGTAACCATCGTGTCAAGAAATCAAGAATAACTACACTAGATACAAGGAACATAGAGGATATCATAAATAAGAAAGTATCAGAGAATATACTCACCTAAAATCTGGTGAACAGTATCACAGATGTCCGGTATGGTGCCTCGAAGACCTAAATATGGAATATTATATCAATACAAAGTTTTAAAATAAAAATACGTTAAACTAGTCAATATCTAGGTCAAAAAGCTATTTCTAAGTCAAAATAGTCAAACTAGGTCAACTCTAAGTCAAATTGGTCAAACTTGATCAAACTACCTATTTCTAGGTTGTATGAGTCTAACTCTAGGATATTGGGTCCATACACTATGCAACTAGGCTATACTAGCTAAACTAGGATGTCACTACCACGTTCCGAAAACAGGGATATTTTCGACTTTTAATAATATTTAATATTATGGTAATTACAATTAAGTAATTGCATGACAGTATATTTAATTTAAAAAATTATGTGATGTGTAATTAAATATAGTATTATATACAGTGTTCATTTATTTTGAGCTAGCAGACTTGACCTAGAAGCCAGTAGATGAACACCTGTCGGAATTATAGAATTCTGTATTTAATTATTTTATCTAGAATTTATTTATTGGAGATTTTAATTAATTATCATAATTTATTTAATTATTGCACATTGCCTTTGCTTCGACATTTGGAGCGCTATCCTGACTTTTGCCTTCCAACAAATTTCACAATCTTGCCCTCGACATGCCCGCCTTCCATTCTGCTATTTTTGCAACTCATAATTATGCTCTCTGTGCATTTTTCTAGCCGCACAAAAATCGTCGCGAACGTTATTTAATAAATCTCTATTTTGTATCGTTGTGCGTTCCAATCGAAATTGGAGGCAATCTTGACCTATTTTTCGTGCAGCCCAAATTAGGATAATATTCTGTTCTGAGTCTTCTTCATTATTGGTATTGATGACCTGACCTGATTTTGGCCCCATGTACTCCTAATTAATGTTAGAACACAACTTGCATTTATTTCTAATTAAATTAAGGATACTATTTTAACCAATTCTGAAATCCCAATTTAATTCCAGCGTCCTGCTAATTGAGCCCGTACCAAACTTACAGCGCCCCCTGACCCTACAAAACACCGGACACCGAATCTCCCGTCAAATTTTTGTCATTTTATGCGTCTGTGCAAATACCCAAATTTAAGGGGGCTAAATTATAAATTTGTATTTTTGATGTCAACACCCATTTGTTTAAACCAATGAGGAACCCCTAATATTTTTAACATCACCCTCATCCCCACATGAAAATTCCTTCATGACCAATCTGGACCCCTCATTTAAAGGGGGTCAATCACCACCCTTAAATTCATACACCCTCTCTCCCTATATAATGTCATGTCACATCAAACCCTAATCCCTAGAAAACCTAGGTTTCCCCACCTCCTCACAAGCCCCCATCTCCCTTAACCCAACCGTAGCTTCTTCTTTTTCTTCTTCTTCCCTTCTTCTTCTTTTTTCTTCTTCTTCTTCTTCCCTTCTTCCTTGAATTTTGAATTTCAAAAAGAGGGGGGGGGGGGGAAGCCATTCCACACCTATCTCCACTACACCCGGCCTGTTCCCGGCCCCCGGCGGCCCTCTCTCTACTCCGGCGACCGAGCCCCGAGCTCCGACCCCGCAGCCTCACCCTGCTGCTCCAGCTCCGCCGAGCTGTCCACCCCCTCCGACCTCCGGCAGACTTCCCCTCCCGCTGGCCTGCTCACAGTCCGGCCACCCTCCATTCTCCCCGACTCCCCGCTGCGACTGCAGCCGACCACCCCGACTACAGCCGACTGCCCCCGGCCTTCCCTGCCACTCCGGCACCGCCCCACTCTTCCTCCCTCCGCCGGACAGCCCCACTCCGGCTACATCCACCACCACCTCCATCTATACCTATCACTACCACCACCACCTCCATTCTCATCCTCCCTCAGGCAGCCAATCACCACCACCATCAGTCCGGCCGAGTACCGACCCCGCAGCCCGATCCCTACTCCGGCCGCGGCTCCAGCCCTGCTGCTCCTCCCTCCTGCCGTACTCCGGCCGGCAAGCCAGCCCTCCCCGGCTGTGAGTTTTCTTCTCCCCCTCTTTCCTTCTTCACATATATATATACATATATATATATATATGTAGCTAATGTAATGTATATGTACATATATAACTATTGTATATGTATTTGTATGTATATAATTAATGTGTAGACATATACGTATATACGTATGAGTATATATAATATATGTATATGTATAATAGTTATTTAATTAATGTTAATACATGAATATGTGTAGTATATAAATACATTAGTAATGTATATTTTTAATATATGTACATGTATATTATTTATAAATAAAATGTTAAACATGTATAAGCATAGTATATATATATACTTTAGTATATGTATGTATTAATGTATATATATATATATATATGATATATGAAAATGTTTTATTAGTATATATATATGTGTATAAACGTATTTTGGTGTATAGTATGTGTATTTCATTTAATATATATATGTATGTATTTTAGTATAAAAACATATAATGTTTGGTATATGTATATATATTTTATATATATATACTCAATATATTTTCAAATATGTATAACTAGTATAAATGTATATAAATATATATATATATTTTGTACCTACATTTAATATATTTTCAATATATATATATATATATGATTGGTATATATAAATACGTGTTCTACTATATGTATTATTGGTATACTTAATATATTTACATATATAAAATTGATATATGTATATATTTATTGTATATACACCTAGTATATTTAAATTGATAAATATGGCAAACATACATTGTTTAACTAATATATATATTATACATGAAATTAAAGGATATATATATATGGTAGGTATTAATGTTGGTTAAAAATATGTAATGTGTTTTAGATGTCTGTCTGCTAGATGACCCTAGTTGACCAGTAACATACCTGGCATAGCCCCTGAGTTAGTTTTGTTGTGTGTTAGTATAGCTTTTGATGCAAATATTGTATTGTTATTATATGTCTTTAGGACTGTTGGTTCACCCAGGGGATACTCTGGAACAGGACACCAGTAATTACCAGCTAAGGACCCAAGGCAAGTACATTCTCTGATAATTTCCAATTCCTTGATAATTTCTATAAGTTCAATAATCATGAAATGTTACATCTGAATCCTTGACACTATGCTACACGGACTAGTATAGCTTGGATCTGCAGTCATGAGATGTTACATTGATTATCGTATTGACATTGTACACGACATGTATATTAGACATCGTACATGATAGATTGGACTTGCTCGTGTATCATGACGTGTCATGGTTGGATCCACATTACTAGTTGGGGGCGGAAAAGTAGTTAGTAAGAAATATGATCATAACCTCTTATTGCAGTATAGAACAATGTAAGTGTTAATCATGCTCTTCACTCATGATTAGCCAGGCCCTATAGCTATCGTACATGTTCCCAAGCCGATCATATTTTGAAACTACTATTTCAAACACTTAGAATAGATTACAGTTCTCTATTTAAATCATATACTACATCACCCGTATATGATACTGTTCCTTGTTCTTTTCATTTTTATACATGCACTGACTGTATCATATTGCCTATTGCCTGTCTCTTTACATTGCCTGTCTCTTTTTAATTGCCATTGCATTTATTTCACTGTCTTCTCAGTAGCTAGCATCACATGTTTAGTGCTTCATAGTCCTTATCAATTAAATGGAACTGTTATTTGAGATTTGTACTTTGCTCCTTCCTGACTGGAAATATTTTTCCAGACTATGCCTTAGAGGACCGCTGTCCGACACTTTATGGACCATATGGTGAGTAGCTGCAACTTGGGCTTGATAGTTTAGTTATGATTTCGGGAGGTCTAGCCGAAATTACTATTTTTTTAGTTAGTTCTTTAAGTAGACTAATTGGTACCGGATTTGTCTCCGGCAATTTTTGATGAGACTTGGATATTGTTGAGTTAGATTATTACTTTAGACTTGTGTTGTATTTAATTTTTGTTCACTAACTTATCGTGCTGTAATCCTGTGATTGAGTATGTGTTCATTTTATTGTGTCATCCGTGCCTCCTTATGGAGATTGGATGCTTGTGTGAGATTGGCTAGATAGTATCAAGACCTTGACAGCGTTCTACCGCCGATGTTGCGGCGTAGGCTGGACGTACCCGCGTACTCGTGTCCCAATTCCGGGTGCGGGTCATGACAAGGATACTAAAGATAGCGTATCGCAAGATATGCAATCAAATAGATATGAGATTATCACAATATGTATATACACTCAATAATATATAATATTTCTAATTAATCTAATATTAAATGGATACCTTGGATTTGAACCTATGCGGTATCATACCACTACACAACCATCTCGATATTCAAACTCAATACCTCGAGTATCGACCAATACCTTGAATTTACCTTGGTATCTCAAGGTAATGTCAATTCCTAATATATAATCAACTACCCAACTCTAATTATAACTAACAACTATTATGTATTTACTAATACACAACTACCTACAACTACTAACTTATAAAACATATATACATATATGCATACCTATATATATATAACTTACTAGTACACAAGTATACACATATATAGATCAAATTACTAATCTATATTTATACATATATATTTATAACTATTATTAAACTAACTACATATATATATATATATATATATATATATATATATATATATATATATATATATATATATATATATATATATATATATATATATATATATAACAAGATAACTACTAACTTAACTAGATAACTGTAAAGCTAACTAAATTACTAGACTACTAAACTAACAACTAATAACAATAGCTAACTAACTAGGAATTTACCTACTGATACATGCTCTAGTACCCCGCAGTGACTGCTGCTACTGGATGTTGCTGCTGCGTACACACGATGCTGTAGGCTTGCTGATGCTCACTGCTGCAACTGTACTACATTTATCGCTTAAACTAGCTGCTGTTGCTGTGGCTCACTGCCTCGCTGTTGTAGCTGCTATTGAAGCTAACTGCTGCTGCGGCACATGCTGCCACTGCACGCTGCTGCAGCTTGCTGCTACTTGCTGTGGCTCACTGAAATGCTGCTTCCATTGACTGTAGCTCCCCAACCTTGCTGCTACCTACTGTCGCTGTTGATGGTGAGCACTACTACTGATGCTAGATATGCTGCTCGACTCCCTCTACACACATCCACACACACAACCATCTCTACAACGCTTATAAATACATATATGTAGATACACCTATATATATACATAGATATATACTTATCAATATATATAGATAACCATATGTAAACATACACACACACACACACACACACACACACAAGTACATATATAAATATACATATAAACATAAAAGTACATATCAATATATCTATATATATACACATGCATATATACATATATAATCACCAACATACATAGCTATGTATATAGTATATATCCATAACTCACACACACACACACACACACACACACACACACACATATATATATATATATATATATATATATATATGAACAACCCAAATATATATATATATATATATTATATAATAATGATAAATTTATATACTATAGCTATACACATGGCAGTTGAATCTGGAAATACAATCAAACAAACACGTGGAGTGCATCGCACCCATATCATACTAGATCTATGATACGCTTGTGATAGGAGTCCACCACACAACCAAACGTACCCCGAAGGACATGAGCAAGTCTAAAATAGTAAATATGAATAATATGAAGAGTCAAATACACATCTACTTATCCGTGTAAAAATATGAAATGCACAAAGCCCTGTGTCGAAGAGAAAATCTCCCAAATCAACCCGTATCTCCAAATTATTGGGATACTGCCCATACGTATCCAATTGAGGATACGATACTAGCCATAAACAATCAAACACATATCAATTTGGTCTAATTGACCAATTGATAAATACAACTTGTGCCAATCTCAAAATTCTCCTAAAATTGACACAAAACAAACCATAACTTTCTCCATTGGCCTCCTATGAACCTAATTTTAATTTCTATGGGTAGCCTTAGCAAATAGGGTAAATTTTAATAATTAAAACACAGATTTAGAACCTAATTAAAGGAAAAAAACTAAATTATAACCTATTGGGAGATGGATTCCTAATGCAACCTCCAAATTGGGTAAAATTAGCCTTCAACTTGTAGATCCTTGCTCCTCTTTATAGATCCTTGCTTCCTCCTTGTAGATCCCCCCTCTACTAGACTCCAATGGTGATTTGGGAAGAAAATTGGGTGAAAAATACTATAGGAATGAATAAGTTGGAAAGAGGGAATTCTAGATCTAGATTTGAATAAAAATGAGGTGGAAGAAATTTTCTCCCTCTATTTGAAATGGCCGACCCCCTTTAGCCCCTTCCCTAATATACTATGCAATGACTAATTTACCCCTTGGGGCCTCTCACGAAGAAATAATTAAGGAGGGAAGGTTCTAGTCTAATGGGTTTAATTTAATTAATCCTCCTCCTAATGAATGGGCTTCTAATTAGGGTCAATTCTAACTAAATAAAATGTTGGTTCATGGATCTAATCTAAACTAGTTAGGTCTACTAACACAAGTACAAATAATAAACTAATATCTAACAATAATTAAATAATATAATAAATAATTATATAATATGCATAATATTTAATTAATTACGAAATGACCAAAATATTCTTTGCTAAAAAATGTGGCAGTGACAAAATCCTTATAGCAGTACAGAGAACACTTATGCCAGTTCTGTGCAAGTGCATAAGGGTAAACAGGGTAGAGTATTAGGGAATATGATGGTGGTTCTAGTTGAGGAAGGGTATCTAGTAGAGGAACTTGAGCGTCCAGAGTCAGGTGTTAGTGTGTGTGAGGGATGGGATGGTGTGTATCAGATTTTAGTCAAGGTATAGGTATTGGTTAGGAATAAATAAAATACCAACCTGACACCCAAATATCAATATCAGCTAATGTTAAGATGATAGGTTGATACTAAGGTAATGGTAGTTAAGGGTATGCTAGTGTTAAGTTAATGGATAGGTATTAAGAGAGAAGATATTGGTAGTAAGGTAGGGTTGTGATACCAAGTTATAGTAAGGTCTTGAGCAAATAAACAAGATATATATATATATATATATATATATATATATATATATATATATATATATATACACCTATTCATAAGTTACATAAGTTACTTATTGATATTAACTAGTTTGTCTAGTATTGACCTAAAAATCTAAGTATAGCTTAATATAGTCTAGTGCTTGCTAGTTGAGACTTGTAATCAACCTAGAAGCTAAGTATTAACCTAAAACAAAGGTAAACACCTATATTGATCAAAAAAATCATATTAGAGCATTCTTTAACTCATTTATCCTTCATTACACCATTTAACGTGATGTTTCCAAAATAAGATTCTGTGACACCAGCTTGGGTATCGAGAGACACCTTTGCTCAGGACCTGAGGCGAGTATTTCTTTGTTAGTTTTTACTTCATGATAGTTTATATATCACATGTTCTAGAACTGTATACTTGATTTCGATATAGTGGTTTTATGGACTGATACTATATGGATCCTATCAGGAGATGTTATTCCTTACCGTATTCAGCGGGTACTCCTTTATATATATTTTATCGTGTGTATCGGGTATTAATTATCGTGTACTTTGTGTTCACATACTGCTCGTGTTTAGTGTGCCTATATTTGTATTTATAACGTATCATGATTGGATATATTAGTATTGGTTGAGAATGGGGAAGTAAGAGTTTGTTATGTGATCAAGCCCAAATATATTCGTGTATATGTTGATTACATATCACACGTGTAATCGAGTTACCATATTATATTCCTGTTCAACCCAAAACGATCATATAATGAAACTCGTACTCTATGGCATCGTAGTTAGTTTTATCTATTCCTTCTAAATTACAGTTATTCATATTGCCTGTTCTTCATTCCAGTACATTACCTGTTCACTCTAGCTTATTACTTTCTGATGGTTAGTTATCTTGTATTATTTTCTATTATCTGTTATATATGTATTTGAAACTGCTTTTAGAGATATGTACTTTGCTCCAATCCTGACTTGATATATTTCTTCGATGATTGGCTTATGGACCAGTATCCCACATACTATAGGCCGCAGGATGATGTACCATTAGAGCATACTCCTTTAGAGCAGGAGGACCTAGTACCAGAGTATGAGGAGGCGTATACTTATTGTTTAGACTTGTATTCGATTTTATTGAGGTTATTGGCATGTATATATTTTATTTTGAACTTGTGGATGCATTGTGACTCTTCCTTCATTTTTTATCTCGTGCTTTATCATCCTTAGTTTCCTATGTGATTGAGTATTATTTACCATTATCATACACCATATTATTTCTTCGATTGGAGTTGAGATAATATTGAAAGGTACCTTATATATCTTGTGTTAGAAGTTTAGTTAGTATGGATGACCCAGACAGCGTTCTACCTCCAATGCTGTGGCTTAGGCTGGACGTTGATCACTACTCATGCCCTTATTCCGGGTGTGGGTCGTGACATAGCATGATGGACATATCGATGGTAGTAGAAATACTCGGGGTTGTCCACCAGGCCTGCTTCTTTGGGGTGTCTTATGTCAAGTAGTTTGAGCTTTTTACCCTTCATCAATACTTTGAAGAGTTCCATGACATCATCGTCATTGAAGGGATAGGTGTCCCGTACTCTCGATGGCTTCGCTGGCTTAGTAACAGGCAATGCTGGACCCTTGGACACGTTAACTATCAGGGCTTGCTTCCTTTTATTGTCACGATTGTTGGCGGCTGTGAAAGAAAACTTTTTTTTGTATTTAGCATCGGGGGCTTGGAATCCCAATAAGCGGGCATCCTTCAAGCTCTTCTTTGAAGCAACAACACTTATGATAAATGATGTACAATCACTGAATGGGCCAAATGTCGTCCAAAGTCTGATTGATAGTAGAAGGTTCTTCCAGCGTGTATCCATCAGCATGGATTCGGGAATGCCATGAGGTAGTTTCAATATCGCCTGCCAGAAATGCTCAATATAATTTTTTACGCGTTCCATTTCCCCTTGGATAATGTCCATCAGGGGGGACATTGTTATATCTATTCCTTCTTCATAGAATTGTGTGAGAAAAAGAGCCTTCAGGTCCTTGAAGGAGGAAATATACTTATTTGGAAGGCTACAGAACCACTCAAAGGCGATACCTTACTCTACTCAAACGAACAGGTTGGTAAGTAAGGTGTCATTCTGAGATAAATAGCCCATTGTGCATTGGAAGTATCTCATGTACTGGCAGGGTAACGTCTTTCCTTCGAACGAAGCCAGAGATAATGACTTATATTTGGGAGGGTATAGCATATTATTCCATTCATGAGGATAGAGCTGCCAGATCCTAAGTTTCTGGAGCCTTTCTTGGTTGTCCTGAGCATCAACGCGGGCACTCAGGTCGCTAAGTGTTTCCCAGACATCATCTGGCAGAAGAGGAGCACAGGATCAAGGTGCCATTTGACTGCTTGCATTCTGAGGAGCCAGATCTGGCATTCCAGATTCCTCTTTGGTTCTCTGGTCCGGGTTGGTCTATCCCGTAGTATACGGCTGTGTGGGGATAATACTTTCTCTGATTTCCAGTACTGTATGCGTCAGAGTCAGCATTTAAATGCTCAGAGCCTGCACTATAGCTTGAAGTGCCTTAAGGCGTTGCTAGTTATTGGATTATGTACCGTGCTCATCTCCTGCCATGTATACTGGCAATAAGTGGAAGAAGGCATATGGAAAGGTAGATGCCTCACTTTTTGGCTCGGATGTCTGAGTATCACTGTCCTAAGGGAGAGTGGATAGTGTCGCATCACTTTTATTATTAGAGGGATTGTTACCCCCACTTTCAGTTATAGGCTCGTCCTGGAGTGTATGGCTACCTTTAACTAAGTTGTCATCCGTGTCCAGAGGCTCACTGTCCTGTTGGAAGGATGGATTATCATAGAATACCGCCTTTCATTCATAAAGTAGGTAAATCTACAGGTCCTTAGTAGCATTGACAATGAAGAACAACCAGTAAAAAGAAAGCTCTCATTCGGCGAGGCCTCACATCTGGTACCTAACAACACAAAAACTGAAAGACAAAAAGATCTGAGATTTTTTCCATATAATGATTGCTGAACATTTGATGCTTTGGGGGAATGTTACCCCCAGCTCTGATTGAAGCTTCATTCGAGGAGGCATGGATACCCCCAACCCTTGTTCTCGAGCATGTGCCTTAGAATACTCTCATGGTAGGCACTTGCTTGCTACTTCTTGGGCGACTTCGCGATATGTTGACCAACACCCTTGGGTTAGGCAAAGTTTTCTTTGTGATCTTCTTCATGGGAGAGGACCTCCATGTTAAGCAACATAAGGCAACGGGCTGTTCCTCTTCGTCATGTAGAGGTTTTCGAGGACGTTGTCGGGTAGCTATCGTGGGATGTAGCCACTAGAACACCGACTGTCTGGTTGGAGAAACTGGTTCTTTGGAGTCACAATAGTTGATGTTGTTGTCACAAGTGTGTCTGCCAGAAGACACATTATGTGTGAGGGTAGACTCTCTCATCTTACACTTGTGACTAATCACATTGCATAAATCAGACGATGGAAGCTTCACTTTCACTCCCATTTCATACATTCAGGAAAGACTTGCGCACGAAGGTGAGAGTAGAATATTTGCTCCCTGACCCAGTACTTCTGTAGAAACTTCAACTGGACCATTAGTGGAAGACTTAAGGTGAGATAGACCCACTTCATACGCTCAGCCAAACTGGGCGCTTGGGTCTGTTATCACATTATTTGTTCTCTGACTTGATTTAAGCGCAACTGCGGCATCCAATTGGGTTTGGAAAGGCTAAAAGGATCTACCCCCTATCAGGTGCATGAGCGCCTGAGTCTGCCCTACAAAGTCTTCCATTACTAGCGCATGTAATAAGCAAAGGCTCATGCTTTTGGAGAAATGATGGCACAACCCCTCCAGTGTGCATGGCTTGGGATATTTTAGGCTTCCTTGAACCGACGTCCTTCGGCTCATAGTATAGGGAGTTCAGGTCAGTACTGTACGAGCCTTTATTGACAACATCCTTGTTTGGAGGAGATACTATGCGCCAGTGATAAGCACATCCTTCACGGCCCAGATGATGCTGCATTCGTTCATCATGAGGCTTGGCATGGTTCCACTTGAGCGCATCTTGGAAGATGGAGACATGATACGAGCCCACCTTATATGCACCTGTGGCTAAGGTTGGCGGCATTTCTTGAGAGGACTATAGGTTTAGCGTAGCGGCTTTAGCAACCCATATCCTGCGAACTGTTCGAGGTCTTCTTGGCTTTGGAAAGGGTCTCAACTTGTCAACGGAGTATAGGACAACCATGTGTGCAACTACAATGTGGGTTAATGATTCATCAGGAATTGACTTTGGGTTTGGCACAACGGTACGAACATATCGAGTTCTACGAGTCTTGAGAGGTTGTACGAGCCTCATTGGAGAGCTCAGCTTGTCCAACATGTCTTCAAACTCCTATTCGTTGAAGCAAATGACCGACATCCTCTGAGTCGAACCTAACTTGATCACATCGAATTGTATCACCAGCTTCTCGTTGGAGGAGAAACCCTTCCTCAGCAAAGTCACCATTTTTGTTGATATCGCAAAAATAAGTGATGATGGTGGTGTGGGTATAAAATTTTATTTATTATGAATTGACAAAGAATAGAGAAGAATCTCTATACAAGAGGATCTAAGTACAATAAAAAAGATCAGGATAATTGTGACGGTGGAGATCGAACATTGTAGCCATTCCTTTACTCTGTTCACGATCCTGGACAAAGGGGGTTGACAAGGCTTCAAATGGCGCTTCTGTCTTCTCTTTCCCATGGCAGTAGAACTGGTTCTCCTTTACGTATAGATGCGGTTGCTTCTGTTGCATGTTAAAAATGTCCACTATGTATAGCCTTAGAAAGACCTTACATAGGCACATGTGTGTGGGTTGCTTGCTAGCGCATGGCATGGCTACCAGGTGGCCAGTCGTGATCTAGGGTAATTAATGCCCATAATACTCGTGGCACATGTCATATCTTAATTTTTATGACTGTGATTAGATCTTGGGACTACTACCACTTGGCTCATGGGAGTCGAAGGACCATAGTGACACATGGCACTGCGGACATATGAGAACACTAAGCTATATAATTGCATATGGCATTGCGGGTACATGAATCACCAAGCTATGTAACGGGCATGGCGCTGCGGACACATGAGAACACTAAGCTATATAATTGCATATGGCATTATGGGCACATGAATATCCAAACTATGTAATGGGCATGGCACTGCTGGTACATGAAAAACCACTTAGATTATTGACACATGGAACTGGGTCACTGAGGCGTATGGAGCTGAGTCACTGAGGCGCATGGAGCTAAGTCACTGGAGGCGCATGGAGCTGGGTCACTGGGGAACATGAGGTTGATTTTCTATGCTTCTATAATATGTCCAAGAAATTATTAAAAGGTATATCAAAATTTTAAACTAACCCTTACCTCTATCTAGTATTTGAGGACCAGGGCTCTTTCTTCGTTGTTACATCTGAGCGTAATCCCTTATTTTATGCTCATTGGATCCACAATAGAGGCACTGTTTCTACCTTTTCCAATATTTCTTTCATATATGACTTGAATTCCTATAGTATCCATAACTAGAACTCCTCTTGAGTGGCCTTTGTTGTACTGGAACTCTAACTAGGATATGATGCATATGTTATATATTAGGGCACTTCAGTGACCCAGGGCGGATACCATCTATTGTTCCCTTGAGTCTGGATCCTTTCTCTTGGTAATGAATCATGCCCAATAGTTTTTGGATCCTCTGTCCTTGCTCCCTTTGAACTCTTCTTAGCTCTTTCAACTCTTACATAACCATTGCTTCACCCAAATTTGGTCCCCCATGAGCCAGAGTTGGAGTTACCGTATCCTCTGAGGCTCCTACTGAAGGACTGTAAAACAACTCTGGAGGGGGGTAAATAAAGTACAGTAGAATAATCTACCCAATTAAAAATTAAGCAGAGTGAAGGCAGTAAATAACTAGCAGCGTATATGCAATATAATAAAGTAAAAAAAAGAGAGAAAATACAAACATCATGATTTATATTGGTTTTCCTCTGAGAGGACTAGTCCAGTCCTGATAACTCAAGCTTTAAGTTTTATCTTCTATAATAACCAATAGTGAATCACAAGATTTGATTCGAAGGCTTGCCACATTTGTACACCATGAGATTTGATCCGAAGTCTCGCAACTTCACACACCACGAGTTTTGATCCGAAGGCTCATAACTTCACACAGAAGAAGAGCATGATGAACCAAGCTTTTACGACTCGAACAACTTCTAACCGAGATCGTACTTGGCACTAGAAGACTTGAAGTTGATCTTAGAGATAAAAAAGTTTAGGCTCTGAGGGTTTACTCACTATAGGATAGAAATATTGAGAATGGTTGAGTGAGTAAGAATGTGAAAATCCAACTCTATTTATAGGTTATTACCAAACCGAGTTCGGCCAGAATTCGGCAGGGAATATTTCAATTTTTGAACGTTGGAGGCCACAAAATCAGGGATATAACAACTGGATGATTTCATACTAAATCGATGACCGAGTTTAGAACAAATTCAGGGCAAATTCGGCCTGAGTTTGATATACCTATTTTAGGTAGATCCAAGTTTGTATGTGGACTAGTTTGGTGGATATGTTCAAGATATTTTGGCCTAATTTTTGGGTGGATTGATTTTAGACTATTTGAATGGACTGAGTTGCTTTTTAGTTGCCAGTACGACTCGACTTACATAAGTCCTAGACTCAAATATAATATAAGATTACATATGAAAACCAAGAGCACTGATGACACCAAACTTCTAAAACATCTGCTGACTTGAAGATGCTTTTTCCCTTGATGACAGTTGTCTAATGATAACCAGAGGGACATTGCCCCCTTGACCCCCGTCCGCTGATCGGGCAGTGGAACCCCCGGGTGCGAGTCTCCAGATATGTCGTAGGCGGTTGGATAAAATCTTCTGGTATAATGTCGTCTTTAGCTCATCATCATATATTATATGTCCATTACTGATATTGCTTATTGCTTTCTGCAAGTACATGTTAGACGAACAATAAAATATACAGAAGCAAATATTATATATTTGGACAATACTGAGTTTAAGTAGAAGAAACTATAGTGATTGATCGATTACCATAATTCTAAACTTAATTGATTAGCCATATTCAAAAACTCAACATAAACATTAGGCCAACACCTACCATGCAAATCTTCATGCTTGCATCCACTTTCGCCATGTTAAAATTTATCATTTTGAGGATATTGATGAGCAGATAATGAGTTTCAAGGGAATATAAGAATTTCTAAGTTACAAGAAAGAAATAAAACATTCAGAAATTAATAATAGTGAAAATTTTCTAGTTTGTGATAGAGTATCCTCTCATTCTAATATCCTAATATCCTATATCCTATATCCTATTACAGACTCGCAGTATTATAACTAACTTAATTACTACTACGAATCAAACTAATTGCGAAGACTGACCTGTAGGGACCACCACGAAAAATATATCACGGCTCGTACCCGGATGATCAGGCATGAGTATGTTGTATATCCATCATACGCTGCAGCATTGATGGTAGTACGCTGTATAGGTCATCAAATATAACTATCTATCAATCTCACACAATATCATAAATCTGTCTATAATATCTCAACTCCCATTGGAGGACAATGATAATAATATACTCAATCATAATTCTAAAGAAAGATGAATCACGATAATGATATAATGTCTAGTTAGTCTCAATCAGGCTATCCTTAACTAGTACTGCCTCCTCGTGAGCCATATGATCTAACTCTGCACCCTCTATACCTCGGGTACATAGAAAGTGGGCTACCACTCCTCAATGAAATCCCCTAAAAATGTTATCATGTTAGGATGGGAGTGAAGCACATTTCTAATAGCAGTTTTATTTATATGATAGAAGCTATAAAACAGTAATAGTAAAGAAATACATGATGAGAAACTAACTAAAATCCAGTCATGGTAGTAGCAAGTAATTTCAGGAAAATACTAAAATAATATCATGCAAGAAAAGCTGATAAATAAATAACTATGAGAAATATATCAGGTATCGGTGTATATGGAATGTCATAGAGAGCAATGAAATACTCTAGGTGTTTTGAAATACTAGTTATGATATGTGATCGCTTGGGCCTAGCACGGACTATACTAAATAAAAGGGAGCTAGCTCAATCATACTTGAAGTGTATGATTAGCTAGTAACCACGAGGTACTCTTCCACATGGGCTATATGTTTGATCACATATCCATCTAATACTTCTTCTGCCCTCGACTAGTATAGTAGATCCAAATGATGACCCGTTATAACATATAAATCATGATGCACGATCTATAATATGAGCACGAATATCACGGTCTATAATAATCATGAGGTATCATGGTAATCACTGAGTAATCACGATAACGATACTGTAATCACTGGATAATCATTAATAATAATATCTCATGACGGAGATCCATAGTATACCAATCCGTATACCATCCTGTCAAGAATCAAGTATAACAATACTAAATATAGGTGACATAGAGACTAGCAAGTAAAGAAAACTATCAGAGAATGTACTCGCATGTGGTCCTGAGCAATAGATACCAACAGTGTCCGTATCCGAGTCCCGAAGACCTATATATGAATTTTCATGTCAAAATAGTATTTCGGGATTAACAATAAGCTTAATTAGCTATAATAGGAGTTTCTAGGTCAACACTAGGTTTCTATACTCAAACTATGTCAATTTCCCAATTTGGGTCCAAAATTAGCTTCTATGTTGGTTTTCTAGAGCCATACTAGCAAATACTAGGTATTACTAAGTCAACTCTAGGTTTCTAGGTCAATACTAGTTAATTTTATCTATACTAGCTACTACTAAATTACATATAACTCATATTCCATGGTTATCTTACTAATATCTTGGTACCTTAGGATACCCACACTATATACTTAATACCTTGACCAAACTAGATATCTACCCCTACCTAGTCACTTCTCTCTTACCTTGGTATTGCTATACCATAGTTACTTACTTAATATCTAGTATTAACTTACCTATCATCAAGATACCCTTATTCAAAATCCCTTACTTAGTATCTTATACTCGGACACAAATCGCTCACACTTGTACTATATTTCTACCCTCACTACACTATACTAAATTCTGCTCCTAATACTACTCCATACACAATACACTCACTCAATCAGTACTTAACTACCCTTGAATTCTTAAATAACCAAAACCACACTTGTGCAACCAAAACTGTACACTACACATTACAGTTTACTCCTTGAGTTGTACATGCAACAACCAACCCACTGCACTATTGAACCAGTATGACCTTACCGAACCAGCACTGGGCTTCCCCCTCACAAAGCATTTACTGCTAAGGATGCAGTATCTTTACTACAGAACTGAACATCCAAGCTGCCCGAATAGACCTGATGTGCACATTCTTAGAGAATAATTAAACATATGTGCACTTATTACTTAGTGCCCTCACTTTCCCCCTCAACTAGATTTCCATTCCACACTATCATATATTGGCACAAATCTGTGCTCGAGTGCACAGTTGCTGTTTGTAGTTCCTGCACACCTAGACATAGTAGCAACAATTTGGAGTATCTGTCCTTGAAATTTCAACAGTGCACAATATGCTCTGCTGGCAAAGCTCAACCTTCAGTCAGTTCTAAGGTATCCTTTCCTATTTACCCTAAGACTGAACCAATGCAGTCACCACAGAACCCAAGCACACATCAGTATAATTTCCTGATATCCAACCTCAACACACCCCATGCTCATATCATACTAGTATCTCCCCCCTCTCTACATCACTTGGTACAAATCCAATAATCTAGCACTAAGATGCACACCTCTACACCTAATCTAACATCCATGCACACATGCCCAAGAGTTAACACAATATATTAACAATAGTTTACTACCAATACAATAACAGTAATACACCAATCATCAAACACTTGGTGTGCACCAAGCCACAAATGAGTATCAGGAAACAATAGTAGTACTTATGTGAATCTCTCTCCAAATACCAAGATACACCCTCAAGGCACATGGAACACATCTAATATACCAAATATAGGAATTCTATTAGAAATAACTATTCAAAATGCAAATAAAGTAAATTGACCTATTGGAATATAATACAAAGTAAATTGACCTATTGGAAATTACCAAACCTACACTCCCGTATCATGGCGTATCATGATACGACCTCTACGTATCCATTTGTGGGTACGTACACCCTAATAATACATAAATTAGAGTCTCTAATACTCAATGGGTCAATCCTCAAATACTGGTGCAACAAATTCAGATTTTGTCTAATTTGGCCACAAAAACTAACATAACTATCATAATAGGGCCTTCTAGCACCTAGTTCTTCTCCCTAAGGGTGGTTTTTAGTCATGGGTGGGTTGCTTTGGAATTATTATGATAAATTAATCATATAATTGATGTAGTAAATAAATTTTACTTATTGGGAGATCGATTCCCAATGAAACTCCTCCAAAGGACACAAAACCAAGGGTGGACACAACTCCTCTTAGCAAGCTCCTCTCCAATGTACTTCTTGCTCTCCAAGCTTCTGGATCTCCAAGGTGACAAAAATAAGTAGGGAATGAGTGAATTTGATTATGTTTTGATAGTAATTTGGAGAAATTTGGGGATAAACTAATTTAGAATGAAATGGAGGCTACTAGCTAATAATTAATGAAGGAAAGACTCCCTTTATATGGCAAGCCAATAAGTTTAGGGTTAGGGATTTATGAGTTCTCCATGTTGCCCCTATTGGTTGTCATAAAGGGAATCTAATTAATGAGTAGAAGAAATATTCTATCCATGAGTCTAATTAATTAATGAAACTAACTAAGTCATGACTAAAGCTAGTGACCCTAATTGGCTTATCCAACACTAAGTCCAACTAGTTAGCTAGCACTCTAACCACATTAATTATATTAGAACTATATAATATTAACATAAATAATAATTATTTGAAATAACAAAAATACCTCTCTACCCACAACTAGGTAGGTACAACATGTATCGATGGTACAAATAATACTTCAGATCATCTGTTTTGCTAGCTTCATCTGGCATTTTGATATCGGGCAACTGTAGCTTGTTGCTTTTCATCAGACAGTTGAAGATGCTGATTATGTCACCCTCATCAAAAGAGTACTCATCTCTGGGCCTTGAAGATTCTGGAGGCTTCTGTATTGTTAGAGAGGTAGGCCGCTTGGACACATTTATGGCAAAAGCTTCCTTTTCTTTGTTGTTGCGGTTATTGTTATTGAAAGTGCGCTTACCTTTATCTTCTGTACCAAGTATTTTAAGCCGCAATAAATTTAGGTCAACTTCTTTTGCATCTTGTTCCGCCATATCGGTATTTATAATGAACGAGGACCAATCTTTAAATAGGGCGGTGCCTACCCAAAATCTTAATTCCGGTAACAGATTTTTTCTGCAGGTATCCATAAATGCTATATCAGGAATACTATGAGGCAATTTTAGAGTTTTCTTTATGAAGCGCTCTATGAATTCAATATTATCATACGAAAATGAACCAACTCAAAGTGGCTTGCGCTTATTACGGGAGATCCGAATAGGAGAAATGGGAGTTTGGGCTCACACAAAGACCATCATTTCAGATTTCTTTTTTTTCCAACAAAAGTCTGATGGGTCCAATGTTTTCGAGCGGGGTCTTTTTCTTTCTGTTTGATATCAATAAGCGATGACATAGTCATATCCATCCCTTAATCATAGAATCGTGAAAGGAAGAGGAGTCGTATGTTACCAAATAATGATATACAGTTGTCAGAAAGATTATAGAACCAATCATAAGCTACACCAGCCAAATCTTTGATAAATATTTTAGTGAGGAGAGCATCATCTCATAGCAGATGTCATGTCATCATGTTAAAATAATTCATGTACTGCGAGGTAACGTCTTTCCTTCAAACATAATCAAAGCTAGAGGCTTGTACTTAGGTGGAAAGACAACATTATCCCAGTTAGGTGGATAAGACTGCCTTATTCCAAGCTCCTAGAGTTTGTTCCAATTATTCATAGTATCAAACCAAGCACGTAACTCGTGAATAGAATCTCGTTTGTCTTCCTTTTGATATGGAGTGGCTGACTAGAGAGACATTGGTTGAACTTGCAAGACTATAGGTGCAGGTCCACACCCAGAATTGAGAGCGGTTAGAATTTGGTACTATTGATTCCTGATTGCCATCTAGGTTTATATTGTCCAGTGGTGATGTTACACCCGGAGACGGATGTACATGAATAGATGCAACAACCTGTACCGGTGCTGCTGAGACAGTATGTTGAGTCACCATCATCTGATACATGTTATGTATCATAATATGGATATATTTGAATACATGTTCAAATGAATTGAGGCGATGCTCTGTACTTCCTAACGGAGAAGTGTTATGCTCATCACCAATAGTATATAAACTAACCACATGTGGATAACAGAAGGGCTAGTGGATTACATTGTGTAGTTAGAGTCCACATTGTCTGTTTCAGACTCAGGGGAATTACTACCCCTGGAAGGTTAGCTTCAGATCATGAGGAATGGTCATTCCTTGCAAGAGCATGTCTCATCTTCGAGAAAGGGTGTTCTGATAAATACCTTCAAAGGACTCAACGAGCTGGTCAAACCTCATAGATACTAATACACACCACATCAATATTATAACTCCCTAACTTAAGCCTACATACATCCTAAACTTACCTTCTCTGCAGATCCAACTATGATACTCACCATAGTTACTAAGCAAAACCTGATATACGTACCCACTGTTCTCAATTGAGTACAATATCTCAACCCTGACACTACTACTATTCTCATTAAAACTCGACAAGTGCTTCATAACCTGATACATGTACCCCCTTGCAACTAAATGTTGCAGCTGTAAATCGATACTCCCCCTCATAATCTGTTAACCCCCTCGACCAAAATTTAGGATTATTTAAAATAAATTGAGAGACTAGGACTAAATTGGTTACAATTAGGAGGTTCTTTCAGAGGCGAGGATCCAGGAGGCCATCGGCAGAGGAGCAAGACGTTCCAGCACGACCACACCAGCCAAAGCCCAGCCCAGAGCAGGAGGACCGATCCGTCGTCCCGTAGCACAGACACAGCAAAGGGCAGCACCATACCCACAAAAGGATATTCCGACTTGTCACTATTATGGCAAGAAGGGACACGTCATTAGAGATTGTCGACAGAAGCTTAGATTGTGCATGATATATGGAGCGAGCCAGCACCTTGTCAGAGATTGCCCACAACGCAGAGATGTAGCACCGCAGATCTGACAGAGGCCAGCAGCACCAGTTTCGAGGATACTACCCCCACCAGGAGGCCAACGTCCACTAGCACCCGGAGAATTTCAGAGGGGACCACCCTTAGCCCCACAAGAGGCACAGTTTGATCGAGCCCGACAGCAGACCAGAGGACAGAGGCACGGACAGGCCTTTGCACTAGCAGCTACTGAGGAGAAAACAAAAGGGGAAGCTATCACATGTACCATTTTAGTTGCATCATTACCTGCGACTGCATTGTTTGATTCTGGAGCTACGCTATCTTTTATATCTAGTAGATTCGTAGCAATGCATAGAGTAGCTACTTTCTCCTTACCTAAGAGTTGGAAGATTCTTACCGGAGGAGGCATAGTGCCGGTTACCAGTACTATTAGAATATGCTCGGTAGTTGTATGTGGTAGAGAGATGAGAGCACGATTCTTGGTATTACCCATGCCATACTTTGACGTCGTGTTAGGCATGGACTGGTTAAGCCAGTATAATGCCGTACTTGACTTCCGGAAGGGTAGCGTCACTTTTAGACCGCCAGATCAGCCAGAGTTCGAGTACATTCGAGGGACCATCGAACAAGGAGTAGGAAAGATAGTTGGAGCTTACATGGCTATGGAGATGGTACCCCCACCAATAGTTGCAGAATTTGAGGATGTTTTCCTTGAGGAAATGCCAGGCTTACCGCCAGATAGAGACGTGGAGTTCACTATTGAGCTAGTACCCGGAGCAGCACCGGTATCTTCTAATGTATACCGATTGGCGAAGAAGGAACTAGATGAGCTGAAGCTACAATTAGAGGAGTTACAGAATAAGGGATTTATCCATCCTAGTGCATCACCCTGGAGAGCACCAGTGTTGTTTGTACCTAAGAAAGATGGAACAGTACGTATGTGCATTGATTACAGAGCCCTTAATGCTTTGCCTATCAAGAAAAAGTAACCCCTGCAGCGGATTGATGATTTGTTCGACCAGCTGACGGGAGCAGTGGTGTTCACAAAGATCGATTTGAGATCAAGATATCATCAGGTAAAGGTGCGAAGAGAAGACATTCAAAAGACAGCATTCTGGACTCGTTATGGTCACTAAGAGTTCTTAGTGATGCCTTTTGGACTGACGAATGCGCCTGCTGTATTTATGAACTTGATGAACAGAGTCTTCCACTAATACTTAGACCAGTTCATGGTAGTCTTCATCGACGACATCTTGGTCTATTCGAAGAGCCATGAGGAGCACAAAGAGCACTTGAGACTAGTGTTAGAGACGCTGAGGAGAGAGAGGCTTTATGCCAAGCTGAGCAAGTGTGAGTTTATCCTAGATCGTGTCACTTTTCTTGGACACGTCATCTCAGGAGATGGTATTTTAGTAGATCCGGCGAAGATTTTATCATTAGAGACCTGGCCAACCCCTACCAATGTCTCGGAAGTGAAGAGTTTCCTAGGACTTGTCGGATATTACAGGAGATTCGTGGAGAACTTTACGAAGATCGCAGAACCGATGACCCGCTTGACCCGTAAGGAGCAGGAGTTCACTTGGACAGAGGAGTGTCAGAAGGCATTCGATGAGCTAAAGAAGCGTCTGACTATAGCACCTATCTTGACCAGACCTTCTGGGCTCGGAGGATTCGTGATCTATAGCGATGCATCCAGGAAAGGATTATGATGCATCTTGATGCAGCATGGAAAGGTTGTGGCCTATGACTCTAGACAGTTAAGGACCCATGAGAAGAACTATCCCACCCACGACTTGGAGCTTGCAGCAATGATCTTTTCTTTGAAGCTTTGGAGACACTACATATTTGAAGAAAGAGTGGAGATATTCACTGATTATAAGAGCCTGAAGTACGTCTACACCCAGAAGGACCTGAACCAGAGACAGAGACGTTGGCTTGAAGTGATGACAGACTTTAAGATTGAGCTACCGTACCACCCGGGAAAGGCTAACATAGTCGCTGATGCGTTGAGCAGAAGACCCATGTCATTCTTCCTGACTACCCAACAACATCTGTTGAAAGATCTAGAGCAGATGGGTATAGAGGTCGTTATGCCCGGAGTAGACGAACAATTATCGAGTTTCCAGTTACAATCGATATTAGTGGAGAGGCCGAAATTCAGACATGATTGCATATACATGAAGGCAGGACTTTGAGATGTGGAGATCGTCTCTATGTTCCAAATAAAAAACTTCCTCAGGAGCTGATGACGGAGGCATACAGTTCTACCTACTCTATTCATCCAGGAGGCACAAAGATGTAAAGAGACTTAAGGCAGTACTACTGGTGGCATAGAATGAAGAGAGAGAGAGAGCTCGCTTTGTGGCGAAGTGCCAGGTGTGTCAGCAAGTCAAGGCTGAGCATCAGAGATCTGCAGGATTAGTTCAACCGCTCCCGATACCTGAGTGGAAATGGGAGCATGTCACTATGGACTTTGTTACGGGCTTTCCGAGGAGTTCTAGTGGTCGAAATACAGTATGGGTAATCGTAGATAAACTTACCAAGTTCGCACACTTTTTACCCTTCAGAGTTGGGCAATCTACAGAGGTCTTAGCAGATATGTACATGAGAAAGATTGTACAACTGCATGGAGTGCTAGTTAGTATAGTGTCTAACCGGGATACGAGATTTATATCGTACTTTTGGCGGAGTATGCAAGAGAGTCTCGATATTCGCCTAAAATTTATCACATCGTATCACCCACAGACAGATGGCCAGTCCGAGTGCACCATTCAGACATTGGAAGACATGTTAAGAGCATGCATGCTTGATTTAGGAGGATCATGGAAGGACCATTTGCATTTGGTCGAATTTTCCTACAACAACAGGTATCAAGCGAGCATTCAGATGGCACCCTATGAAGCATTATTTGGAAGGAAGTATCGTTCCCCAGTATATTGGAGCGATATAGGCGAGAGGCAGATCCTAGGGCCAGAGTTGGTTGTTCGTACATTGGAGAAGGTGAATATGATCCAAGGGCACTTGCGAGCAGCACAGGACAGACAGAAGCATTGGGCGAATGCGTATCGATGACCCCTATAGTTCCAGGTTGGAGATCACGTGTTTCTAAAGATCTCACCTACTAGAGGGACTATCAGATTTGGAGGCAGAGAGAAGCTGAGTTTGAGGTACATCGTACCATTCGATGTGTTAGAACGCATCGGAGAGGTTGCTTAGAGATTAGCCTTGCCACAGACCGTGGAAGGAGTGCATGACGTATTCCATGTATCTCAACTAAGGAGGTACATGCCAGATCCGAGTCATGTGCTTGACCATTCAGAGATCACAGTCGGCCCGAGCTTATCATACCAAGAGGAGCCTGTTGAGATTCTGGACAGAAGTGAAAAGGTATTGCGAGGTCAGACAATCCCCCTAGTCAGTGTCGCATTGAGGCATCATACACCAGGCGAGTCGACCTTGGAACGTGAGAAGGATATTCAACAGCATTATCCCTATCTCTTCAAAGGACTAGGTATGTAATAGTATTTTAATTTCAGTCAGTAGCTCTTACCCAACGTATATTTTAATTTCGAGGACAAAATATTCTAAGGAGGGTAGATTGTAAACTCCCTCGACCAAAATTTAGGATTATTTAATTTAAATTGAGAGACTAGGACTAAATTGGTTATAATTAGGATTAATGTACAACAATTATGTGTCTTAATACACCTCATCGCTGCTTTGATGTTTGGAGCGCTACACTAGTAGTTACCCTCAAACTAATTAAATACACATCTCCTAGACATGCCAAACTACCCATCTGACCCTTGTGTAACTTTTAAATACTCAATATTGTGCTTCATTTTAGCTGCACAATATTCGTTACAAACGTCCCTGAATAATTCCAATAAACCCAATTTCTCATAATTTCCCATTCCCGTTTGAAATTGAGGTACAACCACAACCTAATTCCCTATAACCCAAATTAGGGTATTAACCTATTCTGAGCCTGCTATGCCCTTGACACTTGTGTCCTACCCAATTTTAATTCCATATGTCTTAAATTCATTAAAGAATGTCGTGCACATTATTTTTAATTAAATTAAATTAGAGGAATTTTGACCCAAAGCGAGACTTAACCAAGCCCATGTACACCCTTTCATGTGGACCAGCCCCACCCCTAGGAGTCCAGACCGGCCCAAACCCTGAGGTTGGCCCATAATCGCTCTCCCATATAAATACACATTTGCTTCATTTAAAACCCTAAAAACTATCACACCTAGCAAACCCTAGCCGAACTCCTCCCTTCAAAACCCGAGTACCCCTCTCCCTTCCCCGACTTCCCAACACCACCACCACCTCAGGCCGCCACCTCCACAAGCCACGACCACGGCCTACACCCCTCTAACCACCGGACCCCTCCCCTCAAGCCGCCTGCACCCGCTACCATCAACCCGACACCCCATCACAACCCGACCTTGACGAGCCCGACTACTTCCAGACGAGCCCGACTACCTCCAGCACCGCCAACCACCACTGCTAGGCCGACCGTGACCTCCCCCACGTCCTTACCCACCGACCAGCACCGTCCAGGCCCAGCAACCACCAGCAACCGCCGCTGCCAAGGCCGCTGCCGTCGCTGATGTGATTGCTGCACCCACTGCCGTAGTTTGCTGCTCGACGCCGGAGCTCCGCCGACCGCCGGCGAGCGTACACTTCGACGAGGCAGACCCCCCCATTCAGCCACGCCTAGGTAATCACCTAAATTCCTCTCTTCTTTATTGTATCATCGTATAGTTGCGTAGAGTTGTGTCATCGTGTCTTCAATTCGTCGTGTCGTGTCATTACGTGGATACAAACTAGTTAATATGAAACCCTATATATGAATGTGTGTATGTTTAATCAGATTACATAATAATTAATAAGTTAGTAATTGATAAATTAGTAAATGACCCTAATAATATGACTTGTTATTAAAGACTTATATTTCACCAATAAAAAGAAACTAGACCTTGACAAGTATGCTTAACATGGGAAATAAGGACAGGTAATTGTACAAAATATAAATAGTTTCGTAATCCATAACTTTAGTAATTTATCGGCGTGAGGTACACGGTAACTGAGAACAAGACATGTGTGCATCCTAGCTACGTGCACACGCGACTCTGTAGTCGACCAGCCGTGACCCTTGCGTTAGTACCTAAGAGCAGCGTCGTAGTTTGTGTATCTATTGCTTTAGGGTCTGATGCTAGATTGCTATATTATATTATATGTTTAGGGTCACTGGACTAGCCAGAAGACACTGCAGGAGTAGGCTATTGGCATTCACAGCTTGAGGACTCAGGCAAGATACCTTGCCATATTTACTGTTTAAATTAAATGATGCATATGTTGTATGATATCTTGTCACTTTATTTCATATGACTGTGTCCGTCCGAGATTCACTCGGGTGCAGTCGACGGATGCGTCGATGATTAGTATACTTGACCTAGTCACTAGCAGACTCACCCCATTGGGAGGATACTCTGATATCTTCTGAGACCTGACACTCTTACATGTTTCACAGTGACAAATTCATATTGGGATGCGGGTTCGCGTACTCGAATAGCTATCGGTGCGTGTGACATACATCACGGTTAGTACGTAATTCAGGATTTTGTATTAGTAGAGACTTGGCATATAGATACGTGGTATGCGTGTCGAGTATTCGACTTGTGTATCTATATTGGACGAGGAGGGCGACTAGTAGGCGTATGGGACACCCACCCCCTTTATACAGATACTGTACTCGACGGTGTGATACAGACATATATATTTTACAGATACCACGTTCTTTAGAGTGTTGGACGTTACTTGGTGATTTTACAGATACCACACTCTATAGAACGTTTGACGTTATTATATTCCTGCGCCCGTGTTATAGGGGGCATATGTGGCATATACAAGCCGGTTGTCACGATTGGTGAATTACGTCAGCATATGTCTAGCCTACACCTTCTTATATACTAAAGGTTGTCCTCACATTGCATTTACTTAGATGATTAGCACACCCTATATTGATTTTATTCAGTATTTATATAAATGGCATGCTGTCACGCCCCAGTCCCAAAATATGTAGGACCAGTAATACGTGATACGCCAGCTACGCATTCGACCAGAATCTGGTCTGACTCGAATATGTATAAGCTGTATAATATAAAGGGAATAATCTAGATTTTCCATAAATATAAACCTCTATGTCCTCAATCCACAATGTAAAACAGTACACAAGAAAGTGCTATATGTGCTAGAGTCGGCCGCCCAATAACACACTAACTCGAATAGACTCGAGAAGAAGTATGAGTCTATAAAAACTAGGCTACAACAGCAGATGAATAATCAATGCAAAATAACCATAATACCGGTAGATAAGATGTGAGTACTTGGTACCATGCTCGCAAGACATACAACTCCAACAGCCACTCCAAATGCTCCGTAATTATCTATGCTGCAAAACTGGCAGGGAACCAGGTCCTCAGAGGGACGTAACAAGGTACAGAAATACAATATGCCAAGTAAACAGAAAGTACAAGTGCAACGACAGGGTACTCTATCATAACCAAACAAGTGTGACACAGTTTGAAGACAATGTTCGACGCGTGGGCTTTCTAAAATAAAACCGTAGCTCCGGACATGGAAACACACGACACTTACCGCAGCTCCGGGCAAGGAGTCACACGGGTGATACAACTACACTAGATACAGGATCACTACAGAAAAAATATATATATATATATATAAGAGCGTGCAGAGTAGCCCAAACGTCTAGTAACTGTCTTCCCCATCCCAAGCAGTCAACGATTGTGCGGTAAACCTGAACCTCTATCTACAGTCTCGTTACACAGAAATAACTTAACAGACGCGACCCTAAGGTCGTCCCAGTCTCTGGTCATGATGTCAGTATCAGGATACATGAATCTGGCACGATCACAGTGTATGAGTGTCCTGGGGTGTCGATATACTCAGGTACGCATATCGAGATGCTACAAAATATCCAATAATCTTTCTAAGATGTTACGACGTACGTCTTCATCCGGTTGTGAATCGGATGCGATGTATCGAACGTCAACATAAATACGTGCACAATATACATAAAGAAACAATAAATAACTATAATCTGAAATACAGGGTGGCAAGGTACACTTGTCTGCGTGTGGCTGCTGATGACGGGGATCTGGTACCGCATCCAAGTCCTCAGGTCCCGCAGTACCTAGAGATGAGATACAAACCCACATCAAAATCTAACACACGACAAATAGGGTTGTGACACACATCTATACATATGCTCAGCCTCAGCTACAACTCACCGAGGCATGACGCTACAGGGTTGACCAAGGTTGACTCGGAGTTTGTTACATTTAATCAAATTAAACATTGGTACCATATCATCAATCCAAACCTCCATCTTATTATGTTCATCACTATATTTTGTGTTCCGACACATGATCCAATCCTCAGTTTCTCCTCAGTATTTACAGATGTTAATATGCACCTTTACTATCATCCTCGAAGTAAATAAACAATTATTTATTAAACCCTTATTTATATGCAACCCTTGCCATTCCACTATAGCTACTATTCAATTAAGTTCAACATTATTTATCAATCCTCGAAGAATGACTAAGGGTTTGATGTTACACACTAGTTCACCATCAATACTTGCTCCTTAATGCCCACCAATGTTTCATTATCCTCATACCCTTTCACAACAATTTAAGCTACTTGTCAACAATGTCCAATATGTATGAATTAAATAAATGAAACCTAAAATCCCTTACCTAGCATTCATAACCCTAACTTAATCCATAACCTTTACATCTATGAATTGAATATTACATCACGTAGTAAACCCCATGATCTCACCTAGTATCTAAACTTCAAACTCAATCATTAAGCTCTAAGCTTCCCTCATTAAATCAGCAGATCAAATACGCTACACTAAAATTTATACCAACAATATACAAATGTCTGGAGAGGGTGAAAGAAATGTTTCACCTTGGTGTCGCGGGGGATGGCCGAAGATGGAGATGTTGGTGGAGGAGTGTACGACAGGCCGGGCTCATGGCAGTCGAGGGTGGTACGGTTGCACAACAGTAGGCTCGCGGCGATGCTCGCCGGAGTGAAGGAGGTTGGTGATGCAAAGGTGGTGGTGAAGGTGAAAGCTGACGGGGAGGAGCTGCACTGCCGGACAGGGGGAAGATGCACAGTGGAACGACGGGGAGGAGAACTGCTCAGCCGGGCCGGAGCTAACGCGGGCAGGGATGCACTGCACAGTGGAGCAGCGGGGATGCACTGTACAGTGGTGCCAGGGGCTGTGCTGTACCGTCAGGCACGCCGAAGCGGGGTACGATGGATCGGGGTGCTGCTGAGGAAGTGATGTCGGAGCTCAGTAGGCCGGCACGGGGAGTATCAGGCCGGAGTCGGGGAGCTGCTGTTGGCAGTAGGCGGTCAGGGGGGTGGCTGCTCTGCCGGAGTCGGGGGACTGCAATAGGCCAGAGTCGGGAGCGGGTTGTTGTACTGGCCGGAGTAGCTCGAGGTGGCGCGGCTCCAGACTGGTGGACAACGGGTCAGTGGGCGGGGGAAGTAACGTAGAGGTGGGGGCATCCGACGGGGATGGCCGGAGTGAAGGAATTTGCCGGAGGGTGTTCGTTTAAATGGAGGGGGTGAAGTAGAGTGTTGGAGAAGAAGGAGAAGAAGATGAAAGGAAGAAGAGTTATTGGCTGGTGGTATTAGGAAGAGGGAGGAGAGAGAGAGGGGGTTTTCTTTTTAGTTTCCCTTGGGATTAGGGCCGGTTGGAGTTTGTGAGGGTGGGTGGTGTGATATTTTATGGGGATTATGAATGGATGGAGGGTGGAGAGGCTCCTATTCAAAATGGAGGGATAGGATTTGTCATGAAGAAAAATAATTTCTTCATGAAGAGTGGTGAATGGATGGGTGTAATTAGGACCCAATTTTGTGACCTCTCCATCTGGTTTGGCCAATGGGGTGAGGGGACCTAAAATTACTAAATTGTAATTTAGCCCCTTAAATTCGAGAAATTGCATGAACACATAAAATAACGCTAAAATTGTGGAAAAAATTACGGGTGATGGTTTGCATGGCGAGGGAGTGTTGGGGGTTTGGCACGAGTTTAATTTTATGGCCAACGAGATTTATTAAGGATTAAAATAGGATTAGGCAAAATTTGTATCCCTGATTTAAATAGAATTAAAGTGTCCCGCGCTTTTAAAATAATTGGGGGTACTTGGGGTCAAAATCTGGAAATGATGCAGAGATCAAAAATGGTGGGGGCTTGGAGTCGGTCTTGGACCCTTTAGTTGGTCCGGCTCAACGGGTTAAGTTGGTATCTTAAAATTGAGGGTAACGACACAAGTGTCCGACACGGAATTAAATATGGATTACAGTTTTGTAAAATTGTGCAATTAATTTAGAGCACAACGAAATCTGATTTTAAGTGACGGAAAAGTCCAGTGCCAAATTTGGCGAGTCAAGTCAGAAGTACAATAATCCGATAGAATTTACAGGCTGATAAAGGGCTCAGAATAATTTAGCAATGATAGGGCACGCCAAGAATTTTAATTAAATGAATTAAATACCAGACAAACCTATCTCCACTCTAAACCTCGACATCTGCTATCAAAACCAAAATTTTCCAAATCCTACCCTGACTATCTATAGAATAAATCGAGGGGGTTTACACATGTTTCTATGTATCTTGTTACGTCCCTCTGAGGACCTGGTACCTTTCCAGATTTGGACGAGACATATTACCTCCCAGTGTACGGCCCAAGCTAGGAGACTAGGTACGCTACCGGGGAGGAGCTAGAGGTGCTACCGTCAGAGTTTCCGTGATCAGTTGGTAGGCCTTCTGCCTAGGATTGGGAGCATCATTATCTTGTCAGCCGATGCCCTCGTCATTATTCATTTTTTTGTCATTCAGTACTTTTATTTCGTTATAGTAGTGGGTTTGTTCCCACCAAACATTCTTGGTTGTAATATGATATTTAAGACTGACGTTTACGTTCCAGTATTTATTTTAGTACTTTCTTGCTGTTTATATTATGGATGAGATTAGATTACCTATTGTTGATTGATATTGGACTTGTTAGTATTTTAGGACAGCGTAGCACTCTTCGTTAGGATCCGTTAAATTGGGATATCCTCGGAGATGTGACAGCTGGCTATTGCCACGTATCCTGGTTTCGTATATTTTGGGACTGGGGCGCGACATAATCACTTACCCGAGCGTCCAACTGTCCACCCCGTTCCTAGTTGTTGCTCTCGATAGCAGTAAGTTGCTGCAACAACTAACCTAATTGCTGCTAATGCTCCTTCTTAACACTGCTCTGACAGTGACTCGAGTGCACTTGCACGCAGTCCAATTTCTCCCACATCTCTGCTACAACCCTCAGTCAACCACTACAGCATGTGCACTGCTGTTCACTCAAGTCAGTGCATGAGTGTGCACTGATTCCTCCAAGTTACTACCTGTACTAGCCAATTCTGAACCCCCTTCTCTTACTTCTTATGTTGTTGTCCCTTGTTCTTCGGTTTTCACACCTGATACCATAACCCTCCCTCTTCAACTGGTGCTAGTATTTGCAAATACTGACATGCTCAGATATTATCACAACATACTCACTGCACTACAGTTCCAGATAGCTAACTCACACACTCACTCGAGATACATGCACTCTCATAATATATATATACACAATGTTATCTCTATTATTTAAATATTTCTATATGGTACTATAGGTAACAAACATCTAGCATATATATATATATATATATATATATATATATATATATATATATATATATATATATTAGTATACACACTAGCTAATAGCCAAATCAACAAACACCTATAGTGCATAATTAGGAATTCCATGATACGTACCCAAATGAGGGTCAAACTCATAATACACCATAATAATCATTCCTACACATTAAATAAACTATTCATAACTAATGTAACTTATTGCAATAGGGATTGAAGAGCATTTACACAAATCCCCAAAAAATGAGCCCTATAACACACCGTATCACAAAATACTATGATACGCTATACTTGTGTCTAATTGTGAACACATATCTAGTCCCAAAATCTCGACCTAAGTCTAATTATGTTAAATTGGTCTCATGACACATACTTGATGTGTCAATCTCGAAATTCTCCCTAATTGCATACAAATCACCATGTAGATTCTACAATACAAGTCATATGAACCTTGTTCTTGATCTTATGTGTAGCCCTAAGCCAAGTGATAATTTTTAATGGTTAAATGCATGAATTAGTGTCTAAATTGAGGGGTGTATTCAGAATTTACCAAGTGGGAGATGGATTCCTAATAAAAAGCTCGATGGACACAATTAAGACACAATTCCTTGTCAATTCCTCTTCCTACAAGTGCTAATTGTAATTCAAGTTCCAATGCTTCTTAGATGAAGAAATTAAAAGAAAATATGTGTGAATTAGGTTAAATTTGGTGGAGGGACATAGTTGGGGATCTAAATGAAATAAACTAATGAAGAGGAGAGAAAGAGATAGATAGAGAAGGCCTTTATGTGGCCTGCCCCCTTTCCTTCCTTTCCAAGCAACATCAAATCTCCAAGGTGACCCTTTCTAGCTAATTATGACTCAACCAACCATACCTTGCGGAATATTGAAGCAACCCGCAACGTGTTAAGATTGTCTAGAGATAAGGGGTGCATACTACAAACAAGTCTTCTAGGGTCAAGAACTTTTATATCTTAATCATCCAAATAAGTAGCAATAATATAGAATATTTTAGAATAAGCAGTAAGGTTTTCCATACGCCGCTTCAGAATATTTTAGAGATCAAGCGATACAGAGTGAAATGCCAGATACATAATCAAAAGCCTACATGACAGTGAGTCATCTGCAGTATGAATATATTTCAGTCATATAAGGAACTAGTGTCCAGATTTTCTAACTAACAGAGGCCAGTTGGCTAAATGCCTAAAAGAATATAGTTTACAAAAGACGAGCGGTGAATGAAGGAATCCACTCATGACCCTTAGCAGCCATCCTTCTGGTGCGTGCCATCAGTGAGAGTGAGATATGCTTGATCCTCAAGTGCTGGCTCTAAACCTGGCCTTACAAAAGAAGTGATTTCAGACCCCCAAATGGCAATTACCACAAAGGAAGCATGAAATAAAGAAAAAAACCTAGTTCTATAGCATGAGATGCATGATCCAATAATCAATGGCATATATCCCATATATGACATGACACGACACCCCTTCCCAAAATAAGGACAATAAATGGCATATTATATCAAGATTGAATACGTCTCTTAATTATGGTTACGCTAAAATAACTCTATATCATAGTTTCAGTCCATATGCTATCGTAACACAATACCGCACCCCAACAATCAAACAAGGATATGAGTTGAACTATCATGCCACGACAGTCTATGTCCCTAATTTTACTCAACAAAAGGCATAACACACAAGATGGGATACATTATTAAGTAAAATAATATAGGATAACAAGTAGCTTTGATCCATATCCCGTTGTAACACAATAACGCAACTCAACAACCAAACAAGGACATGAGTTTAGCTTTTATGCCGCAACAGTCCACTTTATTAACTAAAACAAGTTCAATGGCCAAACAAGTATTACGGTTTGATATATGATCTTTAGGTTGTTCCAGAAATATAATATATGAGTATCCTCAGATCATGCCATAATCGAGTTAGGCAGGCTTAGCCAATGATGTATGAGCAAGAATATATGATGCACAGGTCCCTTGCAAGGGCCAGGCTAATTAGTGGTCAGTAGAAGTTCTAGGTTTTCTATAGGAAAGATACAGGCTCAGCTTATAATTAAATCAGATACTATACTCCACTAGTGAGGATGATATACAGTACCTGTGGTGGCCAGCCTTTACTCTCAACTAATTTAGGGTGGCTCGACATGCACAATCTCGAGATATCGTTCCCTCCTAATGCTCTACAAATTAAGTTTCCTAGTGAAACCTAGGTTAATTTGAATCTTATGCCGTGGCCACATGAACATTCCTTCCTAAATGTCATACTTTAAGTACGAACACTCTTGTTACAGATCCACATTGTCACTCGGAAGTTAAATTTGGATTCATCCAAGTGTGATGTAAAAATTAATACTATCTATCCACGGCTAAATTCATTATCCAACTACCAGATCCCTACAAGGAAATAATTACATATATCACATAGTAAGTGTATTTAGCACGAGAACTCACTGTATATCAGGTAGCACTCTTGGTGCGATCAAGTGTACCAACAGAGATATAATAGGGCCAGAATGATAGACGCATAGGCAGAGCAAAGTCCGCTATTTGGGAAACGTGTGATATGATAATCAATAAATGTAAGTCAAGTCAGATGAGTGACAGATGTGACATATGATAAAAATGTGTCAGAAGAAAAGACAAAATTAATAAAAAGTCATGCCAAGTCTGTCAGAAGTTATAAGTCCAGAAGGAGAGGGACACATAGCTCCTGGCAGCATGGTCGACGAGGCCGCATTCTTCTCTTGACCGCATGCACACTTGGCAGCATAAAATCTTTTGGGACTTAGTAAAATTTTATTCGTTCAAGTTCATGCATTTGGCTAAGGGGTGCATGTCCAAATTCAATCATGCATACAACAGGGTTGGCCTCATGCTGACTCGATAAGAGAAGTCCAGGACACATAGCACTTCATGCCTATAGCACTCCTTCGTCTCCTCCAACAACAGCTTTTCGGCCATGGCCAAAAGCTCAAAAATAAAAATTGTTTCTTCCATAAAAATCTCAAATGATACCCAAATCCAGTAGAGTAAAGTTCTAACTACTCAAAATCAAGTGCTCATCAACATAGGACAACAAATTTTTGAAAAAATTAAGTTATAAGAGATCAAAACCCAAGAACACTCAAGAACACATAGAAAACCCTAAAACATAAACCTTAGATCTACACTAATCCATCCACCAAATTAGAAAATACAAAGTTCTAAATATATGGAGAATCATATAAGGAACATAATGGAACAAAAATATAAAGAGTTTCTCCATTTCTTGCAAGATGTACTTGCCTATGGAGGGGGAGAAGAAAACCTAAGAAAGAGAATGAAAGAAGAAAAATGAGAGGAAAGAGAGTGAAGTTGGGTTATATATGGTAGATTTTAGGTTTGAACCAAGGGTTTAACTTAAGATAAAACCAAACAAATAAACTAAGAGCCAAGTGAACCAAAGAATAAGTCTAGTCTTTCCACAACATACAACTATGCTAGCAAGAAAAATTATGTCCTCAGAATTCAAACAAGCAAGAAATTAAATACACTCCAAATACGTATATTAGGAACGGGGAGTGACATCTCTACCCACCTTAGAAAAATTATGTCCTCAGAATTCAAACTCAAGGCTAGCTAGAAAAGGTCAAAGGAAGCAATAACTATCTATAAGCAATCTACCCATAAAAACAAGCAAGTATAACAATAACATATATAATGAAGTAAAGCAACATTATCTCTTATGAGTGCTTACCGATCACAGAATAAAAGATGCGAATGCATATGAAGAAAATATATATTATGAGTCAAATAGGTGTGGGTACCGAGCTCGAATATCATCCTTGTGATCCAACATCGTCATTCGCAAAGAGTGATGCCCCCAAGCAACACAAACAAGACAGATAGTCCGATTCTTGAGTACCTTCTCTCTATGATCCAAAATGGACATAAGACATTCCTCGTAAGTTAAGTCGGTACCGACGACTAACTCAGAGTGATCAAGGACATAACTCAAATCCGGGATATATCTTCGTAACTGAGATATATGAAAGACATCGTTCACCTCACGTAGCGAAGGCGGAAGGAAAAAAATGATAAGCATCATCCCCTACCGTCTCGAGAAATATTGAATGGTCCAACGTACCGCGGACTGAGATTTTCGTGAACCCCGAATCTAATGACTCCATGGGTAGGAAAATTTTTCAAAAATATATGGTCACCGACAAAAAACTCTAATGGCCTACGATATTTATCTGCCCAAAGATGATGACGATCTTGTACAACTCGAAGCCACTCTCTAATCTGCTTAACCACTTTAACTGTCTGTGTGATCATCTCAGGCCCCAACATCTTTCGTTCACCAATGTCATCCCATGCTAAAGGTGACCTGTACTTCCTTTCATATAATGCCATAAAAGAAGCCATTTGTATGCTGGCCTGATAACTATTGTTGTACGAGAAATCCACTAAGTGAAGGTGATATTTTCTAGATCTGCCAAAGTCTGAAGTACAAGCCCGCAACATATCATCCAATGTCTGTATTATCCTCTCTGATTGGCCGTGTATCTGAGGATGGTATGCGGTACTGAATCTCAACTTAGTACCCAAGTACTCGTTTAAGATTCTCTAAAAATGAGATAGAAAGCGGGTATCACGGTTTGACACTATACTTGCTGAAACTTCGTGCTGCCTCACTCTAAGTCGTATATACATCTCTTCAAGCTGTTTTATGGACTGGCCTATTCGGAAGAAAAGAAAATGTGCCACCTTCGTGAGTTGATCTACTATTACCCAAACTGTATCACGTCTAGTTTGGGATCTAGGTAAGCCGGTCACAAAGTCCATCGTAATGTGTTTCTACCTGGAATATGGAGTGGTTATAATAATCCTGCGGGTCTCTGTTGCTCAGCCTTCACCTGATGACATATGAGACACCGTGAAATAAACCGAGCTATCTTTCTTTTTATTTTGTTCCACCAGGAATATTACTTAATATTATGGTACATCTTTGTGCCTCTTGGATGAATATAATATTGAGAACTGTATGCCTCGGTCATTACTTTCTATATGATATCTCCACTTGATATACAAAGACAATTTCCAAATCTAAGTATTCCGTCTTCGTAAATCCTTAATTCCTTCCTTTGGTCTGACTCACATTCTGTCCTAAGCTTCTAAATCTGAGAATCCTCTGCTTGAGCCGTCTTGATCCTCTCCACCAAGGTTGACTGTATCTGGATACTGGCTAGTACTACCGCTCCTTGAGGTAACACTACCTCGATGCCCATCACTTAAAGATCTTCTAATATTTAGTTCTGAGTTGTCAAGATGAATGTGCTACCTCTCCTACATAGAGCATCTTCCACCATATTTGTCTTGCCTGGATGATACTGAAGTACTACGTCATAATTTCCAAACAATTCCAGCCACCTCCTCTACCTCATGTTCAGGTCCTTCTGGATGAATATGTACTTCAAGCTCTTATGATCCGTGAATATCTCCATCCGACCGTCATATAGATATTGCCTCCATAACTCGAGTGCAAATACTACTACTGCTAACTCCAAATCATGCGTTAGATAATTCTTCTCATGATCCTAAAGTTGCCGAGACGCATAAGCTATCACCTTTCCGTGATGCATCAATACACATCCAAGTCCTTTTCCAGATGTGTCACAATAAACTGTGAACCCTTCTGATCCTTCTAGAAGTGTAAGGAACATTGTTGATACCAGTTTCTCCATTAACTTCTCGAATATTGCTTGGCAATCTGCTGTCCAAACAAACTTCTTCTCCTTGCAGGTTAGATGAGTCATTGGCACTGAAATTTGTGCAAAATCTTTCATAAATCTCCGATAATATTCCGCTAACCCTAAGAAATATCACACATCTGCTACAGTCATCGGGACTGGACAATTCTCTACTTCTTTAACCTTCTTGGGGTCCACTAATACTCATGCTCTTGAGATAATGTGTCCCAAGATTGACACATGATCTAACTAAAATTCACACTTACTGAGCTTAGCATATATTTGATGCTCACTCAGAACTTGCACCACTTTCTGAAGATATTTATTATGCTCTTCTTTACTGCCAGAGTTGACAAGAATGTCGTCTATGAATACTACTACAAATTGATCTAGGTATGGCATGAAGATATGATTCATCAAATCCATAAATATTGCTGGCGCATTAGTCAATCCGAATAGCATGACTAAAAATTTTTAATGCCCATATTGAGATCAAAATGCTGTCTTTGTTATATCTTGCTCCCGGACCCTCACTTGATAATATCCTGATCGAAGGTCTATTTTGGAAAATATTTTTGCTTCGCTCAATTGGCCAAACAAGTTATCAATCCTAAGCAATGGATACTTGTTCTTTACTGTTATTGCATTCAGCTGTCTGTAGTCGATACACAACAGTGTTGTCCCATCTTTCTTCTTTACGAGAAGTGTTGGTGCTCCCCATAGTGATCCACTAGATCGAATAAACTTCTTCGACTTTAGTTCTTCGAAATGTTGATATAGCTGCTTGAGTTTCTTTAGTGACATCTGATAGACCTTGTTGGAAATTGGTTCTGCTCCTGGATTCAATTCTAAGCATAACTCCATTTCTCTTATAGGGGTAATCTTGGAAGATTTTTCAAAAATACATCAAGAAATTCTTTAATTATTCGGGGAAGTTGATCTCGAATTCCTGCTACCACTGTTATGCCATCTTCATGCTGGTCCCTTACCATTTTGTTGAAGATAAACTCTTCTTTGCCCAGGATGTTAAACAATACTCTACCCCTACGGTAATCTATTATCGTATGACTGTCTCTCAACCAGTCCATGCTTAGAATAATGTCAAAGTTACCTACAGAAAACTCGATCAAACTTGTAGGTAATAAATATCCGCAGACTACGATTGGAAACGCTAGACATACTCTATCAACTTTTATGAGACCATTACCAGTGAGTATATTCAGCCTCTCTGACAATGCATTGAACTCCAATCGAATTTGTGTCATAAATCGTGCACATACAAATAAATAAGATGCTCTCGTATCAAATAATAATATGGAAGAAAAATATGTAATGAGAATGTTACTTGCCACAACGTTACCTGATGCCAAAGCCTCCTCCAGAGATAGTGTAAAAGCTTTCCCTTGACCTTGTTGTGCTCCTTGTTGTTGTCTCCATTGGATACACAATTGTGGCCTCTATTGCTCATACTGCTGATTCTTCTACTGGTTGTACATCTGAGTTTAGGTCATCTGAGTTTGCATCGGCAATGGATGCTGAGCCAAAGGCCTGACTGCCAGTGCTGGTCCCCTATACTGAGCTACCCTTGGTGTTGGTAAGGCTAATCGCTACACTGGCCCTTCAATCCTCTGCATCAACGAACAATTGGCGATCCAATAGTCTGGACTACTATATCGCAGGCACAACCGTTGCTATCCTACACACATCTTTGGTATGACCTCCCTTGCCATAATACCTATATCTGACTAGGGCTCCCAATCGTTATTTTTGTTGCCTCGGCTGATATGACCGAGCTAGTATTGGTATTGCTGATGCCACTGGCCTCCTCGGCGCTGTGTCATAAATGCGAAAACCAGGAGACGATGCTGACTTCCGTAGTGCTGGTCCTCCTCCTCCGCTCTGTTCATAAGACTTTTTTTGGCCTCCTTTCCTCGAAGATAACCTCTACATTGTCAGCTCATGTCGCCTAGACGCGATCAATACTTCATCGAAAGTCTGGTAGTTATGGCCCTCTACCAGTTGCTAAATTTTTAGATAAAGTCCATACTGAAACCTCATCGCCCGCTCCGGTTTTGTTGCTACCTTTGTTAGGGAAAACATATTAAGCCTGTAGAACTCTGCTGCGTAGCTATCCACCATCCTACTAGACTGCTTGAGTTTGATAAACCTCTGTTATAGCTCATATTGCACTACCACTCTGAAATACTTGATCCTAAAAAAGGTTCTGAAGTTTTCCCATGAGACATGTTATCTTAAACCAACCTCTTCTGCTGCCCAGCAATCTCTGGCAAGGTCCTGGAGTTGCAATCGGACCTGATCAACTTGTTCCTCAGCCAGAACCCTTGTTGCTGTCAGTATTGTCTCAATGTTCTGCAACCAAGCATCTGTGGTAATGGCATCCTCTGTGCCATCAAAGTATTTAGGGTTGAGTTGGCAGAACCTCACCGATGCCCCTGATTTTCTTCTACCACTTCTCTCCAAGGCCGTTTGTAATCCTTGATGCAACAAGACATTTTGCTTTTGCTGCTGAAGCTACTGAAGTTGTTGAGCGGCCATCAAACGGCTCATGATTCTGTTTCCTAGTTCTCCTCGAATAGCAAAAATACCAAAACGTGTCTATTTTTGGACATGTTATGCTTTACAAATTTTCCATAATATTATATTCAGTATTTTATGAAATAATTTATATATTTAGAAAACTAACCTAAATATGATTCTAACGCAAGAAACTGGGCCACGTTTGGAGTCCGGAGCTATGATTAATGGCTTCTAGAAGATAAAAAAACCCTAGATGACAATTCTCCAAAATTGGCTAAAAAACAAATCCTAGAAATTATAACCATTATACTATATATGTAGAGGAGAGAGAAATTGCTGCGGCTAAAGGGGGACATGTGGCATCCATTCAAGCACTTCTGCCCAGATCGGACGGTCAGCGTTCAGCCCGGCTTAGATCGGTTGAGTCCGAGTCGAATTCGGACTCAACTCGGCTCGGCTCGGCTCGGCTCGGACTGATTTCACCCACACCCACGCTCGCGGTTCACTAACAGGCGGGCCCAACACTGTTAGCTGCGGAAGGCTAATGGGCAGGCCCGTGTTGGCTGACTGGACAGGGTAATTACTTTTATGGATTTTCTTTTTCTGAAAATTAGTTTTTAATTAACTTTTGCATAATTAACTCAAAATAAATGCTAAAAATAATCAAAAAATTTCTAGAAATTTGAAGAAAATATATTTGATTATTTAGAACCTAAAATAAAAGTTTGGGACATTTTTAATTATATTTGGACCTAAAATAAATTCTTAAAAATCCTAGGAAATTAGTGTTACTAGTTTTTAATTAACTAAAAATTGTAGAAAAATTCTAATGGTCCCAAATTAACCTAATAACAATATTTAAGCTAGAATTCCAGGATATGGAGGTTAGAAGTCTACCCTCCTAAAAAAAATTTTGTCCTCAAAATTTAAGGCAGAGCAAATACAAGATGGAAAATTACCTCATGGTACAAAAAGATAGGGGTAACGCTCTAGTGTCTCATCTTTTCGCTCCCAAGTGGATTCACCGGGAGAGTGATGCCTCCAAGCGACGCGAACCAAGGGAATTACTTGGTTACGAAGCACTTTATCACTGCGGTCTAGGATCTCCATAAGTTGGTCCGAATATCGGAGGCTTGGTCCAACCTCAAGATCTGAATGATCTAATACATGGCTAAGATATGCCACGTATCGCCTCAGCTGGGACATATGGAACACATTGTATACTCCTTGCAATGTAGGTGGTAAGGCTAGTCGATAGGCTACTGCCCCGACCTTCTCCAGAATATTAAAAGGTCCGATAAATCTTGGACTAAGCTTTCTACTTCCACCAAAATGAATCGTACCATGTGTCGAAGAGATCCTCAAGAACACTAAGTTGCCAACCTATGCAAAAAATAGGAACTTAGCGCATAACCTAATAATGTAATCGATATTTAAATAAATAAATTGATAACTCAAACTCTAGGGGTCTCCTGTGGCTATCGGTCCACTGCTTTTGTCTGTCCTGAGCCACACGAACTCTCTCTCTAATCTGCTTCACTTTTTCTGCAACATCAACTACCATATCTGGTCCCAAAAGTACTCTCTCTCCTACATCGTCCTAAGATAATGTAGTCCGGCATCTCCGACCATACAAAGCCTTGAAAGGAGACATCTCAATTCTGGCCTGATAGCTATTATTGTATACAAACTCTACCACATGAAGATAATCCTCCCATGAGCAACCAAAATCTAGTACACATGTTCGAAGCATATCCTCGTAACTGAATAGTCCTCTCTGACTGTCCATCCGTCTGAGGGTGATAAGCAGTGCTAAATTTGAGTTGGGTACCCAAGCTTGCTTGCAAACTCCTCAAAAAGTGGGAAATAAATCTGCTATCCCGATCGGACACGATGCTCACTAGAACTCCATGCAGCCTGACTATCTAGCTCACATATAAATCAGTGAGCTTCTCCGTGGACAATCCCACTTTAAAAGGCAAAAAGTGGGCCAATTTGGTCAGCCTATCAATAATGATCCAAATCGCATCCTTCCATCCTGGAGTGCGCGGAAGTCCGTAAACAAAATCTATGGTGATATGCTCCCATTTCTACTGAGGAATCGGTAGTGGTTGTAGCAATCCTCCTGGTCTTTGCCTCTCAACTTTAACCTGCTGGCACACTAAACTTCTGGAGGCAAAATATGCTACCTCACTTCATCCCATACCATCACACGAGTTCCCTCAGGTCCTTATTTATCTTGTTAGCTCCCGGAAGTATAGAATACTGGGAACGATGAGGCTCCTGCATGATCTTTTCCCCCAGGTCCCCAGTAGGCACACATAACCTAGTCCCGTGCCTTAGGGAAACATCGTCGGCAATAGAGAAATCATCCATCAATTCTGCCTCCATATGAGCTCTGAGGCTTCGTAGACCCTCATCCTGGTACTGTGTCTCTCGGATATTCTTCATCAACCCCGACTGAATTTGTATGCCCATCATCTGCATCTCCACTTATGGAACAATAATCTCGATGCCCAGGCTATCCAAGTCTGCTAATAAGTGGCCATCCGTTGTCAAGTATATCGCTACTGGATATCTGCTAAAGGCATCGACAACTACGTTAGCCTTCCCTGGATGATACTGTAGTAAAATATAGAAATAATTTATTTGTTCTAGCCACCTGTTCTGCCTTATATTTAGCTCTTTCTGCGTAAAGATGTACTTCACGCTCTTGTGGTCAGTGTATATTTCCACACGCTCTCCAGCTTTAGAGCGAAGATCACCGCTGCTAATTCCAAGTCATGAGTGGGATTATTTCTCTCATGTGACTGCAACTGTCTTGATGTATATGCCACCACCTTCTTATTCTGCTCTAGAACATATCCCAAGCTTTTCCCGAAGCATCGCTATAAATGACAAATCCACTCGTCCCCGATGGCACCGTCAAAACAGGCGCTGTGGACAATCTCTTCTTTAGCTCATTAAATACAGCCTGCCATTCTTCGATCCACAAGAACTGTACATTCTTCCGAGTGAGTCTAATTAATGGCTCTGTGATCAAATAAAAATCCTTCACAAACTTCCTGTAATATCCGACCAATCCTAAAAAGCTTATGATCTCTGCAACAGAACTCCGAGTGGTCCAAGACTCTATAGCAGCAATATTCTTTGGATCCACCGATATCCTGTATCAAGTCATCACATTCCCAAGGAACTCTACCTTATCCAGGAAGAACTCATATTTCGAGAATTTTCCATAGAGCTTCTCCTTCCGAAGGGTCTCTAGCACAATCCTTAAATGCTTCTCGTGCTCTTCCGGTGTCTTTGAATAGACAATGATATCATTTATGAATACTGCTTCAAACTTGTCAAGGTACTGGTGGAACACCTTGTTCATCAAGTTCATGAAGACTGCTGGGGCATTAGTTAACCCAAATGACATCACCATAAACTCATATTAGCCATATCTTGTCCGAAATACAGTTTTCGAAATATCTTCCTTTTTTACCTTTAACTGATGATAGCCAGACCTCAAATCAATCTTCGAAAATACCCTCGTACCGCTCAAATGATTAAAAAGATCGTCTATTCTTGGCAGCGGGTATTTATTTTTGATGGTGCGGTTGTTCAGAGTCCTGTAATGAATGCACATTCGTACCGACCCATCTTTTTTTGGTAAAATAAGATTGAGGCTCCCAAAGGCGAGGAACTCGATCTAATAAAACCTTTGTTTATCAAATCATCAACCTGCTTCTTCAGTTCTGCCAGATCCATAAATAAGTTAATAGAAAATTCAAGATCTCTGTCTAGTGGCAATCCTGGTAGCTCCTCAAGAAATATATCTAGAAACTCTACAATAATAGGGTGTGGCAAATCCTTCCTACTACCATGGATCCATAAATAATTCCATCACTATGCTCAACTCCTTCCAAAAAAACTCAAATTTTGGCTCTCTTGGAGGGCGGAACAGTACACGTCCTCCATGACAGTCTATGCTAGACTGGTGCATACTAAACCAATCCTTCCAAGGGGAATATGGAAACTCGAAAGTCACATTATGAGTAAACTAATATCCAAATTATGGCCTCCCAAGATAACATTACACCCACTGCAAGTATCACTGACTAGGATAGTGTCTCCACCAGTCATGATCTTGCAACTCCTACTCAAGGATTCTGTTACTAAACTATGCTTAAGCATAAAGGATATATATTTGAAGCTATGCGATGCACTAGAATGAAATAAAACAATAATGGGAATAGTATTTAGAAGAATAGAACCTGCTATCACATCACCAGTCGGCTCAGCCTCCTCTACGGTCATGGCAAAAGCTCTGCCTTGTGTAGGTACTGCCCTATGCTGGTGCTGGGCAAACTGTTGTTGTTATTTAGGAAGTGGGGGTCCTATTGGTTTCGGGGCCACTGGTGGTCCAACTGGTCCTCTCTGGGCTGAGGGTCCTCCTATAGGAGGTGCGATAGGACACTCTCTCATATGATGCATAGGTGATACACAGTATAAGCATACACCTAATCTCTTCCGGCAGAACTTCCACGAATGCCTTGGCTTCTTAAAATAATTGCATAGGGGTGCTTGTTGTACTTGTCTCTGTGGCTGCTGCTGCACTTGCTGAGCTGGGGCCCTGACTGGGGTATGGTACTGTTGTTGTTGCTGAAAGGTCCTTGGCTGAAACCGTGGACACTTTTCTTGCCTCTGACTACTACCACCGTCGATAGCATCCCTTTTCCTCTTATTCCGAAGACCCATATCCACCTCGACCCATTGAGCCTTTGCCAATATGTCAGCAAAAGTTGTATGAGCCAAAGAAATATGGACCATGACCTCTTGGTTGAGGCCCTCTCTGAATCGTCTAGCTTTATCCTTTGGGTCCCTCACCATGTACTCTGTGAATTGGCTCAGCCTGCCAAATTTTGTAGCATACTCATCCAGGGTCATCCCGTTCTGCTCTAAGATCTGGAATTGGTTCTCTAGAACCCCTTTGGCTACTGTAGGAAAGAATTTTCTCTTAAAGAGGTCCTTGAACTGCACCCAAGTTAGGTTTGGATCTGCCATCTGAGGCTTATTTCTGAACCAAGTGCTAGCAATATCGTGGAGCTATAAGCCAACAGTCTTATTCTTCAGGTCCTCGATAAGGTCCTCGGAAAGTCGAGAAACTCTTATGATCCGCTTGATATCATCGAGCCACTCATCCGCGTAGAGGATTCCCTCTGTTCCTTTGAACTTCCGAGGCTCCATCTTCTTGAAGTCCAGGATGTTACCCACCTTCGATTGAACGACCTGCTGTTGTGGTTGTTAGGCATCCCTCTCCATGGCTGTTAGGGCAACATGTTGGGCATTTTCTATTCCTGCCCTCAGTATTTTTTGTTTGTTGCCTCTGAGCCACTGCCTGAGCCTTTGGATCCTCTATCATGCTTCTGATGAGTTCATGTAATGGCTGGGGAGGAGGATGAAGACTCCCTGATCTAGCTGATGAGGCCTCTTATGATACGGATTATATGGGAAAAGCACCATTGGCTCTGGAACTGCGCACTCTAGTCTTAGGTGGCATTCTAAAAGGGTAAAAATAATAAGAATCCAATTGATATGGCATAAGATAAAGAAGTATTCAAGAAGGACAATCAACTATAAAAGTGGTCTGATTGCTCGAAAGTAATTAATAAGGGTTAGCAAGTTGAGTATATGAGATTCCTAGTTGTGATTGAGTATCTTTTTATTCTTAGTATGTATATCCTATAGCAGGCTTGTAGTCGTACATCTAACTTTAGTACCACTACGAGTTCGCAAACTTGTGTGAAACCTGACCTTCATGGGCTACCACTAAAAACGTGTCACGACTCGCACCCTGGATTTGGGCATGAGTCATTGTGTCACTACCACATTTTCTAGGAAAGGATATTTTAGTAATTCTATATTTAATTAAATATTGTGCATGATAAATAATTATTTATTGTATTATTTAATTATTGTTAAATGTTAGTTATTTATTTTGGACTTACGATAGTGGAACTAACTAGTTTAGTTAGACTCATGGACCAACATGAATTAATTGTTAAAAATTAGCCCAATTAGAAGGCCTATTGTTAAGGAGATGGATTAAATTAATTAAACCATTAGACTAGAAGCTTTCTCCCTTAATTATTTTATCATGAGAGGCCCCAAGGGGTATATTGGATAATTTATAGTAACTTGAGGGAGGGTAAAAGGGGCCGGCCTATAATAAAGAGGGGGGGGGGGAGAATTCTCTCTCCTCTTTTCATTTCAAAACTAGATCTAGAATTTTCCTCAACCAAATTCCTTTATTCCTACTTCATTTCCTACCAAATTTTATTTTAATTTCTTCCCAAATCATCATTGGAGGCTAGTGGAGCAAGGATCTAGAAGGAGAAAGTAATGATCTATAAAGAGAAGCAAGGATCTATAAAGAGGAGCAAGGATCTACAAGTTGGAGCCAATTTCATCACATTTGGAGGTTGCATTGGGAATCAATCTCCCAATAGGTACAATTCAGTTTTTTCCCTTAATTTTGGTTATAAATCTGAGATTTAACCATGGAAAATTAATCCATATGCATAAGCTACCCGTAGGATTTTGTTTTGTGTTCATAGGAGGCCTATTGAGAAAGTTATGGTACTTTTTGTATCAATTTTGGAGGAATTTCGAGATTGACAATTGTTGTGTGTGTCAATTGGTCCGATAGATCAATCTGGCATGTGTTTGTGTGTTTGGGGCTAGTATCGTGTCCATAATTGGGTACGTGTAGGTCGTATCCCAATAATTTGGTGATACCTGTTGATTTGGGGAGTTTTCCTCCGACACGGGACTTTGTATATGTCATATTTTGACACAGACACATAGATTTATTTTTGACTCTTTGTATTGTTCATAAATAATATATGTGGCTTGTTCGTGTCCTTCGGGGTACGTTTGGATGTGTGGTGGACTCGTGTAATTATATATATACATATGTATTTGTATATAGTGTGATGTATATATTTTTTATTTATGTGTCATAAATCTATTTTACCTATGTGTGTATATATAGTTATGTAGCTATTTATTCTACAAATGTAAGATCTATCTAATATTATAGTATGTATGTACATTATTAGTTATGTTGTTATATATATATATATATATATATATATATATATATATATATATATATATACTTATAAGATATCTGTATAGATATTATTGTATGATTATATGCACGTATACATATATGTGTTGTATACATATGATACTATATATATGTATGTTAAGTCATATGTGGTTATTATGTACTTATATATATGTATATGGAGGAGTATGTATGTATTTTATATAGTCATAGATATATATATATATATTATAGTTATATATACATACTAGTATCTATTTATATTTAGATCTTATATATTATATATATATATATATATATATATATATATATATATATATATATATATATATATATATATATATATATATATATATATATTAATTTATATATATATAAGAAGGAGCTTTAGCGACAGCAGCAGAAATTATCACAGCAGCAGCAAACAGTAGCAACAACGGCAGGAGAAACAGCGACAGTAGTAGCGACAGTTGCAGAAAATTGTCGCTGAAACAGCAGCAGTATTAGCAGCGTATCATAGCTTTAGCGACGGCTTTTACGACAGCAACAGGAATCTGTCGCTAAAACAGCAGTGTATCAGCAGTAACAACAGCTTTCAGTGACAGCATAATTAGTTTTCAGTGACAATTTGGCAGTTTTTATTTATTTTATATATATATATATATATGTAAATGTGTTCCTAAATTGCTAGTTGCATTATAATATACTTTATGTCTAATAATTGGTGTGGTATATATATATATTTATGGGTACTTATCATAAACAAGGTATTAGGTATTACCTTGTGATACCAAGGTTAGTACTAAGGTAATTGGGGATACCCAAGGTATTGGGTTTGGGTATCAATATTATGGTTTAGTGTTGGGATATCATGTCGGTTCAAAACCATGGTACCTATTTAATATTTGTAATTAGGATTCTATATTATTAATAATTGTTTCATTTATATATTGATGTGTTACCTATGGATTTATATATCCGGAGATACGGTATCCTAATATTTAAGATATGGGTTTTGTGACTGAGACTTTTAGTATTTGAACACAATATCCTTGTGTTAGACTTGTGCAATCTAGTAATAGGTAGTTGACCATAGTTTGACTATAGTTGATCATAGTTGACTTAGAGTTGACATAGTTTGACTTTTGACTTATAATTGACTTGTTGACCTAGAAGTTGATTAGTTTGACTTATTTTCTTTCCAGAATCTTTAATTGATGTTGTATTCCATATCTAGGTCTTTGAGGCACCGTATCAGACATCTGTGAGATATCTTTGTTTTCTTGATATGATGGTTACACGGATTAGTATATCGGATCTCGTCATGAGATGTTATTCCTTGGTATATGGTATATCTTGTACAAGCCTTGTTTCATTGATTATCTTGTACATATACAGACACCGATTCTCGGGAAGACTAGCTATCTTCTTGGGGAATCTTGTGCCATAGCGTACCATGGTTGGATCTATTATACCAATCGAGGGTGGGGAGTATTTTAGTATAAATATGTGATCATACCCTCCTTGTATCAAGTCTTGCATTAAATAGTGTTAATCATACACCGCACGTATGATTAGCCTGGCCATATATCTTGTATCATGTTCCCAAGTCGATCACATGTTAAAGCTAGTACTCACACACTTAGATATTAGTATTCTTGTTCATTGACATATTACTCATTATTGTATTTATTCCAGTATTTTCCTATTGTATATATATCTCTCGTATCTATTGTGCATCTTGTATATTCACATCTATTTACTATTACATAGTTTTTATCATTGATTAGAACTGCTGTTAGAGATGTACTATGCTCCTTTTCTGACTGGATATATTTTTTCCAGATGACACTGAGGACTGGTATCCTACACATTATAGACCTCAAGATGTTGTGGGTCTAGAGTCTGAGACCCTGGTTCAAGAGGGACTTATCCCAACTGAAACAGATAACCCGAGTTTAGTAGCTTCTTAGTATTCTTGTACTGGATTTGTCTTCGGCTTATTTGTTAGTATTCTTTCAGACTCATTGATGTATTATTTTAGACTCATGAGTTGTATTGTGACTTTTCTATTTTGTTATCTGATTCGAGCTCATTTCCATCCTCTGCCATACTAAAATCCTTTGCCAAGCCCAACGGACCTGCACTCTGATGCTCCTTAGAGACTCATCCTCGAACTATGCGGCTCTGATCCGGTCCATTAACTCACACTGTACCTGAAGTACCCATATTTGTGTTGTAACTCTAGGAACTAACACCTCAATACCCAAGCTAACCATATCGGCCAACAAGTGTCTGTCTCTTGTCAAGTACATAGCCACTGGATACCTGCTCACGGTATCTGAGACTACGTTGGCCTTCCCTGGATGATACTGTAAATAAATATTAAAGTTCTTCATCAACTCCAGCCACCGCCTTTGCCTCATGTTGTGCTATTTTTGTGTAAACACATATTTCAAGGCCTTGTGATCTGTAAAGATGTCCACCCTCTCTCTATACAAGTAGTGCTTCCATAGATTAAGAGCAAAAATAATTGCTGCCAACTCCAAGTCATGGGTAGGATAATTCTTTTTATGCGGGCATAATTGTCTGGAAGCATAGGCAATTACCTTCCAGTTCTGCAGCAACACACAACCCAGACCCTTACCAGAAGCATCACTATATATAGAAAATCCTCCTGTCCCAGATGGCAATGTTAACATTGGAGCTGTAGTCAACCTCATCTTCAGCTCCTCAAAAGCAGCCAGACACTCCTCAGTCCAGACTAATTCCACGTCCTTCCAGGTTAGCCTAGTCATCGGCTCTATAATCTTGGAAAAATCCTGAATAAATCTCCGATAATAGCCTGTCAATCCAAAAAAATCCTAATCTCTTCTACTGAACTCAGGGTAGACCATGACTCAACTGCTCAAATCTTCTCCGGGTCTACTGAGATCCCGTCTTCTATAATCACATGCCCAAGGAATTTAACATTATCAAGGAAGAACTCACACTTCAAACTCTTTCTATACAGCTTCTCCTTCTTGAGGGTCTCTAAAACTATCCTTAGGTAATTTTCATGCTCCTCTAGGATCTTCGAATATATCAATATATCATCAGTGAAGACCACAACAAATTGATTCAAGTAATGATAAAACTCCTTATTCATCAGGTTCATCAATACCGTCGGTTCATTGTTCAACCCAAATGACATCACCAAGAACTTGAATTTTCTATACCGAGTCCTGAAAGCTATCTTCGAAATGTCTTCCTTCTTCACTTTCACCTAGTGGTACCCCAATCTCAAGTCTATATTCAAGAATACCTTTGCTCCGCTCAAATGATCAAACAGATCATCAATCCGCAACAATCGGTATTTATTCTTGATAGTGAGGTTGTTGAGAGCCCCGTAGTCGATAGATATACATACCGACCCATCCTTCTTCGGTACAAATAATACCGGAGTACCCCACCGTGATGAACTGGAGCAGATAAAGCCCTTGTTCTGTAACTCATCCACCTACTTCATCAATTCTGCTAGTTCGCTATTATTTACCCTATATATGTGCTATGATATCAGCTCTGCGGCTGGCACTAAGTCTATAAATAACTCCATATCTCTGTCTGGTGGCAACTATGGCAACTCCTCTAGAAAGACGTCTATATACTCTACAATTAATGAATGTGGCGGCTCCTACTCTTCCACTATAACTCTACAAAAGTCTCCCTCGTTCTGCTTTGCTGCTCTTTTGACGAACTCAAACTATGGCTCACCTGGCACTTGAAACAAAACTCTTCCACCACGATAATCGATACTAGCATGGTGCCTACTCAACTAATACATCCCGAGTACTATGTCGTAGCTCAAAAGTGGCATTAAGAGTAGACAAGCACTCAGCTGTCGGCCTCCCAAAGAAACTCTTCACTCCTTGTAAACATCACTGACCAGGATAATTCCACCCTCAATCGTGATCTTGCAAGTCATCTCCAATGGTTCAGTCACAAGATGATGCTTTAAAGCAAAAAATACAGATACAAAACTATATAAAGCACCAAAATCAAATAAAGCATGAGCTGTAAAAGAATCAAGATAGACTAAACCTGAAATAACATCTCCAACTGACTCTTCCTCCTCTACGGTCAAGGCGAAACCTTGCCCCTGCTGAGTATCTCTCTGCTGGTGGTGGTGGTTTACGAACCTCTACTACTGAGTCGACAATGAAGTTTCTCTCTGCTGTCCCACTGGTGGTCGTACAGGTGCTCTCTGTGCTTGAGCTCCGCCCGAAGTTGGACGAGCTGGAGCTCTAGGACAAGCCCTCAACTAGTGGTCTCCAAATCCATAGAATAAATACTGGCCCAATCTCATCTTGCATGCATCCCATCCATATCCCGACTTCTTATAGAATGGGCAAGGAATTAGTGGCCTATGGATCTGATGAGTTTGTTGCACTGGCGCTCTAGCTGGTACAGGATACTGCTGCCTCGGCTGCTGGAAGTGTCTCTGATGCTGCTGCTGAAAGTGATGCCGCTTCGTTGGGCCCGTGCTCGTACTGGATCCCCCTATGTCCCTCTACCTCTTGGAGCCAAGATCAAGATCATCCTCTGTCTGCTGTGCCTGTCACAAAATCTCCACAATAGTAGCTGTGGGATCTCCATTAGTACATGATTTTATCTCCTTGTTTAGGCCCTTCCTGAACTTTCTGGCATTCCCTCTGGAGTTTTGCCCCTCCATAAAGTGTCCTAATCTGTAATATTCTATCTTATACTCATCCACCGCCATACCTTCCTGAGCGAGGTACTGAAACTGGCTCTCTAGAGATGTTAGAGCCACATCTAGAAATAACTTTTCCTTGAAGAGCTCCTTAAAAGCTTCCTAAGTAAGTTCCGGTACTAAGATCCTGGGGTCCATCCTGAACCAAGTCAATGCGTTGTCAAATATCATACTTCCTGCGACCTCTACCTGCAACCTCTCTGGAATCTGCGCTAGCTGCAGGTTCCTCTCAATATCTTTTATCCAATCATTAGCATAAATAATTCCCTCAGTGCCTTTAAATTCCTTCAGCCCCATCCTCTTAAAATCTATGATAGTCCCCAGCCTAGGCTGCTGCAGGGTGAACTGAGGTGGTACCTCATAACCTCTGTCTGGCGCTGCTATGCCTCCATCATCTGCTGAAATGGTGCAAACATTTGTGTCTGATCTTCTGCGGGTGGTTGAGGTAGAAAATCCTCTGAGACTGTCGGTGTTGTCCACTGTACCGGAGGTGGAGCACTGCCAAAAACTGCTGCAAAAATGCCCACTGGATCGGTGAAGCAAACCTCTAAACTGAAGTTGCTGGAACAGTGTCTGCTGGTGTTTCCCTCAGAGACGATAAAGTGACCGACCTGGCTGATACTGCGCTTGAGAGCCGGGAATGCGTCTTCGGCGGTATCTTGATGATAGATTGAACAAAAGAATCAATATTGAGTAAGATATGATATGATCAAAGAAGGACATAATTATTCAAAGTAAAGTAAGCATTCAAATAGATAAGGATAGAAAAATAGATATTTAAAAATATTCCCTAGTTGTGATTGAGTATACCCTCAGCCTATATCCTATATCCTAAAGAAGGCTCGTAGCAGTATCTCCGACTTAGAGTACTATTACGATATCACACTAATTGTGACTCTAGACCTGCATGGACCATCACTAAAATATGTCACGACCCGCACATGGAATAATGACACGAGTAGTGAACAACGTCCAGCCTACACTGTTGTATCGACGGTAGAACGCTTTCTAGGTCAATAATACCAACTAAATATATCACACAATATATATAAGGTACCTGTCAATGTTATCTCTACTCCAAACAGAGGAACAAATATAATGACATGATAATGATATACATACTCAATCACAATATGAAACTAAGGAAGATAAAGTACGTTATGGAATAAGAAAGGTAAAACAGGAATCATATTACAATCTCAAGTCCACAATAATATTTATATGCCAAAAGTCTCAATAAAAGTCTAAACAATAAGTCTAAGCCTCCTCAGTATCTGGCACTAGGTCATCCTGCTCTAAGGGAGTATCATCTAACGGTACGCCCGTCCTACGGCCCGTAGTAGGAGGGACACTAGTCCATGAGCCAATCATCTGAAAAATATATCCTGTCAAGATTGGAGCGAAGTACATACCTCTGAAAGAAGTTCCAAATACATAATCGACCATATATAATAGATAATAGAAAAGGATACATAATAACTAGCCATAAGAAATAGAATAAACTAGAGTGAACAGGTAATGTACTGAAATTAAGAACAGGCAAAGTGAATAACTATAATTTAAATGGAAATAGATAAAACTAATTAATGCGTCATAGAGTACAAGTTCATTATGTGATCGGTTTGGGTGAACACGAATACAATATGCTAACTCGATTACACGTGTGATATATAATCGACATGTACACGAATACACTTGGGCTTAATTACATAACCAACTCCTACTCCCCCATCCCAAAGTAATACTTATGGATCCAATCACGATACGTTACTAACACGAATATGGGCACACTGAACATGAGCAATGTATGAACACGAAGTATACGACACGATTCATACAATAAAATATATGTGATGGATTACCCGCTGAACACGGTAAGGGGATAACATCTCCAGATAGGATACACATAGTATCGATACGTGTAACCACTGTGTCGGAATGAAGTATACAGTTCTAGAATATAAGATATATACACTATCATGAAATAAAAACTAACAGATAGATGCACTCGCCTCTGGTCCTGAGAAAAGTGTGTCTCTCGATGCCCAAGCTCGAGAATTAAATTGATTATAAGGTTTGTAAGTCTTAGTATCACACTCCTATTTAGGAAACATCAAGTTAATTTGGGTGTAATAAAAGAGAATTAAATTGAACGATGCTCTAGAATGCATTTTTAGGCCAATATATAGGAAATATTACTCTAATACACTAACTCTAGATATCTAACTAATGTAAAACTACTAACCTTTACTCTAATACACTAACTATCTAGCCTAACATCATGACTGAAACCTAAACTAATATCTGATACATATGAACTACACTACCTAGATCACTTGTAGTTTCCAAAATTGTTGCAGTGTCTTAATGTACACTATAATCAATACTAAGACTTACAAACCTTATAAAACTAACTGAGTTATCTACTAGATAACTAACATCGATTCCTCACTCTGTTACCTGCACTTGAACTACCCCCAACTGTAATATTACCACTGCATCCTATTCACAACTGAACCCATATTATGTTTCCAGATCTACAAACTGACCCTAGAGACATACTTACTAACTAATGACATCATTAAATGATACTAACTGCTAACTTATCATGGATTCTAACATATAATTCTAACTTCTATACCTAGATACTAATTGTCAATAACTGCCATACTTAGTTAAAACACTAACTGATATAAACACACTTAACCAATGTAAATAACCAATGGTATATGAACTATTCACTAACCCCACTAAACTCCTAAATTTAATATTTTACTGAACACAAGTTAATATTCTTGGCTCACTGATGCCCGATCCTATTACAAATATTCATCTGAACTACAGACCATCTTCTCTTATACTCTTACTTCCTCAATTCACCACACGGACACTAAATATTATGTGTATAGACACACACATCCACCTGATCCATAAACACATACCATAGATAGGTACACAGGTGCATTGATGCACAAAGACACACCACACTCACCACTGTCATCTCAGTTCAACTTGAACTGACTGCTCTGTAACAAGAATACACTGCTGCAGTGTGAGACACTATAGTCATGCCCTTACACAACTGAATCACCTTGTTGTGCATCAAGTAATACACAGCTGCAACAACTGCCTCATATGTTTTCACCCTAAACCTTGACACTTACAACCACATATACAAAATACCACTTCATAGTTGATCACCATACCCTCACTCACACTGTAATACTGATACTTACATCATCATCAGTGATTAAAACCAATTTTCAAAACTGAGACATGAATCCCTATCCTGAACACACACACACAGATCTATCTTGTTACACACAGTCATATATACACACACACATGCACCAAACCTATTAACACATACTCATATAATATATATATATATGGTACAATAGAGACATATAAGCAAACACCTAGAGTGTACACTTACGAAAATTATGATACACACTTCACCTAAATGTCAAATCTCCCAATCCCCACAAATATCATTCCCATACATCAATTACACATAATAATAATTATTATACTAGTTATAACAGGAATTAAAAAGTATTTACACAAATTGCTCAAAATATAGTCTAGTATCATACCATATCATAAAATACCGCGATATGGCCTACACATATCCATTTGTGGACATGTACCTAGTCCCACAACCCCAATCTAAGTCTAATTAGATCTAATTGATCTTATGACACACAATTGATATGTCAATTTCGTAATTCCCCCAACATACACATAAATCACCACATAGAATTTATAATACATAACCAATTAATCTAGAACTTGTTCCTATATGTGTCCTATGCCATAAGGTAAATTCTAAGGGTCAAATGCATGATTTAGAAGCTACAATGAAGAATAATTCAGAAATTTCCAATTGGGAGAAGGTTTTCCAATAAAAATATAGTTCGACACGATCCGGACACGATCTCTTCACTAATGCTTCTCCTTTTTGTGCTCGTTGCTTCTCCAAGCTCCAAAGCTCTTCTGATGGTGAAAGTAAGAGGGAAAAGAAGTGAATTAAGAGGGAAATTGATGGAGAAAATGTGGAAAATTGGGGATCTAATTTCTAGACCAAAAATGAATGTAAATAAGAGGAGAGAGAGAGAGAGAGAGAGAGGGAGAGAGAGGATAACCCCCTCTAGTAATAGCCAGCCCGCTTTCCCCCTTTCTTAAGTCACTTGTAAATATCCCATGTACTCCTCCTTGATGTATTATAGAGAAATAATTAAAGAAAGCTATTTGGATAGTTTCTAACTAATTATAATTAAACTAATTCTTCCTAATTAATTAGTGAGATTGGTCTAATAGGCTTGGGTCCAACTTAGGCTTACTAGTTTTCATGACAAGTCTAATTGGGCTTAGAAGTGATGAGTCTAACTATTAAACTAGTCTCCTAAATAAAAATAAATAATAGAAGTCACAAATAATTTATAGGTCACTAATAATTAAATAATTAATACAATCATTACACTAAAATTAATATTTATTCCAAAAATTATTTACTCATGCCAAATTACCAAACTACCCCTAGTTGGAAAAGTGAGTGTGACATTTGCTGATAATATGTCTCAGGTTTGCCCTTTGGAGAGCGATGACGTATAAGAGTACGTCTACCTTTTCCATAATTGAGTCCTCCGCCAGACTTCAAGTCACAACCCATCCTTTGGATAATATTTTTAGTCTGTCTAATGTATCGGTGGATATGTATTTTTCCATTATTATTGCCGAAATCACTGGTCTGAGTGACCTTTTTGTTTCTAGCTTTGTCAAAAAGTATCTGTCTTTGCTCCTTCTGTTTTGCTGGGACTATAAAGTAAGCCTCTTCGTGCAAATTGTATGCCGCACCGTTCTGGCATGGCGACGCCACTGGTATGGATAACGGTTTATAGGCTAACCGGGCCTCTAAGAATTCTTATGCAAAATGATCAACATCAATGTAGTGCGAAGGAGAGTCTTCTTTATTCATAAAATACAGTATTTCTTCCTCTTCCACGTAGTCAACAAGAATTTCTACTTTAACCGGAGGTTCGGTAAGATCAACGACTAAGGGTTGATTTGGTGATGTCGATTGTTTACTGCATCGTAGGTTAATGAATAAAGGAGACGACTTCTTAGGAAGATTTATCACCATTGGTTCTTCGGCCCTCTCTTCCTACATTGGCCTACGGAGGTTAATAACAAGATGCTCTGAAGTAGTTGAATGAGTAGTGCGTCCTTCAATCCAGATCATGAAAGGTTCCTCATTAGGGGCACTTTCGGGCTCGCCTTCAATCTCATTAGCTTCCTCTTTCATTTACTCTGGTGTATAGATTATGGAATCAGAGTAATATACTTTAATACATTTAAATGGATTATTTTTAGCAAACTCCGTTTTGACCTCTCCCTAACTGTCCACATACTTAAAGGACTGGTGCAGGGTGGAAGATAAAATTTTATGCTCGTGTATCTATGGTCGTCCCAGCAAGATATTATATGATACCTCTCAATCAATCACGTAACATGTGATTTTAGTTTGAAGGTTACCTATCTGCATTTTTGGGCATATCTTTCCCAGCGGCAGACTTTATCCAGCATTGAAGACCAAGATAGTAGTATTTGTAGCTGATAAGTTATGCTTTGGTATTTTTAGAACTCGTAACAAGCTCTTATGGATGATGCTCAGTGATAAACCAAGATCGATGTGGCTTCGGCTCACTTTAATGGAGCCGACATAGCTGGCATAATACAATGGCCTGTCGTATTTATTGTCATTGAGTAGCATGTCATCCTAAATGAAGGTTATGTTAGGAATTTTCACCATCATGCTGTGGCATTGAGGACATGCTATAGGTTATTCGTCAGGGGTTTTGAGTTGAGCCAGGCAAGAATCTGCATGTACTAGCGCTTCACTCAAAGCTTCACGAGTTTCCTTTGATAGACGAAGTAACTCAAATATGGAAAGCCAAGATGGAGTATTGGCTAACTGTGCCAGTATATCAAAGTTGTATTGCTTCTCAAGTCCCTGAGGTTTATTTTTATCAGGGATTTGTCGAAGCAAACCTCTTTTTGTTTTTCTTTTTCAACTACTGCATGTTTTCACAGGCCTGGTTCTATAGTGACATGAGCTATAGGAGTTGAAGAGTTATGAGGAGTAGTAGCAGCATCTTCTTGGGCAACCTTGTAATCTTTGAGATATTTCTTTCTGGACCTATTGCAAGCCATGGCATCTTCTTCATGCATTGGAGAGAGTAGAACCATGTGACATGACCTGATCTTATTCGTCATATATCTCTTATTCTTCTTAGATTTAGAACAGGGAGATATTGTCTTCTCCTATAAATCTGGTAGCAGGTCTTGATTACCCCACATGACTTCAACTCGGTATATAATAATGGGTACCAACCTTTTATTTGACTTCGAGTTGGTGGTAGATTGATTATTTCTATTACTATTATAGGTATCGGCACAACACCGTCTAGGACTTCTTGAGATGTGAAATCTCTAAATTACAGCGATACGAAGTTGGTAGTCACAGTTTTCTCATCATTATGAAGAGTGATTACTTTGGAGTCTATCAACTGCTAAATTTTTCTTTTATTATATAGCATGCCTTCTTTGGATGGTATATGTACTGGTAAAACTAACAGTATTTTGGATTTTCTATTTGACTAACCTTATTTGGCTGTTCAATGTCAGGAAAATAATGTTTGTTGAGTTTTACAAGGCTATCAAAGATGCTGATGATGTCATTTTCATCAAAGGAATATTCCACTTTGGGTTTTGAGGACTTCGAAGATTTTTGTATTGGTAGGGAAGTAGGTCGCTAAGAGACGTTTATGGCAAGGGCCTCCTTTTCCTTATTGTTATAATTGTTCGTAATAGTAAGGGGCATTTCCCCTTATCCTCCGTACTCGGCATTTGTAATCCCAGCAAATTGGCTTCCTTCACGGTAGCTTTTGCAGCTCAACACCTATGATGAAAGCCGGCTATTCTTAAAACTAGATGGGGCCTTTCAAAAGACTTATTGCAGGCAACATATTCTTCTTGCAACTATCTATGAATTTGGAGTCAGGAATACAAGGATGTAACTTCAGAGTTGCTTTTCTTTAACACTCTATGAATTCGTGAGTTGTTTCCTTCTCCTTCTGCTTGATGTCAGTGAGTGAAGACATATACAGGTTTGTCATAGAATCAAGTCAAGAAAAGATATTTTAGATCTTTAAATGATAATATACAGTAATCAGACAGACTACATTACCAGTCATAGGCTACTCCGGCTAAGCATCCAATGAATACCCTAGTCAGGAGGACATCATCTTTTGCAGATGAAATTTTATCATTTTAAAGTAGTTGATATATTAACGCGAAGATGTCCTTGCATCAAACAAGGTCATCGAATAAGGTTTGTATTTGGGAGGGAAGGGAATATTATCCCAGTGAGGTGGATAAGGTTGTTTCACTCCCAACTTCTAGAGTTGGTCTTTGTTCTTCAGAGCGTCAAACGAAGCCCGTAATTCGCGAATAGCTTTGCATGGATCTTCAACTTATAGGGGTATAGCTGACTGGAGTGATATTGGTTAAATATGTAGAACGACTAGTGTAGTTCCACCCCCAATATTGAGAGTGTCAAGAGTTGGTGCGGCTGATTGTTGATTTTGAATCGCATCCAAATTTATATTGCCCTGAGGAAATGTCACTCCTGGGGTAGGTTGTGTAGCAATTATCATGGCCGTCTAAACAGGTACTGCCATATGAGAGTGTTAGACTATCATCAATTGATTCATGTTTTGCATCAAATCGTGCATGTCTTTAAGTGTGGCATCCAATGAATTAAGATGTTGCTAAGTATTCCCTGATGGATGAATATCTTATTCATCGCCAATAGCGTATATACTAGCCTTTTGTGTTTAACAAAAGGTCTAGTAGAAAGCATTGTGCAGTTGGAGTCCACACTGTCTGTCTCTGATTCAAGGGTATGGTTACCCCTAGCAAGATCTGCTTCAGATTATGAGGAATGGGGGCTCTTAATGAGCAAGATTTCTCGCCTTGGAGAATGAGTATTCCGGTAAACTTCTTCAAAGGATTCGACAAGCTGGTCGAATCTCCTCTGACTAGGCGTACTTGAGGTATGCCGTCTTGAACATCATTCATTATGCGAAAGGCATGTGTCCATGATTACTGGGGCAAAATGAAGTTCATCTTCCCCGTTTTGGTCTTCAGCTCATTTTTTTTCTGTTGTCCAAGGGGCACAGTATAAGTCTACTGGTTAAACACAAACTGTCTTGCTGATATGTAGCAACCTTTAATTACAACTATGTGGCCATTATAACGATGCTCTGTAGTAAGCACCATTACAGGCAAAGTGGACTCCCTTTCTCTATGTTTTTGTACAATAACTTGGCGTAGATCAGAAGAAGGAAGAAGAAGTAAAGAGGAAGGCAAACTCTACCTTGTTACATCAGTTATAATTGACTTGGGACATAAGTTCTGGGTACCCTGTGTGTTCATTGCAACACTGAGTTGAGCAACAGTCCTCTGTGGCATGCACTAGGGTACTGTAGTAGAAGAAGAAGCATTCTTACTTTGTGCGGATAATGTTGCACGTTGGTCTAAAGTTTTGTGCGCACCTGGCGTAGTTTCTATATGAGAAACACACAAATTCATACATGTAGTGTGTTCAATTTGAACACGCAGGAGAGGAGTCTTCATGACTTTTGTTTAGTGCACCGATAGAAGTCAGGACATGACAGTTTGGTATTATTACCGTTGGTGAATACACGCACACTTTTGCACGGCTGTGAGTTAACAATGACAACATCCTTGCCTCTTACGTTATTCTAGACATGCCATGATTCGGCATCTTGGGAATGACCAACCCTCTTGTCATCATAGTGAATTCCTCTGCCTAAGAAAGATTGGTTCACTCCTCGCTTGTTGTTGCGAGAGATATGTGATTTACCCGTCTTGGTTGCATAATGGCGTATCAAAAATAGATCTTTACCAAGTCACAGACTGGGGATAAGGTAGCAGAAGTATCCACCAAGTCATATCTTGGGGAAGAGGAAACAACAAGTCGGTCCTCGTTACTAGAATTCTGATCCCCCTTGCTCTTGTTGGCAGTAGCATCAGGGTAGGAAGAGTGAGACTCGGGCAACGACATCTTGCGGATCTTCGTTATCTTGGGTACAGATGAGGGATTTGTACTTCCACCAATGTTGAGCACCTCTTTATAGGCTCATTGGTCGAACTTTATGAACAAAATTATTTGTGTTGAACCGATTAACGCAGTGTCTTGTTGAGCTATCATCTTCTCCTAATAGGATAATGTCGTCCCCATCAGAGTCACCATCTTGTTTACCATAAACAAAAGTATATGCAAAAATTTGTGTTATAAACTATTAATGGAAAAAGGGTGTACAAAGATCCTAAGCAGGAATCTAAGTACAATAAATCTGGGGAAGTATTGCTATGGAGATCAAATCTTTTGTCGATTGCTTTACTCTTTTGACAACTCGACATAAGAAAGAGATACTAGAATACTTGGAAGATTTGGAGAGTCCGACAATGAGAGAGCTTGGCTATACGAGCACAAAAAGCTTCTATTCTTGTTCTCCTCTGTCAGTCCAGGCTGCTTCTTGCTGCTGATGGATATGCTGATCCACGTATTTATAGTATTTTATGTTGAAAATGGTTAGTTGAATGCACAAGTACGCACGAGAAATATATACTGTGTTTTCTGTCGAACGTGTAACCTTTGTAGGCATGCAGCCTATGTTCTAGAAAATGGGTGCACAGATCACTATTCGCTTGATATAGGCTTCCTAAGCGAGGAAGGCTTTCGTGAGGGATATGGCCGTTAGTTGTACCATAACTGATCTCCATTAGTTATTTTAAAAATAGTAGCCAAGTTGGCGTACATCTCAAGAAATGACCATTCTGGCGTATGCCTGAGGGGATAACCATATAGGCGTACTCAGGTTCAAGGAGCAATTCTTTGGTACTCAGTGAGTGGCAGCACCATTGGCATAATATTGCTAGAGTATCTATATCAGCGTATTCGAAAGAGATAGCATCAACAACGTACTCTGTTTGAAGTAGCACTATCGGCATATCATAGCAAAGTGACAGTGGTGGCGTACTTGGACTGAGGTAGTAATCTTGGTCACTAAATGAAAACCTGGTGTTTACAATGAACAAAACTTAAACCAAATTTTGTATTAAAAATATTAAAAAGAAAGAAGAGTACGAGAGATCCTAAATATGAATCTAAGTACAATTGATGGGAAAGTATAGCTGTAGAGATTTGATCTGCTGGCGATCACTTTACACCTTAGACCACATGATGATAAAGAAATGCAAGGATGTTGTGAATAACTTGAAGAGTTGGAAAATATGAAAGCTTTGGCAACAACGACACGACAAGCTTCTATTTTTTTTTTTTCTGTTCTTGAATTTCAAATACTTCAAAATCCCCAGCCCTGATACTTATATCCCATTTCTAATGGACATACCGATCATGTATTTATATTGTTTAGAAGCAGTTATGAGAGTGTGCTTGCACTTTGGACAGTCAGTACTCTTTTACCGTTGTGCGCGTACTTTTGGTGGACTAACACCCTACGTTCTTAATGAGTGGGTGCACAACTTACTACCTGCTTGACATGTAGCTTCCTGTACGACGAAAGCATAGGTCATGGGGGACAGTTGTTTATACACGTTTCACGAGGTACATGGCATATAAGACACATAATCGCAACTTATCTTTGTCAATTAGGATCGTAGGCGCACTTTAGAAGTGGTTTAGATATTGGCGCACTTTTGGAAAGATTGACTATACAAGTGCTCTTTTGAAAAAGTTTGCCGTGATGGTGCACTTTTATTGAAATTAGCGCAATGACGCACTTTTGAAGTAGTAGCCATCATGGCGCACTTTTGAAGAAGTTGGCACAATGACGCACTTTTGAAAAAGTAGCCGTGATGGAACCCTTTTGAAGAAGTAGTCGTGTTGGCGCACTTTTGAAGAAGTAGCCGTGTTGGCGCACTTTTGAAGAATTTGTCCATGATGACGCACTTTTTAATAATTTGGTACAGTGGTACACTTTTGTAGAAGTTGATTAGTACTAATCACTAAACGATAACCAATGTCTGCGTGCCGAAGCTCTTCTGCAATAAATGAATTGATCTCTTCGGTTTTTGCAACTAGCAACTGTTAATCTGTTCCATTAAATGCTGAGAGAAGGACATGGCCATTGTACGCCAAACCTTCGTAGTGTTAACATATGTATGACGAGGCTTGTGTAACCACACTTTATGGGTTTTCTTCGACTTCTTTGTGGATGAGGGGTTATCACTGCCCCAAGGATGGAGCATTTCTTCCTATGCTTTTTGGTCGAACATTATGAATAAAGTCTTCGGCATCAAACTGACCAGCGCAACATCGAGTTGAGATGTCACCTCCTCGTCAGAGGAGAAAGTCTTCTCTAGCAGAGTCACCATCTTGTTTGCGATGAACAAAGCTTAAACGAAACTTTGTATTACAAACTATTAAATAGAAAGAAGAGTATAAGAGATAATAAATAGGAATCTAAGTAGAATTCATTCTGGGAAAGTATAGTTGTAGAGATATGATCTACGGATGATCAATTTACTCCTTGGACAATATGACGATAAAGAAATACAGGGATGCTATGAACAATTTAAAGAGTTGGTCAATAAGAAAGCTTTGCCAACAATGACACGACAATCTTCTATTTCTCTCCTTCTGTTCTTGAATTTAAAAGACTTCAAAATCCCTAGACCTGATTCTTATGTCCGCTTTCTAATGGACGCACCGATCCTATATTTATAGAGTTTATGAGCGGCTATGAGAGTGTACGCACACTTTGTACAGTCTGCACTATTTTACCATTATGTGCGCACTTTTAGTAGACTAACACCCCATGTTCTTAATGTGTTGGTGCACAACTTGCTGCCTGCTTAATAGGTAGCTTCCTATACGAGGAAGGCATAGGTCATGGGAGACAGTTATTTGTCCACGTTTTACAAGGAGCATGGCATAAAAGACACATAATTGTAATATTTCTTTGTCAGTTAGGATCTTAGGCACAATTTAGAAGCGGTATAGAGAATAGAGCTCTTTTGGAAAGATTTGATATACAAGAGCTCTTTTGAGGAAGTTGGTCGTGATGGCGCACTTTTGTAGAAGTTTGCCATGATAGCACACTTTTTTTAAAATTGGCGCAATGACGCACTTTTGAAGAAATAGCCATCATGTCGCACTTTTGAAGAAGTTGGCGCAAGACGCACTTTTAAAAAAGTAGCCTTGATTGTGCACATTTGAAGAAGTAGCCATGATGGCGCACTTTTGAAGAAGTTGGACATGATGGCGCACTTTTGAAGATGTAGCCGTGATGGTGCAGTTTTGAAGAAGTTGGTGCAACGACACACTTTTGAAGAATTAGCCGTGATGGCACACTTTTGAAGAATTTGGTGCAAAGACATTACTATTGAAGAAGTAGCCTTGATGGGGCACTTTTGAAGATTTTGGCCATGATGACGCACTTTTTAAGAATTTGGCACAGCGGCACACTTTTGTAGAAGTTGATTCGTACTGACCACTAAAAAATAACCTGGATTTGCGTGCCGAATCTATTCTATAATAAATGAATTGATCTCTTCGGTTTTTGGAACTGTCAGCTATCAGTCTGTTGTATTAAATGCCAAGAGCGGGACATGGCCACTGTGCACCAATCTTCGTAGCGTTAAGATAGCATGCCACATTAAGAAAGTGCGCCATAGTATTGAGAAATAAGAAAGCGCATCTTTCTTCTGCTGGGCTCTTTATGGAGAGTGCGCCATCTGTGTAGGCGCATATTTTTATGCTTGTAAACCTGGGTCGGTGTGCTATAAATCCTCGACATTTAATCCCATGGTGTATCAGGTGTGGCAGGTTGAGGCAACTTTTGATATGGCAACGTTGGCGTACCCTGACGAAGTAACAGCCTTGGCATATTGTGTGAAGGTCAGAACCTTGTTGTACTGAGAGAAAACCTAGGTCGACGTGCCAATGATCTTCTGTATTTAATGCCGCAATCTTTTCAACTTTTGTGCCACACTATCAACTGTCAGGTTCGTCTCATTTAATACTCGAACGAATGGTCGCATTGTACGCTACTGTGTTTTGTTGGATAATCAGTGAGCATAATATGCTGCTAATTCAGAGCATATATAATATGCCGCTGAAGTAAAGAATATGGAATGCGCCACTGCTTCATTGTCTGGAGTTTGAAGGGTGGTACTCTATTGCTTCTGGTAAAATCATCTTTTGGGTAAGGCATATTTTTTGTGCTTCTACAGATGGAGGTCGTTAACCTCCCTCCAGCCCGAATAGTCGGGCTGGTACCACTCAAAACTCTGTGGGGCAAAGTCTTGTAGGTTCACCCAAACCATATGTCACGCCCCAGTTTTAAAAATACGTAGGACTAAGACACGTAAGCATGCCGGCCGCATGGATATGGCATCTCCAATATATGTAAACCAAATTCCATACGTACGCTGTAATATGAATATCAATCCACAAGTGGTGTAAACATATGTCACAAGTCACAGGGTATAATCTAAATCTTATCCACAGAAAATCAATATAAATGAATAACCAGCATCTATCTAACTAGATCTCAATATAAGTATCTAAAGATGATAGTTGGATGGAAACAAATCCACTACCAACTCGAATAAAAAAGTACAACACAATAATTACAATAGAAGAATACCAGCTAACGACCACGGGGATCGAAGAGAAGTCATCCTCAAAATATATGTAACCATCCAAAGTTGCGCTCCTACAAATACTCAAGAACAGATACGCCTGGAAAGGAACCAGGTTCTCAGAGGGACGTAACAAGATACATAGAAGCAAGCCAATTTGAATACAGTAAACATGCATAATAGGTAGTGTCATGCCCCACTCCTAAAAATACGTAGGACTAGGACACGTAAGCATGCCAGCCGCATGGATATGGCAACTCCAATATATGAAAACCAAATCCACACGTACGCTGTAATATGAATATCAAATCCACAAGTGGTATAACTGTAATACAAGTCACAGGGTAAAATCTAAATCTCATCCACCAAAATCATATAGAAATAAATAAACAGTATCGATGAAACTAGATCTCAATAAGAAGTATCTAGGATGATAGTTGGATGGAAACAAATCCACTACCAACTCGAATAGGAAAGGTAAATACAATATAAGTACAACACAATCAAACCCAATATAAGTATACCAGCTATCGATCACGGCTCGAAGAGAAGACATCCACTAAGCATATACAACCATCCAAATCTGCGCTCCTGCAAATACTCAAGAACAGATACCCCTGGCAGCGGACCAGGTCCTCAGAGGGACGTAACAAGATACAGAAAATATGAGCCAACTTGAATACAGTAAACATGCATATAATTTGAAAATAAATAAGTACGCTATACAAGACAATCTATATGAATGCAAATGAGGACAACTTTTCAACGTATGGGCAAGGGTAGTCTACTCGATCTAAGCCTCACAACTCACACACCCGTCTAGAACATTAGAAATCGACATACCTCTGGGGTAGCGACCAGCGCAACTCTACAGAAATCGACAAACCTCTGGGGTAACGACCAGCGCGACACACGCCCGTAGTGCGAACTATATACTACGGTTTACCAGAGTGGTTAAAAGCCCATACGCCTAATGATTGTCCTCCCATGATACTAGGTGCCATGTGTGTGTCAACATATCTAATACATAGTAATGACTGAAGAAAAACTACACATGCAAGAACTATACAGAAATGAAATAAATAAAAAGAAATATAAATAGCATGCAAAGTACTGTAAACAATTTGGCAAGGTATCTTGCCTGGGGTCCTGCTGCTGGTATGAATCAGAGTCCAAGTCACAGTCCAAATAGCCTATGTATTACAAATTTATCACGTCAAAAGATAATTTATTTTAATTTATTTAATTCTGGAATAATTACTCTAAAATCCTATTTTAATCTTATTATTCTGATTTTTATGTTAATTCCTAAATTTTGTCCAAAAAAACTAAATTTTATTAACTCGAGACTCAAGACACACAAATCGAGGCGATCTGTTGACCGAAAAGTCAACCGACACAAACTCAATTTTCATGCATGATTTCCTGTAGATTTCAGCGTCAAAAATATGCTGGAATTTATGGCTCGTCCGAATTCAAATTCGTTTGGGAATTATGGCACATACAAATTTTGTATTGTGTACCGATGGTTAAATTCTAACCTAGAAGTTCTACAGAATTAATAGTATGTGAATACTTCGAATTAAATTCTGCAAAAAATATATGTCGATGATCTCGACATTAGCTTTCCGAAACTTTAAACGGTTCATGATTCTAATTCCGGGTTCTCCCGAAATTGCGAAAACATCAAAATACATCTATTTTTGGACATGCTGTGCTCTACGAATTTTCCAGAATTTAATACTAATAATTTATAAAAACAATTTTTATAATCAGAAATCTAACCTCATTATCGATCTAACAAAAAAAACTAGGCCTCGTTTGGAGTCCGGAGCTATGCGCAATGGCTTCTGGAAAATGAAGGAACCCCAGATGATAATTCTCCAAAAATCGACTGAAGAAAAACCCTTGAAATTAATATCTAAACTATTATATATATATATATATATATATATATATATATATATATATATATATATATATATATATATAGGAGAGAGAAAGTGCAGCCGCGGCTCACAGCGTGCCATGGCAGCCATCCGTGCAGCCCTGCCCAAATCGAACGGTCGCAGTTCGATGCGGCTCGGCTCAGCTGAGTCCGAGTCGAACTCGGTCTCGGCTCGGCTCGAGGACGGCTCGGCTCGGCTCGCACCCACTCAGCCGTCACTGACAGGCGGGCCCGGCACTGTTCACTACTGGAGGCTGACAGGTGGGCCCCCTGTTTGCTGACTGGGCAGAATTAATTACTTTTTGGGTTTTCTTTTTCAGAAATTAGTTTTTATTTTAGTTTTTCATAATTAACTCGAAATAAATGCTAAAAATAATCAAAAAATTTCCAAAAAATTCTAGAAAATATATTTTATTATTTAAAACCTAAAATAAAATTTTGGGATATTTTTAATTAAGTTTGAACATAAAATAAATTCTTTAAAGTCCTCAAAAATTAGTGTTACTAGTTTTTAATTAACTAAAAATTATGAAAAAATCCCAAAAATCTAAAATAGCCTAAAAATAATTCTAAATAAATATTTATATAAGTAAATATACTAAAAAAATTATTTTCTAATTAACTAAGATAATACACTAAATAAATTCAACATCTATAATAAATATAATAATATAGAATATACACAAATACCTATTTTGGGTGAGGGAGTTTACAATCTACCCAACTTAAAACAATTTCGTCCTCGAAATTAAAATAAGGCATAATTTATTAAATCCTTCACATTCGTACATAAGATACGTCAATCGCAATCTCTTACAAAAATTTAAATAATAAAATCTATTCAAATCTATCGCGATCACTTCAAAATTAAGATAACCACTGTTTAAATCAAAATTCAACCTGTCGTAATCTCTTCTCGATTTTTAAATAATCAACATCCAAATCTAACTCAAGTCTATATGACATCCCACATCAAAATTTATATCATAATTTTCAACTACCATAATCTCCTCTAGACTTTGAACAATAAACAATTCTAATCAAATCTTATTCCTATTCTTAACTTAAGAATTTTGTACTATTCAAATATTTAAACTCAATTTACATCCTCAATATTTCAAATAGGTGACCCGACAATCAAAATTGAACTTTTAATTCAAATCATCAAATTATAAAATTTAAATCTAATTAACCAATTGTTCAAGTCTAAAATTCTATATTTATCCTCAAAATTTAAATCGATGATTCATCCTTCAATATTCAAAATTTAAATCATGTGCTCAAAGTATAAATATTTGGTCCACAATATCAAGATTTTAAAATTCGTTAAATTCTCATTATCTTAATTCTTCTTTTAAAATTTCTCAAAATTAAAATGACTTGAATCTCCCAATCTAATCTTACTTGATCACAATCTAAAAGAAATTCCTCTCAAGTTGACAATGCACTGCTACCCAACTTAGAATTTATCCATCTATCACAGAAGGCTATATACTTTAAGAAAAATATTCCTTAATTTATTTACTCATGTCATTCAATCCTCAAAACTTCAACGCCGATTATATCATATATGATATGTCCTTAATTACAAAAGAATAATCCTCAAGTATGTGATCGGCCTACGGGGTATATCTAGTACTCTCTATGTATTAAACTTATACCAAGCACGAGGTTTCGTCTTTCCGAAATAAGGGAAGACGGAGATCAATAATAAAGAGTTCAAGGGCGAGGTAATAGAATAGAAGTATCGGGATCAAGGCGTTTAAAGAATTCAAATAGGAATTGTCAAAGCAGTTGTGGATTGAAGTCCTATTTTTGTAATGCCTATCCACATGCTCGCATCGGTACAGTTATGTAACGGATACAATATGCTTAGACATATCTAGAGGGCAAGTACATGTGTCTACTAGTCAACTATATATCTCAATCCACGTAAAGTATTATTGCGAAGGGCGAATCAAGCGCACTATGGTTGATCAGACCGTAATACACTGATTCTGAATTGTATTATTGTGGGCCTCCCCAATAATACAAATGTCATGAACAAGCTCGATAAAGAATAAGCTTGCAAAAACTAGGCTATAATAGCAGCATAAGTCAAGGTAGTACAGCAAATATAAGTACGCTAGATGATGATGAAAGGAGGTACAATTTAATTCAAGTTCACAAAAACAAAAATAACTAAACAACAATAATAAAAGACTCTACAATCCCTACAGTTATCATACAACCTCCTTATCTAAGTCGCTAATCGACCAAATAGGGGCAAGGACCTCTAAATTCTATCGTCTGAATAAACATTGTCGTCTTTTGCTAGAATGCAATTAATGTTGTTCAATCACACTCCATTAATAGGTCAAAAGACTATGTGATACTAGGTGTCAAACATTATGGTAAAACTTCTAACTAACTCTAGTAGTGTCTATACTACTCTCAAGTCTTCTTAATACATCAAGGGGTAATGGTATACCAATCTAAAGATAAGGAATTCTAGGGTTCACTAGATATTCTAAACTTAGTAGTGTGTCTATATTCTTGTTGTATTCTTAATAGGTGTGCTACTCTAATTATCATCTAACAACAGGAACTTCTATATTATAGGAGAAGGCTATACTTAAAGAACTATTAGGGAAGTACATGAATCGAGCAGGATGTGGCTATTCAAATAGAACAGATTGGAAGGAAGGATGAGTCATAGTCAAATATGGATGAGATCCTATACTCTATTTCTAGGAGCAGGCTTGCTTGGTACAGTAACGTAACCAAGACAATATACTCTCGACCTGCATGGGCCACCACAAAAACATGTCATGCCCCAGTCCCAAAAATACGTAGGACTAGGATACGTAAGCATGCCAGCCGCATGGATATGGCAACTCCAATATATGGAAACCAAATCCACACGTACGCTGTAATATGAATATCAAATCCACAAGTGGTATAACTGTAATACAAGTCACAGGGTAAAATCTAAATCTCATCCACCAAAATCATATAAAAATAAATAAACAGTATCGATGAAACTAGATCTCAATAAGAAGTATCTAGGATGATTGTTGGATGGAAACAAATCCACTACCAACTCGAATAGGAAAGGTAAATACAATATAAGTACAACACAATCAAACCCAATATAAGTATACCAGCTATCGATCACGTCTCGAAGAGAAGACATCCACTAAGCATATACAACCATCCAAATCAGCGCTCCTGTAAATACTCAAGAACAGATACTCCTGGCAGCAGACCAGGTCCTCAGAGGGACGTAACAAGATACAAAAAATACGAGCCAACTTGAATACAGTAAACATGCATATAATTTGAAAATAAATAAGTACGCTGTACAAGATAATCTATATGAATGCAAATGAGGACAACTTTTTGACGTATGGCCAAGGGTAGTCTACTCGATCTAAGCCTCACAACTCACACACCCGTCTAGAACATCAGAAATCGACATACCTCTGGGGTAGCGACCAGCGCGACTCTACAGAAATCGACATACCTCTGGGGTAGCGACCAGCGCGACACACGCCCGTAGTGCGAACTATATACTACGATTTACTAGAGTGGTTAAAAGCCCACACGCCTAATGATTGTCCTCCCATGATACTAGGTGCCATGTGTGTGTCAACATATCTAATACATAGTAATGACTGGAGAAAAATTACACATGCAAGAACTATACAGAAATGAAATAAACAAAAAGAAATATAAATAGTATGCAAAGTACTGTAAACAATTTGGCAAGGTATCTTGCCTGGGGTCCTGCTGCTGGTATGAATCAGAGTCCAAGTCACAGTCCAAATAGCCTATGTATTACAAATTTATCACGTCAAAAGATAATTTATTTTAATTTATTTAATTCTGGAATAATTACTCTAAAATCCTATTTTAATCTTATTATTCTGATTTTTATGTTAATTCCTAAATTTTGTCCAAAGAAACTAAATTTTATCAACTCGAGACTCATGGCACGCAAATCGAGGCGATCTGTTGACCGAAAAGTCAACCGACACAAACTCAATTTTCATGCATGATTTCCTGTAGATTTCAGCGTCAAAAATATGCTAGAATTTATGGCTCGTACGAATTCAAATTCGTTTGGGAATTATGGCACATACAAATTTTGTATTGTGCACCGATGGTTAAATTCTAACCTAGAAGTTCTACAGAATTAACAGTATGTAAATACTTTGAATTAAATTTTGCAAAAAATATATTTCGATGATCTCGACATTAGCTTTCCGAAACTTTAAACGGTTTATGATTCTGATTCCGGGTTCTCCCGAAATTGCGAAAATATCGAAATACGTCTATTTTCGGACATGCTGTGCTCTACGAATTTTTCAGAATTTAATACTAATAAATTAGAAAAAAAATTTATATAATCATAAAGCTAACCTCATTATCGTTCTAACAAAAAAAAACTAGGACTCGTTTGGAGCCCGGAGCTATGCGCAATGGCTTCTGTAAAATAAAGGAACCCCAGATGACAATTCTCCAAAAATCGGCTGAAGAAAAACCCTAGAAATTAATATCTAAACTATTATATATATATATATATATATATATATATATAGGAGAGAGAGTGCAGCCGCGGCTCACAGCACGCCAAGTGGCAGCCATCCGTGTAGCCCTGCCCAGATCGAACGGTCGCAGTTCGATGCGGCTCGGCTCAGCTGAGTCCGAGTCGAACTCGGTCTCGGCTCGGCTCGAGGACGGCTCGGCTCGGCTCGCACCCACTCAGCGGTCACTGACAGGCGGGCACGGCACTGTTCACTGCTGGAGGCTGACAGGTGGGCCCCCTGTTTGCTGACTGGGCAGAATTAATTATTTTTTGGGTTTTCTTTTTCAGAAATTAGTTTTTAATTCAGTTTTTCATAATTAACTCAAAATAAATGCTAAAAATAATTGAAAAATTCCCAAAAAAATCTAGAAAATATATTTTATTATTTAAAACCTAAAATAAAATTTTGAGATATTTTTAATTAAGTTTGGACATAAAATAAATTCTTTAAAGTCCTCAAAAATTAGTGTTACTAGTTTTTAATTAACTAAAAATTATGGAAAAATCCCAATAATCTAAAATAGCCTAAAAATAATTCTAAATAAATATTTATATAAGTAAATATACTAAAAAAATTATTTTCTAATTAACTAAGATAATACTCTAAATAAATTCAACATCTATAATAAATATAATAATATAAAATATACACAAATACCTATTTTGGGTGAGGGAGTTTACAGGTAGAAAATATATAAGTATGCTGTACAAGACAATCTATTGTTGGGTGAGGGTTTATGTAGTTTGATGGTTTAATAGATAGATAGATTAGTAGGTTGATAGATATATTGAGATATATATATATATATATATACATATATATATATATATATATATATATATATATATATATATATATATATAGATATTAGGTATATAGATAATAAGATGGATAAATAGTTAGATAGTTAGATTGTTAGATAAATATATGAATAGATTAGATAGGTAATAGATAGATAGATAGGTAGTTGGATAGATAGATATATCTATGGATAGATAGGTAGTCATCTATCTAAGATATAGATATATATATATACCTATAGCAATATACATCTATAGATATCTAGATAGTTATATACACATATTATGAGTTGGGCCCAACGTCCTAATATCTATCTAGTTATATATATACTGAAATAGATATCACCCAACGGTATCTCCAAATGTGGATTCCGATGAGCCGAACACAATTTCGTCTAAAAAGTTAACCGTGGGGCACGCCAATTGGCGACTTGGTCAACTGTCTTAGAATTGAGTAAAAATTGGGTCACAGGACTAGC